>OY720199.1:3017110-4217110 GCA_963082885.1 Parascotia fuliginaria | reverse complement strand
TGATTATACAGCTTGTGCAGGTCCCTTACTAATAGTTAATCCTGATAAATGTAGCCGACAATTAATGCATAAAATCTCGCTACTACATGGGAATAGCCTTTGTCCAGGAGCGGCTGTTTAAATAATGGTGTTTAGTTTGTTTTCTAATTAATCCTTTCATGGTCAGTGATGAAGACTATAGATAATTTATTGACATTACCATCATATTTGTTTACTGTTCCCGCAAAGTGTTAAGAAAGAATCTTTAAATTTTCAACTATAGCAACCCATCCCTGCTGTGCATGTGTGTAGTGTACAAACTAGTCTATCTCTACTGTAATATGCATGTATTAGTACATATAAATAGTATCAAAATCTTTTGCATGGTTTAAAAGTTAGTAGTGAAACAGACCAGAAAATCAGCAGTTTGGTATAGATACTATTTAGAGATCATGAGACAGTATTCAATTATATTTTATCTAGGCTTGTGTAATGACAACAATGAATGGATGAGGATGGAAAAGGTTGAAAAGAAAATTGGGGGAGGCTTATGTCCAGCAGTGGACATCTTTCATGATATGATGATGATGCAATGACACTGTAAATTAAAGATTTTGATGATTTTATTAAATAGTAAGTGCAGTTAAATTGTAAGGTAATCAGTGATTGATAATATCAGCCAAAAGCCACTGCTAGACATAGCCCTCCCTCAATTCCAGGGACCAGTCGCCCCACATCCATCAATTGCCAGCCACCCTTATAAGGTTATCGTCAGTAATCAGTGATTGGTTAATTTAAATTTTAAGCAGTTTTTATTTCATACCCAAATCTCTGAAATTAAATAGTAATCAAATTTACTGTTTTGTTTTGTCATTTTTTAACTAACTTCGAAACTACACAACAGATTTTATATGATTTTCACTATGATTCAGAGAATTTCTTTGAGAAAGCTTATGTGTATGTATAACTAGCAGCTCCCCACGGCCTTTCTTGGGAACCACACCGATTTTCGGGATAAAAAGTAGCCTGTCTCATTGTGTGCATGAGTAAATAGATTTGGTGCTGTCTGGCAAACACAAACTTCCGCATTTCTTGACCAACACCTTCCAAAATACCTCACATATCCATATGGGCATTTACCGGAGCTCACTAAACTTCTTTTAAACCTTCTTGATGTGTCTTTTTCATCAACAAAGTCTGAAATTCTCAATAAACATATTAATATTAATGTATCCTACATGCAGTTTAGAATTAAAATACCTATAATAGTTTTATGAATTATGTGGCTTCATATGTACTTGAATTATTATTGTAATTGATTACTGTTGTTGATTATTGCATGCATGTTATCTATGTTTTGTGTTTTTAAACAATTTGCAACAATGCATTGCAATGTAGGTAATCCTTGAAACAATACCACAATAACTACACAATGCTATCTAGACCCAAAGTAAGCATATAATACAGGCTCTACAGTGCAGATAAACATAATTGGATACAGTTTTTTTTGTAAAGTAGCGACTTTGCACAGGTAGTTTTTTTAACATTTTGGGTTAAATAAAGATATTTTTGTATGGGAATATAGAAAAGTGTCAAAAAATATAAAAAAAAAAGAATTAGCGAAATCGGTTCAGCTGCTCTCAAGATTTGCGCTTAGCAACACATTCAAAGATTCAGTTTTATAATATACCTGTTTCACCCGCATCTCTAGTTACTGCTTTGCTCCAGACACTAGTAGCGTATTTCTACATAGCCTATAACCTTCCTCAAGAACTCGGCTATCTCACGCAATTAAGGCAGCAAGAATTATTTAAATCCAACTGTTAGTAACAGAGATTAGCGCTTTCAAACAAACAAACTCTCCCGCTTTATACAACAAGTATTATCTTCTCGCAACTTGGTTTCATCCGCGTTTTTGGTTACTGCTCTGCTCCCATTGCTAGCAGCGTGATGTTACATAGCCTATACCTTCCTCAAAAACTGCTATCATATGCAATACGGATTTGAGCCGACTGGTAGTTCCAGACATTAGTGCATTCAATTTATATAATAGTGTAGATACATATGATCATGTGATATTTATTTACTATTATGATAATGAAGACAATACATAGTAGATGTGCTATTCAACTATGCTTCCAATTTCAATATGTTCCTTATGCACTTATGGACTCGCGGTTATGTATGCCGGTTATGTACATAAACTCAGTCCTTTGCCATATAAAGGTGATATTTAGTGTGCAAATAACGCTGCTGCTCTTTACCTGATATGCACTTAGTCACTGCCTGTGACCTACATTACGACACCTACAACCACAGCATTCAATAATTTGTTGAGAACTCTAATGTCCCTAAAATAAAGTTTAAAATCAAACAATTAGTAATATACCTTGTGCCCGTAAAAGACTAACTTGACTCGAGTGATATGACATGATTTAATTTTGAACAGAAGCAGAGGCCGTGGACCCCCACCAGGCTGGATGAATGGACCTCCTATGAGATTCCGGGGACGCGGCTATGGTCCTGGAGGCCCACCGATGCGCGGCAGAGGTTTCTTTCGTGGACGTGGAGGCCCAAGAGGCTTTGGGCCTAACAATGGTCCTAATTTTGACAACAATTGGGGTCCAATGGGGCCACCACCGCCAGGAATGATGGGTGGGCCTCCTCCGGGTATGATGGGTGGGCCTCCGCCGTTTGGTCCTCCTCCGGGTATGATGCCACCAGGTGGTCCGATGGGACCTCCTCCTAACATGATGGGACAACCTCCACCATTCGGTGGACCGCCAGGAATGCCACCACCTAATATGGTAAGTGTAGAAGTGTTAGTTATTATTTTATTTTTTTATTAGATTGCTGCGTGTAAAAGATTGTGGGTTAGATTCTTACATTATACAAAACTTTTATTCATATATTTTTGTTATTCTTTTGTGTCCAATACAGCATTTGTTATACAACAATTGTCTTTATTAGCAGGCAATAGGGTATTAAAAGACACATGTAATCAGCCAGTTGTTCAATATTTAGGCCTAATCACTTTATTCACTATATCAAAAACTTACTAGCTTACCGATAATTCCTTTCTTATCGAGTGTTAGTGGTCCATCTAGTGCCAGGATTTGTTCAGGTCTCCCATAATTTATTATAGAGGCATCCGACTTAACCTAACGACTCTTATCAACATGATAACAGCTGGGACTGACTTCTAACGTGACCTTCGAAGCATGGAGTCGCTCAGATTAGATACGATCACCCATCTATGAGCCAGCCGCATTCTTTGTTAACCCACTGATCGCTTACCGTTCAGTGAGCTCAACAAGCTCCTATGAATAATGATGAGATACTCAACATTCATGTTTATTTGTTCTGAATCGAACTAACTAATCTCTACCAATAATTAACATTTGTTTTAGCCTGCTCCAGAATTATGGGTGGAAACGAAATCAGAAGAGGGCAAATACTATTACTACCACTCTCGGACTAGGGAGACGACGTGGACTCGACCTCAAGAGGGTCCTACGTGTAAGGTCATCACTCAAGCTGATGTTGAGGCTATGGCGGCTGCAGGCATGGACCCCTGTTAGTATTAAGCCTTTTATTTATTTACTAGCGGACCCGACAGGCGTTGTCTTGTCTTATCTATAATTATTGATTTCGAATTGGTATAATTAATAAAAAAATATTTCAGAAATAAAATAATGAAATAATTTAATATTACGGTTAATTACTCTTAAATTTTCTTATTTTCTGCACAACTTTCTTAATTTTGTCTTTCATAAGAACCTTCTACTGATATTAACAAACATAACAAAAAATGAATTAACGGAATCGGTCCAGCCGTTCATGCGTGATGCCGTGACCAAGGGAAATAGGGATTCATTTATATATATATAGATTTTCTTAATTTTGTCTTTCATAAGAACCTTCTACTGATAATAACAGACACAACAAAAAATAATAACGAAAACGGTCCAGCCGTCCATGCGTGATGCCGTGACCAAGGGAAATAGGGATTCATTTTTATTTAGATAGATAGATTAATTTATAATCAATTCTATTTATGGAGCGGAAATGCCTAAGAAAGTTGTTAGGGGTCGCCCTAACAACTTTCGGACATACACAGACCAAATAGGTAAAATTGACAAAGGGCACAATTACAAGCACCAGTAACCGATGTGTGTGTATGAAAAGATAAATGAATGTTGAAGCAAAGGAGGTATGTTTGGAACATAGCAAAATGGCTTACTCCATTAACCCTTTCATAGACACTACTGTAGACACAATAGATGTTTTTGTCATCATGGCCATATACGTTTATTGTCCCAGAATTGTTAATGGAAGACAGGTGTGATGTTATGTAAATAAGTAAGTTATTTACGAAAAAAAAAGTTTTAGTCAATAAGAACCAAGTGCTTCCTAAAAGCGTGAATTTTCTTCTTTTTTTTAGCCAATCCGAATCAAATGCCACCTCAAAGTGTCCCCATGAATGGTTCAATGCCTGGTCCAGGACCCATGGGTATGATGCCAAATGGAATGATGCCAGCGGGTGTGATGCCGCCAGGAGTACATGGGGCACCACCAGGGAATGTGCCACCGTTTATGACGCAGCCACCACCATGGGGCAAAGAAGGTAAGGATTATTTTTAAAGATAAGATTATTTATTCATTTAATAACACAACATACCTAAATAAAATGTCTTCTGTAACAATAAAACACATGAAATTGATGTCTGTGAATCTATGAGTGTATTCAAGAAGTGTTTAGACCAATACGTTTGATTGCTCATTATCAATAAGTATAACACATGTTTATTTGTAATTGGTATATTTGTAATAATTACTTTGTATGGTTCTTTGGTTGAGTTGAATGTTTAAATTGTAACTCATACAAATAACTGTAATTATCTGGCGATTGAAAAGAGTGGCGTAAGTTTCTTGCCAGTTCTTCTCACAGCTCTACCTCGTCAGCTAACTGGTTAGAGGTCAATTGGCTCACAAAATGTAATGTTGACTTTTCATAAGCATCATAATTTATGATCAAAATGAAATAAATGTTTTGACTTTGACTTTGACTTATTTAGTTTATTATACTGTATTAAATTATATATGTTTACTCGCTGCGCTTCACGGCTCCGCCCGCGCCTACAATGTATTTTGTCTCCCACGGGAACCAGACCGATTTTCGGGATAAAAAGTAGCCTATGTCCATCCCGAATTTATCTACATACAAATTTTGATCTAAATCGGTTCAGTTGTTTAGGTGCTGTGAGTGGTAACAAACACACATTAACTTTCCCATTTATAATATTAATAGGATATTGGACGGGCGGCAAAATCTTGTGATAAGACTGTCATTGTTAAGGCAAAATCTTCTTAAATGTAATGTATATAAAGGTTATAGTCCATTTCATAATTGTTTTATTTTATAGGTGTAAATGTAAAAGACAAGCCAGCGGAAGATGGTAGTCCTACTGAAGCGATGACAGATGACATGCCTCCTGGAGATTCAGGACCTATGAATCAACCTGCCAGTGGTAAGATTTTCCTATCGAGTGGTTAAGAGCGTTCGTACAAAAGAGTGGCGACGTCGAAATTTAGTCATGTTTTTGTGGTTTTTAATTTTTATCATTTAATCGGTGCTATATTTTAAAAATATTTCCAGAACACTTTTTAGAATTACCTGAAAGCTGTGTAAAATGTAATTAATCATAACGTTTACAGTTATTTTATTATGAAAATAACGCAATGGAAATTACCAATATAATATTTGCATATAAATAGAACTGTAAGCAATATGGTTACTTACTTTTTGTACAGCTTTTATGTAATTCTTAAAAGTGTTCTAAAAACATGTTTAAAATATAGCTTTGATTAAAATGATAAAAAATGAAAACCACGAAAACATGACACTAAATTGCGACGTTACCACTCTTTTGTGTGAATGCTCTTAATGGTTAAGCTAGTGTCAGGTTGTGCGTTTAGAGGCATCCGATTTGATGATTGATCAAAACTACACACAACGCCATATAGGCGCAATGTAAGCATATATTATAGCTTGTGTTACGGATTCTTGAATGAAATTAATATAACAGTATTAACTGTATTAATATCCAATAAACGATTTCAAACAGACATTTTTCAGCGACTTTCCTTGATACTATAACACTGGTTTATACAGGAATACCTGGATTCCCTGGCCAAGGTTATCCACCAACCTTCCCGGGAGCTGGTGGTGGTTCTGGCGCGTGGCCCGGTCCAGGCGCTTGGGGTCACTGGCCACCACCGCTGGTTGCGCAACCACCACCAACCATAACCAGCAATATACCTGATTCTAGTAAGTATATGGTATATTAAGTGTAGTGTTTTATTTTAATATAGGAGAACACATAGCTCACACAACTGATGGACGTTGGGGCAGAAAGGTTCTAGAATGGCGACTACATGCAGCGTGGACAGACCCTTTACAAGGTGGATCATAGACCTGATAAGGGTGCTGGGCAACCGATGTTGAGGAAAATTGAGGGATGCCTAAGTCCAGCAGTGAACGTCTTTAAATAATATAATAATCCATTATTTTATAATTAAATGTTTATAAATACCATATTATTGTTACAGCCACACAGATACCAGGGTTGGGAGCTCCAAGAGAAGCCACACCAAGAGAGAGCTCGGTAGAACCAACGTTAATACCAGACTCGCCTACCTCCAGTCAACCTCCACCGGAGAAGAAGGAGACTGTAAGTGCCATAAATTTGCATGCTACTTTAAATTGTAATTTACAAAAGTTGTAACTTACATAAATTGTAACTTACAAAAAATGTAATTTACAAAAATTGTAATACCCTGGCCATTAAAAAGAGTAGCCTGAGTTTCTTGCCAGTTCTTCTTATGCCTTACCCTACGTTAGCAAACTGGCTGTACGTTAATTGGCTGACATTTTGTAATTTTTAATGTTCATAAGTGTTAATTTGATCTACATATATGAATAAATATATTTTTATTTTAATTTGACAACATTGTGATTGCTAATTTTTTGTATTTTATGTTCATGTGATAAAGTTTGTTTTTATACAACTTTGTTAATGGTCCAGTAAGTGGTTATATTACATGCACTCGTAACCGAAGTGTGTATGAAAAGATTAATAAATATTGAAGAGAACAAGCAGATTTTTATTGTACCAAAGTGACTCCACTCTGCCTGATGGTAAGCAGTCAGTGGAGGTCACTATTCCAAAAGTGTTCTGTAGTTTGCTTACCCCATAAATAGGAGACAGGCGTGAAGTTATGTATGTATAAATTGTGATGTTTTTTACAGGTAATCCCTCCAGAGTTAATGGCCTTAGCCGGAGAATGGACAACACATAGAGCGCCTGATGGTAGACCATACTATTATAATGCAAGCAAGCAAGAAAGTGTGTGGGAAAAACCTAAACCTATGAAGGATTTAGAAGGTATGTTTATATAACTTGCGAGTTTATATAACTTGAGATGACTGGCCTGTTGGTCTAGTGGTTAGTGACCCTGACTGCTAAGCCGGAGGTCGTGGGTTCGATTCCCACCCAGGACAAACCTTTGTGTGATGAGCATGATTGTTTGTTCTGTGTCTGGGTGTAATTTATCTATAATATGTATGTATTTACAATAAAAAAAAATGTATATAAGTAGTATATCAGTTGTTTAGTACCCATAACACAAGCAAATATAATTGCTTAATTTGGGGCTAGATGGCGTTGTGTGAATGTGGTAGAATATTATTATTATTATTATTATTATTAACTAGATGTTATAATAATAATTCTATCTCGACAACCACACACAACGCCATCTAGATCCAAACTGCCTTACAAAGGAAGAACACCGCAACTACATTTAACTGGTTACAGGTAAAACACTCTTCTAACGTGTACATCTAGGTTCAGTGTCGCAAAACTTCTACTATGTAGTTACGGTGTTCTTGATTAGTGAGGCAGCAAAGTAAGCACATATTATAGCTTGTGTTATGGGTTCTAGAATGCGGATATACATACTTAAATACGTTTTTTTTCCAATACATATTATACATAGAAACATCCAGACCAATGTAAATAGACATATCTGTAAAATATCGTTCGTTAAATCTATAACTATACTATTATATAAAGTTTAAGAGTTTGTTTGTTTAAGTGCGCTAATCTCTGAAACTACCTACTATTAATAATTATTTTTGCGTGTGATAGTCCAGTTGTTAAGTGTTAAGTATCATCACGCTAATGGCGACGGGAGCAGAGCAGTAATACATGTATGTAAATTATAGCCTATATAGCACTCAGGGATAATGTACCTTTTTATTGATTAAGGATATGCGATTTTCAAAATACTTTCTAATTTTTTACATCCAAACTAAAAACTTTAACCTTTATAATTTTAGTATAAAGTGAAAGTGGGTTTTTTTGTCGAGAAATTCTCAGTAATAGCCCAGAGTCTGGAATTGTGCCCGATATATGGCAACAGACTTGTTCTAAAATAAAAAAATGGTGAAAAGTGGATAGTTAAACACGTCTGCCTGCCCCTTCGGCAGTGGCGTGCACAGATATTTTTGACAGGGTAGGCATTATATATTTTTTGACAGGGTAGGCATTATAGATTTTCGACAGTGTAGGCATTATTTAATTATGTTTCTAAAAATGTGATTTCAGACAATTACTAGGGTAGGCAGTGCCTTTGTGCCTATATGAAGTGCACGCCACTGCCCTTCGGGGATAAAAAGAAGTAAAGCTATGTGTGTATGTAAAATAGTGACCCGCTTGCTTGGTCCCTATAGATGACAGGTTAATGTATTATACGGGGTGAATAGAAAATCAGGACATGCTTTGAAATGGATAATAGAGCCTTCTTCTAATATATCATCAAAAATAATATTTACAGTATCAGTGCTCCTTAAATAAGCTTTCCGCAGCGCAGTTTCACCCGCTTCTTTGTTTACTGCTCTGCTCCCGTCGCCTGTAGCGTAATGTTGCCTATGAACTTCTTCGAGAAATAGGCTATCATACTCAAAAATAATTATACAAATCCGACTAGTATTCTAGAGATTAGCGCGTTCAAACAAACAAACTCTTTCGCTTCATATTACAGTATAGAATGATTATGCTTACTTAAGGTTTAGATTGCTTTGTGCAGTTTATATTATTATCATTTACTTTGTTATGGTTTTATCAACAGAGCTCCAAGCTATTATAATGAAGGAAAAAGGGGAGAGGTTCAGGAAGGAATACGATGGGAAGGTTGTAGATCTGGAGTCTGATGTCGGTGAGTTTAAATTTTAAAATTATTTAACTATTTATTATTAATTTTCATGCTAATGTTTTTCGTTTTGAGAGAGCGCGCTGGCAGCCCAAATACCCCCTCGATCCTCTTCCATTTCCCTTTTCCTTCCTATTCCTTTTCTCCATGGTCGGCAACGGCTTGGTTGTGTTTTCTAAGCATTATTACTTGTGCGATGCTTGGAAAACAGCCATCTCTATAGATTACGGTTACCACTTACCATCAGGTGGACCGTATGCTTGTTTGTCACTAAAGTTGTATTAAAAAAAACTATTTATATGCTTGTAATACTTATCCCCAGTTTCTGAAAGGCTGATCAACGAAAAATTAACAAATCATCTGTTAAATCTCATGTGAAGTAAAGTACCAATTGATTATTTAGTTTAATTTGACCTAATTAATAACTAATTAGATCAAATATAATTAATTATCCATTCTTTTAGGTACTCCGCATGTTTTTTTTTTTTTTTAATAGGTGTACAAACAGTTTACATTTATGTTACTGCTGACTAGATTTAATGCCAAATGTTCTTAGTCTAGAATGCAAACCTATAACACAACATACATACACAACATACATAAGGTTGCTAAGCACAAACATCACTATAATACAAAAGCTATGTTGCCGTGCAGATCAATTAATAAAACTTAAATTAATATTTAGAAAACAGTTGCAGTTAGTGTTTTTGTATTAGCATTTAACGCTAATAATGAATTTAAAGTAATGATGGCTCGTCTGTGCGTCATGCTCGTGAACGGGTGCTACCTGGGATGACTGGTCAATCTTGGCATGGCATACATTTAATACTTAATTCAGTATTACCTTGTAGTTCAATATGACTGGGAAATGTATTTACTTTTTTTAATTTAAATTAAAATACGTAGTCAAATTACTATACTAGATGAAACTAAATAATTGAAATCCTCTATTTTCGTTTCTTTTCTTTTTTTAAAAATGTTATTAAATAATTAGTTGTTTTGTAATAATTACTTTGTATGGTTCTTTGGTTGCGTTGATGTGTTAAAATTGTTAACTCATACAAAAAAAAAATTAATTATCTGGCGATTGAAAAGAGTGGCGTGAGTTTCTTGCCAGTTCTTCTCACAGCTCTACCTCGTCAGCAGTAATTTCACTTTTCATAAGTATCGTTCTTTATGATCAAAATGAAATAAATACTTTGACTTTGACTAACGAAATTTAACTGGTTTCCTGTTCCATGTATCATATATTATGATTCATAACAATGAATAATACAATATAATAATATTCTACCACATTCACACAGCGCCATCTAGCCCCAAATTAAGCAATTATATTTGCTTGTGTTATGGTTACTAAACAACTGATATACTACTTATATACATTTTTTTTTTTTTTGTAAATACATACATATTATAGATAAATTACACCCAGACACAGAACAAACAATCATGCTCATCACACAAAGGTTTGTCCTGGGTGGGAATCGAACTCACGACCTCCGGCTTAGCAGTCATGGTCACTAACCACTAGACCAACAGGCCAGTCAAATTGTTTTTCTATTTTGTCTCATATTGGACAGCGAATGGGTTAACAGATGATTAGTAAATTTTTCATTTACCAGCCTTTCAGAAATGGTGTTAATGTTGGAAAATTTAAGGAATTATGTGTTTTACTGGTTAGACATATATATATAGTTATAATAATTATTGTATTTTTTCTGTTTGCTTATCTGGATCTACAGAGGATCATGGTATTGATATTATTATTAGTTATATATGTAATTTTATTACCGTCATATCAGCCGAAGGACGCCCACTGCTAGACATAGGCCTCCCCCAATTGTTGCCACCTTTGCTGGTTGTGAGCTCTCATCCATCGGTTGCCCGCCACCCTTATCACATATACTATTACTAGCTTCCTCTAGCGTGGTTTTACCCGCGTCTTTGGTTACTGCTCTGCTCCCGTCGCCTGTAGTGTGATGTTACATAGCTTACAACCTTCCTCGTGGGCCTATTATAAGTAAAAAGAATTATTGAAATCCGACTGGTAGTGCCAGAAATTAACATATTCAAACAAACTCTTGCAATTTATATAATAGTATATATATACTGCTGGCTGCTGCTGCTGGACCTGCTGACCCTTGTTGTCACATAAAATCATCTCATCTTATTATATTTAATTATTTACAATTAATAAAAAAAATATATAAATCTCGCTAAGCATATTTAACCTGATAAACCCTAACGACCGAAATTAATAACCTATCTCTAGTGTAATATTGCGTTTCGTTCGGTGAGTAAGAGTGCCGGAGGCCCAATTTTTTTTTTTTTTTTTTATATATTAGCCTACCAAAGTGACTCCACTCTGCCTGATGGTAAGCAGTAAGTGGAATCCAGAAGTGGCGGACACCACTCCAAAAGCCAAACCACTGGTATGGCGGCCTCCACTATGGCGGCTTAGTGAGATGCTTTTTCACGCCCCGCTTAAAAGACCCAGGATCAAAATTAGATGGGAACACATGCGCTGGCAAAGAGTTCCAGGCTTTAATTGAGCGACAAAAGTATTTCTCCCCTTTTCTTTTTCCTCGCCTCCTTCGATTATTTTATGTATCCCACTCCCTTCACGGTAGGCAGCGGCTTCGCTGAATCTTTCATTGCAGGAGCAAAGGGACTCTGAGTCGTCTATGAGCGACATTACCACTTACCATCACGTTGGCTGTTTGTTCGTATGCCACTGCCGGAAAAAAAAAACTACTAGACATAGGTTATTAATTTCGGGCGTAATAGATTCTGGATACAGAGCAACAGATAGAACTCATGCACACATTCGCTCGCAAAACAACCCCCTTAAGGATATACGTGCACTTCTGTGCGTACGAATGTTTGACCTTGTAATAGCCATGAGTGGAAATCATATAAGCCAAAAGAGGTCCCCACTGCTGGACATAGACCTCCCCCATGGTCTCTATATTCACCGGTCGTGAACCCTCATCCATCGGTTGCTCGCCACCCTTAGCAAGTCGTCCACTTCGATAGGGATCTGCCCATACTGCGTCACCATAGTCGTATACAAAAAAATATTTTTTTACAAAACTAAAACCTAAATATTTTGGTAATACAGAGGCAAGCGCAGAAGCGACAGCTGCCACCTCCGAGCGACAGGCCGATCGTGTAGCTCCGCTGGTCGCTTCTGAACCTACCGCGACGAGAGAACCTGACACTCGACAACAGCAGGACAGCGAAGCGCAAGAAAAGGATAAAGAAAAGGAAAAGGAAAAAGCCAAACAGGATAGGAGTCGACCTATATCTAGTACACCTATATTGGGTACTCCTTGGTTAGTTTAAGAGACAAACACAAACTTTCGCATTTATTATATTAGATGTCTATTATTGACGTCGAAAGAAAACCAAGATTTTAAAGAATCTTGGATTATAGTTTGTATATAGAAAGACACTGGAAGTTATTAACACCACTATTTCTTTTATTCAGGTGTGTAGTGTGGACGGGTGATGGCTTAGTATTCTTCTACAACTCAGCGGCTCACTCATCTGAATGGAAGAGACCGGCTATATTGATGGGGAGAGCTGATGTTGATAAAGCCGTTTCACAACCCCCAGCTGCGTTATTGGAATTACAGGTAATAATATTATATACTTATAATTTTATATAGATGAATACTTGTGATAAATCACACAAAATTTTAGAAATCGTGACTGAATATAAGAATAAGTCGTTATATTATGAGACTTAGACCCAGTTTCTGAAAGGCTGATCAACGAAAAATTAACTAATCACCTGTTAAATCTCATGTGAAGTGCCAATTGGGTTGCTAAAAGCGTGAATAATAATTTTTTTTAATCTAGTTAAACTAATTATTTGCCCTTTTTATGCTGACATTTAAAAGGTGATCAGTTAATTTTTCGTTGATCAGCCTTTCAGAAACTAGGTGTAAATATTTTGAAAGTCATTATTTTATTTGATGTGTCAATTTACTACCGTGAAAATTTTTGAAAAAAATTCTTTGATCCCCACTAAGCCGCTCATGAGGAAATAAAAGAGGATGAGGAATAAAAAAGGAAAAGTGATAGGACCGAGGGGATAGTTAAGCTGTCGTCGCTCTCATTTACAGAGCGAAACAATTTAGCATAGAGAGTACTTAACGTCGATTTTCTACTAGAGATACTTCTCTGTTTATTTGTCTCCTTCATACCCGTCTGCCCGTGTGTCTAAATAAAACAATTCTTTCTTTCAGCGTAAAGACAAAGAATCATTATCATCTATATCGTCGACCACGGGCAACAGCAAGACGTCGAATGGTGAACTGAAGCGTGCGGCCGATTCCAGCAGCGATGACTCCAGCGCGGAATCCGTTAAGAAGACCAAGGTTGAAGAGGATGGTATGTACTATTAGATTATGATAGTGGTAGGGCAAATATAACTCGGGTCAATATGACCCTAAGTGACGCTGAGTCATATTCACCCGAAGTGAGTCTGGGTCATTTTGACCCGATATGACGCTGGGTTATATTCAACCGAAGTGACGCTGAGTCATATTCAACCGAAGTGACGCTGGTTCATATTCAACCGAAGTGACGCTGGGTCATATTGAAGCGAAGTGACGCTGGGTCATATTGACCCGAAGTGACGCTGGTTCATATTCAAACGAAGTGACGCTGGGTCATATTGAACCGTAGTGACGCTGGGTCATATTGACCCGAAGTGACGCTGGTTCATATTCAACCGAAGTGACGCTGGTTCATATTGAACCGAAGTGACGCTGGGTCATATTGAACCGAAGTGACGCTGGTTCATATTCAAACGAAGTGACGCTAGGTCATATTGAACCGAAGTGACGCTGGGTCATATTGACCCGAAGTGACGCTGAGTCATATTGAACCGAAGTGACGCTGGGTCATATTGACCCGAAGTGACGCTGGTTCATATTCAACCGAAGTGACGCTGGTTCATATTGAACCGAAGTGACGCTGGATCATATTGACCCGAAGTGACGCTGGTTCATATTCAACCGAAGTGACGCTGGGTCATATTGAACCGAAGTGACGCTGGGTCATATTGAACCGAAGTGACGCTGGATCATATTGACCCGAAGTGACGCTGGTTCATATTCAACCGAAGTGACGCTGGGTCATATTGAACCGAAGTGACGCTGAGTCATATTGACCCGAAGTGACGCTGAGTCATATTGACCTGCTGTGATTTCAAATGGCTATATTTTGAATTTTATTTGCTCTGTGATTTTGAACGCTTTAGTAGCTAGAGATACAATATCCTTACGACCACACCGCTAGTGAATTTAGTGGCAATCCGTTTTCAGAGAGAAATATTATGTAAAAAATACGGGTCAATATGACCAAGAGTCATCGATAACGTTATGGTTTTTGGACATTTTTTTGTTGTATTTTTTATGTTTTTGATCATGTTATTGTTTATTTTTGGTAAATATATACAATATGTAGTACACCAACCATCCTGAAAGTAAAATTCTTTATAGGTGTAAAACTCCAAGCGCAGGAAAATCATACAATACATCAGCATTCTCTGATAAGATTGCGGCCGCGGATCGCCGATACTACTAGCTAAGCGTGTCGATTATTTATGGCAAAGCCTGAAAGTTATCTATACTTATATTATAAAGAGGGAACATTTGTATTTTTGTATTTTTATATTTTTATATTTTTGTATGCAAGTAATAAACGTAAAAACTATTGGACCGATTTCAAAAATTCTTTACCATTAGAAAGCTACATTATCAGTGAGTAACATAGGCTATATATATTACTAGAAAATTAGAGATCCTTAGAAATTCTTACGAAAATCAACTCGAGGTGTACAAAAATTAGCTAAAAAATGTCTTTCATCGCATGCGCTGCGGAAAGTATTGATGATAGAACAAAAAAAAATTCTACAATTTTAAATAACATATCAATATCTTCAAAAAATTTCGCGAGACAATATGTCTAACTATTGTAGTTATGTTACTATAACTACGTTTTAACATTTTAAAAGTGGATAGAAATTCCGATCAAAATCAGTCCATGTTATCCCCACCATTTTAATAATTTATTTTATTTCGTATTTAAGACTGTTTCAATACCTGTTGACTACTTTTTGAATGATTGAAATCGGACATTCCATTCAAAGATATTACGATATTAATTATACACGCCGCCGAGCGCAGTGAGCAACGCGGCGTGAGAGAGGGCGGGCTTCTTATTGTGTCAACACGGGCGAGTTAAATCTTTAATGACCAGTACGCTGCCACCAACAGTGCGTTGTCTGTAGCGTTGTACAGGTCCATGCGTGTACAGGTCACAGGGCACACAGAGCAGGATAATACATGTGCCAAGCAGTTGCCGAGCTATAGCCCCAACTGTGCAGTTCTCCTTACTTCGGCTGTTCAAAGACCTCCACATCGACCAAGCAATGTCATTTGCAGGTGGAAGGCCATCATATAGCAGTATAGTAATGCTGTGGGATATCTCTCTTGATTTATTTATTTTATTTAAAAACTTTCAAATACATATATTGTATATTAGCGGACTTAATGCCAATGGCATTCTCTACCAGTCTACATTTTGAGGTGGTGCAGAGAAACAAAGTAGGTAAGAAGAGGAAGTTACACAGTTTTAAATAAGAATTCTGATAGAACGTTATATTTGTATCTAATACTTAAACATACGTATACATGGCAGTGGCGAAGGGTGACTTTTTGACAGAGAGAAGCCGGGGCAAAAATTGCTTAGCTTGAAGCGCGACTTTAATAAGTATTAATTAGGTATTTATCGTAAAAAGAGATATTAAAATGTTTAATAAATCCATAATTTTTTTTTAAATTTATTGTCATATATGGGCGATCACGGCCGATCTAAATTATGCACCTACATGTTCTTTTGTTTTCCAAAATTAACCTTGAGAAACGTGTTTTTTGAGATAATTAATAAATTAGGCAACAATCTAATGCTACTAAAGAAAGAAAGAAAGAAAGAAAACATTTATTACCACAAGTATGCCTAGTTAGCCACAATAATAAACAAATTAAATTACGAAGCACAGATACAAGACAAATAAAAACAAAAACAATAAAATATATACATGATAATACATACTATGCTACACTTCATCCAGTTCAGCATGTGCCAGGTCACAGAGACCTGGCGCTGGTTTTCAACTGGAGCCTGTTGCAGTAACAGCACGGAAGCCAACAACAATGCCATTAGCCACAAATTATTACATAAAAATTACATCACCACGACTGTACAAAAAACACCAACATAAACAAAACAACAGAATATAGCTTACAAGCAAACTACCGAGCAGAGCAAGAATAAATAAGTAAACTTATAATTAAAAATGTGAATTAATAAAATTGTTAACAATCTATTGGTACCCTAGATCATGTGCAAGTCACTTAATACAACCCGAAACAATCTGGCAAAGAGTTCACTTTTCAGATGTAGTAGCAGAATGACAGAGGAATGCTTAAAACGCTCAAATAAAGGACATATCAACATTAGTGTAACCATGTTCTCTGCGCGCTAATAAGGTACTGTCTCAACCGAGTTTTAAATGTGGTCAGTGTTTTGATATGTCTTTGAGGCGGTGGCAGGTTGTTCCACACCTTTGATGCAGCATATCGGAAGCTACCTTGGAACGAAGCCGTTGTGTGTGACGGAATGGATAGCTGCTGCGAGCACAGCCTACTCTCACACTGCCTCCTGCCTGTTAACCAACTTAACTTATCATACAGATACGAAGGTTCCTGGTGATGAATGATATTGAAAAGTAAACATGCTAAATGGTATTTACGTCGCGATTTCATCTTTGATATCCCATGTTGATTCAAGTGCGGTGTTATGTGTGTCTGTGGTGGTACGCTAAAGCAAAACCGTGCGCATGAATTTTGGATACGTTGTATGAGGCGTTGAGTCCTTGCCAGTAGCCTACTAGCGTCGTAGACACACAGAAATCAGAATCACTTATATACTACGGTCACGCTAAGAACATCAACTACTGAGGGGGGCTACTCCAAACTAGTCCAAACCCACAGTAATAATAGCCCGCATAGTAGAAAACTTATTCTACAATATTAAAACATAATATTAAAAATACTATTACAATAAAAAAGTTTAGGTACAGAAGAAAATTTCACTTTTTATTTTTATATTATAGCCTACCAAAGTGACTCCACCCCGCCTGATGGTAAGCAGTCAGTGGAATCCAGAAGTGGCGGCTACTATACCAAAAGCCATCGTCTTAAACTGCTGGTATGGTGGCCTCCACTATGGCGGCTGGGAATGGGTTAGGGGAAGGGAATGAGGGAGGTGAGGAAAGAGGAAAGGGGGGCAATTGGGCCTCCGGCGCTCTCACTCACCGAACGAAACGCAGTAGTACGGGTACTACTACTCTTATGTCGATCTTCTATGAGAAGGTAGTACTTCCCCGGACGATCCGGCACATTCATGCTGAAATCAGCGTGGATCTACTACCGTACAATCACTAACGAAAATTCCTAATAACTTCTAAATGAATTACCCTATTTAAACAATTTATTTTGCCCTATCCGTTTTAGACCTAAACCTATCATATGACACTAAAAACAATACAATATCTACACAAACAAAAAAATCATGTTTTCAACTTACGTATTCATGCGTATCTCAAGCGGACGGCACTCGCGCTGCGCTCGTAAGTCGTACGACGCTCCCGTGGGTGACTCCCGTTCCACGCCCACGTTTTAACACCCGCGGTACTTCATGGCCACCGTCGCCCGCAGACCATGGGCGTATCACGTACGATTTAGCTACAGCGTGTTTTTGGCATCTTCGCCACACGTAGTTGGCGGATTGTCGACAGCGGTGGCGGCAGTCTTATCATAGGATGCTGCCGTTTTGTGTTGGATGAGTGTGACGTGTAGTGTTGTGTACAGACAAGGCGAAGGGCGCTACATCATCGCTGATGGGCGGCGGGACCATCCTGGTGGGCGCGGTGGCAGCCGCCGAGGCGGAGGTGCGCGCGGCGCGCGAGCGAGGCACGCTGCCGCACCACCAGCGCCTGCGCGCCTTCCTGCACCTGCTGCACGAGAAGAACGTGTCCGCCTTCTCCACCTGGGAGAAGGAGCTGCACAAGATCGTGTTCGACCCGCGCTACCTCATGCTCAACTCGAAGGAGCGCCGACAGGTAACTCGCACCAGCTAGCTACCCTACCACAGTGATACTCGAAGGCGGAGACTTAGAGATTTTCTATTTTATGAACCCTGTAAACTAAATATATTACCATTTATTCTCAAACAACTCGATTCCTATTTAATAACTCTTAGATTAGTCATAACTCTACTGCTTTGAAGTTAATTTGTCTAGAATTCTATGTGTGTCACATGATCACTCATCATTTAGACCCCCAAAACGTTTACTGTGATCATAGATGAGCCCTTATAGATACCGCATTAACATTTGTTTGTTGCTACTCAAGCTCACAATATAAACAGGAACGCGATGTGGAACGTAAAAGCTGCGCTGTGATTGGCTATTCTAATGTTCTGACAACCGCATGTAGTGTCCGTTGTGAGTTGTTATGCTAGCGAATACCAGTATAAGTTATACATGTCTGTATATGCGGCATTTATAAGGCAGTTATCTGCGCGCTAAATAATACTTTAATAATATCAGCCTATTTACTGTCCCACTGAAGGCAAAGACCTCATCTCATACAAAGAAGGCATGAGCATGATTAACGCTCGTTCAAGGCGGATTGACTTAAGTCCAGGTTTTCTCATGATGTTTTCCATCACCGTCAGTCAGAAATGTTCAAGATAGTACTTGCCCTTGCCCACTAGCTCGTGTGTGAAATATTACTTTACCGTGGCCATTTTTGGCCTTCTTTAAGTAATGTTTTTATTTATTTGTTCAGGTATTCGATCAGTACGTGCGAGATAGAGCTGAAGAGGAGAGGAAGGAGAAAAAGAACAGATTAGCACAGAAGAAGACATCGTTTAAGACCCTCATGGAAGAGGCCAAGTTGCATTCCAAGTTAGTACACAGTCATTCTACGTTTAGGCTCAAAATGTCCCTTTCCCAATATGTCTCCTGGTACCAGAAAATTCCTGTAACATAATGTCCCTTTCTCAAAATGTTCCTTTCGCATAAAATTCCTTTCCCAGAATGTCCCTTTCTCAGAATGTCCTTTCTCCAGAATGTCCTTTCTTCAAAGACTTATTTAGTCTCATTTTGTTGTTTTTTTTATTTTACAAAATATTTTATTGACAGGTCATCATTCAGCGAGTTTACTTCTAAACACGGTCGGGACGAACGCTACAAAGGTATAGAGAAGGCGCGAGACAGAGAGACTTACTTCAACGAATACTTAGCGGAGCTGCGGAAGAGGGAGAAGGAGGAGAAAGAAAAGGCGAGGGAACAGGTGAGTGAGAGGGACGGATGATGGGAGGTGTGTCAGGTTGGATGGCTAGAGGTTACTTGGAGTTTTTGGTACTGTAATCGGTCTTTTCTATAATAATAATAAACTTTTATTTCATTTAGATCACGTTAGTCAGACTAAAGTCAAAATATCAAAACAAAATGTCAGCCAATTCGTTGACGAGGTAAAGCCATGAGAAGTACTAGCACGACACTTATGCCTCTCTTTTCAATCGCCAGATAATTTAAATTTTTAATAAAATAATTTTTAATTTTCAATTTATAACTCGCAACCTAAGTACAATAATATTGTATGGCGCTTTTATTCAATAGTTTATATACAACTAGCCTCACCCGCGTTAAGTTACATCTTTGATTACTGCTCCGCACCCGTCGCCAGTAGCATGATGTTACATACCTTCCTCAAGAACTGGACTATCAAACACAAAAAGAATTATTCAAATCTGACTAGTCGTTCTAGAGATAGATAGGATGCTGTAAAGGAGAACATTGAATTTACGATTAGTGATCGTAATAAATATAATTTACCCATGTGTGAACCATATTTATGTTTAAAAAACTCCAGGAAACCTCTAGTTACAAGAAATTAATAATTATTATTATAGAAGTTAAAAATAACGTGATGTTATGATGTAAATTTTTTACTTAAAATGCACTGAAATTATTCTGTAAAGTGACCTTTTGTTTATAATCAAAAGTTCAAGGCGTGAGTTGATTTCGCATTAGCTGACATTCTATTTAGAACCAAAGTAAGCATATATATTATAATGTCGAATAGAGCGATTGTTTTTTATCAGCTTTATAAAGATATATATAAGGGATTTTATCTCTTAGTTTATATACGTCATATTAATAATGATAACAAAACGCAATCTACACCCAAAGTAAGCAGGTGTTATAGCTTGTGATATGGGTTCTAGAATGCTAATAAACGTAAACATACTATATAAAAAAAGCAGATAAATTTTATAAAATAGGTGTCTATATTGCCTTTAATTTGTCCACCACTTTTAGATTCCACTGACTGCTTACCATCAGGCAGAGTGAAGCCTACCAAAGGCTAATATTTAGCCTGCCAAAGTAGTTTTCAAGAAAATAATTAATAAGCGAGTGTTTAAAAATTTATTGTAAGACAACAGTTGCTTATATTGGGTTCGATTCCCAAAATAGTAGCGTCACTTGCGTATTATATGTTACTGTCTACTAAAGCAACTGCAGTTCTCCCCTTTGGAAAAAAGGAGGAGCAAGTGTATTTAAAATTATTGTGTTTTATTACAGATTATAATATAATGTTTTTTTACAGTGAGTTTATTGGTTATGAGGTTCGATTCCTTTACGTTCTGCATGTTGTGGGTTCGATTCCCGCGTTATTAATTGACCATTAAGTACAAAGCAAAGCGAATGTAAAAAAATATCTACATATTGATTCCATTTTGAAAAGATTCTTGAAAAGATTCTCTTGAAAATAAATTTTATTTTTGATATCGTTTTTATATATCAGTTTGATTTACTCTTGAGTGTTCAGCCCAGATTTCAAAGCATAAAGGCCTATCGTTTTAATATATTTCAAAATAAAAACCATATCAAGAATACTCCATATTTTAATCATATAAACGAATAAAGATTGCCTTGAAATTTAATGTGTTAATATTACTCTTTATATATAATTTTTCCAATGCGATAGTGTTTCTTGAAGAATACATTTATTTCCCATATAATAATTAACAACTATATCTTTAACAAAAATAATAAATCGTCCCAATATTTAAGTGGTATACGCCCCTTCAATGACAAGATTCTTCCCTATTGTAATACAACGCTCTTTGAGTTAGTATTCCTCACGACAACACTGTCGCTATAGCGTTGATATAGCAACTAGCAACGTTGTTTGTGGCTTAGTGCGGCGACGGCGCCGGAGCGGACGAAAGGGGACGACTCCACGCTGGAAGCCCAGAGGAATGGCCGATTGACGAACATAAATGGGGCGATAATACCCTTAAATGTAGCAATTTAAACACAGTTGTTGTGTTATAGTTTGTCATTTTATTTTGAAGGTAATTTGGCAAGAGAATGAATGATTTAGCAAGAATAAAGAACTAAAATAAAAGGTTCTGTTAACTTATAGGCAGTCCAATCTGGAATGGGACGATTATGCTAAATGGCATGATTTATCCTTCGGCTATGATCAGTAAGAACAATGATTAGTTTCTCTGCCTTTGCACGTATTTCTGCTATTATAATCTTACTGCTACGTATGGCGTATTAATGTGAAATCGTTCATCTTATCCGTTTCTGAATATATACTAGTCTGCTAAAACGCAGAAAGTTCCTTGTGGGTGATATATAAATAATAATATAAAAATCTGGGCTTTTAAATGTCGTCAATCGGCCACACCTAGCCACCAGAAAAACTTTTAAGGTTAGATATGTTTTAAGCAGCTCAAACAAAAATACAATCAAATTAACAATATATAGAAATATGCGAATTGTTTGGCAACGCTGTCCCCAATGATGTTTATTGGGGCGATAAAGAATAAAATATGCCCTTACATTATAAATTAAAAAAAATGTGGACATGTCAGTGTCAAAAGAAAATTTAAACCAAAGTGGTATACAATATTTATATAAATTCTGGTGTTATATATTATTTTAAATACATAGACACTGCCACAGCCACTGAGAAATAATTAAAATAAATCTCCTCGTCCACCTAAACATCATTGAATTAAATCTTCATTTTTTATTATATAGAGAACTAATCCCCCGTAAGCTTTAAAAGGAAAATAATGCATGCATATGCTATGTAAGGCAGTGTTGCCATGCCAACGGGGCGGGAAAAATACGGCTGACAACATCAAGGTTGTCTGTGTTGCCGACCTTGTAACGGTGATGGGAACATGAGAAATGTAAATAATTGGAATTAGTGAGAATTAGGCAACATCAACTAATTATTGTTCTTTTTCAGCGACTTTTTTTAATCATTTTATTTTGATATAATTGGACAAGTTTTTTGTTTTATGATGGAGAAACTATTGATTGATTTATTTAAAACTTTAAGTATTGCCAAGTTATTATTGAAAGTCAAATCATTTTAGTAAATATTCAAGTAATTTTTTAAAGTTACATATAGTTAAAAATGTTTCACAAATTAAATATGTAATAATCCCAAAATTTGATATTATATAGTTAAGTAAAATGGAATCAATTTTACATGTTTTTTGCGGACTATGGCGTTATTTTATGTGAATCGCGTGTTCGATCCACGCGTATTTATTTAAGAAGGTCGTATTAAAACCTGGGTTTATAAATGATTATAAGTCTTGTATTGACAATCTATTGAACATGTGTCTATACTCATGACTTCTCTGTATGAGAAGTGGTTAATGCAGTGGGATAATGAGCTGATGTTAGATGTATATTCATTTAAACTGCCTCTGTGGCGCAGTGGGATTGCAAGCAACTGCTGTGCACGAGTTTGTGGGTTCAATCCCCACACAGGACAAAACTTTGAGTGATTCATAACTATTTATTCCGAGACTGGATGTACTTTGTCTATATATCTCTATAGAGCAAAGGCCTCTTCTCATATAGAAAAGGTATGGGCATTAATCACCACGTGCGCTCGAAGCGGATTGGCAATTTCAGACTTGTTAAGTCCAGGTCCTCACGATGTTTTCCTTCAACGTCAGTCAGAAATATCCAAGATAAACTTAGAAAGTACATATTATTTGAAAAATTACATTGTTACTTGCCCGGATTCGAACCCACTACCTCGTGTTTACGAAGCGGATGCCTTATCCACTGGACCATTTCGACATTTTTAATGTCTGTCAATTGTATGTTTATAAAGTCGCAGCAATAGAGGGCTTGTTTCCTAGTGTGGAAGTTGTCTGAGAGAAACTGCATACATCTAAATTTAAATGTTCTTATGAATTCGAATCCCATGTCATGCTACGTATGTAACTATTTTATCTCTATAAAATGTCAATTATTTCACCTCTGCTTTCTGGCAGGATTATTTCGTTGCATATTACACCTCTGATGGTGTTTTTGTTTACTACTAATTACCGATTTCACGTTCTTATTAAATGTCTATAATTATATTCTAATATCTAATATTTAACACTTGGACATCCTAGTCTTCTATTAATTACTTCTCATAAGCGAGTGCTATAATATGCCTTATATTAACCTATTTCCCCTAAAATGCCCTAGTAGTCTAGTTTACTCGCTATTGACAGTATCCGATTCCAACTTGAAAAATTACACATGCATTGCTTTATTAATGTGATCATAAAATGTAATTACTGAGCACAAGACGCAGTGTTCGATACTCGAGGCACAAGTAAACTTTATTATTTATATTACAGTATTATTATAACGAAACCCTAAACAAATATTCTCTTGAGGAAGGCCTATGTCAAGCAGTGTAAGCCTGCGAGCTTATGTTGATGATTATATTATTATTCAGCAGTGGACCTTTGGATGATGATTATGATAAATATGATGATAGTATTGTGTCGTTAACCATAGCCGCAAATAAAATGTGTAAGTAATTGAAAACATTGACATGTAAATTATGTTTACTCAGTAATAACATGTAAAATTGGTTCCTATTTAAATTATACAAAGAAATACGAAATAAAAGTATAGAAATATTATAATAAAAGCAAAGCTTTTGGTAATCGGAAGTAGTTTAGTTAGAATATGTGACCGCTAGCCCATTATAAATTTATCTAGAGTTTGAAAAGTGCGTATTAAATTGGTTCGATGTGGTTCGAATCCACATTAAGGTTAATTGTCAGAAATATTAGAAATATTTATGCGGTAAACAATTGACTACTTTTATACTTACATCTATGTAATAATTATATTGAGGCGAATGAATAGTTACATCCCTAAAACTTGTCATTCACCTCTAATGACATTTTCGTCCTTATTGTCCGGCTGCTAATTTTTATGGGGCGAGATCGCCCTGCGTATAATTTTAATAAATAATAAAAATTTGTTTCTCACTGATCCCTTAATAATATTGGTGGAGCGAATTGAATTTTATTTAAGAAACCTACCTACAATAGGAAAAACAATAACAATAATTTTGTCGTGTTTTGTGATAATATTGTCGCCAATGTTATCGCTCAAATGCCACAAACGTAACTTAAAATCACTGAGGACAAAATAACGATGATGGTTATGAATGGGACGATTCTTGTAAACGAATAAAAAAAAAATACACGTCCCAAAAACTTTTCGTCAGCATAAATCACAAAAACTGGTTGTAGTCAGACAAATATTGTGTGTACACACTTTGGGAGCGCCCTATGTCCAGCACTGATAGTATGATGACGAAGAATTAAAAAAGCTATTTTATTTAACGTAGCATCATGACAGTCTATTGATAATGATTAAGTTTTACCTTCATTTTATCAACTACGCTTGGGGCATTGCTTGTCACTTATGCAATATATTTTTGTACATCCCTGATGGTAAATGTTTAAGTATCACGTAAACAGTGCTAACAAAACACAACCAAACTGTTGTTGTCTGTGTACACAGAAGGGTATGTTTCCTCTCGGTAACCTAAAGATTGTTGTATCTGTAATATTTAGAGAACTCTGTCCATAAGTAACCATATCATACTATGCTTGTTTGTGTCCACATATATTAGTAACGGCTTCGTTTTGTTGACATTATTACAAACAGCCATATCACATAACCCACTTTCTTTATAATAAATACTGAATATGTTCCAAAAAACTTTGGTTGAACGAGGGCTTACGACCGGCCATGGTAGCGAAAATTGAGGAGGTCTATGTCCAGCAGTGGACATCTCTTGGATGATATGATGATGACACCTATTCCACACCGACCAACTGAACTGATTAGATAATTGTTCAGATCGACACTCAGTACGTGGTTTTCTTCCTATTGAACCAACTACTCAAGTAAATATCTCATGATGTTTGAGTTAAACAAAAATTCTATGCACTGTCTTAAAATGTAAACGCACTTCACGGGTTCGAATCCCGTTTAAACAAATTAAAAGTATTATAGATTTTAAGCATTTTTATAATTAAAACACATACTTCCGCTTACCAAAACATTTAACTAATAAACCAAATTTCTTTCAGGATCTAATCTCTCTTTCACTCCACAGGCCTAATATGTTGTTATCTCTTTTCAGCGTTAATTTTGTTTTTTATTTCAGCTTTAGTTATAAGTTATACGAAAAGAGGTTTATTTGTGTCTCGTGGAGATATGCTAAGCGAAATATTTTTATTTGTTTAACTGTATGTGTGTTGTGGAGGGTAATTATTGATTTATTAAGTATTTTTTGATCTATATATATCGTTATTAAATAGTTTTAATTAGACGTAGGTTTTATTCAATCCCACAATATGTTTCTTGCCATCTAAAAGGCTGAAGTTCTTAATAATAATACGTGCTATTTAAACCTAATGTAGGCAATATGTCAATGTCCTTTTCGTGTGATATTTATTTCAAACAAAAATTGTTTCATGAGCACTCCATTTATTCTATGAGCAACCACTAAAAACAAAAATATCTCACATTAAGCTGCTATACAGCCTATTGTAAGACATTTTCTCAAAATAAAACTTGCTCTTCGCTATCTTGACCTAAAGTAAACATAATAATATATTATGTTTATGTCATATGAGTTCTAGAATGCGGATAAACATACTCACTTTGCCTATCTTAAAATTCTCCATACCTACACAAAACTCACTCTGTAATGTTCAAGATTTATTACACTTTTTAAGTAAAAAAATACTATTATATATAGAAACTATTTTATTAGTATCTGTCGTCTTTAAATATTTATTTAATATTCGATTACACAACCCAATTTTGTCTTAATTTTTCTAGCAAATTCAAATTTGTTAATTTGCTGAACTGTGATTCATTTATACATTATTTTTACCCTCTCATTTACCTATAAAGGCAAACAAATTTTATAAGTAATATGTAATATTATATATATATTTTTTTAAGTTTAATAGATATTTTATTTTTCTTCCTGACACCAAACAGTTTTTTTATTTTTATAATATCTCCGCGACTCACAAGCCCGTACCTCTCACATTTACCAATCTCTTTCTCCATCTAACTCTCTCCCTATCTCATTATAGGTGAAAACCGACTTCATAGCGCTGTTAAAAGACAAGGGGATCGACAGACATTCAAGGTGGATTGACGCCAAGAAGAAAATCGACACCGATCCTAAATACAAAGCAGTTGAGAGCAGCACGTTAAGAGAAGATTATTTCAAGGAATACTGTAAGATGTTGAAAGAAGAAAGGAAGAAGGATAAGGATACAAAGGAGAAGAGTGAGTTTTTTTTGTATTATTCTGCTGTTTGCAGTTTTGCCCGCGTGCGTAGCCATACCATAAAATATAACCTATGTTTCTCGCTGATATTGTAGCTTTCTATAATCAAAATCCAAAATTATTATTCAAATCCGACTGGTAGTTTAGATTTGCGCGTTCAAACAAACAAACAAAAATACGACGGTTTGATATTAAATGAAAAGGCAGCTGTTACTAGTCCGTATAATGATTTCAAATTAATCACAAAAATGATTTGACGAAAACAAAAATTTAAAATTTTATAACAAAATAAATATTATTTTAGTAGTAACAAAGAAATACACCATTTATTATTAGAAGTTCACTGACCTGTAATGAGCGCAACGTTTATTCTTCGACGTGAATTATGACTTAAGTCAGTGACCGTTTGACGTACTTACAGAGTGTTTAGAATTAAAGAATATAAAAAAGTAGTCCTGTGTCTAAATTATTGAAGATATTTAGTTGATTTTTTTTTGTCTCGCTTTATAATGTCACATATTAAACGTAATTGAATTTATTGTCATACCGTCGTATACACTGTATAATAGTGTAGATTTAGTGGTCAATCTATTGTTGGGATTTGTTTAGGTCGCCGATAATTTATTATAGAGAAATCCGACTGACGACTGTTATTAACATGGTAACAACCGGGACCGACTTTTAACGTGACCTTCAGTCACGGTCTGGTCTGGTGACTGTTGAAAGCTGGCCGGTGGTCTTATCTATACACTAGATGTCCGCCTACGCTTCGCTTCAGTATCAAAAGTTTCATTCGGTTTCACAACATATAAGCCGAAAGACTTCTACTGTTGGACATAGGCCTTCCCCAATTTACTCCGCCTTGGCCGGTCGTGAGCTCTCATGCATCGGTTGCCCGCCACCCTTAACAAGTCGTCGCCGTCGGTCCACCTTGTAAGGAATCCCACGCTTCGTCTTCCGGTTCGTGGTTGCACACATATTTCTCTGTTTTAATATATTCACTCTAATATTACAGAACGTGAACGCAGCAGCACCAAGAAAGAGAAACGAGATAAGGATAGGCCCGAGAAAGAAAAGGACACCAAAGATAAAGATGAAACTAAGAAAAGCAAAAAGAAAGAGAAGACCGAGGTGAGTACTTTTCTATTTTATACAGTGCACAGTGTACTACAGAATATACCGAATAATGCGTTTAATTGTAAGCAGTATGTTACGGTTTACAATCTTGCTAGATAGATTGTAATCTAACGGTATTTACAATATCACGGTGACATAGATAAAAGCCTTACTTTTTGCTGTTGCTAAGGGATAATAAACTTTAGGACTACGCCACCCTTTCACAGTGAAATCTAAAAGGTCTCGAACTAAACTGTACAGCACTTCATACTTTTGTTGCTCAATTAAAGCCTGGAACTTCTTACCAGAGCATGTGTTCTCATCTAACTTTGATCCTAGGTCTTATAAGCGGGGCGTAAAAAAGCATCTCACTAAGCCGACATAGTTGAGGCCACCATACTAATAGTTTGGCTTTTGGAATGGTGTCCACCACTTCTGGATTCCACTGACAGCTTACCATCAGGCAGAGTAATAATAATAATAATAATAATAATATGTGGACACTATCACACACTGTCGTCTAGTCCCAAGCTAAGCAGTGCTTGTGTTATGGGTACTAGATAACTGAAATATAATACATATACATACTTTTTTTTTTGTAAATACATACTTATAATACATAGGAAACACCCAGACTAAAGACAAATACAAATGTTCATCACACAAATATTTGCCTTCCGCGGGAATCGAACCCACGACACCCGGCGTCGCAGTCAGTTACACTAACCACTAGACCAACGGTGCAGTCTTGAGTCAGAGTGGTTAATATAAATAAATAAAAAATAATAAGTCACATTGATTGCTCGTTTTGGAACTCACAACCTCGTGTATTCTATGTAAAAATATAATAATGTACTAGCTGTTGTCAGCGGCTTCGCTCGCGTGGGGCAGTATATCAAAAAATATATCTATGTTACTCGCTACTATTATAGCTTTCTAAAGGTGTATGAATTTTTGAAATCGGTTACGTGGATTTTGAGTTTATACTTATCAAACGTTTTTTTTATACTAGCCTACCAAATTGACTCCACCCCGTCTGATGGTAAGCAGTCATGTCAGTGGAATCAGTCAATCAAGTGGTTTCCACCATACCAAAAGCATCGTCTTAAACTGCTATTATGGTGGCCTCCACTATGGCGGCTGGGAATGGGGTTAGGGGAACGGAATAAGGAAGGTGAGGAAAGAGGAAAGGGGGAAATTGGGCCTCTGGTGCTCTCACTAACCGAACGACACGCAGTAGTACGGATACTACTACTCTTACGTCGATCTTCTATGAGAGGGTAGTATTTTCCCGATCGATCCGGCCCATTCATGCTAAAACCAGTGTGGATCTACTACCGTTAAAATATTTCCTCTATATAGATGACCTATACGCATTGTGCACTGTGTAACCTTATTTTTCGTTCTCATTGTATTTAGAAATTCAAATTAAATAACTTGAAATGTCTTATTTATTTGACGCTATTTGTAAATATGAATCGCCAACTTTATATTTCTGTCCCACTGACTACTTTTAAACAATTAAAAAAAAGATAGATTTATGGTCAGTTAAATTTGACAAGACGTTTATGTGTTCTAGTATATTGTATGTACTACGAATCTCTTCGGAAAGATTTTGCGCTGTCACGTAATGATCTCGATTCTGGATCGAATAAAGTATTATGGGTTACATTTTTAATGTTAGCCCAGAGTCTGGCTTTGTGCCCAATATTTGGTTAGTTATGCTATAGATAATAAAACGTTATTGCTTCAGACGTTTTAGTTCGCTAAATGTTAGCCCTATAGTCGCATCAAAGCACGACTGTAATAGGTCGGTTTTAAACGCTCGCACTGATTTTGATAGTGTCGACACTGACCAACCAATCACAGACGTGCTTTTGGTGAGGTCAATATGTCCTTTTCGTGCGATTATGAGCATTACATTTACTTAATGTTTTAAATTTTTATTTTTTGATGTTTAATGAAGAATAATTGTTAAACAGTTGATCCATATAGATAAATATGTAAATGTCTTTCAATAATATAAAATACCAAGGTTCGATATAAATGTCTTCATATATTTTAAACTTGACAAAATATGATTGTTTTTGTTTATTTACTGCAAACATGACGTGAAATCATAGGGCAATAGAGATTTGCATGCATGCATGCAGATTGATATATAATCGCAGTCTGCATGCTTGGTGTAATACATGTGTCTAAAATACGATAATATTTTAACGAATATGAATTAAACAATTTACATAAATTACTAGTTTGTCATTTGTATTTTTTTAAATGATTACGTTTATTTTATTTTAATAATAACAGGTAACAATAGCGTCAAATATTTACGACATTATTTTTAAATCACTTGCGGTGCGAATTTCTTATTGCTGTCTCCATTTTTCTTATATTTAAGCGAAACTGCTTCGGACTCGGTTACTTATTATAATGTTTTATTTTTCACTCGTATTTTAAGTAATATTGTTCGGTGATGTATCATTTAGCATGCGTGAAAAACGCATGTGGGTGGGTCTTTAAATTCTGTCGGGTTTACATGCGGGTGGAGAATATACGACACGAATTTTAGTATTCTAAGTACTATTTTAAGAAGAAATAAAATATATTCATGTTGTTTTATTTATTCCTTACTTCTTATGTACTTTAACTTTGGACCAGAATCCAGGTAAGTGATATTTTTGAACGTAGACATTTTCGTTGTTTTAGATATTGGACGTGTTACTACTATCTTATTATATGTATAGGTAGGAGTTTATCTCACCTACGTACGCTATATGGCTGATAATGACATTACCCAGATTTTTCTATACTCTGGCTTTAGCCGTTAATTAATACGTCATTGATGTTACAAAAATAAAACTGCCCTTATTTAGGGTGCGGCCACATACGTACACTTTTCACAAATTGCCGGATGTCATATTCTGCGGGTTGCGTTTAGTTACCCAATGTGAAGTCGTTTTTATTTTTATAGAAGTGCAAAGTGACTGAAGAATGTGTTGCAGATGGTTTACTGTTTATTTACGGAGCGACGAGGTGTGTTTGCGGCGATCACTACATCGGACCGGCTGTCAATGCACTGTAGTGTTTAATGTCGCGATATGAAACTCGTGTTTGGAAGACTTAGTCACATAGATGAAATTCTAACGCTAATAATATCTATTAATGTTCCAATTTGCTCTCATAAAAGAAGGATTACGTCCATTTTTTTTTTCAAATTGTTACATCGTAATCTCGTTGTTATTACGTCGTGTGATTTTTAAAAGTGACTAATTACACTACAGTACATTCGTAGCCATAAGGGCGTTTTTTTAATAAAAAGTTCACATTTTTAAATGTACACAGTACTTCAAATTAATGCTGATTTTTTACTAAGGTTAACTTAAAACTTTAAAAAACGGGAGTCGGAAAAACAAAAAGTTTACTTTAAACTTTTTGAGTATTGGCAGAATGTTTAATTATACTTTTTGCAATGTAAATTACATATACGCTCAAGTACACGACGCGTTGTGGCAATCGCAGAAAGACACACAGCGATATTCTTGTCTTGGTTAAAATGCTATACGACCGCCACCTTGTGATAATGAAGAATAAACATGTACATAGTCATATTTACACGGCAAAGGAGTACTGTGTGTACTATTCAACTCAAAAATCAATAGCAAATTTGGAGTCGCCTGTGTCGTTATTTGGAGCGAACGTGCTATAATTGATACGTGTGAAAAATCTCTGCATTTAATATTTGATGTGTTTTAAAAATGTGACTTATTACGCTCTTGTTTTGGTAGCAAACGGAACCCGCAGACTATGACACGCGGCCTTAGGGTATTGCAGAGCGGATTCTGCAATTTCTGCAATTGCGATTCCATACGGAGATTACATCATTATTGCACACAATTTTTGCAATTTTAGAATTAATATCTGCAATGTGATTTGCTATTGTTTGTTTACTGTTATATAAACGAATGTTTAAATTAAGTTTTGTTTATTTTACTTATAATCTAAGGCCGTGTCAGTCTAAGCTACCTAGTCCGATGCAGTATCGCTTTAAAATTTATTATATGAACTTATATCCACAATGTTTTTGGTTTATTTTTATTTCAATGCTGAGCGGTTGGGAACTTTTTAGAAATTGACAGTGTTTACGTGCGTTCTCGAACTTTCGAGATGTTTTACAACGCTATACTTTTTCGGAAAGATTGACCTTGCGATAAGCAATGATAAGATATATTGATGTTTCTTTCTTTATTGTTAGAATGTGTAAATTAAAATTTGCCAAACGTTGCTTTGGGTAAGACTTAATTCAGTAAACAATATACAATTTTCAATCTTATAATAAATAGCAGAAGGTTTAAATTCCACAAATTAGTGTCTGATCTTACGACTTTTTTTCTATTATCGATTAGAAATTTATCTAACATTTTATAAGAAGAATGCTCTAATTTAATTTATGTCTATTCTAACACACTAGGGTAAAATGAGACAAAAGTCGGCTCTGTTGTTGCTTAAAACTAGGGAACTAAACCAAAACATTGTGGACATTAAAAAAAGCAAACACACCTAATCGTTCGTTTGTCAACAGAAAACTGAGCCCGAAGAGGAGAGAAAACAACCTACCCCACCACCGGAACAATGGGCTGATATCCTCGGCATACCCGGAGAAAAAGCCGATAAGGATAACTCGAAAACACCTGTCAAAAAAAGCCGAAAAACCGATACAAAATCTGATAAGTCCAAGCCCGTAGAAGAGGAAGCACCGTCACCCAAACAATTGAGGTCTTCGAAGAAGGACGTTCCAACACCGGAGAAAGCGGACAAATCGGAAAAACCCGAAAAATCACCCATCAAACCACCGCCAAAAAAGCGGAAACCAGAAGACTTTGATTCCTCGGAATTGGATGATCTTCCCCTATCGTTAGTGCCTAAGAAGACGGAGAAGAAGAAGGTAGTGGAGAAGATCAGACGGAGGAAGAAATCGGAGAAAGAATAGTGTTTGTTGTATGTTTTTGCTAAATGATGGTATCCCCCGTCCGCATCCAGAGAGAACTAAAGTGGGAAATAAGGTTGTGTTACACAGTGTATTATATAGGGATTGATAAGGTGTTTCTGATCATTGCATTGCGTTATTCCCAAAAGCGTATGCAAATTTTTTTTTGATGTACTACAATTTTTTGTTGATATATGTCGATAGTGAAGGTATTTTACAATTTGTAATTTAATTGTATTTATTATCTAACAATCTCATACAATTTTGACTTATCGTTTCTAAAACTCGAATGAATTTGGTGTCTTCACTTTAATTTGGAGAGTTTTTAAATACATAAGCTTTAATAAAAATCATAATACTGACACTCATGGAAAACAAAAAGGTTTGTATAAAGTTTTTATTTATTTATTAAACTTGATACATACGACACTTGCTGTTAATAATTACGATATGGACACGAATTACAATAAAATAATCTAATTTAACATTAAACTAATAAGGTTTTATTATTTTTGAGATATTAAAAATGTCATTGATAAAATTGTCGTCACGGTTATCTGTCGTGAGTCCTCATCCATCAGTTGCCCGCCACCCTTATAAGGTCATCGGTCTACCTTGTGAGGTGTCTTGAATCTGTGAATTTTAGTCATCGTGTCAGTAGGAAATTTTAACACTAAGATGAACTGTATGCAGTGGTCACTAACATATTGAGAATGAAACTACCCACATGTATCTATAGTAATGGTCACAGTAGTTTAAATGTATGTAAGACGCACATATTGGTTGATAAGTTCAAACAGGCGAATACTACATCACAGACGAATAAACCACTTGACTGCGCTTAAGGCCCGTTTTCTCTAATCGCAGCAAAAGCAAATTGATGCTTATGAAAAGTCTAAATTACACGAAGTCAGCTAATTAACCTACAGCCAGTTCGCTGACGAGGTAGAGCTGTGAGAAGAACTGGCAAGAAATACACGCCACTCTTTCAATCGCCAGATAAATATAGTTTTTATATGAGTTACAATTTAACGCTCAACGCAACCAAAGAACCACACAAAGTAATTATTACAAATCAAATAATAACCTAGATTAAAAAAAAGAAAAGAGGTTTCAATTATTTAGTTTCATCTAGTATGGTAATTTGACTACGTATTTTGCTACAAATTCTTCTATTCATGTAAAACCTAATAACGCAGCCGTGGTTTTGCAACTTCAAAGTTAACGTAATTTTCGAGCGATTTTAATTTCAAATAGAAATTGTTTAAATATTGTTCTATGAGCACTTTTACTCTATGCTTTGTGCCTTTTACGTTACTGGCTTCCCGCAGCGTGGTTTCACCCGCATTGAATTACATTAATTGGTTACTGCTCTGCTCCCGTCGTTCTTAGCGTGATTTTATAGTATAACTTGCCTTTAAAACTGGGCTATCAAGCGCAAAAAAAATATTAAAATTTGACTGGTAGTTCTAGAGATTAGCGCGTTCAAACAAGGTTCAGTTTTATAAATATAAATTAAATATAAATAACTTGTGCTATCAAATAATAATAATTAATTAAACGTGCTTTTATATTTAACATATTGAACGCCAGCCGGTAATATAACTGGGTGCGGACGGCTGGCCGTAAAATATGTAGATATACGTTATACGTTTAAGTAATAATTGTTATAAGTTAACACGAGTTATATGTTGGCTAATCTGTGCGGTCTTATATAGCGTTCAATAAGAAATACACGTGCTATTAATAGCGCCTTAAGCGTTGAACTACATCTGGCAGCACGGAATCTCACTTTCCTGTATTGCTATCCTTTTGTGCCACTGAGAATCGTTGTTTAGCGAGAAAAAAGTAACGAGACAGCACGCTGCTGCACGCTCTCGCTCTCTTTCTTGCTCTAGTAAATGATGCTTATCAGTGACAGAGAAGGTTATTAGCTTCAACAAAGTAGCACGATTTTGTACAAAATAAGCGTGCTAATAAATATGTGTATTAATAAATATCAAACAATTCGGACAATGTAAATATAATGAAATTTTGTAAATTTAATTTTAGATTTAATCCGTTTAAATCATTGTAAATTAACATTAAATAATGAGTTAATGACACATACTTGTCAATACAATAATTGATATTGGCGGGTTTTTAACAGAATAAGAAGTATAAATCTGTAGAATGGGTAATCTCTTTTATATTGATCATTAAAAATATGCCAGTTCGGAGTAAACATTAGTATTACTCTGTGAAGTGTTCGCATGTGGCTCATTTAAGCCTGAAATTCTGCCTTACAAAGGAAGAACACCGCAACTACATTTAACTGGTTACAGGAAAAACACTCTTCTAACGTGTACATCTAGGTTCAGTGTCGCAAAACTTCTACTATGTAGTTACGGCGTTCTTGATTAGTGAGGCAGAATTGTATATTGGTTATTACTTAACGACTTATACAGATAAACTATAGCTTGGCAAAGTCGTAGATTACACTCCCATGGTCCGCGGGCGATGGGAGACGAGTCAGTGCGGACGCCGTTTATTGATAGCATAGATATATCAAAAAATTTTGGGTTTATTGGTAGTAACGTTCCCCGCCACCCGCGCGTACCATGAGAGTGTAACGAACGAATTTGCACTAAAAGTCATACATTTTGCAGTTGATATTGCAATAATTTAATTTGTAATTTATGTTTATTAATATAATAATTTATATTTATATTATATACATACAACGACAGTATGTTGTTATTCAATTATGTTATTATAGATAACTGTATTGTAAAATGATTTGGACGAAAATTCGGTTTAGGCCGAAACTTAAATCTCGGCTGAAACCAAAATGTATACGTTCTATTTTTAAATTATGTTATAACCGTGTAATTACATCCGTAGATCTCGTTTGCAACTTACACTAACAACAATCCACCAGCTTTTACAAAAGGTTGCTTGAATTTTGACATAAAACTTTTGGTACTCAAAAATTGGTTTCGGCTTTCGGCCAAACACATTACAATGTGCATTACAATTAAATTAACATTTGTATTTGATATATTTTGTTAGTTGTAGCGTATACAAACATTGTACATAATTATTTTAGATTAGGTTGTATACAATATACACTGAAAGTGTTTATATGTTTTTAATGTAGGCAGTTAAGCACTAAGGGATTCTTTGGTTTCTCTCGGCTTGGTATCACCATCATTATGAGGCCACCACTACTGAAATCCACTGACTGCTTACCATCAGGCAGAGTGGAGTCACTCTGATAGGCTAATACTAGGGGGAAGTCCCCTAGTACCGGACACCTAAGGTTTTTTAAGAATAAAATAAAAAAAAAATTCAGACATGTATATTTATTTATGACTTACAATAGGTAACAAAGATAGAAATCAAATAAAATTTAAAAAAAGCAACCTCTGCTCAAAACATAATTAATACCATTAATCAAACTTTGGTGACAAAAAATATAATTTTAAAATGTGGCACCTAGTACCGGACGGGTGTTTGTGCCATAACCCTAGCACCGGACATTTCAGAAGAGTCTGCATCGATCGCATATGTAGCCGTCTCCACACTCTGGAACGTCTGCACATGCTTCATGTGCCCACCCAAGACACGATGAGCATTGGATCCAGTCTTCTATATAGTCTTCTAAGCAAACTACACAAATTGTTGTGTCTGCATTAGATGTTTGCTCTTGTAGTTCTACTTTCTTAGCTTTATCTCCATTTTTTCCTTTAGACTTCACGCCTTTAGCTTGTTTTCCTTTCTCTATGCTCTTTCCTTTGGTTTGTTTTACATTGCCTTCAATCGCTACTTTAAACTTAGATCCTATTTCCTTCTTTTTGTTTTTCACGATATTTTCTTTTTCGTTTTCTTTTTCTTCTACTACTTTTTTGTATGGTGATGACGTTAGAATTTCACTTCGTTCACATTTCCTTTTTCGAGCTGCAGTTTGTTTTTTTGCAGCGTCAGGCAATGGTGATAATTTATGGATTAACTGAACAAGATCTGGAGCAGAACTTGTTGAAGGTATGGGGCTTGTGGCTATAGGATCGCTAACGGATTGTGTAGGTTCTTCCAAAAATTCGTCTTCAACTATATTACTAGGTATGTTAGCATGACAGATCAAAGCTGATCCACCGACAGCAGCTGAATCTCCTTCAATGATCAGTGTGCTTAATGAGGTTCCTGGCTGTTCTATGACTGAGTTTGACAACACAACAGCTTCTCCAGTGTTTTGTGCGTTTGATGGAGTTTCTATTTGTTCTTGTGGTATATTGGTCATATCGGCAGCCAGATAATCCAGATCAGAAAATATATGTCGGTCGAATGGATAGATTCCCGTGCATTTGAATCCAGACACTGCAATGTCCAGTCGAGCTACTTTTGTAAATGCTTCTTTAACCAAACCAGCAATATCGTAGTCCGTTATACGAGATCCAGCATTTGTTCTCATCCACACATCACATCGCTGGTTGTAAGCATCTTTAAATGGCTTCATGAAAGTCCTGTCCAGAGGCTGGAGCTTGTGGGTAGTGTGTGGTGGTGAACTCAACAAGTGAATGTGATGATCTCTGCAAAAGTTGATCACCGCCAGTGTCTTGTGGCTGCAATGGCCATCCAGCAGAAGCAGTACGGGGTTTTCTTTGGTCGGTTGCGTGTGTTTGACAAATATTCTTAGATATTGCAGAAAAAAGTTACTGTTCATCCACCCTTTTGGCTGAGCTACGCCTTCGCTCTCAGCAGGAGCATTAATCATAAGCCTTTCGTTCATCCTTTGCCTCGGGAAGACAAAAAATGGCGGTATGTAGTGACCGTTAGCACTCATACAGAACAAAACTGTGATATTTTTGCCCCTTTCTGCAGACGTGAGCTTTCCAACCTGACGGATAGATTTTGGGGCGAGGACTTTTTGGTGCTTGTGTACGCAACTGACACCAGTTTCGTCACAGTTGTAAATTCTTGAGGGTGGGAATTTGTATTGTGTCATCAGTCTTTCAAGATTATCGTAAAATAAATCGACTTGTGGTTTATTAAATCCAACAGCGCGCATCATGCTTGTCGATTCTGGTGTTCTCAGCGAAATGTCAGAATGCCTTCGCATGAAGTCGTAGTAAAAATGTTTACCAGCACTTCCTTTCTCCTTATTAAATCGATTGTCTATGCCTTAAAAGAAAAATAAATATATAAATTAAATTACGTTTACTGTTACAAGAAATAAAAAATAAATCACTGTCCGGTACTAGGGGACGACTTAGTGTCCGGTACTAAGGGACAGACAATATGGTACATTAGGTAGTACATAGCGAAAAAAAAAGCGTCACTGGCGAGCTGCGGCGCGTGATCCTGTAGCTATGCAGGCCCCGCGCCCCTTTCACTAGTAGTTCGAATCGAACAGGTTTATACTTGCTAAGATAGTACGACTGTCCGGCGGTAGGTGCCGTCCGGCGTTACGGGACTTCCCCCTATATTTAAAAATGTATGCAAGCAATACCGTTACCAATACTGCAAGCTATAAAGGATAAAATTATTCGCAATTTTTAGTGCAAATTACCAGCTTTACTACTATTTTTCATGTTCGATACCGTTTCTCATTTATTTTTCGAGTACCAGCCGAGTATAGCCGAAGATTTCCGAAGTATTCACGTGCTACTCTCATAAGTCAGATTGTATTCACTCTATGTATGTGTGTAAATTAATAAATAAGGTAAAAATATTTAATAAAACGTTAGTTAATTAAGCGACCCTGTAAATGTCTCGGCTAAACGTCTTTGACTTGACTGTGATCCTTCTTACCTTTGACTTCGAGACGTACGACGTCACTTTGTCTTGTCTCAATTAGTTTTTAGAGACTCGAGAAATTTTACGACTCGAGACAATTTTTTCGAGCCTCGAGACTTGTCTCGAGACACAAAAAATTCTCGATTTCTTAAACTGTTTTTGTACAATTATAGCTATAATGATGTCGCATTGTCTCGATCGAATTCCAATTTACGTAGTATTGTATTTATGACTAAAATCTCTGAAATTTAATATTTTATTCTAAAACCTGACCTTGACCTTGAGCTAAAGTTTGCCCCGTTTTTCAAAGTTAAACTTAAGACTGACTTTACAGACGCAAAACTAATGAAGAATGATACTATAAACTATCTAATTACCATATTGCCGTATCGCGGTTTTACCCTCGTCTGGTTACCGCTCTGCTCCCGTCACTAGTAGTGTGATGCCTCGAGAACTGGGCAATCATACGTAAAAAGATTTATTTAAATCCGACTGGTAGTTCCAAAGATTAGCGCATTTAAACAAACAAACAAACTATTCCACTTTATATAATAGTATAGATTGAGTCTGTCGGTCCACAGAAGCGAAGCGAGAAACTGAAAAACTTTTGGGCCTGTAGGAGCGGTGCGGATATTTTATACAATCCGCAAAATTTAAATGCGCCGAAGTTTCTGCGTGTGTTTACCACACAGCGCCTAAACGTCTAAACCGAATTCTATGAAAATTAGTATGTATTGGTGTCCGACATGGACATAGGCTACTTTTCATCCTAAAAATCGGTCTGGTTCCCGAAGGATATCGAAGCCATGGGGCGCACTTAGATGATTAATGTTTCTTAGTTTCTCCGTAGCCTCGCTTCGCGTCTATGGACAGATAGCCTTATGTCATTGGGTTGGCTTGGCCCTTGTTACATAAAACCTAACTTAGCGGGCGAAACGGGTGCTATGACCCTTACCAGGTGGTCGAGACACCTTGTGAAGGGTCTGCCCACGCTGCCCCTGGTGTTGCGCTTAATTCTTCACTATCAAGTATTTCTTTTGACTTGACGACTCTGATTAACATAAAGACGGAGTATAGGGCATTTTTAATAAGTACATTTTTGTGAAGTTTCTTTTTTATAGTATATAACAGTGTACATAAGTTTTATATCATTTTAATTGTGAATAAATTGATGATTGTCTAAACTTATATTATTTACTATCTTCCCACATCGCGGTTTCACCCGCGTCCCGTTACTGATCTGCTCCCGTCGCCAGTAGTGTGATGTTACATAGCCAATAACCTTCCTCAAGAACTGAGCTATCATACGCAAAAAGAATTATTCAAATCTGACTTGTAGTTCCAGAGATTAGCGCGTTTAAACAAACTCTTTCGCTTTATATAATAGTATGGATTTTACACAACTTCGGTGTCAAACTTGAATACGGTATAGGTATAGATAATAATGGTAACGATATATTTCAAGCTACCCATCTATGGGGCAGAAAGAAAATTTAATTTCGTTCTGCCCCATCGAAATTGTTATTGGGGCAGATAAGAATTTTAATTTCCACCTGCCCCATTGTGGTAACCATAACCTATGGACAATGACATTGCAGAAATAATGCTTAGAAAACGTGACCATGTAGGAAAAAGGGGATGAGGAAAGGAAAGAGAAAAGAAAGAGGACCAGGGGGTACTTGCGCTTTAGATGGCAGGGCCATAATGGGCTAAAATCAGGCACCAGTCGTTTGTAGAGTATTTTGTGAAGAGGCACAATGATACGCTGAAGTGTGAGTGACACGATCACCTGGAGGGTTTAGCTAGGTACCTATGGCTCATTTTGGCCACCATCGCAAACTGAAAATTAAAGTAAATGACGAGTTAGTCGGTAATTAGTCGAAATTGATCGCAAAATACCAGAATTGGTCGTTCCACCGTTTAAAAGTTTTAAGACTGAAACTAAGCACTCAAGTTGGCACAGCCACCTATGTATCTTGAAAATCATAATGCCTAGCGAATATCTGATTATGCCCCGAGTTAGTCGGTAATTAGTCGAAATTAGTCGCAAAATGCGGAAGCTTGTCATTAGCAACTTAAGTTATTTTATACTTACTACTATAAAATGTATTATTAGTCTGTAAGCTTTCCAAAAAATAAATAAATAAAACAAAATTCCAGAGTTGGTCGGTTCTTCTGAAGCGAGATATTTGCAATTAATTTTTTTCATACATATAACTTTTGAACAGAGGGCCATAGAATTCTAAAATTTTGTGTGTAATGACGACTAGTTACCGACTAATTCTAAGTATAATCGGATTTTCACTAGGTGCTACAGCTTCTGAGCTATGAACTGATACTGAAGTGGCCGAGCCAACCTGAGCGCTTAGTTTAGCACAGCCACCAATACCCACTTATAACTTTTAAACTGTGGACCGACGAAGTCTGGTATTTGGGACCAATTTCGACTAATTACCGACTAATTCGTCATGTAATTAGATTTTCTAAAATAAAGTCTAAATTAATTAGTCATTGGTTCAAAAGTGTGTTTATAGATGGCCAAGCGAGGTTCAGTATCCTTAGCTTAGTCTTAAAAAATCTAGGGCACCTAACGAATATGTGTTTTCTCCCAAATTTAGTCGCTAGTTAATCGCAATTTTTCTCAAGTCAGATTTAAGTAGTCTTAGTTTAGAAGATACTAGCTGACCCGGCGAACTTCATTCCGCCTAACAGTCGAAGATAATTAAAGTATGTATAATATGAATAAAAAAATCTTTTGTTTAAATAATTAATTCAAACTTTATTTATTTTGTCCCAAAATGGTATTTTTGTGTAAGACCGCACATAACTTTTTATATAAATTTTGATAATTCTTTTCTTTATTGGAAAGGATATACCTCGAAGTTGTTTTCATATAAAGTTAAAAAATAAAATCCAAAGGAATGTGCCGCCGCGCATCACGTATTTTATTAGGTACTTTGTTTAGCGCCGACTCAAAATTCCTTAGATAAACTTGCATTCACTTTAAGAACTTAGTTATTACGGTTAATAAAATAAAACTTTATTATGTTTTGCATTTCAATTTTTCAGCGGTTTAATGTTTTTGTTAAAAAGTTTTTAGCTATAGTCCCACTGCTGGGCAAAGACTACTCCTAAAAGTTTCTTATTCCACCTATTTTTGGGTTTTTTCGCCAAGTGTATTTTCGGCGTCAGCTTGCTACTTGAATTTATATATCAAGAAAACATTTTAACGTTCTGGCAGTTAAAAAGAGTTGCTTGGGTTACTTGCCAGTTCTTAGACTCCTCGCCAGCGTACTGGCTGTAGATTAATTGGCTACAATTTTTGTTATTTTGACGTTAATAAGTGTTTCTTAGGTGACTTATAAGAATGAAGATATTTTGATTTATTCTATTTTTTATTCTTTTTAATAAGACAACTCCGGCACTAGGGAACAAGCCTCGTGTCAACATACATTTAACACAAAGTACACCCAGACTCGGAACAAATATTTATGGATCACACAAAGTTTTGTCCCGTGTGGGGATCGAACCCACAACCTTGTGCACAGCAGTCGCTTGCGCTCTCACTACACCACGGAGGCAGTCCTTGATTTCATTTGATTTACGTCGCTCCGGAATGCATCCAGATCGTGCCATCTACATTTATATACATCATCATATCAGCCGAAGGACGTCCACTGCTGGACATAAATCTTCCCTTATTATCATCAATCGGTTGCCCGCCACCCATATTAGGTCCTTGGTCTACCTTGTGACGGGTCTGCCCACGACATTTATAATGTACCTAAAAGACACTGTCCTTAACATAGGAGCCACCGCCGGAACCAGTAGAACCAGAGGTCGAGGAGTTGGATCTGACCAGTGATGGTGAGTCGGCAGCTCGGGCTAAGGAGGCGCGTGCTCAAGCCTCCATCAAGGAACGGGAGCGGGAAGTGCAGAGGGCGTTGGCAACTAGCCTCAGGGATAGAGACAAGGAGAGGGAGTATCATAAGAGGGATGAAGCTGTACAGGTAACTAGAGTTCACTATATATTTTCACCATCTTTTATGGCCTAACCTAAGGTCTATATTTTGCAGGCATTGGATAAATATTGCTTAGAAAACACAGGCAATCCGTTGCCGACCATTTATTTATTTATTTTACTTCAAATAAAACGGTTACATTAAATGAAGACGCATTAATGATAAATCATAGTAAAAAGTAATATTAAAATTTAAAAAATAAAAACAACAAAAAAATAAAATAAAAACAATTTATTTATCCACTTATCTCACAGAACTCCAGACATACAGACAAAATCGTGTTCCATTCATCCAAAAACATACTGAGGAAGGAAGGAAAAGGAATGGGACCAAAGGCGTAATAATAATAACACAATTTACCCTACACAGCGATATATAGACCCAAACTTAGAATGTCAGATCAGTGATATGGTTTATACAATGCGAATAAACATACTTAATTTTTTTTTTATAAATACATACATATATAACTAGCTGCGCTCCACGGCTTCGCCCGCGCGTAAAATATGTTGTGTACCCCTCGGGAACCAGAGTGATTTTCGGGATAAAAAGTACCCTATGTCTGTCTCCGGCACCGAATTTATCTTTATACCAATTTTCTTCGGTTTCGGTTCAGCCGTTTAGAAGCTGAGTGGTAACAAACAAATACACACACTTTCGCATTTATAATATTAGTAGGATTATTATACATAGAAACATCCAGTGCAAATAGTCATATTCATGCACATATTTGCCGGAAAATAAATCCGTGGTAGTCTGTACACAGTACCACCGAACCACAAAAGTAGGCAAAAGTAAAATGAAGTTAGAAAGACAGAAAGTATGCAATTAAGAAATCACTTTTAAAACCTGCAGAAACAAGGGATCCCGGGTACTTTTTTGTCCATCGATATAGATGTCTTATAAATTGTATCGAATAACGCACACTGAGAATTAAAAATACCCCGTACAAAAAGGTCCTCAAACTGCGGCGGACGAACTAACTAGGCGCAACAACGTACAGGACGAACTTTAGTCTGCATTGACGTATGTCAGCACGTCGATACGATGGCAACAAATGTCCGCACATCCTATGCGTTGAGTCCGTGACAAGTACTCGGTAGACATTTTTACACCACTGGGACAAAAGTCTCTTGTTTGCACAGGCCTTTAGCGATAAGGCTGCCCATCGTACCAACTATTACTGTACATTTAGTTTTTAAGCAAATGTTTATAATGGTATACAATAAAGCATATGTAAACGAGCTTTCCGCGGCGCGATTTCACCCGCGTATTTGCTTACTGCTCTGCTCCCGTCGCCAGTAGCGTAATGTTACATAGCCTATAACCTTCCTCAAGAACTGAGCTATCATACGCTGGAACTACCAGTTGAATTTTTCAAATTCAACTGGTAGTTAGAGAGATAAGCGCGTCCAAACAACCAAACTCTTATAATAGAAAAGATAAATAAATAAACAATATGTTTTGTTGACAGCATTTCAACGCGTTATTAGCGGATCTGGTTAGAAATCCTGACCTTCCGTGGAGGGACGCGAAGAAACAACTGAAGAAAGACCACCGGTACAGCCTAGCAGAACTCCTCACTAAAGATGATAAGGTAACTATAGCGCTTTGAGATCTATGTTTATCAATGAATCAAGATGCTGTAAAAGACTTAAACAGTTTTTCATGGTAGTAGATCCACGCAGGTTTCAGCATGATGGGCCAGATCGACCGAAGTACCACCTTCTCATAGAAGATCGACGTAACAGTAGTAGTATCCGTACTATTGCGTTTCGTTCGGCCTGAGGCTCAATTTTCTCCCTTTCCTTTTTCCTCACCTTCCAAAGCCTTCGCAGAGTCCCTGGCATTGCAAAAATCCATAAGCGCAGTTACCACTTACCATCAGGTAAGCTTATGACTCGTCTGCCACTGGAGGCAATAAAGAAAATACTTAGCAAAACCAGTCTTTTTGGAAGCTTACCCAGCAAACTATTACAGGAGCGTCTGTTCATGCAACATACAAGCGCTTTATCCAGTCGTCGTCGTGACAAGCTACGAAGTTTATTACACGAGAGAGGGATATCCTGTACGGCGCATTGGAGGGAAGTACGCGCTATGCTCGCAGACGAACCAACTGCGCCGGTGTATAACAGTGCTAGTCAGGTAAATAATAAAATGTGGATTTAAAAGGTTTGTACTCTTTTGCTTTTAGGCCCGTCAATAAAAAACTACGATTCGCAATATGTCCCGTTCGTTGTTATATCGGTTGGCGATTAGGCCCGTTCGCAATATGTCTCGTTCGTGATTAGGCCCGTTCGCAATATGTCCCGTTTGCGATTAGGCCCGTTCGCAATTTGTCCCGTTCGCGATTAGGCCCGTTCGCAATATGTCCCGTTCGCGATTAGGCCCGTTCGCGATTAGGCCCGTGCGCAATATGTCCCATTCGCGATTAGGCCCGTTCGCAATACGTCCCATTCGCGATTAGGCTCATTCGCATTCACAGTGCAAGTTTGTACAATTTTTTATGAGTCATGTTTCCGAGTTTTTTATGTATTTTTTTTACCTATGGAAGTAAGTAGTCATATCAAAGTGGAAAGAAAAATAAAAAAACTACAAAATTTATGGCCATGGTTTACCTGCCCGGTTAAAATTTTCAAATTGTACCAATGTGGAATTGTACCAATGTGGAATTGTACAAATATGGAAATTGTACCAATTTGTCCGAAGCCCATTTGTGGTTTGCCTGTTCACATTCAAAAATATATCACTTTTCATAGTATCAGATTTACAAGTATGGCGAGATCGTCATAATATATTTTTTCTATTTACATCAACAGTACCTAGATGATGCACTACATTTTGTTGTTTCGCCATTGTTTACACGATTTTTAATGTAACGGAACCCAGCTAAGATTATGTTATCTGTTCTATTTTGGACATCGCAAATTAATTTTTTATTAAGAAAATTTTATAAAATTATCGCAAAAATAATGTCAAGGAATGGAATACAATCATGCCATCAGTCATCGGTTACAACGATTTAATACTTCAGAAATGTAAGTGGCTAGTTATAAATCTAAAAAGCAATCATTTCAAAACCGAATTAGTTGCGTAATGACCACTTTACCAAAATTACTACTGTGCAGTATGACTATTTTCCTACAACGACTATATTCCCGTAATGGAGGATTAGGTTCAGAATGACTATTACTGTCTCAAATTGACCACTTCCTAAATCGTCCACTTTCTTATAATGACTACGTTTCCACAATGACCACACTACTTGAAGATCCATGAAGTTCCTACTTGATTAGTGATTACTTACCAATACGGAAGGCGCTTTTCATGAGAACGGACTCTTGTGAGAAAGGACCGATTCACGATAGGGCCCCTGTGAGAAAGGACCGATTCACGATAGGGCCCCTGTGAGAAAGGACCGATTCACGATAGGGCCAATACGCGAAAAGGCCGATTCACGATAGGGCCAATACGCGAAAAGGCCGATTTGCTAAAGGGCCTTACTGAGTATCTGGAACATAAAACGAACGGGCCCAAACTGTTCAAATTCTAAAATGTTAAGGGGTACTACTTTACGGAATCTAATGTCTGTCGGTCTATTACGTGTTCACTAATTACGGTGGCAAGGTAATTTATTAAGAGACTATATCGCTTCGCTTCGGTATGTTTCATTCGGTCTCACAAAAAACGCCTACATAATAAATATGATTGCTACGTCCGCGAAATATTATTACTATACTGCAAATTTATTTTTGCTGTTTTCTGTAATGCAAATTTACAAATAATTATATTCTGAATATTGCTAAAAAAATATGTTAAGAGCGTTTACGCGTCATGAGTCGTCGTCGCGATTTAGTGTCATATTTCGTAGTTTTCAATATTTATCATTTAATCGAAGCTATATTTAAAAAATATGTTCTGTCTATATGCTAGAATTAGATAAAAGCTGTATAAAAAGTAAGAAATCATTGCTTTTACAGTTCTATTTATATGCAAATAATACATTTGAAATTTAGTTGCGTTATTTTCATAGTAAAATAACTGTAAGCATTATGATTGCTTACTTTTTAAACAGCTTTCACATAATTCCAAAATACAGCCTATGTTACCTGCTCCATTTATTTATTTTCTTATCGGTAACGTAGATTTTTAGTTAAATCGTTAAATCAAAAGTGCAATGGTTAAGTTGTATAACCGCTTTAGTTACTGCTTAGCTTCTATGAATCGTAGTGTGATATTACATAATCTATAACCTTCCTCAATTAAATCCAAAAGGATTTATTATAATCTAGCTGCGCCCCACGGCTTCGCCTGCGCCTAAACTGTGTTTTGTCTCTCTCGGGAACCAGAAAAGTAGCTTATGTCCGTCTCCGGCATCGAATCTATCTACATACCAATTTACATCGAAACCGGTTCAGCCGTTTAGGTGCTGAGTGGTAACAAACTCATAAACTTTCGCATTTAACATATTAATAGGTTTCGACCTGTAAGGTCCAGAGATTAGCGTTTTGAAATAGTTTGTATTAATTTACAGATGGAACGTGAATTCAGGGATTACCAACGCGACAAACAGTCAGCTGCTAAGACAGCGATGCGACAACTACTATTAGAGACGAGGTCCATCACACACAAGAGCTTAAGCGCTGTTAAAGACAATCCCAACGCGCTCCAACACGTCCTAGACGCGTTAAAACACGATGCCAGGTAAACTACACAGTCAAATCTAACTTTGCCTGAGCTAAACTAGTTTTGACCAGACAAAACTAGATAAACTACCTCCAGCTGGTATTAAACTCTCATTAAAAGTGTGAAAACTAATTTTGCTTGGGCTAATCTAGTTTTGATCAGGCAAAATTTAAAATATATGTTTTATTCAGGTATACAGCTCTAGACCATATAGCTGAAGAGAGACAGCAAATCATAACGAGTTACCTCGAGGAGTTGGAGAAAAAAGGTCCTCCCCCTCCTCCCACCGCCACAGAACCTTCGCGAAGGACCAAGCAGTGACACGAGGAGAATTTTGTTAAAAGGTACTCTATTTGATTGTTTTATACTTAAAAATATAGATAAAAAAACTTCTCTTTTATCTAACTTTTATGGCAAACAACCTGATGGTAAGTGGTCATCTTAACCTATAGACATGGCTGTGTTTTATAAGCATTGCAGAAATTAAACCTTTAACCTTTCGTTACCTACTATTAATTAAAAATATTTCATTTTATGTTATAAGTACAGTTTTATTTGGTACAGTAGTGTCTACTCAGTTACACTGGTGTAACTACTGAGCACACTTATGACCAGTGGTTACATTCAATCATCAATGGTAACACTGTTTAGTTACGCTGGTGTAACCACTGAGCACACTTATGACCGTTAGTTACACTAATGTAATAATCGAGCCCACCTATGACCGGTGGTTACACTCAATTATCAATGGTAACACTGTTTAGTTACGGTAGTATAACCACAGAGCACACTTATGACCGATAGTTACACTAATGTAACAATCGAGCCTACCTATGACCGGTGGTTACACTCAACCATCAATGGTAACACTGTTTAGTTACACTGGTGTAACCACTGAGCACACTTATGACCGATAGTTACACTAATGTAACAATCGAGAGCCTACCTATGACCGGTGGTTACACTCAATCATCAATGGTAACACTGTTTAGTTACGGTAGTATAACCACTGAGCACACTTATGACCGATAGTTACACTAATGTAACAATCGAGAGCCTACCTATGACCGGTGGTTACACTCAATCATCAATGGTAACACTGTTTAGTTACGGTAGTATAACCACAGAGCACACTTATGACCGATAGTTACACTAATGTAACAATCGAGAGCCTACCTATGACCGGTGGTTACACTCAATCATCAATGGTAACACTGTTTAGTTACGGTAGTATAACCACAGAGCACACTTATGACCGATAGTTACACTAATGTAACAATCGAGAGCCTACCTATGACCGGTGGTTACACTCAATCATCAATGGTAACACTGTTTAGTTACGGTAGTATAACCACAGAGCACACTTATGACCGATAGTTACACTAATGTAACAATCGAGAGCCTACCTATGACCGGTGGTTACACTCAATCATCAATGGTAACACTGTTTAGTTACGGTAGTATAACCACAGAGCACACTTATGACCGATAGTTACACTAATGTAACAATCGAGCCTACCTATGACCGGTGGTTATACTCAATTATCAATGGTAACTCTGGTGTAACTACTAAGCACACTTATGATATTTCCCGCGGTACCACCAGAGGGTTTTAAGCATTCTTGGTGTCCCTCAAGGTTCCATTCCCTCAGGCTTAAAACAACAACTTCCTAAAATGACAACATTTTAAAATGACAACTTCCTATATCGCCAATCTTGTTTCAAGATCATGTCAATAAACTGACTTTTGGAATGGTGGCCACCAATTCTGGATCCCACTGCTTATCAGAGTTAAGTCACTTTGGTATAGGGTAATATAAAAAGTCATTTGTTTTATTTCAGAAACATCTCATCAAGATGACAATGGATCAGACTTCGAGTTCAAAAACAAACTAAAGCAAAAAAACTCCCAAAACTGTGTACCTAAGGTGAATGTTAAATATTCCTCTAGTTATTAATTTTTAAATGAAATAAATAAAAACAACATGTTTTGTGCCTTTTATTTTTATTATCATAATATTTAAATAAAATATGGAACGTGTTTACATTATTGGTATTATTGTAGACAAGAAAAATGGATTAAAAAGTTGCCCAACTGATTGCAATATTGCACAAAGCTTGCCTTGAGGGTGAGATAAAAAAAATGGCTTTTTGGGCACATTTATTGTGTCAAGATTGCGCCTTAATGCGCTGAGCAATTAACTACTTTATTACATTAAAATATCAAAACGTTACATCTAAGTAAAAGTCTAAAATAATTAAGTTAAACAAAATAAATAAACTTAATTTAAAAACAATTATATACACGAACAAGAACAAAAACATAAAAGTAGACTTTATACCTACATGTAACATTTTACAATATTTTTATAACTTAACGCCTGTCTCCCATTTATGGCATTTATGTAAGCAGAGGTTATAGATCGCCATATTTTTATGGAATAATATTAAAACGACGATTGGTAATAATATGTTTATACGACATTATTACTAAAGTTTTCGGCTTTTCTTGCATGTATGGTAGTATAATGTACTAAGATACGTATTGTATGTACATAACACCTTCACAAAACACACGTTCCAACCCGTATTCCGTTGTAATAAATAAAACGTTTTTACATAGCAATGCACGCATAAATACTTTAACAAATAATTAAAATATAACATTAACTGATCATCGAAACGCCGCTAATATCATATCTAAGTAGCTGTATTAAAACTATTTTAAAATATAAATATTCAATGCAATGAATATAATGAGCTCACAGTTTGTGGATCCAGGGTTGCAGTCAGGTGGAAGGGGGAGGAGGGGGGGTAAGGAACTAAGGTAGCGAACAGAGATGTCACTGATGAGCGAAGGTATTGAACGGTGTCGATCCAGATACAAGCTGTCAGTCCACGATCCATTCGGTCTCCACTCCCTATACATGGCCTATGGGCTTGACTCTGGATTTGGATTTGGACCCTGCCTGGGTAGGATTTTTCAAATGCGTTCGGAGAGGAGAGGTTTGGGCCCTTCCCTCCCTTCCCCCCTCACTAGATTAGTTGTGGGCTCATATTAAAAAACATTACACCTCGTCGAGGTCGTCGGCCGAGAAACGAAAGCGACGCAGCGGTAGCTCCCAAATGCGCACGTTGCTGTCAGCATCGCCAGCAGCAATACGACATATACTAAAATAAATATTGGATTAGAATATTGTTTGTGTACACCATATTACAAAACAAATAACATAATAACATAATATGATTAGGTAGTGCGAGGGAATTTATTTTTGTTTATTCAGCCTCAGCTTCAACCACACAACGTCATCTAGACCCAAAGTAAGCTTAAATAGATTGTAATATGGATTCTAGAATGCGGATAAACATACTTTATACTTTTTTTTTGTAAATACATATCTTTATTATAAAAATGAATCGCTGAATGTGTTGCTAAGCGCAAATCTCGAGAGCAGCTGTACCGATTTCGCTAATTGCTTTTTATAATATTCCTTGAAGTACGAGGATGGTTTTTACGGAGAGAAAAATTTAAAAAATGTCTAAAAAACAAAAGTATCTTTATTTATCCTAAAATGTTTAAAACAATTCCCACCCGTGCGAAGCCGGGGCGGGCCGCTTGTTATATATAGAAACAACCAGACCAATGCAAATAGCCATGTACTATGACTGTATCTATAATGAAGGAAAACATCGTTAGGAATCCTCGTTCAATGACTTAGATGACATAGAACTTCGATTTGTTCAGTTTCAAGAAGTTGGAGACAAGAATATTCCGTATAAACATCAGCTTGATCCCTCCACGCGTTACTGAGAAAAAGGCATTGAAAGACAGACGAACAACAAAGTTAAACTATAAGGGTTCCGTTTTGCCTCTAGGTACAAAACTAAAAAAGAAAGTATGATGTCACTTACTCGCTCTGATTAATAGATATGGCGGTTACGCAACCCCCCTGGCCGGTAAACCCATCGACGGGTAACGGACGCCCTGTGTTCACGTTGTACACTTTGAGTAACTCGTCCGAGGGTCTAGCCAAGCCCAGCACAACCACGCTAGGGTTGCTCGGCAACCAGGCAATGCAGGATATCGGCGAGTCCAGACAAATCACCTTTGGAAGAATTTGCGTAGGTAGAGCATTTTATTGTTAGTTTTAATGGCCCAGTGGTTACGGCATCCGCTTCGTAAACACGAAGTCTTAGGTTCAAAATATAGGTAGATAGGTAAATTTGAAAAGTCACATTGTTGCTTGCACGAATTCGAGCCCACAACCATGCATACGAAACGTAGGCCATAACCGAGTGGTTATGGCCTACGTTTCGTATGCATGGTTGTCATCACGTTAAACGCGTGATACTATTATGGAAGTAGGTCCAATGACGATCATGAGGTCTAAATAAGTTCCTTAAGAATTTACGATGTCTTACCTTCAGAGGACTTGTTTGATTGATGTCATACACTCTTAGCTCAGAATCTATAGAGGCTGACACGAACACTCCTGGCTTATGAATACTAAAAGCCACATCCAGCACGCAAGTACGGTGTCCATCCAAAACTTCATACACCGGATCAACCATCTTGCTGTCAACTATCTGCTGGTATGCCCTCGTCTTGCAAAGATACAAACTGCCAGTACTGGACCCCACCACAAACACATCATCTGGGACTCTCTGGTCCCCAATCGGCCTCAACGGATACGTTTTTATAAAATCAAAACAGCTTATATCTATCGGGGGCATCTTCCGCGATCCATTTAGCAAATAAGATATTATATTCTCAAATATTTTTGCTTTAGGATTTGAGTTTACTTGCCAGACGTTAATACTGCCATCGCTACCAGACGAAATTAACACATAATCTGTTGGACTACGCCTTTTTCCTGTACTCAGAATATGCATCGTCAAAAATGAGTTCGCGAGAGGCGCGTCTGCCCATAAAAGGCGAGTCACACGTTTGGAGCCATGAGAATCTGCGGGCGAACTCATTAACACTGCATCTAAATTACTCAGATTACATAGAACGACTTCGCCGGAAGTTGTTCCGTAAGCTAATAAAGCAGCAATAGAAGGATGGTATTTGATGACGGAAATACAACTTTTTTCGGTGACATCTAAGCTCCGTACAAAAGTGTCCCCGGCTGTTCGTTTCACAGTGAAAATTCTAATTAAACCATCATCATTACACCAATTTTCGTGTTGATTCCTCCCAATGGAAACTGCTAGAGAGTTCCCACCGTTGCTCCAACACAAATCTAATACAGAACGAGATTCGTCACCGCCTCCAACACCGGGCAAGTCAGTTAAATTTATCTCTTGATATAATTTCGCGTTCAAGATTTCTTCTTCTTCAGAATCTGAAGAGTTGTGCAGTATGTTCTTTTCGGGTTTGTCCAGCTGTTCCAGCATGGCTGGCATCACTTTTCTTAAGAATTCATTTAGACCTGTAGCGCAGTCATTCAGGCCTGGAGGCGCGAATTCTTTCAACATGTCATCCTGCGCGTTTATTTCGTCTGGAGTAACAAGGGAACCACTTTCTCGAGATAGAGTAGTTTGGGAACTGACACCAGTTTCACAAAACTCTGAAGTTTGTGTTGAAGAGTCGGTCTCATCTCTTCTGTTTAATGTTATTGAATCAAATCCTACAGCTTCGCCATCATAACCACTTAGTTCGGACATTTTTGTGAAATAAATTATTATAATTTTGTGTTCTTGCCGTCAAACTGCCTTTGTTTCTAATGTTAGTAAATAGTCTTTTGTTGGGTTGTCATGGTGACTGACGTCGCTGTTTTGTATGTTGCCAGTAGTTTCGGTTAAAAAGGTAATAAGTACGTAAGTATTTCTTTTGAATAATAATACGATATGAATTGTGGATGCCTTCAGTATTAACTTCACTACATAGTATAAAACAAAGTCGTCCCGCGGTCTATCTGTCTGTCCTTAATGTATGCTTAGATCTTTGAAACTACGCAACGGATTTTGATGCGCTTTTTTTAATAGCTAGAGTGATTCAAGAGGAAGGTTTATATGCATAATACATGCTTTTATAGTAAAGAAACACAAATTTAAGAGTTTTCTAATGTGAGGTCGTAAATAAACACATTTTTTTGAGCTTACATTGCAAACGCTGGCTGCACCCTACGAGATGGATCAAAATAATGTACTACAGTATTGTACACCTTAAAAAGGTCTACAAATTTAAGCATTATAAAATTAATTCTTATGCAATTGAGTACCTTGAATACATTGTGCATTTAATATAGGTCAATATGGTCATTTAGGTACATCATGTAATTTAAATGAATATTTTCAAAGATATTACAGATTTAAAATGCAGGGACAAAGCGGTTGCGGCGCGGCGCGGTACCGGCCGGAAGCCAGGCGGCGCGTACCTGTATTATATTTAGTATCATCATTGCAAACGTGCGAAGCCGGGCGGGTCGCTAGTTTTGTATAATAGTAAGAGCCAGACCTTTCCCAGCAGTCGGTCATCTAATCACAGTGGAAACATTGCTTCAGAAAGTGTTCCTGAAAAGTAAGCTTTACTTGTGACAGAAAAGAATGCGCACTCTTGGGCTAAAGCGTTCTATGAAAAGCTTAAAGACAATTGAAATTATATTTTTTTTGCTAAACACCAGGAAATGTACTTGTAAGAGGAGAATATTACTATGAAAATGATCTTGGAACATCACAAAACATTTATCAACGTAATAAAACTATTAGTACTTAATGTGCTAGGTACCTACTTACCTCAACAAGTATCTAACATAAAGCCTGTACTGTAAATATAAATAAACTAGCTGTTGCCCGCAGCTCCGCCCGCGAAAATTTCGGGTATATCTCTGTTTACATTGATGATTTTTCATACAAACTTTCATCTCCTATTATATTATATTATTTCAACTCTTTCAAGGCATTTCTCGCAATGAAAGAAACCTATGTTATTCCTCGAGATCTAATCTATCACTATAGCAAATTTCATCAAAATCGGTTTAGTGATTTAGACAGACAGACAGACAAGAGTTACTTTCGCATTTATAATATTAGTATGGATTATTATTATATTCTAAGGATACAGTGGCAAAAGTTGGAGAAGAGTTTCGGGCATTTCGTGAACTGGTACTTGTACTTGTACTTGTACTTGTACTTGTACTTGTTGGTGGGCTCGTTGTCCGCATTTAGACCTCTTGGTCTTTTGTTGCGTCCTGTTTGGCTGGATTACTTCATCCAGCCCAACTCCGCCCAGAAGCGCAGAAGCTTCCTGGGATCTTCGCAGGCTTCGCGGAGAGACCTCGGGTTGCCGAGGATTTGTGCCCGATGTGTCATCACTCCCTCGCATTCCAGGACTACGTGGGCGACGGTTTCATCGTGCTCTATGCATGCTCTGCACAGAGGACTGTCGGTAATGCCTAAAACATATAGGTGTTTATTAAGAGGGCAGTGGCCTGTGATAGTGCCCACCATTATGCGCAGGTCATCCCTTTTTAGGTTGATTAAGTGTATACTTAGCTTTGGCGATGGTTGTGGCAGAGCCTCTTTTGACTGTCTACAGTCGTTAGAACTTGCCCACTGCATCTGATGTTGTTCTCGGGCCCATTCTCTAATCCACGAGCGGAGTAGACTCGCAGTGATGGGTAACATTGGTTCGGGTCCGATTGGTGGGTTGTTGGACCCTCGCCTTGCAAGCTCATCCGCTGCATCATTTCCGAGAGATCCGCTATGCCCCTTCATCCACTGGAGTGTCACCTTGTTGCTTACTGCAACTTTTTCCAGTGTTGAGTGACATTCATATATGAGCCCTGAGTTTATTTCGTTACTTACAAGAGCCCGAAGTACTGCTGCGCTGTCAGAGAGTATTCTGATGTCGAAATTGGTTATCTTTCGACGCAGCACCGTTTCTGCCGCTTTAGTTATAGCTACGCATTCACACTGGAAAATCGAGCTATTTGTCCCTAGAGCTGTTGATAAACTGATATTTAGGTCCATCGAGAATATTCCTGCACCGGTACCTGATTTGGTCTTAGAGCCGTCCGTGTAGATACGCACCTCATTTACACCCGAATAGTCTGTTCGTGAACTGGTATTCAATATGCTACAGTTGCTCCAGAAACAAATTAGTGAATGTCACCGTTCCGTTGACATTATTGAATCCAGACATCGGAGGAAACATCTCATCTTCCTGGGTGTACCTGAGGTCGATGGGGAGAATTGCATCACTACAACCCTCGATATACTGCATAGTCGACTAAAGTTAAAAGACATCTGTCCATCTCATATAAGTGTCTGTCACAGGCTGGGTACACCCAGTAAGGAGCATCACCGACCACTATTAGTGCGGTTTACAACATTTGATCTCAAGTCTGCTGTTTGGAGTGCGAAATCTGCCCTTAAGGGCTCCTCTGTTTCCATCAGAGAATTCTTGACAAAGATGCGGCAGTTTGTGTTCGGTAGGGCTCGTCAGCACTTTGGAATGCGAGTCTGCTGGACACAAGACGGTGTCATTGTGGTTAGGGCGCCTGATGGTAGTCGACACAAGATTATAACCCCCGGCGAGCTGAACTTGCTGACCGAGAAATACCCGAAGGCGCCTGGTAACAGCTTAGTCGCTAATAAGAATGTTCCTGGGAATGCTGGCGCGACTGGGTTAAACTCCAAGAACAGTCGAAAATAGTGTTGTTATGTATGTTTCTCTTTATCAAAACCCTCTGTCGCCTTTCCGTTCTTTGTATGTAAGTAGCTTAGTTGTGTATTGATACTACTTCCCTTGATTTCAACCCACCTTCATGTAAATTTAGTAAAATAATGTAAACAATCTTTTTCGACTTTGACAATTGACAATGACATCTATCAAAATTCAAATGTAGTGTCGTAAGGTGCGTTCGGAAACTCTATACCCAATGTTCTTGTTAACCTATTTTTTTGTATCAGTTTACTGTTTGGTGTGTATGTTTTTTTTTTAATTTTCATGTAAAGTTTTGTGATTGTGTAACTGGCAGGTGGTGCAGAGTCAGAAGTACTGCATCAGTAGTTGTGTACGTATATTTAATTTATATTATCATTTAAGTGTATTTTCTATATTTATTTAAATATTTATGATATCCGACGATAGTGACTCCTTCCATTCAGCTAATAATTCCATAAATTCATCGAATAACGACAGTTTTACTTCGCTCCCAGATACTCTTGGTGGTATTGTGCGACAGACATTTGACCTTACCACTTGCTGTCAATTCAATGTTTGTCACATAAATGCGCAGAGTATTCCGAGCCATTATAGTGATTTATATGAAGCTTTCAGTGATGTCAACGTTCATGCCATCCTGATTTCAGAGACTTGGTTGAAACCTGATCTTCCATCTACCACTTACTCTCTTCCTGGTTTCATTCTCATTCGGAATGACAGAGTGGACAGGAGAGGGGGTGGAGTTGCTGTTTATCTACGTAGTTCTCTTCCTTATAAAATTCTATCTTCCTCACCGCCCACTTATTCCTCTTCTGCGGAATTTCTATTTCTAGAAGTTTCTGTCAAAAACGTTAAATCTGTCTTAGGTGTTGTCTATTGCCCCCCTTCCGTCGATTACTTCTCCAGTCTCGAACCGATTCTGGAATCTTTAGGGTCAGAATATGCTCACCACATCATCATGGGCGATTTTAACACAGATCTCCTTTCCAGTAACTCCCTTCGTTCTCGTAAACTCCTCCAGATTATTGAGTCCACCAGCCTTCATGTCCTCCCGTTACAAGCCACTCATCACAACATTGAAGGACTGGATACCTGGCTAGACCTAATCCTGACTTCTACTCCTACCCTGGTCCAATCCCATGGTCAAATTCCAGCCCCTGGCTTTTCCCGCCATGACCTAGTATATATTTCCTACAAATTAAAGCCACCCAAACCGCGTCCCAGAGTTCTGCACACGCGTTGTTTCGGGCGAATTGACTTTGAAATGTTGCGTAAGGATGCCTCAGAAACAAATTGGGATCCTCTGATGGCGGCTAATACAATTGACGAAAAGGTTGATTCTTTCACAAGCATCGTTGTTAGTCTATATGACAAACACGCCCCCATCAGGAAAGTCAAATTAAAACGCTCTCCTGCTCCTTGGATGACAAGAGGCATTCTGATGGCAATGAGGCGTAGGAATCGTGCATTTCATAAGTTTAAAAGGGAGCGTTCGGACGATAATTGGTCACACTTCAAGACTGCGAGAAATCGGTGTAACCAGATGATACGCAATGCTAAACGCCGTTACATTACAGACAATATCAACTCCTCTTCCCCTGCCAATATCTGGAAGTTTCTCGGGACGCTAGGTATTGGCAAACAGCCTTGCTTTGATCTGCCGTTGATAGTTGGTTTGGATGACATTAATCGTCATTTTTCCACTCATCTCCAAATCGATCACCAAACCAGGTGTCAAACGGTGGATTATATAGCTGGTTTACCCCATCCCGACGTCGAGCCTTTTAAATTTTCTCCAGTCACTCCGGGTGAGATTAAGAAGATAATCCTGTCCATCAAATCCAATGCGCTTGGCGCCGATGGCATCAGCCGCCGCATGATCCTACCTATCCTAGATTTCCTTATTTCTCCCCTTACACACATCATCAACTTTTCACTCTACGACAACTTCTTCCCTTCTCCGTGGCGTAGAGCCTTTATTGTCCCCATTCCTAAAATTGCCAATCCTTCTCTTCCTGAACATTTTCGACCCATCTCTATCCTTCCCTTTGTTTCAAAAGTTTTGGAGGCTTGTGTACATAGACAGCTCTCGCACTTCGTATATCAGAACAACCTCCTAAGTCCTCTGCAATCTGGTTTTAGGCCTGGACATAGTACCACATCCGCTCTCCTAAAAGTGACTGGCGACATCAGGGCCGGTATGGAGGACGGGAACGTCACAGTCTTGGCTTTGATTGATTTCTCTAATGCCTTCAATGCCGTAAGTCACGACATCCTTCTGGCAATCCTTACCCATTTCATGATCTCACCCGTTGCACTGGAATGGTTTTCAACATATCTTCAGGGGCGTCAGCAGTCGGTTCGCCTTAACGAGTCCTCAACTTGTTGGCGTGGCCTCGACTCTGGTGTACCTCAAGGCGGAATTCTATCTCCATTATTATTTTCTATTTTTATCAATCTCATTACCCCCAATCTTCAGAATGCGTATCATCTTTACGCCGATGACTTGCAGTTATATTCACAGGCAAGCACATCAAACATATCACTTGCTATCTCAAGCTTAAATAAAGATCTCGCTACAATTATGAGTTGGTCTGATAAATTTGGCTTGTCAGTGAATCCAGCAAAATGCCAAGCAATAGTGATAGGCAGTCATCGAATGATGTGCAGACTAGACCTTAAAACACTCTCTCCACTTATATATAATGGTCTGCACATCCCATACAACGCTACTGTTAAGGACCTTGGACTACTTTTAGACTCTACACTTAACTGGCGTGCACAGGTTACCAGTGTGAGCCAAAAAGTCACAGGAATTCTGCGTGCCTTTTATCGTCTAAAGAACTTTCTACCTTTTAAAACAAAGACAAGGCTTGTGCAGACTCTAATCCTTCCCGTTGTCGACTATGGTGATGTGTGCTATTATGACCTGAATGCAGACTTACTCAACAAATATGACCGACTTCTTAATAACTGCATTCGATTCATCTTTAATCTTCGTAAGTATGATCATGTGTCTACCTATCGTTCCGAATTAAACTGGTTACCTATTCGTCAACGCCGTAGCTTGCGTGCTCTCACTACACTCTATTCTATTCTTAACTCTCCTTGTTCCCCATCTTACTTATCTCCTTACTTCCAATACTTGTGCTCCATACATGACAGAAACCTTCGCTCGTCAAATAACCTTCTTCTTACCTGTCATTCACATACGACAGATTTCATTCACTCCTCTTTCATAGTCCAAGCTGTTCTTCTTTGGAATAACCTTCCTCTAGAAGTCAGGATGTCCACTAACCGTTTAACATTTAAGCTGAAAGTTCGAGCTCTCCTCTTCGAAAAATTGTTGGAATCATCTCGTTGATTATCCATACTATGATATGTATATATATATATATATATATATATATATATATAATATATCTTTATATTTATTTATATATTGTAATTATATATTAGTCTCTAATAAATAATATATTACTTTTATGTAAGTATTAATGTATATTTCATGTTTATATATATTTATTTAATTTCCGTATCTTATCCATTAAAATCTGTGTTCTTTTACAAACACCCATTAATATCACTCTGCTTCGTTGACTGCACCTACTTCGAGTGTCTCTTCACCACCTTGGGTTGACTGGTAGAGAATGCTTTTAGCATTAAGTCCGCCGTTGTACGTTTGTGCATGAAGTTCAATAAATAAAATAAATAAATTATCAATGTTAATAAACTGTTCCAAAACATTTCGATCCAAATTGGAGAGATTTAGCAGATTTATGTACTATTATTTAGGTACGTATTTTATAAGTAGACTAGCTTTTGCCCCTTCGCTCGAGTGAATATAGTTTTTCCCATAGACATTTTATGTTATTTACATAATATTTATGAGACGCTATGGGCAATAGGAAATATGAGTTTGATTCAAATAAAAGTAAAATATATTTTAATAAACTTTATTACCTTCTTCAAAATTGTGCCTGCATCCATATTTTTTACTATCATTTCATATTGACCAAGAAATTAATTTTTAAAAAGTGAAAAAGATTGTAGAAAATTCAAATATTTGAAAAGCAGGAAATTGGTCAGAGCGAATGTGACGTCAAATTATACTAATTTTGAGGGTGATTTTCTTTATCAGCTGTGAAGTGCCATCCAGGGGCAGCCGTCGACTGTATGAGGGTCCATAGGGCTCCGCTGTCGTTTGTAGTCATGTCTATTTCGAACGGCTGTAGTAGCTTGCGGGATTCGCTTTTAATATCTGTGTTTAGTTAAGGATCTTGCTTCGAAACCAGGGCCAGTTTAATGGGGGAGAGGACAAACTAAGCCACCTGCCCTGGGCGCCAAGTTCAGGAGGACGCCATATCATAATAAACTTGCTCCCAGAGATCATCCGCACCCGCTAAATTAGCCGTATGACGATCGTCCGCCCCCATGCCGCTAGCCTGCCCCCTTGCTGCTAGTCAGCCCTCTTGCCGCTAGCCTTATTCGTTGGAGTTAAAGGGCGCCATTATTAAGTTCCTGCCCAGGTTGGGTAAATGGTAGATCCGGGGCTGTTCGGAACACATTAAAAGTCGATTCCAGCTGTTACCATTTTGATAACAGTCGTTAGATTACTCGAGACAGAGGCTCTTTTTGTATTAGTTAGTTGTGAAAGCATTATATATTGTTTAATCAATTTATTGATAAGAATAAAATTCTGTATATTTTCAGCATGCAGCATTATATAAAGCGGAAGAGTTTGTTTGTTTGAACACGCTAATCTCTGAAACTACAAGTTGGACTTAAAAAAAATTGCGTAATATAGCCCAGTTCTCGAGGAAGGTTATAGGCTATGTAACATCACGCTACTTGCGACGGGAGCAGAGCAGTAAGCAAAGACACGGGTGAAACACGGTGGAAAGCTAGTTCAATTAAAATAAAGTAAGTACCTACAATAACAGATTACCTTGCATTCAGAGAATGAGAGTGAGTTCGTCTTAATTATCGCCATGTTCCCCATTCATTCTGCACACTTAGAAATATCAACAGAATGGTTAAGTTTTATAAGCATTATATCTGCAATGCTTACAAAACAGTCATGTCCTATAGTAGCACCATTAGATTCATACATTTGCTTACTGTCCTAGGTTTAAATATATAAACACTAACTTCCAGTAGCCCGGTTTCACCCGCGTTACTCTTTCCAGGACAGTAGATATGGCTGTGATGACAATATAACATCTATTGTGTCTACAGTAGAGTCCATTAAAGGGTTTAGTTACATTTTTGTTTACTGCTCTGCTCCTGTAGCCAATAGCGTGATGTTAGATAGCCTTCCTCAAAAAATAGGCTATCATATGAAAAAAAAAATTAATTAAATCTGACCGGTACGTAGTTCCAGAGTTTAGCGCGTTCAAACAAACGCTTCCATTTTATATAATAGTATAGATAGATAAAATGTTTGTAAATATATATTAAAAAGGATACATCCTTTGGCAACACTGGATGATGCCCTAAAGTCAAATCTGATGCCCGTCAGCTCTTTGGCTAGTTGATAAGTCTCCCTGTAAGTAAAACATAGTAAAATTAACTAAATTAAAAAAATTAACTTGGAACAATTATATACTTATCACACATGCCTAACTATAAGGAAAATATTAACACACATACACAACTATCATTTAAACAAAAATCACACAAGTATAACACACGAAACAAAGATAATTTAGAAGTGCCATCAGTTAGAACTTTATACGGTAAGAAAAATACAACAAATTACCGAAAAATAATAAAGAATCTGCATCGTTACCCATATTTAAGAAAAGATTAAAATTACATCTATTAGATAATAATTAATGTTTGTATAAGCTGTTTTAACAATTATAATTGTCAAAATTACTACCTACTATATTTAATCTGAACGCCTACGCCTGTTTAAAAATAACCTAATGTAAATTAGTTAAGTTTCTCTTTAAGTGAACAATGTAATGTTCCTTGAGAAATAAAGATCTTTAAACCGAAATTCTAAGATACAACATAATTTCAAATGGCTCATAAGTGTTGAATCACATCTGGGGCCCTACCACAACCACTTTATAACCTTACTTTGTCTTCATCCTTGTTTTTAATGGTACAAAAGAAAAAGACAAAACACAAAGTAACATTAAAATAATACTGCTATAAGAAGTGGTGGTCAGCACTCCTGCACTAGTAAATTACCATTCTAAGTGAAAAAAAGGGATAGAGTTATATCAGCAGATACATGTGGTGATGATGATATTTTCCTGAAGTCAGCAGTAATGTAATTTTTTTTGTTGCTGATTGTGGCAGACAATCAAACAGCCCATGTGTGACTCAGAGTCACTAGCATAGCTCCTGCAATGTCAAGGGAGTGGGGAAATCATTGAGGGAGATGAGGAAAAAGGAAAGAGGGGAGTTTGGGCCTCCAGCACCCAGCTCTCTCATAGTAAAACTTAAAAAATATATAAGTGAAAAGAACATTCTTGCACAGCTGATTTTGAGAGAAAAAGATATGTCCTTTTTAGTGCACTCTCTTTGGTGCACCTTGATCCATTCTTGGTTTTAAATCACATAAAAAATGAATGCGTTTACCACCCGGCTGTCACTACATACTACTATACTACATTTGAGTTCGGGACATAGATGTAATTATGCTGAATTTGTGCCATAACTTGGCACACATACACGCTTGGCAGACAAGTTGATAATTTGAGCTGTCTTATCATGGAATAGTGCTCTCCTTAGTGGTAGAATATCAGCATTACTTGCATACTAGATATCACCTTACTGTGGTCACCATAGAAAACTTCTGTCTTGGAGGCCTACATCTAGCAATAAACGAAAATAAAACATTAAAGGTTTTCACATACTTAGCATTGTCCAGTCTATGTCTGTCGCTGTCAGCAATGCTAACACTGTAAGAGCCACAGACACGGTCCAGCTCAGCCCCACGACGAGAAAGCTCTGCTAAACGCTCTGTCAACTCATTCTGTAAACCAGAAAATATATATACAAGTGTCTTAGGTATCAACTCACTTTGCAACTGCATTATTTTATTGAAGCTGTAACTTACGTGTAATTTCATTTCTTGTGCCAATTTAGTGTCCAATTCCGTTTTCTTTTTACATGCCTTGAGTTGCTGCTGTTCTTTGTCAATTTTTTCTGTAAATTCAAATAAATTTGAATGAATTCGAAGTATGATAACTACGTAATGTAATACGAAAAGTATTAAAAATTACCGTCCACACGCTTGCAAAACTCGTCCAACTGGTCAACAACATTGACGAACCACTGTTCTTTACTTTCCAACACCATTTTAATAAATATTTTGTAGGAATTGTAGGTTTAGCGAGAAATGGACCTAATTCCTGTTCATGTAAACAAACGGAAATATTTTTGAAATTTTTATCAACAAACATCACAGATTCGTAATATAATTGACAGATAAGTTTCTAGGCACAGATTATCAGAAACTTTGATTATCGAAACCTGTGATTGACGGTTTGTGTGTGTATCCGACCGTATTGATAAAACAAAAGCGACAGTAGCTCCTCACGTCGCTCAAAAGTGGAACTTTTATTTATCGCCATTTTTGTGATGGCGACCGATATTTATAGATTGTAAGGGTGTTGTTATTTAACAAATAAATGCATTAAAAATGGAGGAAACGAAAGTTATTTATTACATAGATGATGAGGAAACGCCATATTTAGTGAAAATCCCTATATCGCCGGAGAAAGTGACGTTGTTGGACTTTAAAAACCAGTTGAATAGGCCGAATTATAAGTTTTTCTTTAAATCTATGGACGATGATTTTGGGGTGGTTAAAGAAGAAATAGTGGATGACAATGCTCATTTACCGTGTTTTAATGGTCGTGTAGTGTCTTGGCTCGTGTCTGCGGAGGGATCGAACCCTTCAGATGGAGCATCTCAGTGTACGGATAGTAATGCTGGCAAAGGGAAACAAACACACGGAGCTCCGGCGCCGGCCACCAGAGACACTTGTACAGACACTGACAGCACGATCAGCTCGCGGCCTGGCCACCGAGCATCTTGCGACAAGTACAAATACCGAGGATTACGGATAAACGGCCACTCAAAATACGGAAACCATGGTTTAGAATACGAAACAGCTTCCGTGCTTTCCTCTGATTTAGACTCCACCAGTCTATTCGATAGTCAGTCAGAAATCACCACGACGACAGGGAGACACACTAACGCGTCAGTAGACCGGGCATTGACAGAATGCAGTAGTGTCTCCCACCTACAAGTGAGCTCTCGCAAAAGACCTCAGAGGAGGCGAAAAAGACCTCAAGTAATGTCGAGAACATCTTCGTATTCGTCCATTACAGACTCCACAATGTCTATGCACATAATCACAGTGACATTGAACATGGACACTGTGAATTTCCTCGGTATATCGATAGTAGGACAGTCGAATAAGGGAGGAGATGGAGGTATTTACGTGGGCAGTATTATGAAGGGAGGTGCTGTGGCTCTAGATGGCAGGATAGAGCCGGGTGACATGATATTGCAGGTACATATTTTTTTCAGTAATTTTCGTAAAAACAGGATATAATTACCTATATAACATAAAAGCATCACATGTTTTCTCCCTGAAAGGACAGGGTAGAGATTCTATAAATCAAAGTTCCACCAGCTATACTGAGATAATAAAAAAAAATCCCGCAATCAAATCTCTATCTAATCTTCAAATCTAACCTAGCCTATCCAAGTCTGGGTAAACTACGTTTGGTAAAAAAAAAAATACCTAGAAAAATAACAGCCTGTTTGAATTTTGTTGTGCAAGTTCTAAAAAAAAAATAGTTATTTGCCACTAAACTATTGCTCAGAGACGAAAAGTTCCAAGAGCAAAAACTATACATTTTTACCATATTACATGATGGAATAATAATAAAAACATATTATAAAAAAATACAATTTTTCATAAAAAAAAATGTGAAGTCCTAGCACCATATCACATCCAAGGATACACTCCAGCAACATTTTTATATTAATTGTGTTGACTGTCTGTGCTGATGGGACAGTTATATTGTGTGAGGGCTGACCTACAAAAGTATTGGGTTATACCCTCAGTTCAAGTGAAGCAGTATTAAGCTTTTATGTTTCAAAATTTTATTAGTATTAGCCTGGAGACTAGCATACCCAAACAATGTCCTTTTGTGTCAACTCTATGTCACTTCCTTCCTCGAACTTTAGGTAAATATGCTCTACCTATTCCGATCTCTGATCATAACACACTAGCAGAGTTCATATTAGTTAAATGTTATGATCTAGTCTGCAATGGTTTGTTTATTCTTACATGTGAGCTCTGGAACAACCTGCTGTAATATTTCTTGAGTGCTATGAGAACTCTTTGAGACTAGGTTTAAAAAGACAGCTAATACTACAGATGGCAGTTTATTTATTAAATCCTTGGTATCGCCAAAGTCCATAAGCAACATTTACATTTACCATCAGATTAAAACACAACTTAAAAGTTTGTTCTCTAATATAATGTCCTTTCAGTAGGCAGGAGACCTACCATCATCTCAGCAGTATTATTTTAATGTTACTTTGTGTTTTGTCTTTTTCTTTTGTACCATTAAATACAATGAATGATCCGGATTGTCCGGGGAAGTACTACCCTCTCATAGAAGATCGACTTAAGAGTAGTAGTATCCGTACTACTGCGTTTCGATCGGTGAGTGAGAGCGCCGGAGGCCCAATTTCCCACCTTTCCTCTTTCCTTACGTCCCTCATTTCCTTCCCCTAACCCCATTTCCAGCCGCCATAGTGGAGGCCACCATACCAGCAGTTTAAAACGTGGCTTTTGGTATAGTGGCCGCCACTTCTGGATTCCACTGACTGCTTACCATCAGGCGGGATGGAGTCACTTTGGTAGGCTTTTTTTTTTTTTTTTTGTAGTATAGCCTATACTATAAAAAAAAAAAAAAACAAGGATAGAGACAAAGTAAGGTTATAGTAAGATTGCTATAAGAGATTTTTGTTGGGCTCCAGGATTTTGTTTTTAATAATATACTTTGCTTGTTCTTAAAATCTACAATCAGTCTTTCCGTATGTGTTGATAATTCACCAGTCTTCTTTGGTACAACTAAATAAATTCTCCACGATTAATTTCAGGTGAACGACGTGAACTTCGAAGACATGACAAATGATGAAGCGGTTCGTGTGCTTCGCGAAGTGGTGCAGAAGCCAGGTCCTATCAAGCTGGTGGTGGCGAAATGCTGGGATCCTAATCCAAAGGGGTATTTCACTATACCAAGGACGGAGCCTGTTAGACCTATTGATCCTGGTGAGTACCAGATTGGCAATTTTTTGCTATATATATTGCTTATAAAATGAGTAATAAGTATATTTTCCTCAGTTTCGTAGAATAGAATAATATAATTATTTATTTTCAAGAATATGGTACATGGAATTCTTAGTAAATACAAAGTCTCACATATTCTACCGATAGTTGGTGTAGAAACATTCAATTAATACTATTTAGTAACAAAACAAACCAGTGAATAATAATAGATTAAACACAAGTAAAAAAGATTGTCAATAAAAATCAGCTAATTAAACAATGCAATGTACAAGAAAAAACAACGATTTCAAATAAAAAAATAAAAGAGAAGAGTGATATGCATAGAGAATGTGCCTGTGACTGCTACCACTTCTGAGTTCCACTGACTGCTTACCACCAGTGTGAAGCCACTTGGTAGAAAAAAAAAGTATATCCTTAGGTTAATTTTCTATTAAACATGTTTTATTTTAGGAGCATGGGTAGCCCACACCCAAGCACTGCGCGAAGCCTACCCTCCCCCGCCGCCATCTTTATCAGCGCTCCCAGTGTCTTCTGTGTCTGAACGAGGCGCTTCGGACGCGAGCACGCTACCGGCTGGAGGACTGGATGCGCAGTTGTCAGTTAATATGGACATGGCGATAGTTGTTAGGGCTATGTTGCGGCCTGACTCAGGTAACTTACTCACAGATAAATAGAATAGATCACAGATACCCTCCTAATAGATTCCCAATACTTAATTTCCTAATAGATTCTAGGGCAAAGTACTAGACCGTTCCGTCACCGACCAGCACCGTCGCGTGCCATGCACGTAGCGTGCCATGCACATAGTGTAAATATCAGGCAATGCTGTAGTCAGTACGGTAGGGCTAATCATGTTGCTTGCCAATCCTGAAACATTCAGAGCACGATCATGGTACTGGGTAGTGGGCAGACTACTTAATGCGGTATCTATTAGGGAGGTAATCTTTCCTACTTTACGTTAAAGCCTAAATTCCATTAAAATGTTTCATTTTCATTGATGATGATATCTTTCAGGTCTAGAGATCAGAGATAGAATGTGGTTAAAAATAACCATACCAAACGCGTTTATTGGCGCTGATGTGGTAGACTGGATCCTGCAGCACGTGGCTGGTATTGCTGACCGCAGGGATGCGAGGAAGTACGCCTCGCATATGCTCAAGGTAAGGCACATTGTGGCCAAGTAAACTCAATGGCTTTTGGAATTGTGTCTCCTGGCACCTCTGACTTACCATCAGGCAGATTGGAGGCACTTTGGTAGGCTAAAAGAGTTAAACTTATCGCTTTTGTGAATGCTATGTCGCTCAACTGGTGTCTCTCAAACAAAATATTTTCTATTATATCTTGTGTGTGTCGAAGCACGCATTTCTTTTATAGAGAGCACATAAAGTCAAGTTCGATGCCTATAATAAAATATATATCAAAAGAACAATTTATATGTTTACCTACCTTAAACCTATATTGTGTAAACCTGTATTTTACTATGGTGATAAATAAAGGATATTATATTATTATTATTATTATTATTATTATTATTATTATTAACTTACAACGCCATCTAGACCCGAAGTAAGCATTTATTATAGCTTGTGTTATGGGTTCTAGAATACGGATATACATACTTTATTTTTGTAAATACATACATATTATACATAGAAACACTCAGACCAATGCAAATAGACATGTTCATGCACACAAATATTTGCACTGAGCGGGAATCGAACTCGCAACCTCTGCGTGGCAATCCGTACGAAGTACCACCACAGAGGCAGTCAGAAATTATAAGCAACCTGAACTAACCCTGACACTAGGTTGACAACTAACCACTAAATAAGAAGAAGTAAGAAATTGTTTATAATGTTCTCATGTATATTTCTTGTCTCCAGGCCGGCTTCATCCGTCACACAGTAAATAAAATCACGTTTTCGGAGCAGTGTTACTATGTGGCGGGCGAGCTTTGCGCTGAATTAGCCGCGTTGCGCCTGCGCAGCACCGATAGTGACAGCTTACTGTCTGATACGTTAGCGCCACTGCCAAACCCCAAGTATGTACTACTCTTATATTTAATTACTAGCTTTCCGCATCGCGGTTACATGTTAAGTTACTGATAACTGCTCTGCTCTCGTTGACAGTAGCGTGATGTTACATAGTATATAACCATCCTTATGAACTAGGCTATCAAGCGCAAAAAGAATTATTCAAATCCGTCTGGTAGTTCTTTCGCTTTATATAATAGTATTTTCTTCTTCTTCTTCTCCTTTTATTTTGGCAACAGAGCCGACGATTGTGTCAGCTATTTCTGCCAGCGTCAAGTTTAGAATAATATTCTTGTTGATGATATTAATGGTATATTACAATGATAAAAGATAGAAAAATGTGGATGAAACTAAATGACAACCATCTTTCGTGAAAACAAAAGATGGACCTAATAGTATGTTATTTACATATTTAAGAGACGCTATGGGCAGTACAAATCTGTTCAAGGCACATATTGTAAACAATATTTTTTGTTTTTCTATCCGGGCAGTTAAAATAATTCGTGAAGATAACCTACTTACTCAAGAGTAAGCAACATCAAATTGTCCATGCGAGAATCAACCTGTTTATGATGGGTACACTGATGTGTGTTTGTGTATGTGTCTGTAATTAACGCTTTAAATAAAAAATTAAAACAGCATTTTTAAATATCCCAATACTAATTTGCATGACGATTACTTCAAAAAGCATGATATTGCCATACAACTTTTCATCCCCAATTTCATCCTTCTAACACCACCTCGAATATTGAGTATTTTTTATTTTGATAGTAGTATCCCAATACAAATTTGCAAAACTATAAATAATAAAAACAAATAAGTTTCATACAATAATTTTCATCTCTTTTCACACACTTAGGAGTTGAATTATTAAAAACTCTTTCTTAGACACCTCTTCTAGATATTAAGACAAACACACCCCCAAATTTCAAGTCGCTAACTTCAAAAGCATCTTTTCATGCAATGTTTCATCCCTAATTTCACCCTCCAAAAGCCTCCACTGTCAAAAATATTTACTTTTTTATTTTAATAGAAGTATATCAAAACAAAATTTTAAAAATGTGAGTTAAAAAACGAAAAAGTTTCATACAATCGTTTTCATCCTTCTTTACACATTTAGGGATTGAATTTAAAAAAAGTCTTGCTTAGTTCACCTCTAGACATAAAGACAAATACACCCACTTCAAATTTGAAGTCGTTACGACCAGCGGTTTATGCCCTGCGTTGTCTGTCAGTCAGCCAGTCAGACAAAACCTTTTATAAAATGTATGATTATAAATTGTTGCAGTGTTATGGGCCCTGGCTATATGCCCTATGCAGGCTCGTACGGCTATCAGCCTATACCCTTCAAATATTCTTCGTGTCTCAACAGTGAACACACTATATATGGGTAAGTCCACCATAATAATGTCCACCAATCTTAGATCGTGACTGTTTACCATCAGGGAGTGGTATTGAAAAATACCTAATCTTTCCCAATATTTCCAACACTATTTTCTAAAAAATAAAAGAAAATTTTGTACCGACTCAACTTTTTGTTGTTTAATATTGACCTCTTTTATTATTTATTTTACCTCTTTTATTGTTTATTAAATTGTTAAAAACAATTGTTTCATTATTTATTATTGACCTTTTTCATTGTTTATTTTTGTCCTCTTTCATTGTTTATTATTGATCTCTTTCATTGTGTATGGACCCTCCTTCATGTTTATTGACCTCTTTTATTGTTTATTATTGACCTATTTCATTGCTTATTTATTATTGACCTCTTTCATTGTTTATTATTGACCATTGATCGCATTGAGGCGCCGGCCTTAAAGGTCTTTGCATTGGGGATAATAATGCTGATACGATACCTTAATTCCTAGATACAACCGCGAAGAGAGCGTGATATCAGGTAGCGGGGGCTCCAGCGGCGGTTCGGAGCGTTTGACGGCTAAGGAGGCGGCGACGGACCTGAAGTCCACCAGCTCAGGGTCTGCGCCCGAGTTAGCGCCCGACGCAGGCGCGCCGCCCAGCGTGCCGCCCGCGCGCCGCAGCCACTCGCACTCCAGCGGCTCGGAGAGGAACGTCAGACCTGTGCTGTTCCTATAGGTAAGTGTACTGACCTCAAGTCTACCAGCTCAGGGTCTGCGGCCGAGCTAGCGCCCCCAGCGTGCCGCCCGCGCGCCGCAGCCACTCGCACTCCAGCGGCTCGGAGAGGAACGTCAGACCTGTGCTGTTCCTATAGGTAAGTGTACTGACCTCAAGTCTACCAGCTCAGGGTCTGCGGCCGAGCTAGCGCCCCCAGCGTGCCGCCCGCGCGCCGCAGCCACTCGCACTCCAGCGGCTCGGAGAGGAACGTCAGACCTGTGCTGTTCCTATAGGTAAGTGTACTGACCTCAAGTCTACCAGCTCAGGGTCTGCGGCCGAGCTAGCGCCCCCAGCGTGCCGCCCGCGCGCCGCAGCCACTCGCACTCCAGCGGCTCGGAGAGGAACGTCAGACCTGTGCTGTTCCTATAGGTAAGTGTACTGACCTCAAGAAAATGTCCATGGAAGCGATGGGTAAGGTACACTGAATATGGGCCTTGCAAGACTCAGACAATCAAAAGGTGAACGCTATTATAGTTTTCATTTTACGAGATTTTGGGAAAACAAAAAATTTCGCAGTCGAATCAAAATCACTAATAAACACCAAAAACGTGCATTTTTTTTTTTGCGAAATTTATTTTGATGAGAGGACTGCACAATAATATTTATTTATTAAACTGTAGTAATTGCATAAACATCGTATTGTTTTTTTTTATTGCAGGATCAAGCCGCGAGGGATAACCCCTAACTGCCAAATATCGCGTCGATATAGTTTTACAGCACGGGTACGTTTATACTGCACCTTATCGCGATTTACTGCATTTATTGCAATTTTTGCAACGTTGCTATTTATTGCAACTTGATTTATTTTTTGCAATTTTGCATTTTTCATTTTTTTTTGTAATTTTTGCGTACAATTAAATATAATCACTGTTGCCGTCTGTGCTAGTGCCATCGCTGTTAAATCGAACATTTGCACTTGAAATAATTATTTTAATTTTTAGGCGAAAAATTTGATAATAATTATTAATTATATTATGTGATTTTATAATTTATTTTATTGTAATTAAGTTAAGATTCAAATGTAATGTAGTTAGTGTATAACTATAGGCAATTGTGAAAATAATTGAAATTACGTATTGATGAGGTAACAGTGATTAAAAACATTATACCCTGCTTGACTTCGTCAGTCGGGCAACAATTATATATGACTACTCCATACCTATTTTTCTGTCATCATAGCCTTCGGTAGTCCACTGCTTATACAGATTCATTAAATTTTAAAACTGGATTATTTGTGATTAAATTCGCCATTTAACTCTAAAAACTATGATGTCTATGTCTAACTATGGCATATAAACCACGAACGGACAGATCGTTTTTGATAGTTAATAAAGAACCGACTGCTTACTAGATTCCAAATTATACATAATTAACCAAAGTAAGCGTATATTGTAGCTTGAGGTATGGGTTCTAGAATACACATACTTTTATACTTTTTCTTGTAAATACATGCATACTATACATAGAAACAAATGGTTATAGTGTCCTCTCCATTAGGAGAAACCCTAAAATAAAACCAGCTAACCTCAGTTTTCTCATTTATTCAATCATAAATGATTAAGGTGCAGTATATATGTACATAATGTATTAATCACATAAAACGCCATAGAAACATAGTCGTGTATTATATACATTTTAAATTGTAAATAGTTATTATATAAAACATGTTATAAATATGGTCATCCATCGTTTTCTAGTAGAGTTGTCGGTTTGAAAAATATATATCAAGAAAGAGCTTGTCCTTTTTTTATTGCGTACAGTAGCAGACGAGTCATCAGCCCATCTGATTGTAAGTGGCAACTGTCGCTCATAATTCATTTGGTTTAATTGAATTAACACTTATAAACGTTAAAATTACAAAATGTCAGCTTATTAACCTACAGCCAGTACGCTGACTTAGGGTATAGCCATGTTAAGAACTGGCAAAAACTCAGGCCGCACTTTTTAATCGCCAGGTTAGAAAATTTTTTTGTAACTTACAATTTCAAGTAAAATGCAAAGTGACGCAGGCAATACTCTCATGGGTATCTGCAATGCCAGGGGATCTAAGCCGCTGCCTACCGTGATAGTAATAGTCCGTGCTAAATGAGATCAACTCTAAAGGTTTGTCAACGTTTTTTGCAATGCTTATCGAATGTTGAGAAGTTAATATTGTAATGATGTTTAAACTTTTACTTACTAATATTTAAATAAAATATTGTGGGAAAACCTGGACTACGTAAAAAGCAAAATATGCTAAAAGAACAGCTCAAGTCTTAATAAATAATAATTCGAACGTACAATTCGAACGAATAAGTTTCCCCAAATTTAGGGTAAATTTGACATTTATATTTTTTTGATATGGCAACAATAAATCAGGATGTTAGCAACATTGACGATGGGTGGTCGTATTTGTAAATAACATCGTAATTTCCAATTCTTATATAATTTTAGAATACTTGCTTAAAATTACTAGGTTTTTGGAATAAATATTAAACTTACGTGCTTAAGGCATATATACCTAATATTTATTGGTCTGCAAACGTTCACTGCGGGCATAGATTCTCTTAACAGATACCGCAGTAACATATATTAGTTCTGAATCGAGCTAACAATATAAGGAGCGGGATGTAGGAACTTAACTGTGCTGTGATTGGCTATTTCAAGGTCGCACATTCGAATGCACCAATCGTAGTGAGTTGTTATGCTAGCGAATGCCAGTATATGTTGTGCGTGTGTTGCCCTGTATGCGGCATTTAGAGTCCTTTAAATTTGAGCAGGTATTCTAAGATCTTTATGTATATAAAACTAAATTTTGACTTTAGCGAAGCAAATAACTTAAATTATTATACAGCTTAGTGTTCCCTTTTTAGTAATCAGATACGCATGTTCAGCTCTCAATGTCATTTGAAGGGCAACGTTAAAACAGAGCTGTCACGTTTAAATTAATTTTGCTGTGGTCTACACGACGGACTTGGGAGACGAGGGGATAATCGGGCCTCCGACACTCTCAGAATGATGAGACTTTGCTAATAAATAATAATCTATATATATAAAAAAGAATCCCTATTTCCCTTGGTGATGGCATCACGCGTGAACGGCTAGATCAATTTCGTTAATTCTTTTTTTGTTGTGTTTGTTATTGTAAGGGGAAGGTTCTTATGCAAGAAAACTAAGAAAATTGCGCGGTGATTTAGAAAGTTTAAGATACTTAACCACCTTATCATCACTTCATAGTATAAAACAAAGTCGGTTCCCGCTGTCTGTCCCTATGTATGCTTAGATCTTTAAAACTACGCGACGGATTTGGATGCGGGTTTTTTTAATAGATAGAGTGATTCAAGAGGAAGGTTTTTATGTATATAACTTGCTTAATATAGTAGAGAAACATTGATAAATTTAGATGTTTTTAATGTGATGTCGTAAATAAACAAATTTTTTGCGCTTACATTGCAACGCTGGCTAAACCCTACAAGATAGATCAAAGTAATGTACTACAGTATTGTACACCTTGAAAAGGTCTACAAAAGAGTCCGCGATAGTATATGTCTATCTCTAAGGGATAACCCACAATAACCATTTTTATCCTTTACATTTTACGAGAAATAATGGCTTATTTTCGAAGCTATTTTAAGTAGTACAGCATTTATCCTTATCAAATTAAGTACCTTAAATACATTGTGCATTTAATATAAATCAATAATGCCCTTTGGAGCATGTATTTTAAATAAATATTTTCAAAGACGTTACAGATTAAAAATGCAGGGAGGGATATAGCGGCAGGGGACCGGCATTCTGTAGTAAAATTAAATATTCTACAGAATGTGTAAATACAACGTTCACAGCATTTGTTTTTCTTCGCACGGGCAATGCTGTTACTAAATATAGTATCAGCATTGCACCCGTGCGAAGCCGGGGCGGGTCGCTAGTAAATAAATAAAATTTATTTGCAAAGTCTATCAATTACAGAAAAAAATCTTATTAGCGAAATAAATTTCAAAAAAATTTTTTTTAAGACAATCTCACTAGGGATAGGAAACAAGCTCGTGTGTATAATATACATGTGCCTGAACTATGAATTCCTGTGTTTCTGGCGTTAAGAGCTAACATTATACTAAATATTTGTTACAAATAGCTTCAATGATCCTTTGTTTTGGAGGCATATATAAGAGTAAAATACGTCCAGGGTCGGTGCACATCTTACGTAAAATGCGCCGCGTATTTTCGGTCGTATAACACCAGAATAGACAATCTATACTATTATATAAAGTGCAATAGTTTATTTGTTTGAACGCACTTATCTCTGAAATTACCATTCGGATATGAATAATCTTTGCGTATGATAGTCCTGTTCTTAAAGAAGGCTGGAACATCACGCTACTGACGACGGGCGCACAGCAGTAACTAAACTTGTAGATGAAACCGCGCTGCAGTTTACCTTGTACACCTAACGGATGATGTGTTAATGCGTTGGTCGTATAAATTTAATACCAGCGTCACTACGCCCGACGTATCTTCCGTCAGTTTTGTACTGAACCCTTCACTACTGACTTTAGACTTATCGGTGACTATACCGACGTATTACAGTCACCGTTTTAACAATATCGTCTCGTATCTCTAAATATGAAAGTCGCTGTTTTCTCCTATTATTCCCCTAACTTCCAAACCATGCTACCTTTATACCGTTGGAAGGTTTATAAGTATAATACATGCATATTATAGAAGAAAAAACAACAATTTTAACGATTAGAAAATTGCTTCGCTACTGACAAATGTTTGCTAAATAGTAGATTTATTATGTGTAATTACGCCAGACATTATAAAATGCTGGCGCGTATAGTATGGAAATTATACTAAGCGATAGGCAGATGTATGTGCTTGTGAGGTTAAATATTTATTTTATATATTTTTGTATAGTAACACTGGTTTTTATGCAAGATATATTTCACTGGCAAATTTTTCGTTAATATGCAAAGTGGAAGGGAATCGCTCCCAAAAGACAAAGGTAGTAACGCACTTACTTATCGTTGAGACACTGCGTTTTCATGCTTTTACATACCATACATACATACGTCACGCCAGTCTTCCATTAAGGAGGTGAGCAGAAAACAACGCTCTTGTTACATTACCAATTTCACTTTTGAACATTTATTAATATACTAGCTGCGTCCCATGGCTTTTACGCCCGCGCGTAAAATATGTTTTGTTGTATCCCTCGGGAACCAGACCTATTTTCGGGATAAAAAGTAGTCTATGTCCGTCTTGGGCACTGAATCTATCTACATACCAATTTTTTTTATAGGAATAGGTAGAGCCATTTAGGCGCTGAGTGGTAACAAACACACACACATACAAACTTTCGCATTTATAATTTAAATATAGGATGGATACACGTTCGCTAAAGTAAATAATAAATCTTGCATAAAAGTGGTCATAATTATATACTTATTATTTTATAACATAAAAACCTATATCTCATTATTTAATACCTCCCTCTCTCCTCTATCACTGCAGTCATAAAACACTACCTATACTGAAATAAAATTCAGTTTAAAAAAGTTACAAGAAATTTCTGTAAAACTAGAAGTAAATGTAATGTCTTTTATGTTATAAAGATGTGCTATTATAAATATTTTGATATAGGTTTTTAATATTATAAATTGTTCTAATACTTAAATTATGTATTATTACTTTTTCGTGTATAATAAAACATTTTAAATAAAATAGATATAAAACTAGAAAAACCATCTCTTAAAGCCGCCATGCTAGCAGTAAAAAGATGCGTTTATACACTTTTATCTACACTTTCGGGGATGAATAGTGTTTACGCGTCATGAGTGGCAGCGTCGCAATTTAGTGGCATATTTCGTGGTTTTCAAGTTTTATCATTTCATCATCATCATATCAGCCAAAAGACGTCCACTGCTGGACATAGGCCTCCCCCAATTTTCGCCACCGTGGCCGGTCGTTCGCCGCCCTCATCCATCGGTTGCCCGCCACCCTTATAAGGTCGTCGGTCCACCTTGTGAGGGGTCTGCCCACGCTGCGTCTTCCGGTTCGTGGTCGCCACTCTAGAACCTTTCTGCCCCAGCGGCCGTCAGTTCTGCGAGCTATGTGTCCTGCCCATTGCCACTTCAGAGAAGCAACTCTGCGAGCCACGTCAATTACTTTGGTTCGCCTGCGGATTTCTTCGTTTCTCTAACGATCGCGCAGGGAGACGCCTAACATAGCCCGCTCCATCGCCCTCTGAGCGACTTTGAGCCTTCGGATGAGACCCATAGTTAGCGACCACGTCTCTGCTCCGTATGTCATCACTGGCAACACACACTGGTCAAAGACCTTGGTCTTGAGACACTGCGGTAGTGCGGATGAGAAGATATGTTGTAGCTTCCCGAACGCTGCCCAGCCGAGTTGGATTCGACGAATGACCTCTATCATTTATATTTATATATTTTAATGACCTTTATCATTTAATCGGGGCTATATTTTAAAAATATGTTCTGTCTATAAACTAGAGTCAGGTTAAAGCTGTATAAAAAGTAAGAAATCATTGCGTTTACAGTTCTATTTATATGCAAATAAAACATTTGAAACTTAAGTTGCGTTATTTTCTTAGTAAAATAACTGTAAGCATTACATACAGAACATATTTTTAAAACATAGTTCCGATTGTATGATAAAAATTGAAAATCACGAACTATGACACTAAGTTGCGACGTAGCCACTCATGACGCGTAAACGCTCATATAGGCGTGATACTGTGTTATTTATTTATCATGTTTTAATATTCACGATATACGTCATAAATTAAAATATTATTAATATTTTAATTTCTTTGTAGGAGCACAAAAAGCAATTGTATACGTAGATTCGAAATATATATTACTAGATTATATATAATAATAAAATATGAGGGTATATATGTACGTAAATTTTCAAGTTGAATTTAAAAAAAGTAAACAACGGCATGTAATCAAAACTTTTTAATCAAATGTAATATTAAATTGTAGCGACAAAAAGTCGATGCGATTAATCGTGGTGTCGTTATTTTATCGCAGTAATTGATCGCTATTAAGATTTTTTGGCGTTTTCTGTTTTTGTTACTATATACATAGATATATATGTATTAAAGTTTCTACCTAAATAGGTAACAATTCTGTTTAAACAAATTATTTCACACATATCATGTATGTTAAACATTGAAAGAAAGCCATATTTTTATTTATTAAATATGTTGATAGGGCAAATGCTCCATTTGTCTTAAGCCTGTTTAATTCATGTACTTATGTAACAATACCTGAAATTAAGTGGGAAATTCATACAAACATAATCACCGAAGCATTTATTTCTAAATAAAACTTACAGTTCATAATATTGTGCTAATTATACAATGTACTGCAAATAATTATCTATGACAATGTAAAATATAAATACTCAACATGTAAAAGCATTTATTTTTGTTTGTTATGTATTCAGTTGTAATATTTAGCTTGTCAATGTTCTGTTAATGGATTACAAATAAAACAAAATGTAGAAAAGTTAAGAAATTTTGCAATTTTAAAATAAATGCTATGTCTAATTTTGTCAGAATTTTCAAGCTAAACGTCACTCATGCATTTTGTTTATGACTACATGAAATATAAGTAACACATTTACGCAATTACAAATTCACTTTAAAAAGCTGCTAACCAATTCACAGTCATTGTAATATTGATCTGCGTAAAACAATTCAAATTAATGTCTCGTTATATTATAGAAGATGAAGCAAATGCCCCAGTGAATATTTGCCCCATTGAGGACTAAAATTGTGTTAATATGAAAACATAAGCGCGAAGTACGTACTAATTGAAACGGTCACCGCTAAAAATGCAGTGGGGCATTTGCTCCATTATCAGTTTTTTTATTTCATATTGACATATTATATTTTTGTTTTTTATTATTATAACCTCTTTATATAAATGACTGATTTATTTAAAACAAGTTATGTTGTGATAATGGCAGCCTAAATATAATTTAATCACATTTAATTATCTGTATACTATTATAGCTATTATTATTTTTTGATATAACTATTATGGCGAGCGATGTTTATAACATGTAATTTTTAATAAACAAATAGCATTTTGTAATTTATCTTGTGTTTTATTAATACCATTTAATTATCTATTGGACTACGTCGCATCAAGAGAGGGAGTTATTAGACAAATTTAGCATTATAGCCCTTTTGACTGTTTGAGTAACTTTAAACAGACGGCCAACGACAATAATATATTATCGTATTATAAACGAAATGCTTATAATATCATGTTAAACTATGTCCACTGTTGGACATAGGTCTCCCCCAAGTTTCCTCACCTTAGCTGGTCGCTCGCCGCCCTCATACATCGGTTGCCCGCCACCCTTATTAAATCGTCGGTCCATCTTGTAAGGGTTTACACTGCTTCTTAATTTGTTCATGTACTATCAAACCAAGAAAATCATGACCCACCATGACCTTTGTCAATTCATTTAATGCAAGTAGGTCGAAATTTGTCTGAGCTAGGTATCATTTTATTAGACACTGTTGTAAGTATTAAAATCGTCCTTAAGTGCTTTACACAAGTTTGACAGTTTTAAGCGAACTTTCAGCCATCATGATACAGTTGGTTCGATTGTATTATATGCAAGTTCTCCGTGATATTTGTCAATATGCACGTTGAGGTACTTGCGTGTGTATACTCGCGCGCAGTGGGGACATTGCACGCGTTTGTGAGCGTGTGTGCTGTATTTATGACGGGAAAGAGCGCGATGTGACTTAAATACTTTTGTACAGCTGTTGCACTGAAAATAAAGATGATTAGTTAACTTTTAATGCCAATAAAAGTTATTTATTTGGCTCACATACCAATGCTGTGTTTGAATGCGCTTTTTGCTTTAGGTAAGTGCCGACTGGTGCGTAAAAGGGGTTGTGGTCGTTTATTCCCGTTGAGTCACACCATAAAAAAATCGTTGCAATAAGTTACGGTGTAGTTTTCGACATATTCACAGTGTGACAAACAGGAAAAAAAACCGTTATTCACACTGGTGTGACTACGAGTCCGCAATGGTTTATTTTCCCATTGAGTAACAGTGTTACCCAAATGGTGTGACTCAACGGGAATAAACGGGTTTAATTCTCACACTCAACCAAATTGATCCAAAAACTTATGCACTATTTGTTCTTTTTCCCTTACAAAATGGTTTCGTCACTGGGTGTAGTTACTTTGTAGGTACCTATTGTATGTTGTCTTGTATAACGATCAAATTATTCTGTAAAATGAGGTGAAAGTTTGGTCACAACGCTGTCCTGCTATTTCAGTAAGCGATCCTGCAATATGTTAGCCACGTTAGTTCCTCTGCGGATTTCCTCGTTTTCAATACAATCTCGCAGACACCTAACCGCTCACTATTACAGCTAACATAGGTTTATTATCTATCTATAGGTATTAGGATCAATTTAGGTCAATATAATATCGTTACCTGAACGTTAGCTTCAGTTCTATGACTTTCAATATGCTGTACAAGACATTTTCGACTATGATAAGACGACGCACAAATGTCGCAAATATAAGGTCTCTCTCCTGTGTGCACACGCCGTGTGTGAAGCTGAAATTTGGGAAATTACGGGTATAGGTGATGGTCTACCCTACTGGCTATGAGGTTCTGGATGCAAAACCAGGCAAGTGCCAAAAAAAATCGTCATCTCAACCAAATTAGGCCTTCCTCAACTTTCGCCTCTTTGGCCGCCCTCGTCCATCGGTAACTTGCCATCGTTACACTTATGATCTAAGCAAAAATAAAAAAGTAAAATTGCCAATTGACATTGCGTTCTCTTTAGGAGAAGTGGCCTTCTCTGCAGTCGGGATAATCTTACGTTTATCAGCACATAACTAAGGACATGCGGGGCTAATAAAACTATACTCGTCCTTCTTACTCACCTTTAACTGTGTATTATCCAGAGCGAGATAGCTACAATGTTTACATTGTAATTCTCTCTTCATGTCATGATGTGATCTGCAGTGTCTATTCAATTGTGAAGAGGATATGAAGCTTTTGCCGCAAAACTGTAATTATAAATTTGTTAGTCGCCTCTGAATAGAAGACAAATACTTTATTTTTTCTTATACTGTTACACACGGATAACATGAAAAATATAGTATAAAAAACAAAAAACGTGCGTATAGACTTTTTCTCGTGAAGAAAAACATGTAGGTATTTTAAAAATGGTAGGTACTTACTTCGCACATAAAATTAAATCCCAAATGCAATTTTCCGTGGCTAAGAAAACACCGCCAACTGCTGAGTGTGTTCTTACAAACTTTACAAGTCACAGGTCCATTCGGATCAAAAGTGCCTTCAACCAAATTCAAATACTTTTGACGTTTTTCTTTTTTTGTTAATTTTTTGACAGGTAGCCATTTTGTTTTGGTGGTAATGTCATCTGAACTATCATTCTCTTTTTCACAGCTAGATCCGTTATTTTCTTCACAATCTTCACTAGTATCAATGTTTTTATCTTCTGTTTCTAATAATGCATTATTTGTCAATTCGTTTTTGTTAAGATTTTCTTGATTTCTTTGATTCAGTTCGCTTAATAGCTGCTTCTCGCTGAGTAGGCTTTGATTTCTAAGATTAAACGCCGAATCAACAGCTTCGGTACAAGTCTCGCATATTTTTTGTGGTAAACCGTCATTTGGTTCAATCTAAACAATAATTTACATTAGAAAATCATTTGCTTTAGTGTTTATAGTTCTTGACACTTTTACTTTAGGAACTACTAGATTTCGATCTATCTGCCTACATCACCAACGTAGAAAGGTTTATCGGTCCGGTTATGATTCAAATTAAATTGTCATAAAATCACATTGAAAAAGATGTAAGTACCTAGGGTTCAATGTACCTACAACCGAACTTGACAATCCCAAGTAAATATGTCCGATTAATCTTAAAACATTTTATGAACCTACATACCTACTCAAAATAAAAATAAAAAAAGAGTGTGTGTACTCATGTACGCACGTAAGAAGTTATACTTCTTTGGCGTAACAATCCAAAAATACCAAATAATAACACAACGCATACATAAATAATAAATATACATAAATAGCATGCAACAATAATGAAAAAACATAAAATATAATTAAAATAAAAGAAATAAAAAAAAAATTATTGGATAATAAGTTAATAACGTAATAATTTATAATTTGCAATTGAAATAAATTATACATACCGACAGTTAACCTCAAATCTATAAATGCACTTAAAACAGTATGTTAAAACCACTTTTACCACTAATATTCAAAATAAATATTTTTACTGATAAATGATCAATAAAAAATATCTATCACCGTCATAAATATAATTGAATTGATATAAACGCCAATATATTTTTTATTTATTCACACTGATTATTTGTACTGATACGACACACAAAGGGTCACAACTAACTTCAGGGTGTTGCTTTTTTCTGTCGGTGTGCGCGCGCATCGTAAAAATTCACTCTCATCATTTTTCCCAATCGCGCCAAAAGAAGTATAACTTCAAAAACAATATTTTTTTTATAGCAGGGACTCTGCCAATAAGTAGGTACATTAATTGAAACAAACATAAAAATTAAACGAGCATATTAGGTAGGTACCTACCAATATTGCAGAAAGGGTTGTAAGAAAAATAATTAAGTAGGTAAGTACCTAAGTTAAATGTAAGAGACTTACTTTTAAACCAGTTGTAAGAGACAAGACTGAAATATATTCATTTACTTGTTCACTATTCTTGAATAATGGCGTTAAATACGTCTTTGTTAAGCACAATCTGCATTTTTCATCACACATTTTATTTTTTACTTATAGTTCGACAGTTGAGTATACGCCGATGTTAACCTTAAATGACAGTTCCAGGGTTGTCACATTGAAAACCTAATTTCCCTATAAAAAAATGTTGCCAGGGTAGCAAAATAAGTACAAATGACTAATGAATTGATTTAGAATTAATTATTTAAAGAATCACATCATTAGCCTGAAGACGTCCGCTTCGGACCTTAAGGCCTTTCCAATATGACATAATCACTACAACTTGGCAAACAACGACCACAATAAGACAATATTTACTACGACGCAGGTCAGATTCTTACTTAGTCCCCTGTTACGATAGCGACGCCTACAGGAAAAGAATAATCCCACTATCTTTTCACTATAGGTACGGTAAAATAAAATTGTAATAATAATAATAATAATAATAATAATATTCTACCACATTCACACAGCGCCATCTAGCCCCAAATTAAGCAATTATATTTGCTTGTGTTATGGGTACTAAACAACTGATATACCTACTACTTATATACTTTTTTTTTTTTTTTGTAAATACATAAATATTATAGATAAATTACACCCAGACACAGAACAAACAATCATGCTCATCACACAAAGATTTGTCCTGGGTGGGAATCGAACCCACGACCTCCGGCTTAGCAGTCAGGGTCACTAACCACTAGACCAACAGGCCAGTCTATATAATTGTGGTAACATATTTGATAGAAATAAAACAAATTATGTTTATTTATTAGCAAAATAATTTATTGAAATAAAATGCAACCGTGGTAATATAGGTATATAAGTGACGTGTTGGTGTTGATGTGCCTTTTATTTGTTTTAAGTTGTTCAAAATTCGTCATGGAACGGGTAGTCTGGGTGATGGGTGCTAAAAAAAAGAAATTTGATTAAATATAGGTAGATGCACAAATTAGAACAACTTCTTTAAATAATACTGAGTATTTTTCATTGATTAATTTTGGTTGTTCTTATTTTAGAATTTGACATTTGAACTAACTATTTTAGGTTTTAGTTTTTTTCTGTTCGTGGAAGTCATGCCAAAATATTTTCTACAAGCTAGGGACACGGAGAAAAAGGCTCAAATTGTACAGCACTTGATTATCATCATCAGGAGCCAGGAGGCGTCCGCTGCTGAATATAAGCCACTCCCAAAGAGTTCTTGTCCGAGTTTGAAAGTCAATACCGAAAAGTTTGGCAGACGGGTTGTAGACCACGGAACGGACACATAAAAATATATCCAACTCTCCTAGCAACCTTTTCAGTTATTTTCAATTAAATTAATTGATATTAGGTATATTGCAAATTTCTTGCAGTAAAATATAGGAACATAATGAGTTTCTTAGCTAATTCTACTTCCACCCATCCTCTTACAATTTTAATTACCACATCATCTAACAAACCTACTCATATATCCACGCCAGTAATAATAATAATATCACAACAACTGCACACAACGCCATCTAGACCCAAAGTAAGCATATTAGCAATACTTACTCTTCCATCGAACAGACACGTCCATTACACTCCAGCGATGCGATCTCCTTGATATCATCCAAGGATAGCTGGAAGTCGAACACATTCAGGTTCTGCACGATGCGCGCCTTCGTCACAGACTTCGGGATTACGACTAGACCACGGTCTATTGCGTATCTGGATTGAATAATGAATTTTTGAAATGAATGCATTTCGAAATAGCTGTCATACCAGCAGTTTCGATAGGAATAGCGTCCACCAAGAGCGTAGCAAGGTTTAGGGTTTTAAGTATTGGCAGATATAGCAGACGGGGTAGCCTCCCCTAAAAGGGTTGTAAGAGCGGTTTTTACAAGCCAGCCGCACCTTAAAGATATCCTTGGTGTCCATTCCTGGGGGCCTACTTTATGTTTTGTCCTATTCTTTTGTACCCTTAAAACAATAATAGAGACAAAGTAAGGTGAACTGAACCTAGGTGTCTCTACTGAAAGCAACCTAGCCTACCAAAACCGCCATAGTAGGGACTATGTCAAAAGTTTGTAACACTTCTGGACTCCATTGAATGCTTTCCATCAGGTAGAGTTTTGAGATAGTAGATCCACGCTGGTTTCAGCATGAATGGGCCGGATCGATCGGGAAAGTACTACCCTCTCATAGAAGATCGACGTAAGAGTAGTACTATCCGCGGAAGCCGGAAGCCCAATTTCCTTTTGCCCCACCTTCTTCAATTCTTTCACGTACTCCCTTCACGGTAGGCAGCGGCTTCGCAGAGTCCCTGGCCTTGCAGAAGCAATGCTAGGGACTCTTGAGTCGTCCATGAGCGACAGTTACCACTTACCATCACGTAGACTGTATGCTCGTCTACGACCCAACTTCTCCCTCAGATCTTTTCCTTTTTCTTCCTCATATTTTCTCCTCTAAGCCGCCATGCCAGCAGTTGCCTGCTACCATCTAATCTTCTTACCTTATCAACACCTGTGGTGCACTTTTGCCATATTTCTTCGCAATTTCTACAATCCTTGGATCGTCCATCAGCTGTGGTTCTCCCGGCTTAGCCCAGGGTCTGTCTGGAGAGCCCAGTGGAGAGTATGCTGTTACTGCGATGTCATGGGACTTGCAGAAGTCTATTAAAGGTTTTTGGTTCAGGTATGGATGGACTTCGATCTGTGAAGAATTATATGATCAGAATGCCACTTATTAAACCCAAGGAAAAGTAAGAGTAAAGATGTGGTTCTTATGGTAGGTACCTAAAAAATAACAAAAGACTTAATAAAATAGTGTCCAGTCGCCATTATTGGCCATGGAGGTTAGAAGCCGCAGATAGCCAATTCTGGAGTCCTAAGAATATAAAAATTCAATTTGCTACAAACAGAAATATCATTAACTACATCGTCAATGCAACCTGTATCAACTGATATGGAGGTTACCAAAAATTCAGACACCCCCCACTAAAAGGAACCTATATTAAAAGTGTGCCGACATTTTTCGATGACTTGGGCTGGCACAAACAAAATGTAGCATATAGTATTATCTATCGGGGAGAGACTTATGCGGCAAAAAACCTGTAATATCATATCACGCCGTAAGAGTAGACCTACCTGTTGCATCGCAGGCTTAATCTTGGCAATCTTGAGAACCCTTTCAATTTGTCTTTTATTGAAGTTGCTCACACCAATGCTCTTCGTGAGACCCTTCTCCACGAGTGCTTCCATCGCCTTCCATGTGTCCACATAGTCTGTGGTCGAGACGAAGGCTTTCTCATCAGCGTCTTTGGGGAAGAGTTCTTCTCCTTCCTGTAATACATTACAAGTCTGATTTTTGTGGCCCATGTTGAAAGATAAGCTCAGCTGATAATAAGTTCTAGATCCTTGTTGGTTTTAGCATGAATGATCCAGGTTTAGGGAATCAGGCAAGTAATACCTTTTCATAAATTTCGTCGTAACGTATTAGTTTCTATACGCGATTCCGTGAGTGACTCTTGGCCCTGTTTCTTTAGCCAGTGATATCGTTCCTTTTCCTTTTTCTTTTTTTAGGGTCACGCAAAAAAAAATGAATTATCGAGTGGTTAGTGGTTAACCTTGAGTCAGGATTTGTTCAGGTCGCCCCTATAGACACCCGACTTGACCTAACAACTATTATCAACTTGGTAAAGACCGGGAAGCACGAAGACGCTCAGATCAAATACCACTATGTGGTCACCCATCCATAGGTCAGCCGCACTCTATGTTGCTTAACCCGTCGTATGCTTAGATGCAGATCTGCACGAGACACAATGTTATTTCTATTGTGTCTGATATTGTAGCATACGAGTGGTTAAGGATCAGTGAGTATAGTATCGACCTATGGGCGGCCTCCACGTCCGTGAAAGATTTATTTTCTTACCAATGTTTCTGCAATTCTTAGAGAACACAACCATGTCAATAGGCTATTATAACCACTTACTATTAGGTGCGTATGCTGATTTGCCACTTAAGTTATAGGTACTTAAGTCGAAATATCAAAGATGACTGTACTTCTGGGTTTATACAGACGTAGTAATTATGATTGATATAAAATAAAAATCAGGGCACCTATATTGCCTGTCGAAATCTAATACCTATCTTCTTTGGGAATTAAAGACAAACTGTCTCCAAATAATGAAGGCTGTGTATGAAGAAATTAACATTATAGACTCCAAACCATTCTCACCTTATAGGCCTGAGGCCAGTGTATCAGATACAGGTCTAAATAATCCAGCTGCAGGTTCTTCAGCGTCGTATTGATGGCTCCCTCCACCAGGTCAGGTCGGTGGAATGTGCACCACAGTTTTGATGTTATGAATATTTCTTCCCTGGAAACAGAAGAAATAATGGCGTTTTTTTATAGTAGGAAAAATAAATCTGGACTTTAAAAGAAAATTCTGAGATTGCCAATCTTCCTTGAGCGAGTGCAATGGAGGAAAAGCATCTTCTTACAGAGAAGACATGTGCATTGATCGCCATTCCTTAAAAAGCCTAGTTAATTTCCACTTTGATTAATGCAGGTGCTTAGCAAATAAATCAAAATTGGCTGATTCGCATTTCCAGTTTTTTATTTCAGGTTTTCTTGCAATTTATTTTTCTAAAGTCAGTTATAGCCAGAAACACTCGAAGGCGGTATATTTCTGTGGATATATCTTATGGTAATACAAACTTAAAAACTATATTTTTTGAAATAGCATTACACAAATATTTTGAACCTTATATGGACGCTTAATTTCAAAAAGAAACAGACTTCCTTATAGATAAAACCGCCATAGTCAATCTATTACTAATAATTGTAATAATAAAGCGAAAGAGTGTTTGTTTAAACGCGCTAATGTCTGGAACTACCAGTCCGATTTAAATGATTCTTTTTGCGTTTGATAGCTCAGTTTTGGGGAAAGAGTTTAAGGGTATTATCACGCTACTGGCGACGGGAGCATAGTAGTAACCACCGATGTAACTAAACGCGGGTAAAACCGCAATGAGGGAAGCTAGTCTTACATAATCTTGTTTGTTAATTAATCAGATATTTTCATTGCCACGTGCTATCAGAGCTGTGATTGATTGTGTTGATACAGTAATCTGATTTGCTAATATATACCTACTTATATACTAATTTAACTTGTAAAATGATAACACAGAAAACTATACCTAATGATAAACAAGAAAATATCAGCAAATTAACTTACATCAATTCGGTTATTAAACTTGTGACATGGGGACAACTGGCCAGAAGTTTAGGGAACTTTCTAATTACCAGATATTATAACCAGCTTTAAGGGAACTTTCTAAGTTTATCTTGGACATTTCTGACTAACGGTGAAGGAAAACATCGTGAGGAAACCTGGACTTAAATGTCTGAAATTGCCAATCCGCCTTGAGCGCACGTGGTGATTAATGCTCATACCTTCTCTATATGAGAAGAGGCCTTTGCCCTGCAGTGGGACAGTAAATAGGCTGGTATTATTATTATTTGTTATAACCAGCTTGCCGCAGCGCGGTTTCACCTGCGTCGTTGCTTATTACTCTGCTCCCGTCGCCAGTAGCATAATGTTACATAACCTATAACTTTCTTTAAGAACTGGGCTACCAAACGCAAAAGAATTATTCAAATTCGACTAGTAGTTCCAAAGATTAGCGCGTTCAAACAAACAAACTCTTCCGCTTTAATAATAATATAGATACAGTTTAGTTTGAAACTCTATAAAAATAAGAAAAGTTACCTTTTCACAACGCCTTCATTAAATTTGGCTTGCAGCGCTTCGCCGACCTCCTTCTCATTCAGGTATACGTGCGCGCAGTCGATGTGTCTGTATCCCGCGTCGATGGCATCTTTCACTGCTTGGGTTACTTCACCAGGCTTTGACTGGAAGAAGACATATTATTTAAATAGGAATGATTAAAAAAGAAGTTAACGCTTTCGGGACAGTAAGCGGATATAGCCGTGATGACAATAAAAGATCTATTGTGTCTACAGTAGTGTCCATGAAAGGGTTAAAACGGTTTTTACAGGGATCTTTGTGATGTTGGAAGCGTCCATAGGCACCTACGGTAACTGCTTATGCTAACATCCGGCGATTATAAATTGATCAACAAGCATACGGTCGTATGCTTGTTGATCAATTTATAATCGTTAAACAAATCAAATTCGAATTCGAATCAATTCAAAATCAAAGTCGAAATGGCCCAGTGGATAAGGCATCCGATTCGTAAACACGAGGTAGTGGGTTCGAATCCGGGCAAGTACCACTAAGATTATTCAAATCATATATACTTTCTAAGTTTATCTTGGAAATACATTTCTGAGTGACGGTGAAGGAAAACATCGTGAGGAATTAACTTATAAGTCTGAAATTGCCAATCCGCCTTGAGCAAGCGTGGTTATGCCTTCTCTAATTATTCGTATTATGAGAAGAACCCTTTGCCCTGCAGTCGTACAATAATTAGGCTAGTATTATTATTTATTTATAAACAAATCAATCAAGTAACTTTAACAGTAATGTAATAGTAAATTTATATGAAGTTTATTTTACTGACTGTCATAAAACACACATTGTAGTTAACACAAAGTGAATTAATAACATCCCATGTTCTATTGTTATTTTAATTGCGCTAAGTAACTAATTGGTAAAATTAACATAAATTAAGATTATTATTGTTCAATGTTAAGTATTTTTCGGTTTTGGTACATTATCTACATTAAATTGCCATTTATACCTACATAAGAGTTCCTGTAGCAACTATAATAATACCTAAACCAAGTCAGACAACGGTAATTTTTGATACCGATGCATGCGAAGCGAGTTAGGTAAATTAATAAGGTAATTCATTGATTAGCATTTAAATAAGTGTCTTTCGCGTGTATTTAAGTTCTCACTTTTCGTGTATTTAAGTTGTTATTTCCAACGTATAAGTGTATAATCTATGTTTCCAACGGTCTCAATGCATGACGGTGGAGTAAATAGAATTCCTCGTAGCCAAATAAGTTTGACGAAATAGTTTGGCCACGAGGAAAAAGCCTGGGAACCATTCAAGAAGCTAATTAATTAAAAGGAATTAATTAAAAGGAAATTAATTAAGAAGGTATTTAAAACTGTTTACGCTAACTGGTAATGCTGCTTCATTGGGTTTATTAGGTACCTATATATACTGTTAAAGGACAGTTTTAGCAGTGTACTTACCTCAAAGGTAGGCATGTAAAACCCTAGGCAATGCCTACCGATATTTCATGTGAATATTGCTGCTATAAATCTCTTTCGTTATTTTAATCCATGCTTTCCACATTTTTTTTTATTGTCTCTAGTGACAGACAAGCTAACAGCCTACCTGATGGTCGGTAAGTGGTAACTGTCGCATATAGACTTCTGCAATGTCAGGGACTTTACGAAGCTGCTGCCTACCGCGATATTAATGCTCACTTTAAATCTCGTTTAAAGAAAGGCATTCAGCAGCTCTCGTTACTTCTTGAGCCCGCACTTTGTAGGTAAGTACGTGGGCAAAGTGAACCGTGCGACACGATATCGTTTCCCAGGTAGGTAATATGGGTAATATTAACTTTTGCTGCAGTGTCGAGTGGTGCGATAAATATCCAGTTATCCACCATAAGTTAATTTATTTCTTACCACATTTTTTAATTTCACGTATAACAACATTTCTAATCTGTTAATTAACATAGAATTTAACTGGTTATGCTAATATTTCGAGGCTTGTCAGTAATTTACTTAAGTATTTTGTAAAAACATCGTCTGCGTCATCTTCACCTACCCAACTTTCTTCAGGGTAGGCAGCGGCTTCGCAGAGTCCCTGGCGTTGCTGGGCTCCGAGTCGTCCATGAGCGACAGTTACCACTTACTATCACGTGGAATGTTTGATAGTCTGCCAAATCCAAAGCTTTAATAAAGTCATTGTTACACAATATTAAGCAATGGTTTGATAATTAGAATAATATGAACTGTATACTTTTACAGTTACCCTTTATGCACACTCTAAACGCTCTGTTTGTTGGTACTTTGTATGAAAATACATATTTATGACGTCATAATTTTTATGGTCAAATGGGATACCTACCAGGTACTTATCTATAGGTACTAATCTATACGTTTATATTCATATTATAAAGAGGAAAGATTTGTATTTTTGTATCCATCGAATAAACTCAAAAAGTACTGGCAAGATTTTAAAAATTCTTTTACCATTAAAAAGCTGAATTATCACTGAATAACATAGACTATAATTATATTATTACTAGAAAAATTAGAGATCCTTAGAAATCCCTACTAAACCCAACCCAAGGTGTAAAAATAATCACTACATAGTATAAAACAAAGTCGCTTCTCGCTGTCTGTCCCTATTACCTATGCTTAGATCTTTTAAACTACACAACGGATTTTGATGCGGTTTTTTTAATAGATAGAGTGATTCAAGAGGAAGGTTTATAGGTATGTATAATACGTGCAAAATATAGTAGAGAAACACTGGTAATTTTAGAGGTTTCTAATGTAATGCAGGGACATATATTGCCAGTTGCGGCAGTACCGGCCAGGGGCCGCCGGCTTCTAAAGAAAACAATGACCATGTTTGTATTGTCTAATGACCAAAAGCTGTGAACGTTGTTTAAAAATACATTCTGTAGTATATTTAGTATCAGCATAATACCTGTGCGAAGCCGGGGCGGGTCGCTACTTGATGATAAATCAAAAAATGTTTTACAATATTAAAGAACATATCAAAATCTACAAAAATACTTCGCGAGACCATAATTATATTATGTCACTATATCTACCTTTTTATACATTATAAAAGTTAATAGAAATGCCGATCAAAATCAGACGATGTTATCTCCTCCATTTTAAAAGTTCTTTTTCAAATAAATTATTTCGTACTCAAGTTTTTAACCGACTTCAAAAAAGGAGGTTTCTCAAATCGACTTTTTTTATTGTGTGTTCACGGATAACTTCGTCGTTTATAAACCGATTGCGGTGATTCTTTTTTTGTTGGAAACGAGATATTTCAAGGGTAGTACACCATGATAAGGAAACCAGGATTCGTATATTTTTTTTGTGTGTTTGCGGATAACTCTGTCGTTTATGAACCGATTTCGATTATTCTTTTTTTGTGGGAAAGGAGTTCTCAAGGGTAGTGCCATTATAAGGAAACCAGTATTTGATGATGGCTTTTGAGAGAAATCAAGGGGACTTTCGAAAATCGTAATAGCGACTAATGCATTTGTTATTTTATTCATTAAGTATTTTAAGACACTACTATTTAGTGAAGGTTTGGAGTCGATCTGATGATGGATCCGAAAGACAGTTGATAGAACTCGACAACGATTTACAGCATTTACTTAATGTTTGGACTTAATTCATTTCTAATGATGAGAACTTTGCACCCATACGGGTTATAAGTGCCATTACAGGTGACCATAGAGAGTCGAGGGAATTCCTCAACAGCAGTCATGTCGGGCTTACCTACTTCATACGGTTCAATATGCCAAAATGCTTAGTTCGTACAAAAGTAATACCTAAGTAAGATTTAGGTCTACCTATCACTAAAAATTGTAAAATAAAATAATTTTACCAAACCAAAAACCGACTTTAACCAGGAAGGAAACAAAAAAGTGATTTAGTTAATCAGAAATGATTAAATAAGTATTTTATAATTTTGAAATTGGTGCCAAGCAATACTTTAAGAACCTGACTACAATAGCAAATTAAGATTGATAATACCTATAGGTAGGTATGTAGTTATTGTTTTACTTAGCTCCAACTATATTTAGTAGGTATCAGCATTGCACTCGTGCGAAGCCGGGGTGGGCCGCTAGTATACTAGAGGTAAAATTTGTAAGTGTATGCGAGGTTGTAGGGGATAATCTCTGGATCTACAGAACCGATTTTAAAAATTCTTTTTGCGTGAGCCCATTGAGCACGGTTTCGCCCGTAATGAAATAAATTTTTGTTTACTGCTTTGCTCCCGCCACCAGTAACGTGATGATAAATAGCCTACCTTTCGAACTGGGCTATCAAACGCAAAAAGAGTTATTCAAATTCGACTGGTACTTTCAGACTATTAAACAAACTTCCGCTTTATTATAGTAAGATGTTTACACGCTGAAGTACCTACAGAATATGCTAAATGTTTGTTTTAGCGAGACAGGCAAAGGCATCTGGAATACAGCCAAATATGTCAATAATTCATTAACATTGGCAATCATTATGTCGGCCATTTGCTCTTCTTGTCCTTGGAATTTTTTTTTATACACTTATATTTGACTTTGACCACTGAAAATATAATCTTTTCGCATCGGAATTAATAGTTTAGGTTTGCCGTAATAACAGTAAAAAGTGCTTCCACATCCTTTGAGCGGTTCTCGAAATTTACGCTTACCTGACGGTTTTCAGCGACTTCCTTCTTGGGCATGTAACCTATCTTAGAGATGAATCTAGTGTGTTAATAAATAAAGAGTACTTAGGTACCTAATAGTTTCATAACACGCAGTCTGTCAATCGATATTTCGAAACCTCATGAATACTTAATAGCCCAAGTTTTATTACTTTTCTCAATATTCAGTAGTTTGTATTTTATTGTAGTTGTATTAAAGTTCAAAATTCTGGGCTAATATGTTTAGTTTTATAAAATTAAGCTGCATTATTAAAATGAAATCAATTATTCTTTTAATGTTATTGCTACTGGCAATAATTATACCATTTACCAAAACTTCTATTTCATAAATAGCATGAAATCGATTCTGTTTCAATTGATTTTATTAAGATTTTCTCACTGTTATCAGAATTTTTTTTTATAGATTTTTTGTTTATAAGATTTTTTAATTTTTGACTCTTAAATTAATTAAAAGTCAAAAAAAAATTAATTTTAAATTTTTGACTCTTACATTAATTAAGAGTCAAAAATTAAAAATCTTAAATTAGGTAGGCCTACCTACTTAATTATATAAAAAAATAATGAAGTCAAAAAGGATCGCAAATAATTAACAATATATTTAATATAATTAAATATTTACTCACTTTCCAAGTTCCAAGTCCGATAACGGGACACGTACGACCGTTGTTAAGAATAATAGGAACATTAGCAGCCATTTTCAATACGTCTGTTTAGGAACACGATCGAATAAACACTGAAATACTTATGACGACGGTGATGACGTTTTATATAATTTCTGTACGATATTTCTAGCAGGCTTTGTTGGGTGTGGTTCAGAAATCTCTTACCAGATAAGACTGTTTCTTTAGCGTAGTGGAAGTGTGATTGCTGATAAAATGGTTGTGGGTTCGATTTCTATGTGGGATAGGTACAATTTTGTGTGATTATAAAACTTTCATATTTGTTTGGGTGGCAGGCAACCGATGGATGAGGGTGGCTCTCGGGTGGTGGCAAATTGAGGAAGGCCATATGTCTAACAGTGGACGACTTTTAAAATATTCTACTGTAGTCGTCATTAGGTCACATAATTATGCAAGAAAGAAAAAGAAAAAGACATCTTTTTCTAAGAAAAATAACTCCACCTACTTAGCTTTTCAATTGAATATAACATAATAAACGCAACAACAGAACCAAACCTTAATTTTTATCACGCACACAAAAGTTTCCGATATTGCGAGACCTTGAAACGTCATACCTATCATGCAATGTTATGGTGACTACACGTAAGTACTGAATACCTCGAAACACTTCCTGGCCTTCCAAATACTACGATATCACTCATTTTTAAGTACCTCATATCTCTCATGATAAGTATATTTGTCAATTTTGCGTGAGAAAGACCTTTTTTTGTGCAAATATGGTAGCAATTAAGCATGGTAGGCGGTAATTATAAGCTATGGAGGCGCTGTGTTCTCTAGGCAGAAATAAGTGCTTAGAAAATACATTAAAGCCAATCGTGAAGAAAGGAGATGAGGGAGAAGAAAGAAGAAGAGTGGGTAAATGAGCCTCCGGTTTGTAAGTTAACCAATGTTACGAATATTAATTACCACTCCTCTTTCCTCCCTTATTCCATGTAGGCAATGAATTAATTGTGTTTTATTGTAATTAATTTTACAATGCTAACAGAACACGTGTACGCCAGACGGCCATAGTGATTTTTATGAGCACTTAAACTTAAAAAAGTCATCATCATCATCATAACGGTTGCCCAGCACCCATTTAAGGTCGCCGGTTCACCTTGTGAGAAGTCTGTCCAAGTTGCCTCATATTGGTCATACTTACTGACGTTCTAATTTGATATGTTTGTGCCAGTCATTACAATGTGCGGTTTGATAGTCCCATAATAAAAACATAAATTTGTTTTTCTGATATAAGACCCTACTCGAACTACGAACTGTAACTTACAAAAATTGTAATAACCTGGCGATTAAAAAGAGTGGCCTGAGTTTCTTGCCAGTTCTTCTCATGGCTCTACTTCGTCAGCGAACTGGCTGTAGGTTAATTTGCTGACATTTTGTAAACTTTGACGTTCTAAGTGTTAATTTAATTGACCTATACGAATAAACATATTTTATTTCATTTCATTAACTCGAATTTTATTATGATGCCTGAAAAAGGTATTTTATAGAAAATTGTATGTCATACTTGTTATATTAATCCTCGCTGACCATACTAATATTATCTAAATATTATCAGTTCTTATCTCATGGCAAAAGCGCACCCATCTGTAACGACAGATAACTCCGATAAATATTCGATTTTATCTATAAAACTAGGTTCTCGCAGCGCGGTTTCACTCGCGTCTTTGGTTAGGTATTGTTTTGCGCTCGTCGCCAGTAACGTGATGATACATAGCCTATAATCTTTCACAAGAACTAGGCTATCATACGCAAAAAGAATTATTCAATACCGACCGGTAGTTTTAGAGATTAGCGCGTTTAAACCAAAAAAACTTTACAGCTTAACCAGTACCAGTCGGATTCGAAAAATTCTCTTAGCATTTGATAGCCCAGTTCTTAAGAAAGGGTATAAGCTATGTACATACCTACCTTCTAACATCACGCTACGAGCGACGGCGACGCAGGAGTCTGCGGACGGACCGCACTACTAATAATCGTACTATCCTACATTAAAAATGCGAAAGTTTGTGAAGTGAAGATGAAAGTGTGTGTGTGTGTTTGTTACCACTTAGCGCCTAAACGGCTGAACCGATTTCGATGAAAATTGGTATGTAGATAGATTCGGTGCCGGAGACGGACATAGGTAGGTACCTAATTTTTATCCCAAAAAAGAAGAGCACATCAAAATCGGTTCTTCCGTTTAAAAGTTAGTTAATTATATGACATAGACGCATCCGCCAAAGTTATTACACTTCTCCGTCTTTTTGCGTCAAGGAAAAATGGCATAGACAAAAGTTTATTATTCCTTGAGAAGTAAGTATTGTAATTTAAAATGACGACGATATGTGCGTGTTATTAAAATTTTTCCTATGTCTATGATAATGAGTACAAATCACGCGCGAACATTATTTTGTTTATTGTTTTATTGGCATTGCACTGGTACCTATTTGATGAATACTAAATAGGTTGAACAGTAACGATAAAATCAAGAGGCGGGAAACTTGTGAGTTTCCATTGAGGTACGACATCTGAATTCTGAGCTTTTTAATAATTGTGGCCTCCACTCAAAGTTTACTTATGGTGATGGATTGAGTGACCACCTTCTGCATGTTAGTTCTTTTTATAAACTGAACAGGAAAGGCTGATATTTAATAAGTTACTTTAACAAATCTTTTAATAAGAGTAGTCATTAATAGCAGTTGTAAATTTTAACTAGGTTTTGAGATATGAATGCCTGTCAGTCACGATTGAGGGACCACCTTTGACCGCTTGTAACTTTTGAGTGCCTACTTTTACAAATGAAAGACTGAATTTACAATCGTTTGCAAACTTACTAAAGGCTGACACTTATAATCCTCAGAATTTAGATGCGGTCCCATAATGTTAACGCACACCGGGAAACGTGCGACAACTTTTAGTAGATACCGATGCGAACCGAGGCGGGGCGCTAGTCAACAAAACATTACACTAATTCTTGTATTTTCACAGCTGGGTGCCAATATATTTTGTTTGCTTCGACGACTTTTTCTTGGCCACTTAAAATACCTTAAAATACGAATTGAGAACTGAAACAATGAGGGTGTTTAGGAAAATTTTCACCACTAGTTGGCGCCACTTTAGTAAAAGGTCTTCCATTTTGACAGCGCTATCAAAACAAATATTTTTCAGTGTTCATTTTGGCAATTTTAATGTTTAATTTACAAAATGGATAATTCACGTGCTTATGGACAAAAGAAAATTGTTGAGAGGGTTTTCTAAAATATCGCCCATGAGAGGGCAGCACCTATACCGATGCGTCAGGTACAGCTGTCAAGCGGTTTTTGAAAGTTAACCCCTGATTGGCCCAATGTGAAAGCTGAAGTGGCACCAACTAATGGCGAAAATTTTCGTAAATACCCTCATTGAACAATTTCTCTGAAATATATTTTGTTTACTTCGAATAAATGTAAAAATTTAAAAAGTGTTATCCACGGCCAGTGATTTTTGGTGATGGCATATTTAAGTCGGTTCCTGCTCCTTTCGTCATAACTTTACATACTTCCTTTTTAAATTAGAAGTTGTTTTAAATATAGTATGTAATAAATGATATAAGGCGGAAGTTGGTTTGTTTGTTTGAACGCCCTAATCTCTGGAACTACCAGTTGGACTGAAAAAATCTTTTTGCGTATGATAACCCAGTTCTCGAGGAAGGTTATAGGCTATAACATCACGTTACTGGCGACGGGAACAGAGCAGTAATCAAAGACGCGGGTGAAACAGCGCCGCAGAAAGCTAGTTATATAATAACTTTTAATAGCGTCACAGCTTTATTTCCAAGCGGGATAGGCATGGGAACTCGCTAAGCGGAGCTAAGCTCGCTAAGCTTTTTTTTTTTTATATATTAGCTTACCAAAGTGACTCCACCCCGCCTGATGGTAAGCAGTCAGTGGAATCCAGAAGTGGTGGCCACCATACCAAAAGCCATAGTCTTAAACTGCTGGTATGGTAGTCTCCACTATGGCGGCTAGGAATGGGGTTAGGGGAAGGGAATGAGGGAGGTAAGAAAAGGGGAAAGGGGGGAAGTTGGGCCTCCGGCGCTCTCACTTACCGAGCGAAACGCAGTAGTACGGATACTACTACTCTTACGTCGATCTTCTATGATAGGGTAGTACTTCCCCGGACGATCCCGCCCATTCATGCTGAAACCAGCGTGGATCTACTACCGTAGTAACCACCTACCACTTTAGTCAAAATAATAATAATAATAATAATAATAATAATATTCTACCATATTCACACAGCGCCATCTAGCCCCCAAATTAAGCAATTATATTTGCTTGTGTTATGGGTACTAAACAACTGATATACTACTTATATAGATTTTTTTTGTAAATACATACATATTATAGATAAATTACACCCAGACACAGAACAAACAATCATGCTCATCACACAAAGGTTTGTCCTGGGTGGGAATCGAACCCACGGCCTCCGGCTTAGCAGTCAGGGTCACTAACCACTAGACCAACAGGCCAAAATAATAGGTAATTAGCTATAATGGGATGAAGTCATTTTGCGTTGCGGTGTTCTTAGACGTAGACAATAAGAGATTTTGGAATTATATGATTTAGGTCGATTTGTGTGTGAAGAAATTTTGCAATTTTGCCATTTTGAAATTAAAACTTTTGACTTTTTGATTCCGCGATGTCGTCGTTTATAAGTTGACATTTTGCGCTCCAGTCACTTTCCTACGGACCCGGTATAATGAGGTATTTAAACTACAGTCCTAAAGGCATAAATAAGGTAGATGCAATAAAACAACAAATATTCTGATATACGTTTCTTTTAAATAAAAATGAATTACAGGGTGGCAAAATGGCAGCTCTCAAAAATGCCCTGACAGTGTCGATGACAAGCGTTTATAATGTGAAAGTACTATTGCTTCGTGCTTATTCGCAATAAATCCAGTTTTACAACTATCTATTATTTTATATTTTCTCTATGTATTATATATTCCCAGATTAGTAATAATGTTTTAAACTACACACTAACTGCCAATATGGACCATCATACAATTTTATTACCACCCCCAAAAATAGCTTCTCTTGTCCTTCTTCACACTTTTAATCTAATTACATAACCAAATAATTATAACATAATTAATTAATTACATTAATAAAAAAAATAGTACATTGATTATATTTATAATGATTACTGTAACATAACCGATTAATTATAATAATTAAAATATATAATTACTTAGAGCATTAAACTAAGGAAATCCCTTCGAGCGTATTCTCCTCGTCAAAGTACGTATCAAATTTTGACAATTTGTTTATGCATGTGACGGGACACGATATTTTGCGTTTTAGCATTAAAAGCGACAGACAAATTTCTTCGCGTCAAACATTAGAGAGCATCTCCCTAGTTTAAGCCCTAAGATATTAACAACATAATTATTTAATTATAATTATTTTCGAGCCTTTATAGCGTTATTTAATTATATATATTTTATACAATGATTTTATATATTTAAATTGTTTTCAAACAGTGCTAGTTAATTTAGATGCGAATACCAATCACAGCTTGATATTTAGAGACCTCTTGAAACAAATGTTCAAATTTTAGAGAATAATTAATTGATTATGAAAAGTAATATGACAAATTACAAAATGCTGGGTTTAATGATACTGTAAAATTTAGGTACGTAAATTGTACCTTAATAATTTATTTGGTTTAGAAACAATCAGCCATTATGAAGTCAGGGTGGTGGATCACGTACGTTTTACAATATCAAAGCTTGTATAACGCATATGAAGTTTATGAATAGTGTTCCTAGTACAATTTACGTACATTTTGATCCTAATATCAAATTTGAAACAAGTCTGCTGTATTAGAATTTACCCGTCAACCTTACATCAGGATGGCGGCTTATTTTAAAATGAAGTTTGTTACGCGTACAAAAACGTACCTACTTACATTTACCCGTATTTCACAAAAACGTACATTTTTCGTACATTTATAGGTACTGTATTTTAGCGATCTATTTGGAAGTTATACACCTGCGATTCTGACGGACACAGACGCTCAGATCAAAACTACTATGCGGTCACCCATCCATGGGCTGGCCGCAGTCTATGTTGCTTTGCCCGCTAATCGTTTACCGATCTGTGAGCGCTACGAGCTATGAGCGCCTCTATGTTAGCTTGTAAGTTAAGTCGTTTTCTATGACTTTAAAAGGACATTGGAAGAGAAGAATGACACTGAATCAGGATCTAAATTCCAGATTTTACCTCTTTAGATTTCCTTGTGCTAGAAAAGAACCCTTAGCTTAATTATCTCTAAAATTTAAAGGAAATATTTTAAGAGTATTCTATATTATATCTTCGCAATATATATTTATATATATTAATGATTCTGTTCCTAAATTTATTTATAAGGCAACATTTATTTTGGTAGAGTTGGGTTAAAATCTTATTATTTAGTTCAACATTAAAAAGACACAGTTCTTCCACTACTGAACTATATTTTTATGTAAAAAACGAACTACATGCGACTTTGTATCTTAAATAATTTAGCAGTAATTTAATTTGGTAGTAGTCACGTAATTTAATAATTATACTAACGTAGTACTAATCACTAATAGTACGTGACAAACGAAAATAACAAATAAATAATTAAATTATATACTAAATACGTGACTATTACGAAATTAAACGACTACTAGTCGTGTTTTTAATTCCATGAAATAAACTGACAGAAATCAATGTCAACTAGTGAAATAATGATACAAAATTATAGTAATCATGACGTAATAGACTAAATACTGTAAAAGAATCAACATATTAATTGATTAAAACTTTTTGATGGCTTTTCCAAAAAACCGAAAACGTCAATTTACTCCATCGAATTAAAAATACGACTACTAACTAGTCATATAATTTAGTAATCGTGGTGAACTAGTCCTTTATGACCATAGTGTCCACTTAAAGGACCATATTTCAGAACGACCACTGCCCATAATGACTACTTTCTCAGATTGACTACTTCCCAAATCGCCCACTTCTCAATCCCAATAAGTCGATTTCTCGAAACGTTCACTATTCAGGCTATTTATAATACAATACAATCTGAGAAAGTCGTCATTATGAGAAGTGGTCGTTTTGGGAAGTGGGCGACCTAGGAAGTAGTCGTTTTGGAAATAGTCATTATGGGAAGTGGTCGTTTTAGGAATAGTCGTTCTGGAATATAGTCGTTTTGGGAAGTGGACATTATGGTCCTAAACTGTTACAACTGCACAGTTATCGTGTTAATACATAAAGTATATAATAGTCACGTACATAGTTTTGCATGAAAATTCCCGTGAAAACATACTAATAATATATTTTGCGGCTTACGCTTCTAATATCATTTTTAATACTTAATATAATAACCACGCTACAAAACGCTAGATTTAATATCTTTAACCCAACTCTTAAAAATGTGACTATAAGTGCTTACAATAAAACTCTATATTTAAGCCTTTAAGTTAAGCGAGCTGGCAATGTCGCATTTCAACTACTTTTTTGTAATTTTTTCTAAAATGTAATATATTTTTTTGTATAATTATTATAACATGCCAAAGTTTTATCTTATATCGAAAAGGAAAGTGAATGTAAAGCAATCGGCTGTTGGGTCGTGGGTTTGATTCCTTAGTGCAAATATTTGGGGTCTACCTCTGAATTGTAGTGTACACATACCTACTTAATTTCGAAAATAAGTAGTTCAACAGTCCTTGTTTCGGCAGAACAAGTGTTCGACAACACACACATTCGACAAATCACTACTTCGACAGAAACTGCTTCGACATGCTAATAATTATTTCGACAAAAATATATATATATATACCATTCGTTAAAAATGCGACGTCATCATCCCGCTCAGCGTAAACACTCTTGTTAACTGTGATAAATAATTTATTTATAAGTTTTGAGCGACTGAGTGAGCCTAAATTCCCACTGTTGGGCAAACTGTCTTGCCATCGTGGCTAACTGCTGGGATGGTGGCTTACCGAAAATTTAATATATCTATGCCTATTCCTTTATGATACAGCGTAATTCCATTTTTGTTTAGCAATTACATAGTACTAGCTGCGCCTCACGTCTTCGCCCGCGCGTAAAATATGCTTTGTTGTATCCCTCCGGAACCAAACCGATTTTCGGGATAAAAAGTAGCCTATGCCCGTCTTCGGCACTACTAACTATTTGTGTAAAATTACATCACTCAGTCGCCCCATCACACAATATATGTACTTATTAAACTATACGAGGAACGCCAAGGCTAAAGCTACTCCATCCAGTCGTCGCCGCCGACAAAGTCCACTGAGTCCACTACAGTCACCTAGAAAAGGAATGATCTCGTAATCCACACAGGGCAACATCACAACTCATACCGGTATTCCACGGTCTTTTTTTTTTTTATAGTATAGCCTACCAAAGTGACTCCACCCCGCCTGATGGCAAGCAGTCAGTGGAATCCAGAAGTGGCGGCCACTATACCAAAAGCTATCGTATTAAACCGCTGGTATGGTGGCCTCCACTATGGCGGCTGGGAATGGGGTTAGGGGAAGGAAATGAGGGACGTGAGGAAAGAGGAAAGGGGGGAAATTGGGCCTCCGGCGCTCTCACCCACCGAACGAAACGCAGTAGTACGGATACTACTACTCTTAAGTCGATCTTCTATGAGAGGGTAGTACTTCCCCGGACGGTCCGGCCCATTCATGCTGAAATCAGCGTGGATCTACTACCGTAAAAATCTCTATCTATCTATCGATATATTTACTGAAACCAGCAACAATCGTACTCTTTGGAATATTACAATTAAAATAGTCTGCCCACTACACCGTTCCATACCATGACCGTGCTATAAACGTATCAGGCAAAAAAATATTCTTTGTATGAGACTATGCCCACTAGACTGTTCCGTCACCGACCAGTGAAAATTTAAAAATATATTATTGAGATAGCTTAGGCAGAAAGCAGTCGGAAAACTTTACTTTTAGTTCATAAAATAGCAAACAATTTTTTTTAATTCAATTTAAAGTTTTCAATTTTTTTAATCTGTGTCATAATACCATTAAATAGTAGTCATTATATTATTACGTCATACTGCTCTGTAGGTATGAGCTTAGTAACTCCCGTAAAAGATTGGATATGTAGTATATCCTTCCAAGTTAGGATATATATTCGATTAACATATTCATATCCGCAAAACATAAACAAAAAATATTAAAATATAATATTTTAACATCCCAAATTAGGTACAACACTTTGCTGCTCAAATATTCGGCGTTATGTAAAATGCCGAGGCAGATTGTAAACGGCCGATTAATACAATTTGCCTGCGACATATCCATTCTGAGATATATATCCGAGGATATAGATGTGTCCCTTCCGAGTTACTCATGCCAAACTGACGTCATGACCACAGAGCAATATGGCGTCCACTGCATCAAGCGGTTTCATCAAATTACGCGCGAAATTTGAAAAAGCAAAATTTTTTGTTGTTTATTACCACTATAGAATCTAATTGAGACACTTTTCAAAAACGGGTGTAATACCCTATTGTCGACGAGAATATAATAATACGCTCTAGTGAGCACAGTAGAGCATACGTGTTGCTTGCCTGTCCTGATACGTTTCATAGCACGGTTTAGTAGACTCCTTAAGAAATATTTTCGTAGATACACAACTACTAGCTACATAAACACAATATATTCATCTGACAGATAGGTCTACTTTAATCTACGTACCTCATCTCTAGGCGGACTATCACCACTGCTGAAGCCTCCTCCGAGGGCATACCCCGCCAGACCTCCAGCTGCTAGGGCTCCCACTCCCAAACCTACAGCAGCTCCAGTGCCCAGACCCCGTCGTTGTTGCGGCTGAACGTATGTGGTTGATGTTTCGTATTGCTGGAGAAAGTCATGATGCACAATAAAGTAGTAAAATCAGCTCTAAGACTCGTATTTATAAACGCATCTCAGGTATTGACTTGAGTACGCGCACTTGAATCACACCCTGTCTCTATCTAACTAGGAGCCCGAGACCGTAGTTAGAAAGAGACGATATTAAGAACGCGTACTCAATACCTGAGCTTCGTTTATAAATACGACCCTAGACACCTATTACAGGACATACAAGGCTGACAACCAGATTATATTGCCTTCAATGGCAGACAAGCCAACAGCCTGATGGTAAATAGTATTCTTTCATAAACTTCTGCAAGGCCTGACTCTGCGAAGCCGCTGCCTGTGATATTAATTCTCTGTTCAAACCTCGTTTGAAGAAGGACATGTCAGATCTCGGGGAAAAACATCAGTTGGTAATTCGTTTAGATTGGTACCCACAGTAAGTAGATTTTCAGTATGCAGGAACGCATCTGAGCTGCAACATCCACGGGAAGAGACAGAGTGGTTTTAAATTCTAGACTAAAGGGTCATCATATCAGCTGATAGACGTCAACTGCTGGACATAGGCCTTCTCCAATTTTCGCCACCTTGGCCGCTCGTGAGCCGCCCTCGTCCATCGGCTGCAGACTAAAATATTTATTTATATTATTTGTTTAGATTTTAAAAGTTAGGCAGACTTTTTCAAGGAGGTATACAGAGTTAGGATCTGGGACTATGATAGAAGATAAAATATGAATTATAATACGTACCTGGCCGGCAACATATGCTGCAACAATAGAAAAATAAATGATTAATTTCATTGTTAACAAGTGGGAAACGAGTTTACGGTCCACCTTATTAATATAAATAAATAATACCACAACAACCACACAACGACATCTAGACGCAAAGAATTCATATATTAATAGCTTGTAATATGGGTTCTAGAATGCGGATTTAAACATACTTTTATACTTTTTATACTTTTTTTTGTAAATATATAGGTACCATTATATACATAGAAACACCCAGACACACATGCAAACAAATATTTGCACTGAGCGGGAATCGAACCCGCGATCTCTGCGTGGCAGTCCATACACTGTACCACCGAACCACAGAGGTATAGATATGGTAGCCCTTGGATATGGTTGTGTTGTCTAAATAAGAAATTCGTTGCCGACCGTGACGTAGAAATAGAAGGTGACTGGTAGTGTAACTAGAACAAAACGCAAAAAGTACTTTACATTGATATTTTAAAGTTAATAAAAAATCTAGTTTGCATTAAAGGCTGACCACGAGTGTACTGTAGTTAATAAGCGCGCTAGCAACCAGCCCTCGACTATTGTCCCTGCTGTGAGTTGTGTGCCACGTCTGGCGACCCTTTTAGGATGAGTTATGATAAGTATGACCTCTATTATTATATACTTTCTACACATTTAAAAATTCTCTATTGCTACATCCATTTTTTAGTAGTTAGTTGATGAGTAATAATAACTTTATAAGGTTCTTTGGTTGCGTTGTGTTAATATTGTAACTCATACAAATGTAATCTGGCGATTGAAAAGAGTCGCCCGAGTTTCTTGCCAGTTCTTAATTCTCACGGCTCTACCTCGTCAGCTACCTGGCTGTAGGTTAATTAGCTGACTTTATGTAATTTTGAAGTTCATAAGCATCATACTTTATGATCAAATTAAAGCTTTGAGTTTGTGTTTCACAGCAGGCTCATTTACTCGTTTCAAATTTTACATATAGTAAATTACTAACTCAGTTTTACAGTAGTACTGTGTACCTACTGATTGCCACGCAAATCGCGTTATTTTTTTTCTACTAGAAATCCTCAGTAGGTATTTTCCCATAGTCTCGCATAAATGACAACATCCCTTGGAACATTACCAGATGATTCACAACCTTTGGAAACAGCTCTGGCCAAATCTGAAAGATTCGGTACTTTGACGGTTCTGTGTTTGATGAGTTCTATAAGTTTTCGAAGCAGTCGAACCGGTAATCACATTGGCATATACATAAAATAAGACGCGGATAAAGATTTTACGGTAGTAGATCCACGCTGGTTTCAGTATGAATGAGCCGGATCGATCGGGGAAGTACTAACCTCTCATAGAAGATTGACGTAAGAGTAGTAGTAGTACCTATCTGTACTACTGCGTTTCGTGTGAGAGCGCCGGAGGCTCAATTGCCCCCCTTTCCTCACCTCCCTCATTTCTTTCCTCTACCCCATTCCCAGCCGCCATAGTAGAGGCCACAATGTCAGCAGTTTAAGACGATGGCTTTTGGTATAGTGTCCACCACTTTTGGATTTCACGGACTGCTTACCATCAGGCGGGGTGTAGTCACTTTGGTAGGATAAATAAAAAATAAAAGGCAGCTAGTCAAAAAACTATATGCAGGATAAGTAGCCAGACAACATTTTAGTTACTGCTAACGAGTAATGGTTTCCATGGCCTGCGCAGGACATACCAGGGACATATACAACATACAATCATACCATACTCGCGTATCACCATTATCAATAAGACTTCTTGCAACTTAATTCCAAAGGTAATGTGTAGATGGCGTTTTTAACTATTTTTTTTAATTTACTCCTAAAAGATTGCAAGGAACAATTTTTAATACTTTTACTGGATATCTCAAAAACGATTTTATTAATTCTTTTATCTATAGACATTTATGCTCTGATGCATAAATACATACATTTCTATAGGTAAAATTGCATCATGCCAGGGTGGATTGCTAGTACAAAATAAAACAAAAATAAAATTTAATATTTTTTATTAACTGGTAATATGTATTAAATAATGTAAAATACATACAAAAGTAATACAACAGTTTAATATTTAAAATACAAACTACAAACATTATTTGGAAAATCTAATTTTTAAACGTACATACAACTAAACAAGGAAAATAACTTTAAATAGCAGTGCTATAACGGGTGAAAGGGATATGCTAAAAACTATAATTAGCATGTTATTCTTCTTATAGAGTGGTTAATGGTTAACCTATTGTCAGAATTTGTTTAGGTCGCCCATAATTATAATGGAGCATCCGACTTGACCTAACGAGTGTTAAGCAGTACAATAGATTTTTTTTCATAGCTGATAGTGGCATACGAGCAAACAGCCCACATGATGGTAAGTGGCAGCTGTCGCTCATTGACGATTCAGAGCGAAGTTCGACCTCCGGCGCTCAAAATTAAATAAAGAACAGTTCTTGGAAACGTTCCGTGTCGCAAGGGACCATTGAAAGTACACTAGCAAATAAATCCTGTACCACAGAGGACTTTACATAAACTTATTAGACAAAAAGTACACCCATATCTATACATAGTATAAAAGGAAGTCATTGGAAAACGTCTGTCTGTTTAAACGTGATTATCTCGAGAACCACCCAATATTTTTTAATTAATTATGAATGATGCGGTGAAAATTATAATTATAATGCTATTGTAATGTAAATTTTATATCAGTATTGTAATTTTTATATTGTTAAACAATATACTAATCCGAATCATTAAGCATGTTAATAAGAAAAGGAAGATAGAATTTTTTCGGGGAGAGTTTAGGTAATGCATCAAATATCATCTCGCAGTAACGATAATAGTGAACCAAGCGGGCAATGGGAACGGCTAACGAGCAACGGACAACGAGCAACGGGCAACAACTTTTAGCACCGATAGTAGATACTGGTCTCTTGGCCCACACGTACAGTCAAAGTTACTTTCTTATCCGCCATCATATATATAATTACTAAAGAAACTTTGGAGATTCGTTATAGCACTCCTCGCATTTTATCAAAAACACATTTTTTTATTTTCGAGAGCGTATCCCTTCCACCCATTTATATCAGTCTAAAAAAGCGTAATAATAAGGGCAAGTACAGACTATGAAAACTAATTGAATTATTATATGTTAAATTTTGTAGATAATATAAAAACCTTTGTGCGGTACACAGAACAGTGATACTAGGGACAGTACACTGTGTATGTACTATCGAACCAAGTGAATCATGTTAAGCTCATTTTGTTAATCCATCTTTATGCAAATAGGTCGAAATTCGCCTGAAGACAGATTTCCTTGGCAACAAACTTGTTATCATTTTATTAGACATTGACATTTTACTGAGTATACTGGTAAGTACTCTTCCTCTTTATTAGTATAGATACTGCCAAAATGTTCCAAGTGTTTTACTAACCGCATTCAATTTTCAACTTTACACACTTGAACTTAAGACTGAAAATCAAATACATTTATGATCTTCACCTAAATCATTTAATTGACAATTTCAAATATAAATTTTCATCCGCATTCTAGAACCCTATATGCTTACTTTGGGCCTAGATGTCGTTATGTACTTGTTGAGGTATTCAGTTGGTTCGATTGTACATTATCGACAGTTTTAAATAGCAAGTCTATACATGCCCTAAATGCAATCGAGCCCCAAGCTAAATAAAAATACCATGCCCTAGGACAATATACACGTTTAATAGTGGAGGACTAATGAAGCTGGCTAGTGGTGTACAATTAGTCCGCGGCGATAAAATTTATGGAATCCGCTGCATTAAGAGCGTTTGCGCTAAGCAGGTTGGCAACGTAGCATTTTTATCATAAATTTGATTTTAAATGAATTATTTTTAAAGTATGTTAGTATAGACATAATTTTAAATAATATCGCGATTTTTTAAAAATGCGACCGCTAGCCCTGCGTAAAATTATAGCAAGGGATTACGTAAACTATGATAGTTGACATTCGTAGTCTACCCAGCCAGCGCCTATTATATTTTATATAATTTTAATTTTTCAAGCTGTTCAGATTTCAAACTATTTTACATTTAATATATAACAATTAAGGTTAATTCAGACTCCTGTAGTCGCGGTTAGAACAGTCGCTTTAGAGCAAACTGGGCTTGGAAAACGTTATGATAAAATTATAAAAATATATATAATATTGATTGTTAAAAGATCAGCTGTTTTGACTTTTATATAGTTTGAAGAAACATTTTATACAACTTGGGTGACAAACAATTATGCGCCTTACTGAATACTGTGTGCTATGGATATAGCTGTTCTTTTAATTGCGACTCGAATAAACTAGGACTCCAGAGTACTACAGAAACAACTCCTATCATACCATTCATTTTCTTGCTTTTTATAAATGTCACAGTATTGAGTTCGAATATCAAATTAACCGCCCACGTCGCAACCACCTCAGTCTGAATTGAGCCTAAGAGATTATAAAAACACAACATTAAATATAACCAAAACTGTTGTATAAAAAATGTTACATTTATTTAGAATTAATGAATGGAATTACTTTAAAATATTCTGATATAATTTAAATATACAAAAAATTCAACTCAAACATTAAAATTACGCCATTACTAGAAAAACAGAAATAGCGCGATGCCACGGTTACAAATTCGAAATTCAAAATCTATGTAACATTCTTTCTTTTTCAAACGAACATGACTTTTTGGTTTAAAAAAGATTACACTTATGCTACAATACTCTTTTGAAACAAACGGTTTATTATTCGACAAAAATATCTCATACATCTTTTATTTAAATCAGCGTACTATGACTTACTAGCTGCCATATTCTCAAGCCATGTAGAAAGTTTCACGTCAATTGGGAGTAACCAGGACTGTAATCTGCTAAATCCAAACTGTCAGGGTTTGGAAGGGCCGTTTCCCATGGCTAAGAATAATACACCACGATCATAGAATCTATAACTCTCTGACACAAGTTACCAGAGATGTTGTCATCGATAGAAGTTTTAACTCCTTAGGACCTTTTTGCCGAACAATAAAAATAATATTTCTGGATTATATCATTTAAAAACCCTTCTCCAAAATATTGTAATATAATAAATAATAATATATAAAGTATATTTTATTATATGCTTTACGATTGCGCCAAAAATAATAACATTTTGGTTACGTGGTATAGACTATTTTACGCCCGCCCGCTGAGCTTTTTGAAAAAAATCTGCGAATTTTAAACAAGAAATTACTAAAAAATGATTACATGGTTACAAATAAAAAGAAAGTTACAATCTTTATAATTTTTTTGTTTTTCTCTAAACATTTTTTATAGGGATACAAATAAAATTAATTTTAATTTAGGTAGTATACTCAATGACCATTTATGAATATATTCCACAAAGCAACTAACAATAATACACATTACCGGGCAATTTGAGCACATATAACAAAATTATTGACTTTATTTAAAAATAATTGGTTAAATAACTGACAATGACCACACATACACGTATATTAAAAGCAGTAATAACGGTTAAAACATATTAAACAATATTAAATAAAGATATATTTAAACAAAGCCAGTTTTGTACAAACTTCTGATCTTCATCAAATTGAAACTATTTTTTTAGAGGGATTAGTAGAGGTATAACGTTCACTTTTAACCAGTTCCATTTGGTCACATGTAAAAGGGAGAGCAGATTAACCCATTCGTTTCCAAAGACTTCATTAGAATCGCTTACTGGAGGCCAACAAACAACAAAGAGAAATCGAATCTAATATTATAAAGAGAAAACATTTGATTTTTTGTATTATTATTAAAAAAATGAGCTACAAATATGACGGGTAACATACGACTATATTTTATTATATTTAAAATCGATAAATTCTTGAATCCCCAGAGTTCGTAATTATGGCCGATAAATAACAAGCTCGCCCTCTGTCACAAACATTTTACTAATAATATAAAATGCGAAAATTTGTGCGTGTTAGTTACCACTCAGCGTCTGAACCGAATTCGATGAAAATTGGTACGTAGATAGATTCGATGCCGGAGACGGACATAGGATGGTCTGGTTCCCGAGGGAGACAATACACATTTTAGGCGAGGCCGAAGCCGTGGAGCGCTGCTAGTAAAACTGATCTACTCAGATCTGTAACTATCATATTTCAATAAAACAATTATTATTATTGTAGCTGAGAAAAAAGTGCATGCATCCCTCTGCCTCCTCCCTCAAGGAATACACATTCTTAATTAAATAACAAAACTAGCATTGTATAAATATAACTTAACTCGGCCCCATTTATCCTTAGTGTTTGAAAATAATAAATATTCGTCATCTTCTCAATTTACAAGGCACCTGAAATAAAACATTAAATGGGTTAGATCAGGTGACATGCAGATGTGGTAACCTTACACCAAAATTAAGTTTTTTTTAAATTTTCGGTCAATGCGTTGAAATAAAAAAAACTCTTAAATCATTTATATTTATAATAAATGGGTAAATTATGGGATTCGAATCCAGATTAGGGTCGTAGTGCTATTAGTGCATATACGGATTTTTTAAATTTCCTATGAATGCCGAGTTGTAGGCGCAAGGGCTGTAAGTGCAGCTGACTTTAAACCTAGCTTTTCCTATCGCTGTCATAGTATTTCATAAAAAACAAATACCTCTTTTCATTTAATTCTGAGATCCAATTTTGGACACCGTGCGATACTGCCACTAAATAATCATCATTATTATTATTTTGAATAAACTCATAATTGGATTTACGTTGTGGCAAGTGACCATCGACTTTAAAGAGATCGCAGATACCCAGGGGACAATGGTCGCCCAGGAGACAAGACACAAGACAGCGGTTATTCAGGGGACCTAATGTGAGGATACTACTAACAAAGAATTTATAGTACAAAAATGGTATATACCTGTATTTGTTTTCTCCAATATGAATATTTCTTCAGTAAAAGCCTAGAAGCAAACAAAAAAATATACAATAAATAAAAAAATATAGCTTACAAAAACAATAAGTCCAATCACCAATATACAATAAAAGCTGTCTAATTTAATAACAACAATTTTAAGGCCTATTATTGTATAATAGGTCCTTCGTGCTACCCATACCCAGTAACTCAAGAGACACAGTTCCAAACCTCATGTAAACATCGATTAATTAAAACCTGGTACTCTTTACAAGTGCATGTTTTCTTTAATTTTAATCCTGAGATATACAGAGCGTAAATAACTTATTGATAGCAAATATTCCTTACACTGTGACTACTGTAAGCCAGGAATACCAGTGAAGAACCCTCACGAACACCGAGCTTTGACACTCGAGACTCCCGGGGACTGCTAAACCCAATGTCCCGGCCAACGTAACGTATTTAAATCGAACGTGAGATGGAAAACTGTTACAAAGCGGAATAGTAATTTAATTTGTACAAAAATATGTAACGGCGGACTTAATGCCTGAGGCATTATCAACCTGTCTAACATTGGGTGATGCAGAGATATTACGAAGCATTATGACTTATAAGACCAAATATTTTTATTACACCAGCGCATAGACAGTAATTTAAAGAACCACACATAGAAGAAAAAGCATTGGTTAGTAATGTTAGAACAAACACCTACTTTCCTATAAAACAATCTGGGTGCCGAGTGCGAGTTGTTTTTACGTTAACGTGATCAAAACGTTTACCGCGTTTTTGGATCCCTAATTGGTTAAGAGTTTGGAGCAGGTCATTCGGAGCACCGAACATCATAAACATGTCGATCGCGTTAACGTAAAACAAACTCACACTAGGCCCTATGACGGTATGTGACGCAATGGAACTTTAGGCAATGCCAGTAGCTTAGCTGGACATCTATCACGGTTTTAATAATACATAAAATATTGTGTAATGTTAGATTTTCTGTTATTTTTTGCAAATTGGATAAATTAATATTATAATAAAAAATGTGACATTTTCACTAGTAATATTATAGTTTTACGGACGTTTCTCATACGTCACCGTTTCACAGAATATCACGTGTCAATCTTAGATATTATTAATTGGACCGAAAACATTATCCAATCGATACATCCGAGATAATTGACGTTATAAGGAGAATTAGTACAAAAGTCTCAAAATTTCAAAATTTTCGAGTTTAGATTTTTTTAATTTTTGCTTAAATCGGTCAAATTTACCTAAATGCATTTATTTTCGCTAGACAACCTTGAATTATTTAAAGTTTGACTTCTGTTTTCTAAGTGCACGTTATAGATTTTCAGAAAATTAGCCTTTATTCACTGAATATACCGCAAAACACCTAATAGACGAAAAAATACGAAAAATTCACGACATTTACCAACAACCTTTACACCAACCACCATGCAAACAACACATCCCGTTACATACAAACATATTTATATTACTTTGACTGTCTGAAACACAGGAGAATCCTAACATTCACCGGTAAAATTACACTTTTTTTTAAATTAAATCAGTATTATTTTTATGCTAAGTGCCGCTTATAAACTTCTGCAATGCCATGGACTCTGCAAATCGCTACCTAACCATGAAGTTAATAGTCAAAACTTATTTTAAAAAGGACATGTCATGATAACATTGGCCATGACGAGTTTTAACTTAAAAAAATACTATTTTCTGTGAGATGGTCTAGTAGTGGATATTATCCCAAAGTAATAGTATCAAACTACTCGTGACCCTATAGTAGCTTAAAGATGCGTTAGTGCTTACACATCTTGTTACATAAACGATGTCAAAATTTCCCGGATACTGGACAATCAGAATAACATATAACAAATATAATATGTACATATTATTACTCACCTTCATGTAAGTATAAGTACAACACACTCGCGCCTCACACGAAATAATTTTAGAGAGTAAAATCCATTTTAACCGGCTTTTATTAACTTTTACTGTAGAGTGTAATGGGAAAAATGCGTTTTTTTATTAGATAGATTAGTGTGGAGATGATGTTATTGGGTATAGCGAATACATTGGTAAGTGCAGAAACTATCAAATTTATTTACTTTAAAGTTATTTAAGGTTTAAAAATACAATTTTGCATAAGATAACTAATAAAGTTCGAAATTTAACAAGAAAATTCGAAGTGGATTTTACTCAAAAAAGTCGTACAAAGTGGTAAACGTTTAAGAATAACTGTTATGTCGTTTTATATATACTTTAATACGCAGATCAGGCATTATTAGTATGTAAACGGCGAGTTAATCTGTGGCGGACTAAAAGTTCCCGTGATAAAAATAAAATATTTCAAAATTGTGACTATACACGCATGTGCAATTACTTTATAAATGGAATGAGTGCTACAAAAAGTGGTCGGACTAGAGTCCACATATTTATTGCATGTAAAATCAATTTTATTTGTTATTTAAAACGCGTTCTTGTGCTGTGTATACATTTACTGTTCACATTTCTACTGGCGGACTTTTTGTTCGCCGTGTCTGTTAGGCATCCAAGCTAGAAATACAGCTACGCTATGCTTACTTTAAAACTGCGTGCAAATTAATTAGAATACTTATAAAATACCAGGATTTATTATGAGAGCCAGTAACACTATGACAATAATATCTAAAGTAATATAAGGAAAAAGATTTGATTTTTTGTATGTTTGTTTGTTCGGATTTAACTCAAGATCTACGTAACCGATTTAAAAAGTTCTTTCACCTTTAGAAAGCAGGTAACATAGGCTATCTTTCATTATGTTTAACATATTTTTCAATCATTTTCAAAATTTCAATATTTTAAGCGCCTTTGTAAATTTTAATGATGCAAGTCACTATTGCTATGATATTTTACGTAGACGTTTGTTGTGAGGACGAATGAAACTTTTGATAAAGAAGCGAAACGGGGGCGGACGTTTAGTAATAGAGCTATAACTCCAAGAAATGGTATCTACACTCCATACCAGTAGTTAAGCTCTTGGTATGATGTCTACCACTTCTGGATTCCACTGACTGCATACCATCAGGCAGAGTGGAGTCACTTTGATAGGGTAATATAAAAAAATAGGCTATTAAATGCAAAAAAAAATATTTAAATCGAATTAGTAGTTCCAGAGGTTAAATCACACAAACAAACTTCAATAGACACACAATAGACAAAACTGTCGTAGTGAATAAGGCCTAAAAACTATGTTAGTTTGTTTAGTATAAAAATACAATAAAAAATCACCCTTATCTACTTAAGCCAAAGGTTCAGTTCACCATATCATACACACTACAAACTAAATACTACCACTAGTTTATTAGGAATCAGTTAAAAATAGTCTTTATTGTGTAGACAGTAAGGTTTATAACTTTTTGGTCGCATACAGCCCATGGTAATTGGTAACCGTAACTTATAGACATGGCTATCTTTAAACAGCAGAAATAACACAACCAAGCCGTTGCTGTCAATGAAGAGAGAAGAGGAAGGAAAAGGGAAAAGAAAGGACCGAGGGGGTAATAGGGCTGCCGGCTATTTCATTCAAGCATTCGACTAAATGCACCAATCATAGTTAGTTGTTATACTAGCGAATGCCAGTATGTGCGTGTATGCCCTATGCAGAAACTAGGGGCTTATTCGTTGCCTTTAAAATTCTTTACTCAGCCCTTTTGTAACATCTATCACACAGATAATCTAATAGATTTGCATATCGTTACGTTCTGCCTACCCCTTATATTGTAACCTCGATTCAGAATAAAAGAAAGTTAATACTTCATTTATTATAGGGTATTTAATATCTATCACTCACAAACCTGTGTATAAAGCGTTCACACAGAGTGGCATCGTCGCCATTTAGTGACATATTTTCGTGGTTTTTAATTTTATTATTTAATTGAAGCTTTATTTTAAAATATCAGTAGAAATTATAATTAAGTGAAAGCTGTATTAAAAGTAAGTAACCTTATTGCTTACAGTTCTATTTATATGCAAATAATACATTTGAAACTTAAGTTGCGTTATTTTCATAGTAAAATAACTGTAAGCATTATGGTTACTTACTTTTTATACAGCTTTCACGCAATTCTAAAAAGTGTTCTACAAATATTTTAAAATTTTGCTCTGAATAAATGATAAAAATTGAAAACTACGAAACTAAAAAGTCGAAATGGTCCAGTGGATAAGGCTTCGTAAACACGAGGTAGTGATTTTTCAAATCATATGTACTTTCTAAGTTTAGCTTGGACATTTCTGACTGACGGTGAAGGAAAACATCGTGAGGAAACCTGGACTCAAAAGTCTGAAATTGCCAATCCGCCTTGAGCGAGCGAGGTGATTAATGCCTCTTCTCATATAGAGAAGGTACGCTTCTATTATATGACACTAAATTGCGACGTTATCACTCTTATGTGTAACCGCTCGTATCTATAAGTATGTTTATCCATATAATATCCCTTAACACAAGCTATAATTATGCTTACGTTAAGTCTAAACAGCGTTGTATAGTTGTGTTATTATAATTATTATATCTACAAGCTTTGAAGCTTACCTTGTGGTGCCCCATAGCCCTGGGCTCCGTATGCGGGCGGTGGGGCTCCGTATGCACCGTATGCAGGGGGCTCCGACTGAAATAGAAAAGGAAATTGTTGAACAAGAGGATTTTATCTATACATATAATAATAATAATAATATAATAATAATATTCTACCACATTCACACAGCGCCATCTAGTCCCAAATTAAGCAATTATATTTGCTTGTGTTATGGGTACTAAACAACTGATATACTACTTATATACATTTTTTTTTTTTGTAAATACATACATATTATAGATAAATTACACCCAGACATATAATAAAAATGTAACCGATCGCTGTCTGTACATGTAAGATATATGAGAAAAAAAATTATTGGGGCCTTTATCAACGCAAATAGAACCCAAAACAATGATTGTTACAATTTTTGTCTGTTTGTCTGTGCGTTTGTTCACGCTAATCTCAGAAACGGCTTATCCGATTTAGATATGGTTTTCACTAATACAGTGTGGTAAGCTTCACTTAACATTTAGTGTTTGTTTCATGTCAATCGGTTCATAAATAAAAAAGTTATGCCAATTTAAAGAATCACGTCGAACATTTGTTAATTTACTACGAAATCTGATAGAAACAGAGACTTTAACAGGTTACGGAATAGCTGATAGCGTTTTTATTTTTCGGATTCCTCTCATTCTAAACAATCTTTTACCGTTTAGTTTTAAATGAGTCCAGTTTCCAGTGAGACTATGTTTCGCGATGACAATTAATAAAGCCCAAGGTCAGACACAACTAAAAGTTGTGGGCGTGGATCTAAGTATTAGCTGTTTTTCGCACGGTCAGCTTTATGTGGCTCTATCACGTGTTAGAATTCCTAGCAGCCTGTATGCTTTGATCCCCGATGGCTATACGTCTAATCCATACATCCATATACCCATACATATTATATAAGGCTTTGTCCTGACTGACTAACAGACAACGCACAGCCTAAATTGCTGGTCGTAGTGACTTGAAATTTGGAGGGTGTGTTTGTCTAAATGTCTAGAGGTTGTACTAAAAAAGGGTTTTATAAAATTTAATTCCTAAGTGTGTGAAAAGGGATGAAATCGAATGTATGAATTTTCTTCATTTTTTAAGTTACAGTTTTGAAATTTTATTTTGGAATACTTCTATTTAAATTAAAAATAGCCTTATAATTTTATTTTAACAGGGGTGGATTTAGAGGGGTGAAATTAGGGATGAAATATTCTATACACAGTTCAGTTCTATAACAGTTGGGTAGTTGGGTCTGTCAAATGAGACCGATGAGACATGATCACCATAGATTAAACAAGTAGATAATGCATTATGTAAGTTAAGTTATGTTCTTATATTATTATTATTTTTTATATATAAATACTTATTGCATATTTTTGTTACGTCTATTCTTGTGTAAGGCATAATTTAATATATTAAATAAGACATCCATACGTCACATCAAATAGGCCCATTTGAAAACCAGCGCCGTGCACCCGTGCTCGGCATTATGCTGAAATGGTGCCTATTTGGTACAGTCATGAGACTGCTTTTTATTTGTATCTTGTTACTTGTCCTGTCTATACCTATAATTGTTAATTAGTATGTCTCGTGTTATGTACCAAATAAACGTTTTCTTTCTTTCTTTCTTTCTATACAAAGATCTTTAGCTTTTGAAGCTAGCGACTTGAAATTTACAGAGAGGGGGAGGGAGGAAAAGGAGGAATTGAAGAGAAAGAGGAAGGGAGGGGAAAGTGAGAGGGAAGTGATGGGGAAGTGAGAGGAAAGTGATGGGGAAGTGAGGGGGAATGAAGAGGAAGTGTGGGGGAAATGCGGGAGAAGTGAAGGGAAAGTCAGGGAAAGTCAGAGGGAAGAAAGGGCAAAGCCAGGGAGAAGTGAGGGAGAAGTGAGGGAGAAGTGAGAGAAAAGTGAGGGGAAGTGAGGGTAAAGTGACGGAGAAGTAACGGGGAAGTGAGGGGGAAGTGAGGGGGAGTGAGGAGGCAGTGAGGGGGAAGTGAGAGGAAAGTGAGGGTTGAATGAGGGGAAAATGAGAGGATAGTGAGGAGGAAGTGAGGGAGACGGTAAAGGAAGGGAAGGAACGCGGAAAGTAAGGAGTTCTCGAATGATGGATAAAGGGAGGGGAAGGGATAAGAAGCGATAGGAAGGGAGAGGAAAGGAGGAAAAGGAAGGAGAAGGAAGGCGGAAGAGAGGGGAAAGCGAGGAGGCAAGGTAGAGGGAAGTAGAGGAAAGGCCAAGAGATGCTGGAGGAGGGGCAAGGGATGCTGAAGGAGGTGAAGAGGAGAAGGGAGAGGGGAGGAGAAGAAGGAGGAAACTGTGGAGAGTGGAGAAAAAGTGCAATAGGAAAGAAGGGGAAGGGGAAAGTTATTGTAGTGAAAATTTGCCTTTGTGTATTGTATATTGATTTACGAGGGATATCTTTAGGTAGGTGAAAGAGGATTTGTATGAATAGGAGATTAAAAATAGTATGAAAAACAGTATTTAAACAATATAAAAATGTCTATTGGAAAAAACGACATTCACGCGAGCGAAGCCCAAAAGGTCACTCACTTACTTATCACGAAATCTCAGAAACAACAATGGCTAGGAATCTCAAACTTTGCATTGTCATTCCTATTAGAATATAGGTGCCCACTTAGACGGAATTTTGCGAAATCCATCCCCTAAGGGGGTATAAAGGGGTGGAAAAGTTTGTATGAAACTTCTATAGTTTTTTATAGTAGGATTACCAAATTACTAGAAAATACTCTTTTTTTAATATTCAGAAACCACCCTTAAATGGGCAAATAAAAGTCGCAAGTTTGTGTGAAAGTGGTTTGTCAGTTTTAGCGGTAGCGGGTTTAAACTGGATTCGCCATAGAGACGGATAATACTGATACAATGTACGATTGCCATAAAATCAGGCACGCAATATTCTCATAGATGCACGCATCTGAATTTTCACGCGAACGAAGTCGCGGGCAACAGCTATATGTTATAAGTATAGAAATCTTAACTGTATAAAGTAGTCGCTGAAAAGAGATGAAATGAAATCAAATCAAAAATCTTTATTTGTTGAACATAGGTAGGAAGATGTAACAGATTATTGCATGACATGTAGCTTACTGTGTCAGGCCGCCAACGGCGTACAAATATTTAATTTAGGTTATTCCTTAGGTACCTATACACATTAAAATACCATTATAATTGATTTAAGTTAGTAGAACTTTTTTACTATCAACAATTTAATATTATGTCACATGATAAAAATTTAAATTTATACAATGTCAATTTCTACCGTTACAGTCATACCTAATATAAAATCTATATATATAAAAATGAATCCGTATTTCCCTTGGTCATGGCATCACGCGTGAACGGCTAGATCAATTTCGTTAATTCTTTTTTGTTGTATTTGTTATTGTCAGGAGAAGGTTCTTACAAAAAAAAAAAAAAAAATATAAAGTTTAAGAATATTTAACTACCATATTAAATTTAAACCGCTAAACCGATTTCGATTAAAACTGGTATGTAGATAGATTTGGTTTCGGGACATAGGCTACTTTTTATCCCGAAAATCGAATTCCCGAGTCACATTAATTAAACACATAGCAATTTACGCGCGGGCGAAGACGCAGGGCGCAGCTAGTAATAAGATAAAATGTCAATAATTTAAAAAATATCAGCGGAAATGTCATTGTAAAAAAAAGAAGAATAATTATTGTCATTCATAATTCTCTTTCGTTAGTCATTATTTTTATTGTTTAAAAAAAAACCAGGGGGCCTACCACAACCTCAGCAGTATTATTTGAATGTTACTTTGTGTTTTGTCCTTTTCTTTAGTACCATTAAATACAAGAATAGAGACAAAGTAAGGTTATAATATGATTGCTTTATGGGGTTGTGGTTGGGACCTAGGTCCTAAAATAATGTGTACGAATTTTAATGACATTTTACTCTTTTAAAATATAAACTTTATTATGCCAAAATTTACACATAACAGTAACAAAGTTTGTATTTATATTTTTTTTTTTTTTTTTTTTTTAAATAAATGGCATTCACATCTCTTGTGTGTGAGACGTATTTGGCCAATCACGACGTTATATGAAAGTAACACGCAGGGAAAATGTTCGGTGTTTAATTTTGAAAATGTCAGGAATTTGGTCCAGGACGCCTAAAACACATAATATTAAATGACGACACAAACAACACAAGACAATAACGATATTATACAGAGAAGAATTATTAGTAGGAAATGGAACATTAGTAGGAAGAACGAAAATAATCTAACTACATGCGTTTGTATATTTATATATAAAAGAAAGAAAAAAAGAATAGCAGTCTAAAATTTTAAATTATGAAAAGAAACATATTTCACTAAATAAACTATAAAAGGGGAATGCGAATAAGTGAGAAGAGACTGAAAGTTGATAGGTCGGGGTATGTCTGGGGGGAGAGCATCATATAAGGAAAATGTCAATTTAGGACAACTGAAAAAAATATGATCTACCGTCCCGTCATCCAGACCACATTCACATAGGGAGCTATCGCGAACTCTGATTTTGGCAAGGAAGACCGGTGTGCACGCATGACCCAAACGAAGGCGACATATGGTAGATGTGGCTTGTTTGCCACCTTTCCGATATCGGAAGAACCAGGGTTTCCGTGGTATAAGAGGTTGTATATCCCCATAGTAACGCCCTTTAGTAGTTCTTGAGGAATCCCATAAGTCTTGCCAATCATTTCTTAAATGCGACTTCGCTAGAGGCAACAGATCGGAATGGTATATTTCACTATGGTTTTCAGATCCGCTTACTGCAGCATCTTTAGCCCAGTAATCCACCATCTCATTACCTGCAATACCAGAGTGCCCAGGAATCCAGGCAAGGACTATATCTAGACCTTTTTGATTACAATTAAGCAGTAATTCGTTAATCTTAAAAATAAGAGGGAGCTTAATTTTCATTTTGAATGGATTACTACAAATTTTTTGTAAACAACTTCTACAGTCTGTAAAAATAATTGTTTTAGAGAAATTATGAGAATCAGCAAATATAAGAGCTTCATATAAGGCGATTGCTTCACCTGTGAATACAGATGTCTGAGAAGGGCATTTAAAGGATAAAGTCACATTGAATCTTGGAATCCAAACCGCAGCACCAACATTATCGTCGGATAATTTGGAGGCATCAGTGAACACCAGTATCCAGTCTTGCCAATCAGACAGAAGTCGGATAAAATTTTGATTAGCTGCAGGGTCATCTTTTTCAACTCCAAAGTTCAAAATGACTTTAGGGGTGAACATTAGCGAAGAAAAATTTGTTTGAAATAAGGGGTTGATATTACGGCTATAAACAGGCGCAGAGAGATTTTTAACCTTTAAAAAGCTCTTAATAATTTTGGGGGTTTCCTTATGATGCCAGTATCGGTTATTTGATATCTCTTCAGAAAGACTTTCCAGACGAGGAACAAGTGGATGAGATGAACATGACATAACCCTAAAAATAAATCTATCAGATAGATATTGTCGACGAAGAAAAAGTGGAGGTTCTAAACATTCCACTTGTAGAGCATTTTTCGGTGAAGATTTCATTGCACCAAGGATAATGCGTAAGCATTTAGCCTGTATACTGTCGAATTTCTTTAGAGCTGTTTTATTACAGGGTTCTAAAATGAACGATCCATAATCAATACAACTACGGATAAGAGCATTATAAATAAGTTTTTGATTATATGGATGGGAACCCCACCAAACACCTGAAAGAGCACGAAGGACGTTAATGCCTTTTTCACATTTACTCACTACATGATTTAGATGAGGGACACCAGTCATTTTGGAGTCCAGGAAAACTCCAAGAAATTTTGCCTGGGGTTCATTAGAGATGGCGTGTCCTTCATAAGTGACGTTTGCAAATGGAGTGAATCTCGAACGGGAAAAAACAACAACTGTACTTTTAGATGGGGATAATGAAAGGCCATGATCATCTAACCAGACATTTAGGTAGCTTAAAGCTTCATTTATGCGAGATGTTGTTGTATCGATACAATCAGAAGATGTATATAAGGCGATATCATCTGCATATTGGAGAATATTACAAAAAGGAAGGACCGATTGCTCAAGATCATAAGTATAAATGCTGTACAGTAAGGGGCTCAATACTGATCCTTGCGGAATGCCTTGCCATAGAGTTCTAGGCAGAAGGAGTGAGCCATAGTTTCGTATTTTAATAGTTCTGCCCATAAAAAGTTTACAAATATAGTGTGCAATTCTCACTGGAACACTCAGCTCTAGCATTTTTGCTCTGAGCACCGGAATATTGACACTGTCATAGGCAGCCGTAACGTCTAAAAAGCATCCCACAAGGTGTTCCTTTTTTGAAAACGAAAGGCGAATATCGGTTGTTAGAATGTTCAGACTATCCATAGTGCTTTTGTCTTTACGGAAGCCAAATTGGCTTTTTGCTAGAGACTCATTATTTTCCAAAAACCATTCTAGGCGATTTTTAATTAAATGTTCAAGGATTTTACCTAAGGTTGATGAAAGAGCAATTGGTCTATAAGAGCTAGCCTTTTCTGGATCTTTATTAGGCTTCAGAATAGGGATAATGATTTGGCATTTCCAGTCATCAGGTATTTCACCTGTAATAAAAATGTCGTTCAGGATGCCCAAAAGATACTTGAGACTAGGAATGCTTAATTCGGTGATAAAGCTGAATGGGATACCATCTTCACCCGGAGAGGTATCTCTTAACCCTGTAAGTGCCGTATTTAATTCGTCAAAAGTAAACTTTTCATCGAAGGAAGTTAAATTAGCAGAGGATAAAGAAAAAGGGAAATCACAAGGAACAGAAGGAGGGGCTAGTCTATCCGCAAAGTCCTCCAGCCAAACTGAAGAATCGTAAGAGTGAAGAGAGTCAGGCTTTAATGAACCTCTAAACCGTTTTATATTTCTCCATGCAACTGATGGGGGAGTTCTGGGGGACAAACTCTCGCAAAAACCCTTCCATCCTCTTTTCTTCTTTTTGGAAAGTAGCCTTTTGGTACGAGCAGTAACTCTTTGTAAAATTTGAAAATCATCAAGGTTTAAAGATTTATTAAAGGTGTCCTCAGCACTATCTCTTTCTTTTACAGCAGACGTGCATTCAGAATCCCACCAAGGAGGTGAGGAAAGTTTAAAAAAATAAGGCTTTTTCCTGGGAATGAATAAGTTGGCAGCTTCAATCAGTGTATTACGGAAATGTAAGTAGTTTTGAGAAGAAGGATTTTGGTTAAAATCATTTAAATTACATTCGACATATAAAGAAAAATTTTTCCAATCAGCCTCTTGTAATTTATGTTTCAGAAGAGGTTCAAGAGCAGGGATTGGGATTACTGAAGAAGGTTTTGACATTATAATAGGGAAATGATCGCTGCCAAAAGAGTGGGGTAACGTGTTCCAGTTTAGTAAACATGATAGATCTGGAGAGCAAGCAGAAATATCAACTGCAGATTTAGGATTTTGACCAGGATATACACGACGAGTAGGAGAGCCATCATTTATGACACAAACATTAATATCATCAAAGAGGTCCACTAACCAGGGGGAAAAAGAATCTGTATAATATGATCCCCAGGAACTGTGGTGCGAGTTAAAGTCTCCTAAAATAATAAGTGGAGAAGAGACTGAAAACAAAATTGTAGAAAGGTCAGAGATCAGAGAGAGTTTAGGATCAGGAATATAAATTGAGATGAAATTAATATTGGCTATGCAAGCCGCAACAGCGTTGATTTCTTGGGAGTGAGGAGGCAGAGGGATAACGGAAAACGGTATAGATCTTTTAATTAATAACGCACACCCTGCCCTGCCATCATCACGATCATCCCGTAGGCAGGCAAATCCCGGGACTCTAAAGTGAGACCCAGGTCTCAACCATGTCTCAGAGATGGCCGCAACAGATACAGAATGAGCATTAATCAAATTAACTAAATCAGGTTTTTTAGGGACAATACTTCTACAGTTCCACTGAAGAATTCGAGTTAAACCCGAGGGAGCCATTAGTTACAATTTCAGCGAGTCTGACAAGTAAAGGGGCAGCGTCGTACGGTAATACATCGCTAAATTTAGCGAGGATATTTGTGATCAGCATAATCAGCAGTTCTGGCAAATTTTCATTGGGCAATGTTTGTCTGTTTAATCCACAACCATTGGGAATAGATGATGATGGATCTCTAGTTATGTCATTATGAGCATGACGATCATAACCTTCCGGAAGGGGAGTCCTTGCACGGGAAGGAGTTTGAACTGTTTTGCGATAAGATGTCCTATGTGGGGTAGATTGAGAAATTGAATAGACAGATGGTGAGTTCTGTACTGACTGAGGTGGGGTTTGCGCAAACATGGTTTTTGCGACGTCAGAGTAGGCCCGTCTTACTGAAGGTTCCTGTGCAGAAGCCTCCATGTATGAAATACTGTGCTCGGACATGATTTTTTTGATGCGTTTTTGTCTGGCAAATTCGGGACATGTCGGGTCGGTAGCAAAGTGTCTCCCTGTACATAAAAGACACCTGACACGGTCAGAGGGAATGTTACAGTTATCACCACTGTGTGATTGTCCGCATTTGTAACAACGAGCATTTGACCGGCAAACACTCTGTACATGGCCAAACCTAAGGCACTTCCTACACTGAATGGTAGGAAGCTGGTAAACCTCAACCACTAAAGAAGTGTAACAAGCGTAAATTTTCTTTGGGAGGGATTGGCCTTCAAATGTCAGCACGACGGACTGTGTAGGTAACCACCCAGGGGAACCATCGTCTTTTCTGATCTTCCGATTCAGACGGCGCGCTTTTACGATCTTTCCATTACCTTCTTTGTATTCAGTGGCATTTACAAACTCCTCCATCGTCCACTCTGTTGGAACGCCACGAACTAAGCCTAACCGGGAGACATTATATGATGGGATTTCAGCTTTTATTTTGTGTCCTTTCAGAAGTTCGTGGTTCAGAAACTCGTTAGCCGCCTTAGCAGATCCAAACTCCACTGACAATCTATTACGACCAATTTGTTTGATGCCATCTTTTTTAACATGTTGGACACCACCTTCCAACAGGAACAACCCCAATTTTATAGGTTTTAAACTCACACCAGAGTTCGGGGAGTCAACAATGCGGGACACATGCACAATAAATGGACCAAAGTCTTCGACGCCATATTTACGATGATTGATCTCGAGAGAAGGGTGTTTGTAAATATGTGATACTGATCCAAGACCACTGTCTGGATCAGTAATGGTACGTTTAGATAACGGCTGAGTGTTCAAATTGTCAGCCGTCCTTTTCCGGGAGGGCGTTTGTGCAGCTGCAGAAGCCTGAAAACCTTCAGTCTCCATCACACATTCGTACTCACCACCCCCCTTATCAGGGGGCTTCAAGCGCTCATCTCCATCCATGGCCTCACTTGCCAACAAAAGAGCAATATTCACTCACCTACTCGAAGTTAAAAATAACCACCACCACACAGAAATATATGGGAATAACTGGGTGCAAAGGAAAATAACCTAAAAACGAACAAACCCACACGGCACCTCAAACGTCAACCGTATTTATATTAACACTAGCTTCTGCCAGCAGCATCGCCCGCGTGGATATATATACCAAGAAAAATAGGCTATGTAACTCGCTGATATTATAGCTTTCTATAAGTGAAAGAATTTTTAAAATTGATTACATTCATTTTGAGTTTATCCATATATCCAAAATACTTTTTATCTATTTATATTATTATAACCTATTGGGAATAAGGTCCAATGAAAGACGTGAGTTCATAAACTGATTTGTATATTATAATTATTATTTGATAGGAGAGGTGTGTGTTCACTCTCACTCAATACAGATGGGATACTGACTTGTAACCGAGCAGTTATTTGTGTAAAAAGGTTCTTATGAAAGGACTCTGCGGCCGGTATTAAATCATATAACTATGATTTCATTGACATTTGACTGGCCTGTTGGTCTAGTGGTTAGTGACCCTGACTGCTAAGCGGAGGTTGGAGGTTGTGGGTTCGATTCCCACCCAGGACAAACCTTTGTGTGATGAGCATGATTGTTTGTTCTGTGTCTGGGTGTAATTTATCTATAATATGTATTTACAAAAAAAAAATGTATATAAGTAGTTTATCAGTTGTTTAGTACCCATAACACAAGCAAATATATTTACTTAATTTGGGGCTAGATGGCGCTGTGTGAATGTGGTAGAATATTATATTAATTATTATTTATCACGGCCATTATATTATTATTATATTATTATATCTGTCAAATTCTATGACCATAGTTATATGACGTTCTTCATTTTGACATATTACACTTATTAATCATATAAACGTCATATACCACCAAGCCGTGTTCTCCGTTGCTATGGGTGCTACGTTTACACGCTAGTGTCACAGTCTAGATATGGGATCCTTGTTGACAGCTAGCGTACAAGTAGGATCATATCAACACACTAGCACATTTTATTTACCTACAGACTGTGCTAGTGTGTTGAGTATGATCCTATTTGTACACTAGCTATCAAAAAGGATTCCCTAACTATGATCATAGACAATATGAATCACATGTAGTTATTATACCGTCATATGTTCTTCATTTAAAAATGACTCACACATCTGTGTGTAATTGTGGGTTCGATTCCTGCTCAGTGCAAATATTTTTGTGATGAACATGTCTATTTGCATTGGTCTGGGTGTTTCTATGTATAATATGTATGTATTTACAAAAAAAAAAGTATGTAAGTATATATATCCATATTCTAGAACTCATAACACAAGCTATAATATACTTTGGGTCTAGATAGCGTTGTGTGTAGTTGTCGAGATATTATTATTATCTATGATCATATTTCTATGATAGTCTAATAGCAGCCTAAAACACTTAAGTGGGAGGGATATATTTTTATAAGTCTAGGTAAACAAAACTCACCATATACATCTGCGAAGGCTGTGCACCTTCGAAGCCGATGAACTGTATCATGACATCACCGTCCACAGTCACATGCGAGATCCTCTGATAAGGCACCCGGTGAGGGAACTCACAGAAGTGGATACCGTTTAGAGCTACCTGAAAACCAAATATATTTATTTTAATAGTTATACTCCCAGTTTCTGATAGGCTGATCAACTAAAACTTAACTAATCACCTGTTAAATCTCATGTGAAGTACCTAAAATCATGAATAATTTGTTTAATTTGATTAAACAGTGAGAATAACAGGTTATCAGTAATTTTTTTGTTGATCAGCCTTTTAGAAACTTGGTTATAGGGTCCAAAGATATTTTTTTTGTAATGGCTTCTATTACACTTAAGGGTTGAACTACATCTGCAAAAATTAAAATCGCACTTTCCTATACTTTTCATCGGCCGCGTTCCCGCTCTCTTTCTCGATAACGATTCAGAGTTACAGTCTGTTTAATGACCGGAGTAAGATGAAATTTTAAAGAAAATTCTACTGTCTAAATACCTAGTAATACCATCGCCTTTCACGATGCCAACAACAAAAAATTGTTCCATACTACATTGATTCCATACAGCGAAAGATTAAGCGGATATGCCTGCTTGACATAGGCCCTTCCCTAATTTTCGCCAACTTGGCCGGTCGTGAGCCCTCATCCATCAGTTGCCCATCACCCTTATCAGGACCTAAGACTTACCTTCATAGAATGTGGTTCACACAACACCAAAGCCTCAAAGGACTCCCCCCTGTTTAAAGGCATGCCTCCATTAGTCTCCTCGACCCCCCAACTCATGGCTGTGAGATGGTTCCTTACTACACACATCTCTACGAATCTAAAGTTCAAATGTAAAGCGATGTCGTCTCGTGGGTCAGTGTTAGGACCGCATTGGAGGTTGATTGCGAATCTGGAACAAGGACAGAGTGAGATGATAAGACTTAAGAGTACTGGAGTATAGGCGACGGGGCAAGCATTTTGCCCAAATAATACCAGTCTGTTACTGTCCCTCAGCAGTGGGACACCACTGCACAGCAAAGGCTCTTTTTCATACAAGGAAAATTGTCAGTTACCGGGTACAGTTCAAAGCTCTGGAGTCTGGGGTAATACTGAGAATTTTTGGACCGAAGAACTTAATATCACTTTTATCGACTCGGAGATCGAACCCGAGAACAGGAACAGGAAAAAGCCTTCCCCAGAGCAATAGATTTTATATTTTTTTTTATTGCCAATCCTGGCAGACAAGCCAACAGCCCACCGGATGGTAAGTGGTAACTGCCGGTCATGGACTTGCTGCCGACCGGTAAGGGAGTAGGGTAGGTGAAGGGAGTGAGGTAGGTAAAGGAAATAAGGAAGGTGAGGATAAAGGAAAAGGGGGACTTGGATTCGAGGTGATTTTGTCATAATCGCCATGCCAGGCAAGTGGATTGAGGACAAAAGTGGCTTTATTACAGAATCCTTCGTAATTTTAGTCGAAACACATCTACAGACAAACGCTGTTTCAACCGCCATCATTTGATAATACCACTGCTAAGTATATGTATACTTCAATGTGTCCTCGTCATTATTCTATAACCATTTAATATCATTGTTTAACTTATCATTTATAACCATTATGTATTGTGTGTATAGAATACATAATTCTATTATATAACTTGGTGATACAAATAACAAAGGAGGAAAGGTTTTTCTTATCTAAGGGCATCTTCTGGGTGACCTCATTCCGTAGACTCGTAGTAGGCATACCCATTCTAAAAATAACAATCCTTAAGTCTCTTAATTACGTACGCAGGTAACGTTTCTGTCCGTTACCTGATATTTCCTTAGTCGATACTTACGACTCCTACGGGAAGAGATGAGGGGCTCCTGAATCTGCCGCAATTTCATTAAACATGTTACATCTTTGGTTACTGCTCTGCTCCCGTCGCCAATAGCGTGATGTTATATAGCCTATAACCTTCCTCAAGAACTGGGTTATCATACGCATATAGATTTTTTTAAATCCGACTGGTAGTTCCTGAGATTAGCGCGTTGAAACAAACAAACTCTTCCGCTTGATATAATAGTAACTATAGAAGTAAAGACCGCGGCATACGCAACGAGATAATTTCTCAGACGGTCACTGTCACCTGTCCCTCTATTCGCTCGGCCCCATGAGTACCGTGTTTCCATCTCGCTGTGGCTTTGACTTTCGGGGATGAAGAGTGTTTACGCGTCATGAGTTACAACGTCGCAATTTACCCCCAGTTTCTGAAAGGCTGATCAACGAAAAATTAACTAATCAGCTGTTAAATCTCATGTAAAGTACCTGAAAGCATGCAAAAAGCATGGATAATTAGTTTTATTTGATCTAATTAGTTACTAACTAGATCAAATTAAACTAATTATTCATGCTTTTAGCAACCCAACTGGCACATCACATGTGATTAGGTGATTAGTTAATTTTTCGTTGATCAGCCTTTCAGAAACCGGGGTTAGTGTCATATTTCGTGGTTTTCAATTTTTATCATTTAATTTAAGCTATATTTTAAAAATATGTTCCTGTAAACTGCTAGAATTAGGTGAAAGCTGTATAAAAAGTAAGTAACCATAATGCTTACAGTTATTTTACTATGAAAATAACGCAACTTAAGTTTCAAATGTATTATTTGCATGTAATAATAATAAAACTGTAAACGCCATGATTTCTTATTTTATACACAGCTTTTACCTAATTCTAGCATGTTAGCAGAACATATTTTTAAAATAGCTCCGATTAAATAATAAAACTTGAAAACCACAAAATATGACACAAGCTGCGACGTTACCACTCATGTCACGTACGGTCCTAACTTAAGGTGGTTCCGACGAAATTTCGACGAAATCCGCTACTTTCATCTCGATAATTGAGTAGATTCTAATGCTATTTATTCTTTTTTTTTTTGCCAACAATATACTTTGATTCATGAACTTTAGAATAGTAGAAGAATTATTTACAATAATTGATTATATAACTTATACCAACGATATTAAAACAACGTGATTTCACTTATTTCGAAATATTACTTTGTAATTACTATAGTTATAAATATAAAAGTTATATTGAATCAACCGGAATAAACCAAATGTCAACTCTGTAGGTTTATTTCATTTATTAGGATAATGTTTCAATAGTTATTGATAATTTGGCTGAATCAGCGTCGCAGGGGCTCTGCGCGGGCGACGGGAGGCAGAACGGCAGAGCGGCGCAAGCCCTTCTGACGGACGGACGTATGCGGTTTTTTTAAAAATTATTTACGTAATTCAATAATTGCAAATAAATAATATCAAAAAAAATATTGTGTGGATAGATTTAGTGTTGCAAATAAATTAGATTAGTTATTTAGATTTTTTTAGTGTATTAAATACGTAGGTATTTACCTACATTTATTATTATTTTTCATCAAAATGACTAAAATTTCACGACTGAAACAAATACAAATGCAAAGGATTCAATAATAGAATATCCTGTAAGTAGGTATATACCTACCTTCATATTTTTAGTAAAATACCTTCTTTGAGATACTTACCTAGGATATCCTTTAATTATGTTTAGTTCCACGTAAACTAGGTAGCAGGTGGTGAGCCTATTGTCGCTCGTGATAAGATCAAGGCAACACCAGGCCTCAAGAATCAGTAAATTCCTGCTGTTATATACCCTAGGGGTATGAATATGAGCTTGCTACAATATTGTCTATGTCTACTATCATTTCGAACTAGGTGTGTGGTAGGTGGGCACATGAGTAAAATATCTAACTTGGATATTTACTCATGTGGCAAGGGCGCTTTCCGATTCCGACCGACGCGACGCGACGACGGCGACGCCGGCGTAGGTACGAGGTGCTTCGGTCGGAACACGAACGTCGGCGTCGGTCGTACAACTAGCATAGAACTCAAATTACAATGATTATACGTGACATGCGTCGGTTTGCGACCTAGTTAGGTACCTACACAAAACAACCATACACGCTGCTGTTAGCTACCTAACTATCTACGTTATCTTGCACGAGCATAAATACCTATACATTCTATATATACATACGGTGTGTACTTGAATATTCTATCGGTAAGTAATACCGATAAAATATTCAAGTATTTACCTCGTTAGATTTTTTTTCATGAGCTGATAAAATCAGTGATAAGATACTAGGCTAAAGTAAATACCTACCCTTCTACTTTCAATGCATCTTATTTTGATTTATTTATTTGATTGCAAGAAAGGAAGAAAAAAGGCTTTACAAAACGTCTTAGTCTCTAACCAAACTAAAATATTTGAAGACTGTGAAATTATCACAATTAGGTAAATTAAAAATCCTACTCTCTGTTCCTTTATTATCGTACTATATGAATTTTTAATCCTAAAATTAAATAATATATTGTTGAGTGCCTACTGGACATAACAAAACTAATACCGTATTTTTCGAGTAATAGGTGTATGTAGAAAGTAATAGACCCGGCACGGTGGCACAGTATAAAGAATTCTACTCTTTTTTGTACAGTCTTTACCTAACTAGGTAAAGGCAAAAGAATTATGGTTTAGCACTCTATGTATGTATGTATGTATGTATGTATCTTTATTATATTATATTATAAGTCTATGTACTGTAAAACTACCCCGTGACGTCGTCCGCATGGATCCGTTACTTAGCGATAATATTACATTAGTTCTACTTTACCGATTTTGCATTATATTATACATTTACAATACTACAATATGTACGTACATACAAATATATGTATGTACACATATATTTGTATGTACATATTGAAGTAATCTATACTTATAATGAATCTCTAGCGAGGTAATTTTCACGGTACATCCAAATCACTCAAACAGTGGGTACAATGCGTCTACTTTGGCAATTGTTCGTGTTACTTATTTTGCTAAGGGTACATGATATTGTGTACCTTACGTACGGGCACTTACTAGAAGATAATCAACATTTATTTATTTATTGACAAAGTATTTACAATATCATTACAGATAAAAACCCAATACGATATCATAAAAAACCTAAAATTAAAAACACTAATTACTAAATAAATATATCTACTTATCCAATACTATACATTTTTGTGCAACATCCTTGAATTTTGATAGGGTACATTGAAAAATATCAATTTCTATAGAAATAATGATATATACATAGGAATGATGACGCTTTGTTTAAAACATGTGTAACTGAAAATCCTTATCAGCTCTGTCATTTGAATTCAGTTTTGCTGGTGAATGGTGCTGTTTCAAATTCAGTGCAGTGGTGGCCATACAGAGTAAAGATACTGTGGGAGAAAAAGGAAATAAAGAGGACCGAGGAGGTAACTATGCCTTCGGACCACTGACTTTCAGACAAAACTTACACTTTACGTCGTTATGTACATCTCCAGCCAAACCGTCCCGCTTATTCTAAAAGATCTACTTCCGTAAAATTTTTGCTAGCTATACAATATACAGAACGATTTACTGAAGTTATATTTGTGATATCCAGATGAACCGAAAATAAATAAGGAAAATGAAAATATGTTAATTCATATAGGTTAATTAAATTAACACTTATGAACGTCAAAGTTTACAAAATGTCAGCAAATTAACCTACAACCAGTTCGCTGACAAAGTAGAGCCATGAGAAGAACTGGCAAGAAACTCAAGCCACTCATTTTAATCGCCAGGTTATTACAATTTTTGTAAGTTACAGTTTCAAGTAGCATGCAAAGTGACACAGGCAATACACTTAACTCTATAGGTAATTAAATACTTACAGCTTTCTATGTTGCAAAGAAAAAATAAAAAGTAAAATGCGTGCTTTACAGGCTGCCTCAATTTGCATTTTGCTACAAAAGTACGAAAAGTCAGGGAGAAGTCAAGGGGAGTCAAGGGAAAGCCAGGGAGAAGCGAGGGAGAAGTGAAGAGAAAGTGAGGGGAATGTGAGAGGAAAGTGAGAGGAAAGTGAGGAAAGTGACGGGGAAGTTAGGGGAAGTGAGGGAGAATTGAGGTGGAAGTGCGGGAGAAGTGAGGGGGAAGTTAGGGGAAGTTAGAAGTGAGGGGAAGTGAGTGGAAGTGAGGGGAAGTGAGGGGGAAGTGAGGAGGAAGTGAGGAGTGAGGGAAAACTGAGGAGTAAATGAGGAGGAAGTGAGAGGAAAGTGAAGGGGAAGTAAGGGAGATGGGAGAGGAAGGGAGGGGGAAGGGACAAGGCAGGAGCTCTCGAATGCAGGGAAAGGGATAAGAAGTGATAAAAAGAGAGAAGAAAATGAGGGGAACGAAGGAGAAGAAATGGGGAAGTGCTAGAGAAGAGAGGAGAAAGCGAGGAGGCAAGGTAGAGAGAAGTGGAGGAAAGGGCAAGAGATGTTCGAGGAGAGGCAAGGGATGCTGAAGGAGGTGAAGAGGAGAAGAGGGAGGTGAGGAGAGAAGCGGAAACTGTGGAGAGTGGAGAAAAAGGGCGATAGGGAATGAGGGGAAGGGAAAAGTTATTGTAGTGAATATTTGCCTTTGTGTATTGTATTTTTTTTTTACGAGGGATATCTTTAGGTAGGTGAAAGAGGGTTTGTATGAATGGGAGATTAAAAATACTATGGAAAACAGTATTTAAACAATATAAAAATGTCTATTGGAAAAATCAATATTCACGCGAGCGAAGCTGCGGGCAAAAGCTATCTATATACATAAAAGCAAAAGGTCACTCACTCACTCATCACGAAATCTCAGAAACAACAAGTGCTAGGAATCTCAAACTATGCATGATCGTTCCTATTAGGATATAGGTGCTCACTTAGACGGGATTTTGCAAAATCCATCCTCTATGGGTGTATAAAGGGGTGACAAAGTTTGTATGAAACTTCTATAGTTTTTATAGTAGGATTACCAAATTACTAGAAAATACTCTTTTTTTAATATTCAGAAACTACCCTTATTAAGTGAGCAAATAAGAGTCGAAGTTTGTGTGAAAGTGGTTCATCAGTTTTAGCGGTAGCGGGTTTAAATGAGATTCGCCATAGAGATGGATAATACTGATATTTATTACTGATACAATGTACGGTTGCCGTAAAATCTGGCACCCATCTGAATTTTCACGCGAACGAAGTCGCGGGCAACAGCTAGTCTATAATATGTATGTATTTACAAAAAAAAAAGTATATAAGTAGTATATCAGTTGTTTAGTACCCATAACACAAGCAAATATAATTGCTTAATTTGGGGCTAAGATGGCTCTGTGTGAATGTGGTAGAATATTATTATTATATTATAGTTATAAGGTGCATTTTATGCTTTTTGTTTAATTATTTCAATTTTGGCATATGTGTGGATTGGTTCCTTTTTGCATAAGTAGGTCCAATTGTTTTTTTATGCTTATTAGTTTAAAGTGTAAGTTAAACTTACTTGTGATTTTTATTATTAGTATCTACATTTGTTTTTATTATAAAGTGGTTTGTAAGTCAATTTAAATTTTATAAAAACCATGTTTTAAGTTTATAATAATTGATGCGATACCGATAATCTTGTTTTAAGGGAAGTTTTGTGTTAGTTGTAAGTTTAAAAAATGAGTGTATTTTAATAACTTTTAACTTCAGTTTGATCGATAATGATCTAATACTTTATAATTCTGTTGCGTTAAAATGCCGTTAAACTATAAGGTTTTAAGTTTAACCGCGTTTAAGCGTAACAATGAATCAAGTTTTGTACTCTTATTTAAACACATTTATAGACTACCAGACTTAAAAGCAGTGAACGGACGTTAACCACGTTTAACATGAGGTAGTTCCACAAGTATTAATGATAAGCTAAATTGACATTATGTGCTATACCGACATTTTAGTTACAATTAAGTTCTTTTGTTTTTTAGGTTTTTAACAAATAATATTTTTTATGAAATAGAGACACTAAAATGCCGTTACGCTAAGCGTAGTGGCATTATAGCCGCTGATTTATTAGATTTTTGTAACACCAATGGTATACTAAAACGCAAAAAAACGTTTTATTATAAAATTTAATTATATTTACAAACTGACAGGAGAATAAATTGAAAGTATTTCATTTGATCTATATCTTGGTACCTTTAAATCTCAAATAATTGTTGTCATTTGTAAGTGACAACGGTTTCAATTTTTGCCGCGTTTTTTGAGTGTTTACTCAAAACTCGACTTTGGCAGTTAACGGCATTTTAGTTATACCACGGTAGAGCTGGATTTTGAGTTTATTGGTTTAACCCACAGTAGTTATTTTTATTTCTACTACATATTTAACAAACGTCATGATTCTAAACACTCATCTTTGCTTTCGCTACTATATAAATAATAAATATATAAATAATATATACTAAAAAATATACATACTTACTAAACGAAATAATAAAAGATACTAAAAAAATAATTCATTATTTTCGCGTCTATCAGATTTTAGCTCTGCGGTTTCGGACAAGTAAGGTCATTGTCTTATAGTTGTGCTACTGCTACTTGACGCTAGAGGGCGGACTCGCACGCAATGTTTTTTTCGGGTGAGGCGCGGGGTGGTGAGGAAGCGAAACGCTCAAGGTCATATGTGACGGAACGCCCTTAAACAGAACGGGTAGCATCACCATTCTGTGTTAAGGGCGTCATACCACCTACCACAAGCGGTTATTAAATCAAAAGGGTATAGTATAATGTAGGATAATAAAATGTTATGTGTTATTTGTAAAAGTAAGTTATGTTAAGTGGGAGTTAAGTCAGTTTTATCCAGCAGCAGACGTCTACAAGACTTCGTAAAAAACTTTGATCATTACATACCTCTGAGCGCCAGGAGGTGTGCTACCCTGAACCCTGATCATGCGACCTGGGAAAATACCGCCGGGTATCAGCTGCACACACGGAACAATCTGAAAAGAGGAGAAGGATATTATTATCGTCCATCGGTACAATCCCACATGCGCATAACTGTGACTCATGTAAGCCAGGATTAACAGTGGACTCTTACGAACACCGAGCTTTGACAGTCGGGAGGCCCAGGACAGCTAAACCTACTGTCTTGAACCCCGCAACGAATATAATCTAAAGTAAAAAGGAGTTTACTTAGGAGAAAACTGTAGTAGATCCATGCTGGTTTCAGCATGAATGGCCCGGATCGTCCGGGGAAGTACTACCCTCTCATAAAAGATCGACGTAAGAGTAGTAGTATCCGTACTACTGCGTTTCGTTCGGTGAGAGCGCCGGAGGCCCAATTACCCACCTTTCCTCTTTACTCACCTCCCTCATTCCCTTCCCCTAACCCCATTCCCAGCCGCCATAGTGGAGGCCACCATACCAGCAGTTTAGGACCGCGGCTTTTAGTATAGTGGCCACCACTTTTAGATTCCACTGACTGCTTACCATCAGGCAGGGTGAAGTCACTTTGGTAGGCTAATACAAGAAAAAAAGTTTATAACTAGCGTCCAGCGTTGAAAAAAAAAAGAAAAAATACTGTTTTTTCTAGATCCATTGTTTTTTTTAAATGTTACGTTCGGAATTTTCAAGAAGATTTGCTAGTAAGTAATATTTAAGTCGAAATGGCGCAGTGGATTCTGGATACGCTTCGTAATCACCAGGTTCAAATCCGGGCATGTGATATTTTAAATCATATGTACTTTCTAAGTTTATCTTGGATATTTCTGACTGACGGTAAAAAAAAACATCGTAAAGAAACCTGGACTTAAAAGTCTGAAACTGCCAATCTGCTTTGAGCAAGCATGGTGATTAATGCTCATATCTTCTCGTTATGAGAAGAGGCCTTTGCCCTGCAGTGGGACAGTAAACAGGCTTGTCAATAAACCGAAAAAAAACATCTTCCTTTTCCTTGTCGATGATCCAACCCCAAGTTGGTAGTCTTTCTTAGTATTGTTTTTGTAATACCCATTTAGTTTATGACATCACGGATATGACGTTATTCACATGTATCAATTATTATTAATCATAGTGAAAAAAACCCTGCTACCTTCTCAAGTATATAATAATATGCAAATTAAAAAGCTATACGTTTTGGAGTGGTTAGTGGTCAACTTTGTGTCAAGATGTGTTCAGGTCGCCCATAATCTACACTATTATATAAAGCGGAAGAGTTTGTTTGTTTGAACGCGCTAATCTCTAGAATTAACCAGTCGGATTTGAATATTTCTTTTGCATATAATAGTCAAAGTCAAAGCATTTATTTCATTTTGATCATAAAGTATGATGCTTATGAAAAGTCAACATTACATGAAGTCAGCCAATTGACCTACAGCCAGTTCGCTGACGAGGTAAAGCTGTGAGAAGAACTTGCAAGAAACTCACGCCACTCTTTTCAATCGCCAGATAATTACAGTTATTTAAATGAGTTACAATTTAAACACTCAACGCAACCAAAGAACCATACAAAGTAATTATTACAAATTAACCAATTAATATAATACTAAGATTAAAGAAAGAAAAGGGAGGATTTCAATGTATGGTAATTTGACTATGTATTTTAATTAAACTGGTAAATGCACCTCCTGGTCACATTGCACGACAAGGTAATACTGGATTGAATATTAAATGTATGCCATGCCAAGATTGACCAGTCATCCCAAGTAGCACCGTTCACGAGCATGACGCACGGGCCAGCCACCATCACCCTCGCCATATTAGAGGGAAGGTGATGACCAATGGAATGTGATGTTAGCACAGCTTCCCGCAGCGTGGTTTTATCCGCGTCTTTGGTTACTGCTGTGCTCCCGTCGTCAGTAGCGTGATGTTACATAGCCTATAACCTTCCTCAAGAACCTATTATACGCTAAAAGAATTATTCAAATCCAACTAGCAGTTCAAGAGATTAGCGTATTTAATGAAAGAAATCTACCGCTTCATATAATATAGTTAGTATAGAGTGTAGATAATACATATTAAAGTAGAGAGAAGTCTAAAGATTTATAATTATGTCGTAACAAATATATTAGGAGTGTGCAAAGTCAGGGCGAGTTGCTAATATATACTATTATATAAAGCGAAACAGTTTGTTTGTTTTCAAACCTTTACCTTTGAGCTTTAAATTTCAATTTAAAGTTTTTGATTTAAAGTTCAAGCCTGTCTCCCATTAATGGAGAAAATACATTTACATCATAATATATAAAACATATATTACATCTAGTTTTGTTGGAGTTTATTTAAGAATATGTAAAAAAGAATAACTGCACTGCTTTAAAGGTTTGTTTCTCACTAAATAACTTCAAGCAATCTCAATATGATTCTTAAGATTTAGTTTATAAATACCTATGTTATAACAATTTTTTATTATTTTTGAAATATTTTTTTTTTTTGTAAATTGTCTATTAATCCTTATTCCCTAACATTTCCACAAACAACACTGTCTAATCTAATAAAATATCAACACAACTCAAGTCATAAATAAAAGTTAGAATTAATTAAATTTCCAAAATAATTATAAATAATTATTTCTGAGCTGCTAACTAGTGTATTTATTAAAACTATAGTGCTAAGTGTTAAGCTCCTTTATTGAATGGATTTTTTTTTAGAAAGACAACTCCTGAAATAGGGAACTAGCTTTGTCATACAGTATATCCCAACTCAGAATAATCCTATTAATGTTATAAATGCAAAGTTTGTGCCCATGTATGTGTTTCTTACCACTCAGCACCCAAATATCTAAACCAATTTCGATGAAAATTGGTATGTAAATAGATTCAGTGCTGGAGACGGACATAGGCTACTTTTTATTCTGGTTCCCAAGGGAGACAAACTTTATCTTACGCGCGGGCGGAGTCGTGGGGCGCAGCTAGTTCTTTATAAGTCACAAAAAGTTATATCCCTTGTGGGAATTGAACCCACAACTTGAGGCACGGCAACTAAACATATTCCCATCTCCTAACATGTCATCAAGACAGATATGACTGGGATTCATCATTTTTAGGACATGATATCTATGTTTATTCTTAGTACAGTAATATTATTAAAATGAATAACAGAAAACTTTAGCAATTAGAAATTATTACACAAATGTTTCATCACTAATGAGTAATCATGTAAACACGTGTAATGTCTAACGATTTTTAAATAGTATTCTTATCGAAACGAGTTCGGCGGACTAATATTTTGTAGAAATGTAAACGATATGTACCACATCGTGATTTTTTTTTCTAAAACGTCATATACAAATAAAATTGAGGAACATTCATTACGAAACGGCAAATCTACGTGATTTGTTGTGCTTCTACTAAGAAATACGGCCTTGAAATCCTCAAAATGCCGACATATTACGCTCCCCAATCGCCGTAAAAGGATAACGTTAATACTTTGTTTCGACATAACATTGTATTTACACAGTGTGTAATGTAACTAATCGCATCAAATTGTTCTAAATGCCCTTGAAAATACAGAAAACAAGCTACTTACTGGCAATATTCGTTGTAACATGCAATTATGAAGGAAAAACTTACAGGGTTGTAGATCGGTACGGCCATTTTTCCTCGATGTTATTTACTTCAGTTTCACAAAAATAAGTTTCTAAAACTCGCACAACGTTTTTTACTGATTTACGATCAAATACTAAGCGCCGGATACGCCTAGCGCAAATAAAAGTAAGCTTTTCAATAGAACCAATCTAATAAATGCGTCATACGTCATATGACAATTCTTCGCAATTCGTTGTAAAGTAAATAGAGGTGGCTATAAAATACCGTCACCGGTAAAGATTTAAGTCACCAGTACGGTGAAAAGTCACTGTGTTATTGCCGTCAATACCAATCACTGTGACCTGTCATGATGGAACTACGTTCATCCAACCTCTATCGTTCCGTGTCACCATTTAACCTATAGTTTATGATCGTAGAACGTTGTATTTTTAGAAACAATATCTAAATACAACCAGTCTTTTATATTAACCTACCACTAACTACTAACTACTATTAACCTAGTGTACCTACTTTCAATAAATCCAGGGAATATATCAGAGTTATCTGTGAACTGTCATCACATTTTACAACAATTCTTATTATCCATTGATTCTTCTTTTCATTATTTTATTTTATCATCCTGTAAGTGTGACTGGTTGGGAAATTACTAATAGAAAGTTCCCATGGAGTAACAGTGTAACAGTTAAGTGTGTGACTCGTTGGGAATAAATGGTAAAATCACGTTGCATCACGCATAACTACTTGCTTCATCACAGCGATCTTGTCACTCCAATTCCGCTGCATTATTAAATTATTATGGATTATAGATTAGTATTAAACTAAATCAAATTAAAACGTAATTTCTTAAGTATACATGCAACATTATTTTGAATTAACTGTATATTTGCATTGTTTTTAGGGTTCCATAACTCAAGAGGAAAAACGGAACCTTTATAGGATTACTTTGTTATTTGTGTCTTTTAAGAAATTTTTTTCCATACCGCAATCCTGCCTTGTGATAAAGATCATATTATGGCATCTATAAAACTCCAAAATTACCTAAATAAGATTGGAACATGGCTGAAAAAATGAAGAATTAAAGCTAGTGCTGCGAAGTCCATCTACATAACCTTCAGTCTCAGAAGAGGAGATTGCCCACCGGTGAAACTTGGCGATGACATTCTCCCAAAAAAAAGTGTCGTAAAGTACCTAGCATATTGACAGAAGACTTACTTGGCGAGAACATATAAAGACCAAAAGAGACCAGGCGAACCGAAAACTAAAAGATATTCACTGGCTTATAGGTAGACAGTCGTCTCTTGGCTTGGAAAATAAACTCTTTATCTATAAATCCGTCCTAAAACCAATCTGGACGTATGGGATAGAGCTCTGGGGATCAGCAAGCCATTCTAATATTGAAATTCTGCAACGATATCAAAATAAAGCACTAAAAATCCTAAGTGGCGCACCTTGGTTCACAAAGAACTCTGAAGTACATGAGTACCTACAAATACCAACTGTTAAAGAGGTCATAGAAAAGTCCTACAAGAATTATAAAGGAAGACTACAACACCACAAAAATGAACTAGCTGTCACTCACTCACTGACACTACTCGAGTCCTCAGAGACATAGAAGAAAGCCAATAGCGTCAATATAATCCTGACAAATATGGAAATGACACATCACTGGATGTGAAGAATCTCGAACTGCTAATCAAGTCAAGACACACAAAACCTTATTGGGCTGATTGCAGATCGATATATAAAAATAAAAAATCTCCGTAACGCGTGGAGGTATTAAGGGAGTGTTTATATCGAATACCCTCATCTGCAACCTCTTGAGGTTGTGAAAAAATCAAAGTCCTATGTCAACGCAGTGCACGAGTCTGACTCGCACTCCACCTGTTTTTTTATATAAAAAAACATCGGAAAACTATTATCCTGAGCGTACCTAATTTAATCGTGTACCTGTGAATGATTGGAGTGACTACTGTGACAATATGTTTCTAAAATAAAGGAACCTAAAACCTAGAAAAAAACATTTATCGTGACTACCGTGGTATTAGCTACTGACGCGTCGGCAACTCCTGTCACAAACGACGTGACGAAGTCACGGTTATTTTTCACTGTGACTTTTAGGTCATTGGAACTAGTCGCAGTGACGAAAAAGTAAGTAACTACTTTGCACACATCTAGTTATGAAGTCACAACCTGGTGTTATTTGATTTTGAATACTAGGATAAGACGTGCGAGTGAGATAGGTAATATGCAGTTGATCAATGTATGAAAAAGATACAACACAACACAAGCTATAAATGTTACTATTCAGGGAAACATCATTGTTTGTAACGACAAACAAAATTAAAACTACAATATTGAGACGCCGGCTTTTGGCAATTTCAAAGTATAAGCGTCACTAAAATCAAGGTTAGTAAGAACATCATTGACCTTTTAGAATTTATAATATAAAAGTACCTAACGGTGACGCATTAACCTAGACAACCTGAACTGTGACCTATACGATAAGAAAATTAATGCTGACAGACTAATTAAATTCCATGTCGGCTTAGACCAGTCGGCTCAAGATCAATAAAAGTAGCAAACCTTGGAAAAGTCCAATCCTTTCGCAGGTAGTATGATTTCCCACTGATGTAGTATCAAATTCAAGTGGCCCTTCCGGTATGGTGAGAGTAGGTGCACAGGGAGGTTTTAGTCGGTATTTTGGCCGACTACTAACTCAAGTCAGAGACCCCGACATAGCCGCCTCGTTTCCCTGTACGCCCTTTCGTAAATTCATTAGACCACAGACTAAGTAGAGAACAAGTTATCTACACGTAAAGTTCTAAACGCGGATAAAGCTGCGCGTCTACTGCGTGAACTGCGTCGGAATCGGAGCGTACGCAGTGTGAGTGTAAGGATTTGTTTGTTACTTTGTATTGATTTCTATGGCACAGCGTGCATTGAATTGGCATATTTGCGCCGTAGACCGGTATTTCTGCCGAACACGTCATCCGCAATGAACGCACCAATGGATCCCGATCGTTTCGAATTCGACGTGTTTACGACAGACACTTGACAATTTGTGTTTACTTAAATTACTTTGAAAGTACTGACATTGCCGATATAGTATACTTTACTCTTTGTTGCCGATGCAAAATCCAAATGCAGTAGACGCACCTCATCGGAATTTTTTTAATACCGACGCCTCGTACGCGCCTTGAGCTCTGTAGCGACTAGCGACGCAGTGGCAGTGGACGCGCAGCAATAGCACGCGCCGCGCCGTTACATTCCGAACGAAACATACATTTAGATAAATGAAGCCGACATGGACAGTTCGATCTGACATGTCGACGCATGCGCTTGCTTATTATTATTGTTCGTGCATTTACGTGTAAACGCAAGATAAATAATGTCGGTTTAGCGAGTCGACGCTATTCGTCCAAATGAGTTTGAAATCATCGAATGATCAAAATCATCACTATACCTCTATACCTATATTCTTATATAACTTTAAAATCTTCTGGGTAACACTCTCCTAACATGGGTAAATGTCCAAATCTTCGTATGTTTTCTCTTACTCATACTCGCCGTTTTTTTCTGTTATTTAAACTAACTACAAATCTAGTTAACGCGATACCCAAACGTGTATCCATTTTTCGTAAAACTCAAAAAAAATTATACCGTTTCACGTGCAAGTCCAATCTGCAGTTAAAACGCTTGAAAATTACTTTTACACACACAGTTTGGATCGTTTGGCTATATGTAAGATAGATTATGAATTTGTAAGATTCGCCGGCGCTCCAAACTGTAGACACATTTTTAATAGTAATTAGTAGGTACGACAATTTCAACCGCTGGATAAACCGCACAGATTTATCTGCGGTTTGTAACGTAGTCCTAGAAACGCGTTCGGAACTTTACGTTTAGAGGGCGCTATTTCCTCTCTACAAAAAAGGAAAAGATAGTTTGGTATGATAAACAGGCTGCCAAACTTGATGAATAGCCATACGTATACCTACAGTTTATATCAGTTTAGCCAAGAATCTAAGTTTAGGAAAAGTAATAGGTATTTATTTTTCGTAACGGATTTAATTAAATTATAATGGTTTTTGTTAATATTTCTTACAAAAAAATATTTAAAAAATATTTATTTCTTCTCGACTAATGGCAATATTACTGTCAAAATACCAAATTAAAATTAGCATGAGTTGTATATAAATATACTTACCTACAAAAATGTTACAAAAAATTATGGAATACTTCCCCTTTTAATTGAAACTTATAACCATATTTACAATCAAATCCCATGGATGATACATCGACTAACCCAAATAACCCGAATCAAAATCCAACATCGGCTGCCCCAGATCAAAATCAGGTAAGTGCCTTTAAATGTATTTGTTTTTAAAAAAAATATCACAGGAGAGCACAAAAACATAAAACGGAGTAGCCTTAAAAGTAACCCTTATCAAAACCTTGCCTTGGTGGGAATGAGCGGCGGGCGCATGAGCGCAGGACGACAAGCAGTAATTCCAGTGTATCTCACAATTTAAATTTTATTTGTAAGATTTAGAGAGCAAGTTAGGTACTTCACAGTTCGGCGTGGCTTAATATGAAAGCTCGAAATGTGACAATAAATATTTAAAAAAAAATGGCCCCTGGATTTTGATTTGGGAAAGCCGTCTGTACCGGTCTGTATCTGTCTCTGGTATTTTATTAAACCAGTAGTTTAAAGTGATTGCACTGCTTACCACTTACGTATAATAATTTGGACTTCATTTGACAATATAGGCAATAAATAAGTCCTCATTGTATGTATGTACGAACTATTGTACATCCATGCGTACTAGTGGTGGGCGTTGCGACGACGGACCGGTTGCAAAGACCGTTTTATGTAATAAGACGATTTTATGGAATAAGACTGTTTAGACCTAGGACGTGAAAACGGTTCCACCGTTTTCACGTCCTAGGTCTAAACAGTCTTCCTCGCACAGACCGTCGTCGCACGCGATTTTTCATTTTACGACTATGCAAATAAAGTCGAGAATGTAATGATTTAACTATCAAACTAGTCGCGCCCTCGTCGTCGGGAGTCGTCGTCGTCTGTCAGTGTCATTTCGTCCGCGTTCCTTCGTTCACAAAACGCTCGTGACTGGGTGTAGATAAAGTTCAAAGTCGCTGGGCATTAAACATTGCATTGGCACTTGTACGGTGTAGGAATATATCTTGTAAGTGTAAATATATTTTTGATAATTTCTAATAAGTTAAATAGAAATAAAAATTAGTTTTGTTTTGATTTGTTGTTTACAATTGCATATTTAATTCATGTTGTTAATAGTTAAAGTCTGGAAAAGTATGAAGAGAAGTTCATTTTGTCCTTAGTCCGTGAAATCAATAAATAAATAGAATGAAACTGTAAACAGTTGCAAGAAACTACTCCGTAAATCGTTTCAGTCGTCGCAATTCGTTCCAGTCAATGACAAGTTTCGTCCTCTATGACGTCTCTAAACCAGTTGCAACGAAGACCGTTTTTTGCAACCGTTTTCGTCGTCAGGAAAACGGTTGCGTTTCGTCCTTCTGAAATTCGAGAACGACCCACTACTAATGCGTACCTCAAAGTTTGTAGGTATGTACTATTTTTATCCTGTGATACTATGTTTATAGATCCAGGCATGCATATTCGAGGTCAAAGGAGGCATGCATCCTGGACGCATGCTTAGAATTCAGGGCACCATTCCGGAAGCCGCTCAGAGGTAATAAAAGAAAACGTAAAAACGTAGTCTCAAGGGTTAGGCACTACGCAGGTGTGTGTAAGTCACGTTTGCTGTTTACGTTCGATTTCGATCCAATGTAACAAGGAACAAACTGTTGCTCTTTACCGGTCAAGTACTGAGAAATTCTCAACAGAAAAATCTATAAGCTGAAAATCAATAATAGTCGTAATTTTTGTGTAATTTGTACACTTGTAGATTATAAATATTATGTAATCATTACAGTTTCCAACTACATCTTCAGGACGGCCCAGACATTGGCTCATGCAACATCATTTTTAACTTGAAGTTCCAATTTAATGGTTCCCTGGCTATCTTCAACCATTACAAAGACAGGCAGTGGGGCACTGAGGAAACCAAAGACGGAATGCCATTTGTAACAGGACAACATTTTGAAGTTCTACTATTATGTGAACCGGAGATGTTTAAAGTAAATACCAGCCTCACCAACATCATCATCATAGTAGCCAACGTCCACTGCTGAATATAGGCATCCTCAAATTTTCTCAACAAAATAGTTAATCCTAAGTTTATCCAAAACTTAACCAAATAAATCCATTTGTTTAAAAAAGCTAACTTCAAGCCCTGCGTCGCGAGGGACTTTACAAACAAACAATTAACGACAGAATGTACTCCCAGACTCGAAGCAAATATTTATGGATCACACAAAGTTTTGTTCCGTGTAGGGATCGTACCCACAGCATCGTGCACAGAAGTCACTCGCGCTCCCACTGCGCCACTGAGGCAGTTTAAATTAATGGTTTACACTTGGACTAGAATGGACTTTGTTTTTATCGTGGGTGTCGTAAGATGTGGCTAAGGGAACGTCCTTAATAGGGCAGCAGCATTAGCTGCTTATCTTAGTAGGTACTCCCTGAATACATCTAAGTGTCTGCAACCCTACCCCCAAACTGACTTTGTAATTTTTGCAGGTAGCTTTAAACGGCGAGCACTTCTATGAGTTTCGTCATCGGATGCCCTTTAATATCATCACTCATGGAATCACAGAAGACGACGTGGTTCTCACAAGTGTACTTATAGGGGAAGTACGTGCTGTACCTGCTGGTCAAGATCCTTCACCCGATTCAGATTCACCCTTTCCTCCAGATTCCGTTCCTGCAGAAACCGCTGATGCACCTCCTCCACAACCTTCAGCTCCAAGTGGACCTCCGCAAATTAATTTTGGGCTGCCACCGCCTGGTTATGGCCCACCTGCATCTGGTTACGGCTCACCTCCATCTGGTAACAAACCATCACCTCCACGTTCTAAACCTGCTCAAAGAGATACCTAAATTCACCTGACTGGTTTTATCGCGATGGTCTTTTTCAGTCATACTTTTTAATCAGATGCCAAATATGCATAAATTTCTTTTCAAACCAATCATGCTTTCTTAATGGTACTATACAAAAAGTAATTAGGTGCAAATACCTTCTTCTCCTTTATTCCCTTCACCCTACAAGACGAAGCTCTTACTTAATTTGTTGCCCGAAGAACGCAGTCAAGAAGGGTAATGTTTTAAGCGTATGTATGTATGTATGTATGCATGTATGTATGTATGTATATATGTATGTGAGTATGTGTGTCTGTTTCTTAGGCACGCTTTACAGCCTAAATGGCTTGATGGATTTTTACTTATAAGGTGTTATTAGATTCGTATTGATTGTGCGAGTGACATAGGGTATAGTCAGCAAGAGAAAAAAAAATAGGTTCCTTTCTTTTCACTTTGTTTTAGGCAGGCAGCGGCAGTATATTTTTTTATTTTTTTTTATTGGTAAAACTACGCTGGCATCTATTTACGTTTTAGTTTGTTAGGTACTTCTCTGAAAGTCTATTATTAACAGTTATTGCGCGTCTAACAGCTATTAATTATTATTATAGGTAAGCTTCATACAAATATAGAGTACCAAGTAAATAAAATGACTACCAGCACAGTCTAAACACAATAATGTTCTCTACATCAAAAATGATAGATCGGTTCAGTCCTGTTAAAAGATATAAAGAACTTTGTCCCGGTCGGTGTGGGGATCGAATTATTATTTTAATCTTTCAACAGCAGTGCTGTGTAGTCTGCATCATTGTAGCGCTTTAAAGAAGCGACATACAAAATTCACTGACGTAATTAACCCTTTTATTTCTTTCTTCATGAACTATTTTGCATTATTAGAGACAGTGATTCTAATTCGTTAATATTTAATGTTTATTTGTGGTCAGTGATGTCTTTTAAAAAACATTTTAAGTTGATGTTGGTAACCCTAATCCTGTCATTTTGATTGACGCAATACATTTAGCTACTCCATGAAAATAAATGTAGTGAATTCAACGCAATTTAAATCACTTTGCGCTAATATCATTTGCGCTTAATCATTACTAAATCATTTTGCGACGTGTCCATAACGTCGCAAAACTGATTTTTCTCAAATAAGTGCGCGTAAAACCACCAAAATGACACTGGAAGGTAACAAGGACGAAGCTGAAAAATGTATAATTATTGCTCAAAATGCGTTTGCTGCTGGGAATACCGAGAAAGCTGAGAAGTTTTTGTTGAAGGCTGAGCGTTTATATCCGACTACTATTGCTAAAGACTTATTAGGTCGCGTGAAGACTGCAAAACCGTCTACTCCGGGGCCTAAGAAGACTCCTCCCAGTAGTCCTTCGCCTGAGGATGTAAGAAGGAGAAAAACTCCCGCTCACCAACCTCCGCAGAGAGAGTACACGCCTGAGCAACAAGAGGCTGTACGCCGTGTGAACAAGTGCAAGGATTATTATGAAATACTTGGTATGTAGCATAATTTAATTAATAATTGATGTTTGTTGAACGTCATAAGGAAACTGAATAACGATTGTGTACGCATATAATTTACTTTTCAGACAGCTAAATTTGAACTAGAAAAACCTATTGAACTGTGTTGGGGGTATAACTACAATTTATTTGTTATTTTTCCTGTCTATAGTTGAATGTAAATTTTAAAAGTAATAGAATTTGCTTCACATATTGTGACGTTGAAATTGGTATAATATACTTTCTAAATTTACCTTGGACACTACCAACTTACAGTTAATAAAAATGTCATCAAACACTGTAGAACTAATAAAAAAAAGTAAATATGCCTATATTTCGAGTGTAATGACCTTTAGGCTTCATGCAATAAAGAGTAGATATGAGCATTGATATTCTCACTCAAAGCAACACACATTTATAATTATACTCCAATATGTAAGTATTCAAATTTAAATATTTTAATAGGTATATTAGTAAGAAAAGTTAGATACAATTTATTTATTCAAGTTATTTATAAAAGTGAAATACTACTGAGTCTGGTGAATGTATTGTTTTGTTGCCATTAAAAATTGTAGTTTTGTGAAATGATTGTAGAACGAACAAATCTTTTTTTTTAAATAAACAAAAAGAAAACAGACAATACAATATAAACTTGATGAAATGCAAATAATATACAGTAATGCAGTGATATAAACATGCAATAAATTAATAATAAAAATAAAATTGGTAAAACAGATATGTATTGTCTATAACTTACATCTTTGCTTACTGCTCTGCTCCCATCGCCAGTAGTGTGATGTTACATAGTCTATAATCTCCTCGAGAACTAGGCTATCATAAGCAAAAAGGTTTTTTTAAGTCCGACCGATAGTGCCAGAGATTAGCGCGTTCAAACAAACAAACAAACTCTTCCGCTTTATATAATAGTATAGATTATTAAACTATTTGATTGTCAGATCACTTTGACCTCTTTTTTACCTCAATGACGGGGCAAAACATATGCAAATATTTTGATTTGTCATTGTAAGGTAAGAACTAATGACTACTAACACCTGACTTAATTTGTTTTGGATTGGCGCAATAATACTTTTACATGTGAACTATGTGACTGACTCGTTGGGTGGACAACAACCGATCTGAGTATGTGTAAAGCCTGTGACCAGCTGAGGATATCAGGCCGGACCATCTTTTATGATGATCATGTTACTTTATTGTGTATAATTATATAGAGCCGAAGAGTTTGGTTGTTTGTTTGAACGCGCTAATCTCTAAAACTACTGGTCAGATTTGCAATATAAATTAAAACATTCAAAGATATGTTAAGTAAATAATTTAAATTAAGCCCAAATCTCCTAATTTTAGAGCTAAATACATTAAGATTATGAACTTTTATTTATCTAGATATGCATTAGTAAACAATACTGTGTACATTGCTTATCACAATAAGTGGGAGTAGGTCAACAAATATCACGTGTGAGAAGCTATTAAATTTAAGTCTTATGCAAATTTCAATGATAGTAGACCCTTGTTGCTATAGGTATTAGATCCACACTGGTTTCAGCATTAATGGGACGGATCGACCGGGGCAGTACTACCCTTTCATAGAATATCGATGTAAGAATATTAGTATTTATGCTAATGTGTTTCGCTCGGTGAGTGAGAGCACTGGCAGCTCAAATACCCCCTCGGTCCTAATCCTTTTCCCTTTTCCTTCCTTATCCCATTCTCCGTTGTTTGGCAACAATTTGGTTTCGTATTGATAAGCATTATCACTTTTGTAATGCGTGGAAAACAGCCATCTCTATTCATTATGGTTGCCACTTACCATTAAGTGTTTGCCACCAAGAATTTTAAAATTTGGTTTAGTTAATTTTCGAGTTATTCATTACAAACCAACATACAAAAACCAAATATTATATTTCTATAATATTGGTTATAGAATTAAGTATGTAATATTACTATAATTAATGATATCTTTATAACTTTTAATCTCAGGCATTCTGTAGTTTTAAAAGTACCGTGGTTGACTGCACTTCATGTATTTTTTATTTATTCTTTAAACAAAGAAATGTATCAACCTTGACTTTTTACTATTGAAAATCACTCAACTATTATTGCATCTAAATATATAAATACTAAATGTCCACCTTCACTCTGCTTCTATATCAAAAGTTTATTTTGGTCTTACAACGCCTAGATAGCAAATATTATAGCAATAGTGACGTATTGCATCATTCAGATTTACAAAGGCGCTTACGTACATACATAGCTTCACGTCTTTCATCCCCAGCGGCAGGTAGAATTGTTTAACCATCCACCATTCGCTATTTTATTTCGGGTCCCATGTCCATGTGGAGACGAGCCTGTTGCTATATATCGGGCACAATTCCAGACTCCGAGCTAATATAGAGAATTTCTTGACAGAAAAACCCAATATCACTTTACCCGACCCGGGGATCGACCCCGAGACCTCTGTGTGGAAAAATTCAAAATTAAAAAAATTCTCAGTCTCAAAACAAATATTTATGGACCACAAAGATTTGTGCTGTGTCAGAATCATATCCACTGTTCATCACACTAGCAATGCCAATTATCGTTGGCAATTACTTGATCCTATCACAAAAAACATCTCTATATACTTGACTGCTTTTGTAGTGCAGCGTATGCAACTCTCCTGTGACGAGGTTTTCTTTATAAATTAGCCTACCAAAGTGACTCTACCCTACCTGATGGTAAACAGTCTTTGAAATCCATAAGTGGTGGCCAACATACCAAAAGCCATCGTCTGAAACTGCTGGTATGGTGGCCTCCACCATGGCAGCTGGGAATGGGTAGGGGAAGGAAATGAGGGAGGTGAGGAAAGAGAAAAGGGGGAAATTGGGCCTCCGGTGCTCTCACTCACCGAACGAAACACAATAGTCTCTTATGTCGTTCTTCTATGAGAGGGTAGTACTTCTCTGGTCGATCCTTATCCGATACCTTTCAAAAGGTTGTGGTTCGATCCTCACATGGGACAAAAATATTTTTTTATATTACAAAAATACATACTTCTGCCCATCCTCTGAAATAATTGTGACGTCATATTACTGTATCTAAATTTGTATATTATCTCCAGGCGTGTCAAAGGAGGCTCCAGACTCAGATATCAAGAAGGCGTACAAGAAGCTCGCGTTGCAACTACACCCCGATAAGAACCACGCTCCTGGGGCCGCAGAGGCATTTAAAGTTGGTATCTATTACAGATAACCTTATAGAACCTTGTAATAGTTAGCAGTAATTTTTTCTTTCCGACTTTTCCGACTTCAAAAAAAGGAGGAGGTTCTCAATTCGACTGTATTTTTCTTATATTTGTTACTTTAGAACTTTCAACTGGGTGAACCAATTTTGATAATTCTCTTTTTATTTAAAAGTTGGTGCTTCCTGCTTGGTCCAGTTCTGACAATGTCATCCATGAGAAAACAATATAAAACCTAAATTTATATTTTTTGCTTTTTAGTTTTTTTTTATTTGAAGTCGGTTTTTTTTGGTAATATTATTCGGCCGGATCGACCGAGGAAGTACTACCCTCTCCTCTCATCTATTGTTAAGTTTAGTAATTGAGAACGCCAGATTAAACCTTCGTTTCTTTTTCTCACATTTTTCCTCAACGATTTTTTTTTCTTATTTGTCACCACGTCACCAGTGGTGACGACTGGAGGGGAATGTTCGCCATATTTACCAACAGATAGACCGCATAGCATGCCATCAAAATTGTATAAAAAATATATGGTTTCGTTCTAAAACTACACAACATTTCTTATGAAGTAACGAATCATTAATATATCGATTTTGTTTCAAGGTCATGTTTGCACGTCATTTAGTTGTTTTCTCATAATGTTGAGTTTTATAATTTGTAAATGTACTTATTTCACACATAAGAATGGCAACGTTGCAATTTAGTAAATAACCATAATGCTAACAGTTCTGTATGCAAATAATACATTGGAAATTTCCATGGCGTTATTTTCATAGTAAAATAACTGTAACAATTATGGCTACTTACTTTTTATACAGCTTTCACGTAATTCTATAGTTTTCTAAAAATATTTTTTAAATATAGCTCCAATTATGATAAAAATTGAAAACCACGTAAATATGTTACGACACGGCCTATCACTGTGACTCCTGTAAGGCAGGGTTAACAGTAACCCTTATGAACAAGGTTCGACCCTTCGAATTTAATCTAAACTAATATTATAAAGAGAAAAGTTTTGATTTTTTGTATGTCTGTTTGTTTGCACCGATTTATCCAAAAATCTAGTAATCGAGAAATGCAGCGTTTAACAGAGGACATATTTTATTATGTTTAGAATATTTTAAACAATTTTCAGAATATCAATATTTGTAAATTTTCAATACAGTAGACACCAAAAATAAACTTGCAGTAGATCAATAATATTTTGAAAACAGTATTGCTATCGTATTTTATGTAAGCGTTTGTTGTAAAAGATACTTTTGATACCGAAGGCGAAGCCACGGCGGACGACTAGTACCTTTACTATTTTTCGAAGTATTTTGTTCAGAAAGGGACGTCTGCAGCCTAATGCTGATCTTTCCAGGCAATCGGTAACGCAGCCGCCATACTAACAGACGCGGAAAAACGCAAGCAATATGACATTCGAGGTGATGAGCCGGTACAAACTACTCACACCCATCACCAGTACTACGCCCGAGGGTTCGAGTCCGACCTCACTGCTGAAGAACTGTTTAATATGTTCTTTGGAGCCACAGGTAAGAAACCCGCTCTGACTTCGGACGAGGGTTACCATCCTTGTGAGAAAGTAGAAAGGCAGCACCAACCAGTTTCTCAAAGCACTTTTTGAGGAACTGACACTGCGGGGCGTAGGAGAAGAGCGGTGAAAAGTGGCAAGTGTTTCCAGTGACGCGGAGCTGGACGGAGTGGAAAGGAGAAGAGCAGTAAAAAGTATTGTAGCGGAGTCACCACAGTCCGCTCGACTCCACTTAACTCCGCTCAACTCAGCTCGACTCCGCTTTGTCCAACTTGGGGCTACATATTTACTTATTTTATTTGAAGGTCTACTCACACTTTTTCCACTGACACAGAGTGGAGATTTCAAGCATAGTGATTGGCCAATTTACAGTCCGCTCCGCTTCAGTGGAAACGCACTCTTAGTGTCAGTTTTTTAAAAAGTGCTCCGACGTGTAATAGCCTCCATTTGCATATCCTTTGTAGTCGTCAGTGGTCTAATTAGATGGACTTTTAACCCCTTTCTACTTAGTGGTAGACTAGCTCCTTTAGCCAGCTGAAAAGCTACCATCGTCAAAAGATCTGAACCTTAAATGATTTTGCAAATTGGGATCGACCTGTATACATGTTTATATTGTAGTTTAGTCTGATCCAGGAGCCCTACCACCACCTCTTAAAGCCGTATTATTTAAATAAAACTTTGTGTTTTGTCTTTTTCTGTTGTATTATTAAAAACAAGGATAGAGACAAAGTAAGCTTATAATAACATTGCTATAAGAGGTTGTGGTAGGGACCCAGATTGGCATGGTACTAGCGACAATAGGACGATGACATACTAATTCTCGTGTAATCGGGCCTTTACATAACTAAAAAAAATGGATTCAAAAAAACCCTACGGTATTCTTGAACGCCAAGAACACCACGTTGTTTTAGGCTCAATATAAAACGCACGCTGTTTTCTGATTCCAACCAACCAGCGGTTTTTGGGGTTACTATAACCGGGGGTCTATATAACCAACTATTTCTGTCTAGCGTTCCCCGGCGGAGGCCCAACAGTATACACTCGCCGTCGGGCCCGCGAGCCCGAGGCGCGAGAGGCCCACGCAGGCTTCGTCCAGCTGTTACCAGTGCTGGTACTGGTCCTACTGTCCATGATGTCTGGATACTTCATCAGCGAACCAGTGTATTCATTGGCGCCGAGTTCCAAGTATCCAGTGCCTAGAGAAACCGTCAATCTTAAGGTTAGTAAAATACTGCTATAGCTTAAGCTTTACGGGAGTAGATCCTTGCTGGGTTTAGCATAAAATCGTAGAATAATATTGGTTTCAAATGTGTAGCGCTCGGACCCCCAACCCCTTTACACCCTCTGTCCTTTTCCCTTACCCTTCCTTGTCCCCTTCTCCATGGTCGGCATTGATTTAGTTGTGTTTTCTTTTATTTCATGCTTACAAAACACAGTCATGTCCCTAGGTTTCGGACAAGGACAACTTATACCTGAATTCGCTAGCATAACAACTCACTACGATTAGATCTTGAACTTTATATTACCAATCACATGCCACTTCTGCCCTTTTTATTGTAAGCTCGATTCAGAACAAATAAATATTAAGAGCGTTCACACATAAGAGTGGCAACGTTGCAATTTAGTGTCATGTTTTAGTGGTTTTCACTTTTTATCATTTAATCAGAGCTATATTTTAAAAATGTTTTCATAACCCTTTTTATAAATTAAGTAACCATAATATTTATAGTTATTTTACTATGAGAATAACGTCATGGAAGTTTCCAATGTATTATTTGCATATAAATTAGTAAATATTATGATTACTTACTTTTTATACAGCTTTTATGTAATTCTAAAAAGTGTTCTAAATACATTTTTGAAATTTAGCTCCAATTAAATGATAAAATTGAAAATCACTAAAACATTACACTAAATTGCGACGTTGCGACTTTTATGTGTGAACGCTCTTAATGCGATATCTCAAAACTCGTTAAACTGTCACTAATAACTATGGTGTTCTTTAGGTACCATATTACGTGAAAGAAAACTTCCACACTGATTACCAGGGATCACTACGGCGACTCGAAATGGCTATAGAGGAAGAGTATATAGGTATGTAAACATGTTCATATTGTAGTTTAGTCTAATTTAGGGGCCTACATCATATAGCAGTATTATTTTAATGTTACTTTTTGTTTTGTCTTTTTCTTTTGTATTATAATAAGATTGATAAGAGGTAGGGCCCTAGGTCAGAGCAATCTGGCATTTAAGATCTTTAATGATGATTTCTTTGGTATAAGTTCTTTCCGTAGGAATCGTTAAAGACGATTAAGGTAATACCAGCTAAGGGACAGCAGCGTTATGTGGTGACAGTGGATGTCTTCAAACTAATGATAATGATGATATCCAGGTTTTCTTATAACGATATTATGACCTTGATACTTTGGACAAGTCGGTACTAACCTACTCGTCCGAATTTCTTAACATAACAAAAAAAAAATACTTTTCAATCATCACAATAATATCTTCTGGCCTGATAAGAGTCACAGGACAGAGCCAACCAACAAAAATCGAGTGTCAGGATTTGTTCAGGTCGCTCATAGAGGCATCTGACTTGACCTAACGACTGTTATCAACTTGGTAACAACCGGGACTTTAAACGTGCCCTCCTAAGCATGAACGCTCAGATGAAATACCACTATGCGGTCACCCATCCATGGGCACTTTATGTTACTTAACCCGCTAATTGTTTACCGATCAGCGAAACGAGCTATGAGCGCCTCTTACCGGCTAATAATTAGGCCGCATATTGTTCCTTTTTTATTATTATTTCCCATTTTGGTGACCTTTAGACCTAAAACTAGGTAATATCTAAAAACTAATATAGTAAATACAAACACATTTTATCTTTCTAGTGGGCCTTCGACACGCATGTCAGCGCGAACGTAACTACCGCGACAGTATGGTATGGAAAGCGCGTAATTTTGGCGACCAACGTCAATACAGCGACGCGCAAAATTTGCGCACTCCTAGCTGCGATAAATTGCATAAATACCGACGATAGGTTGAGAGCGCGAATTGGATGGGTCGGCATAGTTGTTTTAGAAAGTTGTATATAACAATAAATCATTTTTATTTCAGACTAAGATCTATATATTTGTTAGTATTACAGGAATTTACATACTATGTTAGTAATTACCGCTTGTATTTTATCACTTCACGCTTTTTTTCTCCAAAAGGTTGACAGATAGACTGCCGTACTTAGGATAAAAGGCGTATCTATAAGAAACGAGTCACAGAAAAATCACCCCTATGGTATAATATATATGGTATTTAGTTACATAAGATAATGTAAAGGTAAATCTATTAATTGTGATCTTAAGGTATAGCACGGCAGTATAACATCCATGTTTAAGGTTTTATTTAACTTTACAAAAATGCATCTCTCTAAAACAACAGTCGCATAATCGTAAATGTGTGATTATATTATTTATTTTCTAAAATCCCTAGATTATAAGTTGCGAAATTTATCGAAACCAATTTTTTTAAGCTCATGTTATTTTGGAATGGGTTTTATAAGGTAGCATTTGTATGTCTGGCAGGTGTAGATAGTTTTATAGCTAAAATTTATAAACTATCTGCAGTTTGTGATGTCTTGCGTCTACTTGCATATTCTTGCATGTTTGAAAAATTGGTTCTCTCCCTTTCTTTCCTTTTTCCTAAAGTCGGCAATGGCTTGGTTGTTTCCTAAGCATTATTTCTGCAAGATAACACAGCCATCTCTATAGGTTACCGTTACCACTTACCATCAGGTGTGCCGTATGCTTGTTCGCCACCAAAGTTGTAAAAAGAAGATTGCACGTAGTACTATGCAAGAAGATGCAAGTTACAAGGAATTATAGTAAAATATATGCTAGACAATTAGCTATAGTTGTCAGACCATAAAAAATAATATGTTACATTTCTTGGCATTTTATGAGTTTAAATATAGGCCAAATATATATTGAAATATACACAAGAAAGACCTTAAGGTACCGATAGCTTGCTTCTAGCATTACTACCAAAAATAGCAAGGAAAATAAAATAAATTTTCAATCATATGCTTAACTAAATAATGTTCAAAATTATCCAGCAGAACTTATGTCTTTCTTGAATAAGGATACAAATTGATAAATATACGATCAAAAAATCTATGAGTCACAAATTTCTGTAAACAACATCGTGCAACCTGTTCAAATTCTTACGCCCTTATTCATAAACATCATAAAAGCTTGTATTAGCCGAAATAGGTTTATATTAATTTGTCTTTATCTGTCACATTGACATTTGTACTAGTAAGAAAGAAACGACATCCATTTTAACTATAGAGGCCAAGATATTTATGAATAAGGGGTCTAAAGTATGCAAAAGTCTTGATAAAGTTCTTGAATCTTAAAGGATTTTTGTGCTGTATATGGTTTAACCACATGGACACGTACCCGCTCTTTCTCGCTCTAGTAAATAGCGATTCAAAGTGAAAGAAAAGGATACTTTTCGTGATGCCAGACGTGGTTTAACCCTTAATTTCCCTTAAAAAATTCTATGATTGCATATAAAATAAAGCTACTATTTAACAACAGACTAAATTTAAAGCAAATAAAATCAAAAAATGCTAAAAAAGATTATTTCATACAAAATTTTAAGAGGTATGCTGAAAATATAATATTGTAATAATTGACTTTCAGTATTCAGTACACATATCTGGTATATCTGCAGTATATCTTTAACCTACTACAATTCTGTAGAATCGTAGAACCAAACGGTTCAGCACTTCATACTTTTGTCACTCAATTAAAGCCTGGAACACTTTGCCAGCGCATGTGTTCCCATCTAATTTTGATCCTGGGTCTTTTAAGCGGGGCGTGAAAAAGCATCTCACTAAGCCGCCATAGTGGAGGCCACCATAACAGTAGTTTGGCTTTTGGAATGGTGTCCGCCACTTCTGGATTCCACTTACTGCTTGCCATCAGGCAGAGAGGAGTCACTTTGGTAAGCTAAATAAAAAAAAATCGACTTGGAGCCCTGTATAGTTAATATTTTAATATACCAAGCGATACAAAAATATATATTAATATATGTTAACACATCGCGATATATATACTAGCGATCTACCCCGACTTTGACATAAATACAAATCTTTGCTTTTCTCTACTCTATTACACGTTTATATAAATCTGGCGAAAAAATGATACCTATAGTAAAATCCATATCGAAAACAGGTTAAAATTTAGCGGAGGTTAGGATTTGGAAAAGCCGTTTCTGAGAATAAGGCAGCAAACTGTCAAAAAAATGAACAAAGTAAGGTACCAGGGCTTTAAACCTTTATCCCATATTCCTTAAGAAAATGACAGGAAAATGATAGTACTATATTTTAAATTAACGGCTTTTGATATAATAATATCAGACTACCCTCAAAAATTAAATATATTAAAAGTAAATTTTGTTTGAGTCTAGTTAACTGTGGTTATTAGTATATTAGTAAGCACTGTAGCAAATATATAATAGATAAATTAAAATATTTAGTCTATGTATGATATATTTATTTAGAGGATTTTGTTCAGTATGTATGATCAAACTAGTCATATTCATATTTAGAAAACTATAGACATATCCGAGCGTTTAACACATGTTTTACAAAGTTCTTTTGAAAAAAAAACATTGTCGCCATAATGGAGGCCACCATGCCAGGTTTGAGACGATGGCTTTTGGAATGGTGACCACCATTTTCTAGTTGCTTTAACCACTTGTATGCTACAATATCAGACACAATAGAAATAACATTGTGTCTCGTGCAGATCTGCCCCTAAGCACACGAAGGGTTAAATCAGGGAGAGTGGAGTCACTTTGGTAGGCTTAATTTTTATTATTAGGAATATATATCAACGTGTTACTGACCAAATGCATTAAAGGCCTCTTATAAAGAAGGCATTAATCACCTTACTCTAGACGAATTGTCAAGCATGTGTTAAATCCTAATATCACTTAAAAACATTTGTAATTCAAGCATTCGAACACAAAAATTAACCAATCATAGCGTCCATAGTGAGTTGTTATGCTAGCTAATACCAGTGTGTGTTGTGTTTGTTGCCCATGCGGCATCTATTAAAGGTTTATCCGTGATTGGCAGATACTTGATAGCTACTTACATTAATTGATGATTCAATATTAGAGTTAAATAAAACGACTAGTTACAAAATACATACAAATTTGTAATTTATTTAAATATAGTTAAAGTATATAATATGAAATATGTACATATTTGTTTGTGATTAAATAAAAAAATGGTTACATAAATATATTGTTTTATTTAAACCAGCCTGTTATACCACTGCAGTGAAGGCCTCTTCTCATATAGAGAAGGCATGAGTATTAATCACCACGTGCGCTCAAGGCGGATTGGCAATTTCATTTCGTTGCCGTAAACCAGTTGTGCCGTAAACCAATGTTAGGTAAATTTTTATACTAATAAACTAATAATTATACTAAATAATATCACAATTTTAATACTTATATTGAGATTCTAATACTAAGATATTTTGCCGTGGTATATAATGTCCCTAAATTCCGTTATTTGCCGATTAAAAAAATTGTAGGTATAAACATAATTTATAAAAAAATGTTGTATTGCATTTCACATTATTGCTTGATTTTATATAGGTACGAAAATAAAAAAAAATATTTACTTGTAAATATACTACTTGACATAGCAGATGTGACGCTGACGTCACACATTAGCTACTATATTCCCGCGGCGCGGTTTCACACGCGTCTTTGCTTACTGCTTTGCTCCCGTCGCCGGTAGCGTGATGTTACATAGTCTATAACCTTCCTAGAGAACTGGGCTACCATACGTAAACATAATTATTTAAATCGGACTGGCAGTTCTAGAGAATAGCGCGTTTAAATAAACAAACTTTTTCGCTTTATATATGACTACATTACTTCACGTCGAAAAATAAAACGTATATTTAACGCCTCACTTTCAAACTAAACGGCTGGTAAAGGTGACGAAATGTTCAGCAGTGATGATGACTCAAAACTACATACCTAAGCTATCTTCAACCTATCTATATGTTCATGGGTGGGCTGTAGTCCATGTATTCTTTGCAAATGTCTGGCGACATTCCTTCTTCTAGCGAAATTGTTTTCACAAACTCGACATTTGAATGAGTACTGCGGTGCCCTGTGACGATTCTTGTGGATACGCATCAATGTTACAGATTTGAATCTTGCTGGACATTGATCGCACTGCAATAGAAAAATTAAGTTTAAAAAAATTATATAGATCAGGGCTGTCCAGACCGGATATCAAATTACTAATAAAATACACATTTTATAAAGAAAGGGTTAAAGCATTTTTTTGCCTAATTTAATTTTTTTATTAAATTTAATAAAATTTGGAAAACGTGAAGAATTTATTCTTATAAATAGTATTAAACACACTGCAGGCCGCACAAAGATGAACCGGCCTTGCTTTGGACAGCCCTGATAGTTATTAAAGTAAAGAATCAAAGTAAATAAAAATTCTATTCAGAACGCCACGCGCGGGATTGAAGTGTCACCCTTTCACAGTGTAATCTAAAGGGTCTCGAACCAAACGGTTCAGCACTTCATACTTTTGTCGCTCAATTAAAGCCTGGAAGACTACCAGTGTATGTATTCCAAACATTGAGCCAGGGTCTTTTAAGCGAGGTGTGAAAAAGCATCTTATAAAGCCGCCATAGTGGAAGCCAGCAGTTTTAAATGGTGAACACCACTTCTGGATCCCACTGACTATACCATCAGGCAGAATGGAGTCGCTTTAGTAAGTTAGACTGACTTTATTTATATTATAGCCATTTGATCCGAAGTTGCAATATTTTAAGTTGTATATTTTCTTTTTTATAGAATGTCTCTGACTTCGGTGTGCCTCTTGGCATAGGCCTCCTCCAACTGTTTCCACTGGACTCTGTCATGTGCAATTCTTGTCCAACACGGCTCAAAGGTCTGACGAAGGTCATCATCCCATCTTCTGACAGGTCGTCCCCGTCCTCTGGTGCCATCTCTTGGATGCCATAATGTGACCATTTTACTCCACTTATCTGTTTTGTGTCGTATCATGTGCCCTGTCCAGCCCCATTTCTTATGGTCGATATGAGTCAGTATGTCTGGGACTTTGCTTTTATCTCTTATTGTAGTATTCCGAATTTGATCGCCTAGTTTTATGCCTACCATACTTCTTTCCATTGCTCGTTGGCATCTTGCCAGTTTTCTCTGTGAGTTTCAGTAAGGGACCATGTCTCGCAGCCATACGTCAAGCATTAGAGGATGCAAGTATTAAATGTTTTCTTTTTTATGTTTATGCTTAAATCTTTGCTCTTCATTATTTCTTTCAGAGACCAATATTTTTTCCAGCCACTTTCTATCCTTTTGTCTATTTCTTTGGACATCAAGTTACAGTGAGAAATAATCTGACCCAGATATACATACTCAGGTACATATTCGAACCTTTTTCCATCCATTACAATGTCAAGCTCTATGGAATTGGTCATCATTTTAGTTTTGCTTGCGTTCATTTGAAGTCCAACTTGTTTGCTTTTATCTGCAAGGTTTTGTATCATTACTTGTAATTTCATTGGATCTTCTTCTAACAAAATTATGTCATCAGCAAATCTCAGATGGTTTAAGCGTCTACCATTTATATTGAGGCCATAGGAGTCCCATTGTAACTCTCTGAATATGGATGCCAATACTGCAGTAAACAGTTTAGGAGATAGTGGATCGCCTTGTCTGACTCCTCTGTGTAAGGGGAATAGGTTTCCTTTCCGTTCTAGTTTTATGCGACTTATGCTGTTACTGTAGATGTTTTTGATTATGCTAATGTACTTGTTTTCTACTCCTTGTTGCCTTAAGCTTGTCCAAATATAATCGTGATTCAAACTGTCAAATGCTTTAGAGTAGTCTACAAAAGCTATATATACAGGCTTTTGGTATTCATTGTACTTTTCTAGGATCTGTTTAATGGTATGGATATGTTCGATTGTGCTATAGTTCTTTCTGAGCCTGCTTGTTCGATAGGTTGGTTTTCCTCTAGACCTTTTGTTATTCTTTCTAAAATCACTTATGAGAAAATTTTGTAAACATTCGATATAAGGCTAATTGGTCTGTAATTTCCAATGTCATCTTATGCTCCTTTTTTGTGCAGCAGGATTATGTGTGTGTGATTCTCGCCATTGTATTGGAATACTGCATGTGTTCATGATGTCATTAAACAATTTTGTTATGTCTTTATTTACTTTAGTGTAAATAAAGTAAAGAAAAATAATTTACTGAAGATATAATGGGTGGGTGGCGACCACAAACCGGAAGATGCAGCATGGGCAGACGCTCACAAAAGGACCAACGACCTTTTAAGGGTGGCGGGCAACCGATGGCGAAACCTGGGCGACGTCTACGTTTAGCAGTAGACGTCATTCTACTGATACTTACCTGTACAGTTTTATCAGGCAGATGTATTGCCACGTGCTGTAAGTAGCTACTCTTGCGGTGAAAGCCAGCACCACAGGACGAACACACATAAGGTTTTTCCCCAGTGTGGAGGCGTTCGTGGATCTATAAGGAAGACCATGATAAAGCCTATGGATAAACAATCAAATGACCTATCGTGAAATTTAATAAAGAGTTTTATAGGGCGAGCATGTTGTCACTTAGACAGGTTAATTGGCTGACATTTTGTAAATTTTGACGTTCGTAAGTGTTAATTTAATTAACCTATATAATAATAATAATAATAATATTCTACCACATTCACACAGCGCCATCTAGCCCCAAATTAAGCAATTATATTTGCTTGTTTTATGGGTACTAAACAACTGATATACTACTTACATACATTTTTTTTTTGTAAATACATACATATTATAGATAAATTACACCCAGACACAGAACAAACAATCATGCTCATCACACAAAGGTTTGTCCTGGGTGGGAATCGAACCCACGACCTCCGGCTTAGCAGTCAGGGTCACTAACCACTAGACCAACAGGCCAGTCAAATGAATAAATATATGTATTTTAATTTTCAGGACACAATTCCAGGCGACAATTGAATTTCTCGAAATAACCTCAATATTACTTCATCTGACCCAGGATCGAACCTGGTGTTGGTAGTATATATGGTAATCACAATACCATCGAACCACAGGAGCTGTACTATATACAGGAATTGTTTGCCTAACTCCTGAGGATGTGTCATGTTTGAATGAGAGTTTTCTAAAATGGTGCCCACGAGGTGGCAGCACTAAGGCGTCAGGTCCAGGCATCTATCATCGCTTTCAATCAACGAAAGAATGAATTTTGATTTTTGAACTTTTGTGAATAAAAGACCTTTCACTTAAGTGGTGCCAACTAGTGGCGAAAATTTTCCTAAATCCCCTAATTTCAATGGTAACAAGTCATTCGTTTTTGTGAACTTATTTAAGTATTTGTATTCAGAGCCCAATTACCCCCTCAATCCTTTTATGTTTCCTTTTTCATTCCCTTCTGCTTACTCACTCTGAAACAGCCTGGTTGTTTTTAGCATTGTTTTTGCTTAGAGAACACAACCTTGTCCATAGGTTACGATTACCAGGTTCGCATCTCATCAGGTTTGCTTGTTTGTCACCATCTATAGCATTATATAAAGCGGAAGAATTTGTATGTTTGTTTAAACATGCTAATCTCTGGAACCACCTGTCAGATTCGAATAATTCTTTTTGCGTTTGATAGCTCAGTTCTCGAGAAAGGTTAAGGCTATGTAATATCACGCTACTGGCGACGGGACCAGAGCAGTAAGCAAAGACGCATGTATAACCGCGACTCAAAAAGTTAGTATTTGTATAAAATTATTAGCTTACCTTGACTTGTTCTGCATTAGAAGCTCTGTAATCACAGTAGGAACATTTATCAGTCTTTTCATACCCATGCTTGGCTCTGCAGTGCATCAGCAGAAGTCTTCTCGTTATAAACTTCTTGCCACAATGCTGGAATACACTAAATATATCAAAAAAGGGGAGTATTAAACCTTAACACCTAGTAAACGTAACAGAAGAAACTGCTAGTACTGGACAAATTTTTGACTGCCTGTGTGGTGCAGCGAGAGCGCAAGCAACTGCTATTACTGGATTCGATCCTCACTGTCACACAGGACAAAACTTTGTGTAATCCATAAATATTTGTTCCGAGTCTGGGTGTACTCTGTGTCCATTAATTGTATGTATAACCTGGCAATTAAAAAGAGTGGCTAGAGTGTCTTGCCAGTTCTTCTCATGCCCTACCTACGTCAGCGAACTGGCTGTAGGTTAATTGGCAGACATTTTGTAATTTTTTACGATCATAAGTGTTAATTTATTTAACTTAAATGAATAAACATATTTTTTATTTTCTTTTTCAATCTCGGCTGATTGCCTTGTGCTAAGTGATCATTCTTTAGGCAGCTTAGGTGTTCATACAAAGTTTCAAAATTAATAATAATTAATAAGAGGCTGGCATTAGGTTGCTGGATCGTGGGTCTCATACAGAAGGTTGTGCTTTACACATTTATTGTGAGGAGGTTTCTATATTTGGAGCCCTAACCAACATACTTGATTTCGGTGGGCCTCCATATTTTTATATTTTATAATGTATTTCCCGTTATTTCTTTATTTATATTAAAAATGTAATTGTATGCGTACAATAATAAACGAAGAGAATAATTTAAAAGTTATCGTATTAATACAAACCTCACAGACGACATCAAAGCCTGTATGTATCTTATAATGATTTCTTAAAGATAACTTAGACGTCAATATCTTATGGCAATATTCACACTCAATCTCTTCCTTAACTCTTTCCTTTTTGTCCTCCTTTCTCCTCCTTAAATTCCTTCTTATTGGCTTTTCTACTGTTTTACTCTTTTTATCTTTATATATAATTTCTAAAGGTTTTTCAACGATTTCTTCTATTCTATTTTCAAATTCATCATCATCATTTGCTGCATCAATAAAATTGTCAATATCAGTATTGCCATTATTAAAATTGATTAAATCTGATATGTCTATAGTGTTGCTATTTTCTGTTTTAAATATATTTGCTTCTATTTTAATTTCATATTCTTTATTGCGATTTAACAATATTTTCTGATTTTCTTCACATTTTTTTCTAAATTTGTATGTCTTGTTTATAAAGTCAATACATGTGATGCATATTTCTTGTGGTAATGTGTCGTTTAGTTCTACCTGTATAAGTAAAAGTACATGATTAGTAATTGATGAAGGCAGTCTCCAGCTTAAATTATGAATAATAATAAAAAATACCGCCGAAAAAACTGAAAAGTAAGAAATAATAAACTTTTATTTTATTTATTGAGTCGGCGCTAAACAAACAATACGCCGGCGGCGCCGCGCATCACGCTTTACGTATTTAATTTATTTGCTTGTTTAGCACCAATTTAAAATTACTTAGGTATACTTACTTACATTATTTGAAGAATTGATGAAAAGATTTATTATTTCTTACTTTTCATTTTTGTCAGGGTAAAATATTGTTTTCATTAAAAAGTTATTATTTTATATATATTTGTGTCTAATATCTATTTTTATTAATTTATTTTTTATTTATTTATTTATTTATTATCCAAATCTTGCGAATACATAAATATTGTACTTTGCCACCACAAAAACCTCATGGATTTATCTGTTGGGCGAGTCGTTTACTTATAGGTAATTTAATTACTACATTAATGTTTGATTACTTTTAAAATAGCTATCTAACTTACCTTAGCTATTAACGAATATATAATACTACTTTAACTAATAATCAAAAATCATCCCGTGTTTTCTTACATTTATGATCCCTTATAAATAAGGTTTTTTTTTTTTAATTTATAAGGGACCAACTCTGGGGTATACCTGGTCCAATAACAAAAGAATTTTTAAAATCAGACTTCTCTGTAAGTTATGCGTGGTCACACATAAAAAAAAACCTATCTGCATTTTGCTTCATGGCTTTGAATATTATCTTGCTGGATTTATATCCTCAAATTTGTGCATGATAGTATGGAAACTATTAAACCATCACTATAACAAGTTTTTTTTCCAACTCTATATAACTTGAAATCAGAACTGGAGATATTATAAATAACATACAGAATAAACTAGTCAGTACTTTTAAAAAATCAAGAAAATAAAAGGATTATCGGGGTTTTGACTTAATTTTAAGACAAATATTTAACTTGCAGATAACAAAGGTATAAATTAATAACTAATTGCGTATATTTACCTTAATACCTGTAGCAGTTAATATTATTTCCGTATACTTTTCATGGTGTTCTGGCAATGAAAATATAGGACTTAAAGATTGCACCCCCAAACAGGTTCTACAGCAATTCCAAGTATCCATAATTATAGAAAACAACTAATGATATGTTTTAATTACAAATTAATGTTTAAATTGTCGTGTTTTATTCATTTTTTACGTAAATATAAATATTTAGTAGACGACGCGGGACGCCAATTAATCCGTCCAACTGACATCGACATCAGACAAGACGTCAGGTTGAAAGTTTTGACAGTTACGTTTAGAATTTGCATGCAACTTGGTCTAAATGCGTTTGATCCTAAGCAATTTAATAAATATTTTATTTATTTTTATTGCAAACATAACATTCCGTTGTAGTATCATTCAACAATATTTTGTGTTGAAGTTATCGAGTGAATACACATAGATATTGCTGATATTTAAAGTTACATAACTAAAAATACCAGTGTGTGCCTTTAATAGCTAAACGTAATACTGCGTTCCTGGATGTTTTCTTCTACATACATACAATAAATTGTCCTGGACATTGCAGTAAATTTTTGCTCTTGAACAATCAGATAATGAATTGCCCTTTTATACAATATTTACGTAACGTATTCGTAACTATTAGGTACTACTGCATTACGTGAGAGATGATAAGGAGCGCCGGAGTTAATAAAACATATTGAATGCGTAATAATTATTTTATTGAACTACAATCTCATTTATTACAATACATATTTTAATACTTTATAAGTAGAACTTAGGTACTTATTTTACTGTACACTGACTTCAATTCTATAACACCGCTAAGGTAAAAATCTAATTCAGTACCTATAGTAATAATACGTATAGTTGCAAAACGTTGCAAAGAGCAGACAGTAGTACCTTACCTTCTCCGTATAGCGGTATTACATTATAGAAATATGATTTCATATCTGTCAAATTCTATGATCATAGTTTGACGACTCTCAAACTATGATCATAGATAATCACATCTAGTTATTATACCGTCATATATTATGTTCTTCATTTAAAAATGACTTACACATCTTTGATCATATTTCTATGATAGTTTAAAGCGGCCTTACACGGTTGAGAACTTGGCTGTATTTTCTCAACATTCTGCAATGCTGAAGGCCGCTCTACACATTGGACCAATGTGCTGGGTCAGCATGTTGATCCAACGTGTACAGCTTTACTTGGCGGTATGTTGGTAGTTGGCGTCAACGCCAGTGAGCCAACCGAATAGTGACGGTTTTTCGTGCACGCATCAAAGGATTTTGGCGCGCTGCGCTAACAGTGTTCACACATTGGCGTCTTATTCAGTTTGTTGTTATTCGTCAGCACAGAAAGTAGTGTTGCACGTGGGTTGAAATTTAAGTTCCTGACTTACAATATAATTAAACGTACTGTATAAATAAATTGCTGCGGCTGCAAGAGATTCCACGTCCATTTTTATCAAAGCGCCAATGCAGAATGATCAGTATGCCAACGTGTAAACAGCGACATTGGGTTCTTCGAAAACTTGGCCCAATGTGTTGGCCCAATGTTGGCTCAATGTGTAGAGCAGCCTTTAGAGTAGAGAACATAGTCATGTCTATAGATTATGCTTGTTTGACACATTCGTACAATTTATTTTTATTTTTTATTTCGCAATTTTTACCACACAGTTTTTGTTACAATATATCATTAAAGAACTGATATACTTTGATTATTAACAACAAATTTGTCAACTGGCCCCTGTTCACTGCGAGGTATGCTGTGAAAGTTGACCAGGTGTCTTCGGACATGGTCTGGGCATTTGTAAGTCTTCGGGCATTTCGGGCAAAGGTATCTGGAACAAAAACATGGAAATAATGTTATAATAATGCCTTACTAATTATAAAGGCTAGAGATTTGGCTTCCTTACGAAAGAAAGGAGTTTCTCTTTTAGAAGACATCCACTGGAGGATAAAAGCGTCTTCAATAGAGAGGAGGATCACATCTATACTATTATATAAAGCGGAAAAGTTTGTTTGTTTGAACACGCTAATCTCTGAAACTACGGATTTCAAAAATTCTTTTTCCGTATGATAGGCCTGTTCTTGAGGAAGGTTAAAGGCTATGGAACATCACGCTACTGGCGACGGAAGCAGAGCAGTAACCAAAGACGCGGGTGAAACCGCGCCGCTAAAAGTTAAGTTTTCATAATAAAAAGTTTTCATATTAAATTGTATTTCCTGGCGGACTCACTGGCCTCCAAATAAAGCACAACCTGCTTCCCAAAGGGAACACGCGGCCTCTCATGGTGATGGTTTGTTTCAGGAGGGTGATGGTTTGTTCAGTTTTTTTGTTTAATAGCCCTGCTTATGTCTTCCCTGTGAAATATTAAAATCAGTACCTGGTATGTCTCAATGATCCCCTGTTTTTCTTTCTCGACATCATGTATCCTGTATAAATGTAGCCTTACGTTTTGCGTTGTGGCAAACGTGTCCTGACATACTGGACATATGTACCTGTATCTGTTCTCGCGATGCACCTTGTACTTGTGAACTTGTAGACGCTTCTTCGACTTCTCCTTCTTATTGCAGATGGTGCACTAAGAAGGAGAATAGTATTTTATAGTCGGCATATCTGGTTTTTATTTGTTCTGAGACTGGGTTGGGCATTGGGATTGAACCACATCTGGCGGCAGCGTGCTGTCGTTCTTTCTCGCTCTAGAGAATAATAATACCAGCCTGTTTACTGTCCGACTGCAGGGCAAAGGCCTCTTCTTATAGAGAAGGCATGAGCATTAAGTACCACGCTTGTTCAAGGCGTATTGGCAATTTCAGACTTTTAAGTCCAGGTTTCCTCACGATGTTTTCCTTCACCGTCAGTCAGAAATGTCCAAGATAAACTTAGAAAGTACATATGATATGAAAAATCATATTGGTACTTGCCTGGATTCGAACCCGCTACCTCGTGTTTACAAAGCGGGTGCCTGATCCTCTGGGAAATTTTGACTATTCTCGATAATAGTGAGAGAAAATTTTAGAGGCATAAACACTCCTTGCTGTTAGATGTGGTTCAACCTTTAAACTAGGAAAATGCCTTCCAATGTTTGACACGAAGAAATTGGCTCAGACACAAAATACCAGACTCGCAAAACACCCGATTTACCATACTCTGTCGCTTTTAGTGCGGGGTACATACGTACACCACACTACAGACGCACACTTTAAAACAAAATATCGAGCCCTGTCCTGTCATATGCACGACCTTACTCATACTAACAAAGAACAGATAACAAAAATTGTCATATATCTTGGAGAGGAGGAAATATGAAGACATTTACCTAGTTTGATGCTCTATGACTCAGTAATTATGTATGCAAGCAAAGACCACTTCTCATACTGAGAAGGCATGAGCATTAATCACCACGCTTGCTTGAGCGATTGGCGATTCTTTTCTATAAATTCAAATGTTTTATCAAATTAGTAATCCCCAAAGTAAACTAAAAACACAAATTGGTATTTACAACTACTACTTATAATTTAATAAAAATAAGGTAACAGCACTAGTGTTTGACATGGAGAGCAGATAATAGAACATCACTAGCAGTTGACTCACGCTTTGAGGGTGATATTTTTACCACATTTACTTTAGTTTTGCCAGACTAGTTACAATAACTTTACGAGCTTAAGTTACATATTATCGCGATATTAATAAAATAATAAACTTGAATGTGCTCCTTTTAAATGTCAACTACTAGTGCTTGTTTAGAACAATAAAATAATTAAAATAATAGTCAAACGTCAAGTGCTCTTACCTCACTTTTTTTATCCATTGTAAGCAAGGGACCGATTGTATTCACCCTAATACATAAACTAAGCATTTTCTAATAAAATATTATATATTAACACTATCTTGAATCGAACTCCAAACCCTCATACTATTAGCTTATCAAGGAATCCCAAGAATATCGAGAAACCAAATCGCGCAAAAGATATGACATTTCGTCTCTTTCACGTTTTATTGATAGTATGAAAAGGAAGGCAATACCTTCCTTTTCATCTGGGTGACAAATATTACTAGTGTAAGTGAGACGCAAAAAATAAGTCAGTAGAATACTGGGCTTAAATTTTTTCTTCAAATGCATGCATTTTATAATATTCTTGAGGCCTAATATAAAAATAACTTATATTACTTTACTAAAAGAGATCAGAAGAAACATGATTATATATTTATTTATATTAATATGGCAGTCTAAAATAGATCTTATTAGCTATTGCCCGCAGCTCTGCCCGCGTGATTGTTGGGTCGCATAAATTTATATTACATATATTGACGATCATTCATACAAACATTACAAACGCAACGGATATTGATACGGTTGTCATTATCATCGTTTAAAAATGTACCTATGTCTAAAATGTGGAGAGAGGGGGGAAAATTCTTTCGCCTTTAGTAATCATTTAATGATACGGGTATCATAGTATTTTATTATGTTTGACATATTTTTTAGTAATTTTCAGACTTTCAGTAGTTGTAAATGTGTAATGCAGAAGATGGTCAAAGTAAATTTGCAGTATAGCAATAATATTTCGCAGACGTAGGTAACATTGCAATCATATTTTATGTAGGCGTTTGTTATGAGACCGAATGAAACTTTTGATAGCGAAGCGAGGCAAGGGCGGACGTCTAGTTATTAATAAATAGCTTATACATAGCTATGCCTAGTTTAATTTATATTACATAATATAGTACTTATTTACATAATGGCTAACATTATAGTCTAAAATATTTTACATCAATATGATAATAATATTATTTTTTTGTAAATATGTATTTAAAAATGTAAATAATAAGAAATAACATAAAGAGATTATAATAATTATAAAGGTTTAACCCCAAAGAGCCTCGAGCAACACCTAAAGAGGCTCGCATTAGGTGGATGGGTCAATAACTCAAGAGCCAGATCCAGAAGGCAGGGCAGCTCGACACGGCACGTATTGTGAGGACGTTCCTTTCTCTGGAAGCCTAACCGCCGGTAACTTGGACTCTTAGTCTCAATGCCGGTTGTACCTAATCTAATCTAACAAAATAAATTAATCGAATAATAGGTAATATGAGTCTGTTACTGTCCCAATACAAGGTAAAGGCTTCTTCTCATATAGAGAAGGCATGAGCATTGATCACTATGTGCGCTCAAGGAAATTAAATTTCAAGACTTTTTTATAAACTGTCGGTTCAATCAGCTAGCCTTTACTATGGTTTTATGAGATATTTTTAGCGACAGAGTCATATTAAATAGGTTCGAGATACTGGCCTTAAAGCTACACTGTCGCATGACTGTGATTTTGTACGGTAGTAGATCCACGCTGATTTCAGCATGAATGGGCCGGATCGTCCGGAGAAGTACTACCCTCTCATAGGAGATCGACTTAAGAGTAGTAGTATCCGTACTACTGCGTTTCGTTCGGTGAGTGAGAGCGCCGGAGGTCCAATTTCCCCCCTTTCCTCTTGCCTCACCTCCATCATTCCCTTTCCCTAACCCCATTCTCAGCCGCCATAGTGGAGGCCACCATACCAGCAGTTTTGGCTTTTGGTATAGTGGCCGCCACTTCTGGATTCCACTGACTGCTTACCATCAGGCGGGGTGGAGTCACTTTGGTAGGCTATAATATAAAAAAAAAAATGACTCCCCTTTATCTGATGATAAGCAGACAGCGGTCCAATAATGGACACCATCCCAAAAGTTAATCAAACTGCTTTAAAGAGACTGCAGAAATTACAATCCTATGCGGTTAGCAACAGAATTATGAACCTAATCCCGTGCTTCAATATTATGTGTACCCGCTAAAAAGTCATCTACATAAATAGCACTAGAGTTGCACCCTAACAATCGGTCCCTGCTGGTCGTCAGGCACTCCGTGTACCCTTCTAGTGTGTGCTCGCACTTTGTTGGGCTTTTCGAAGCGGTGTTCGCATATCCCACAGAGGTATCCATATCGTTTTCCAGTGTGAGCATTGTGTTTGTGGATTTGAAGGAATTTCCGCGATTTCAGACGTTTCGGGCACATGTCGCACTATAAGTTTAATCGGGATTTTAGTCGATTTCAGAAGAACAGAGATAATTATACTAAATAACAGACTTAGTTTAAAAATCGAGCATAGTTTATTAATTATGCGATTATTTAATTGTAAAACTGGATTTGTTGTAAAAATCCTATGTCATTTGAATTTAACTTATGATTTTTGATACAATGTTTCTCACCTGGAAGTTCTTCTCAGGCAAATGTATAGCGATATGTTGTACTAAGTTGGATCGCCTGTGAAAGGTAGCCCCGCAATGATCGCAGACGTATGGTCGTTCTCCCGTGTGTCTTCGTTCGTGGATCTAGGAGGCAAATAAAGCTATAATATAGTCTAGCCGTGGTTTTGCTACCTTATTCTCAAACGTTCAAAAAGATTCCGATGCTGATTCGAAAGATTCGATAAAACTTTTTACAGTTACAAAAAATATCATATCAAATATTAACACAATATGGGCGACTATCAGAATAAAACAATGTTTTATTACTTCAGAGGTATAAAATTCGTACTAAAGAGTTACCTACAGTATAAAGCATTTTTAATCATTATCATCCACAGCCCATAGGTGCCCACAGGTGTTGGGTGTAGGCCTCCCTTTATGAATTCCACTTACACTTATATGGGTGACTATCAGTATAATATAGGCGACTAACAGAATATGGGCAACTATGAGGGCGATAATAGGCATCATTTATACATAGTTACTTACAGTAAGTGCTTCTTTAGTAGCCGAGCTATACTCGCAGTACGCGCACTTATGTATGCGGTACAGACCGTGTCGCGCTCGCTTGTGCTCTTGCAACTGATTGTTGTTGCGACATCGCTTGCCGCATGCCTGTTTAACAATGTATTATGTACTCCAAGATGCAAGAAAATGAGCGAAAACAGTAATCCCATATCAAAGAGTGTTTCTTTTTCTAGCACACCCTGTAGATACTCACCTCACATACGCAGAAATTAGTGTGAAACCTCATATGAGCCCTGTATGTAGCTTTCATACGAAATTCCTTGTTACACGTCCCGCATTTGTATGAAGCGCAGTTAGGTAACATCTTGCGTTTCTTTTTACCTGGCTAGAATTGAAAAAAAATACAACATTTAGTTTTCAAGACCCATTTTTTTTATACGACTAAGATGACAAACAAGCATACGGCCCACATGATGGTAAGCAGTTACCGTAGTCTATGGATGCTTGCAACACCAGGAGCATCACTAGCGCGTTGCCGACCCTGTTAAAAACCTTTTAACTCCTTTCTTGAAAAACTCCATGTTGTAGCCATGAGTAAACCTCAAAGGGGAGCTCATTCCACAAGCTTATCATACCAGCTCTTAAGGAGGAGGTTAAGAATGGAGCGTTTTAGTCGGTATTCTGGTCTGTCTCCCATAAAGCAAGATTATAGTGTTTCTATCTTAATGACAGATGGCTTGTTAGTCAAAATATTTGCCCTGAATGTAAATCAAGCCTAATTAAGCCATACTAGGCAATTTTAGGTATAGGTGGTGTGTTAACAAAGGGTACAATTCCAAGCACCCGTGACCGACGTGTGTATAAAAAGAATAATGAATGTTGAAGAGACAAAGGAGGTATGTTTGGATCGCAGCAAATGGCGTTTGATAGTCTCTGCTTACCCTATTAATGGCAGACAGGCGTGAAGTTATGTACTTATAGAAAAACTAATGAAAAGCTCCTCCACAGAATAGATAGAACTGTGTTCACACAGCGCAACTTTGTACAGTCATCTATGGTCCTATACATAGAGTACATCTCGCACAAGGGATGTTAAACAAACGATTGAGACAAATTTATATACAACATAGGTACAAGCTATGGTGTGTGGATCTATTACCATAACATACATTACTAGCTTCGTGCAGCGCGTCTTTGATTACTGCTCTGGTCCCGTCGCCAGTAGCATGATATACATAGCCTATAATCTTGAGAGCCTTCTGCTCACTGACAGTCCGCGTAAGGTTGTGAAAGCCATCAGAGGCTAACAACTCACACCACACACAAAAAAAAAAAAAAAAAAAAAAAAAAAAAAAAAAAAAAAAAAAAAAATCCTCAAGAACTTGGCTATCATATACAAAATGAAATAATAAAATCCGGCTAGTAGTTCCAAAGATTAGCGCGTTCAAACAAACAAACAAACTTTTCCCCTTTATATAATAGTATAATTATGGAAAATATTTAATCACAATCTAAAGGCACTTCAACGAGCTGTAACCTTTCACAAAAGCTCTAAACCCTACCTGCAGTAACTTCTTTCCTTTAACAGGAACATCATAGTCATCATCGTCCTGGAACTGTTCACCAAATATCTCATAGCTATAGTCATTCATCTCCACCTTCTCAACTTTTGTGTCTTCACCTGTGGGTTTGAGGCTCTTTTGTAAGCGCGAGGAGAATCGTTTTTTGGGTTTACCTGTAAGTTAATTTTTATAATTATTGCCATTATAAGCTAGATATATAGCTGGAAAAAAAAAACAAAAGGCCTCCCTCATTGAACATGTTTGGATTTATACTAAACTAGCGATACGAACTATATTAAATTCACAATGTATTTAAGGTACTTTATTTGCTAAGGATTAATGCTGTATTGCTTCAAATCGCTTCGAAAATAGGCCATTATTTCTCATAAAAAGTAAAAGATAAAAAATGGTTATTGTGGGTTATCCCTTAGAGATAGACATATACTATCGTGGACTTTTTTGTAGACCTTTTTAAGGTGTACAATACTGTAGTACATTATTTTGATCTATCTTGTAGGGTTTAGCCAGCCTTGCAATGTAAGCGCAAAAAAATTGTTTATTTACGACATCACATTAAAAACATCTCAATTTATCAGTGTTTCTTTACTATATTATGCATGTCATATACATATAAACCTTCCTCTTGAATCACTCTATCTATTAAAAAAACCCGCATCAAAATCCGTTGCGTAGTTTTAAAGATCTAAGCATACATAGGGACAAACAGCGGGAAGCGATTTTGTTTTATACTGTGTAGCAGTCGCGAAGCGTCCATATAACACGATTCCTAACGGCTTCCCTTTTAAAATACGCCCTGACCTCCTTATACCTATCACTGCTTGCGTGTCTACTCAAAGACTAACTAGCCTTCCGAAACTCCATAGATTTTAGTCCCACCGGCTTCCCTACTCTGAAAAGTGACTCTTCGCTACTGCTATGTAGTGATTAGACGAGAAAGCAGTTATTGTGTTAAAAAAGATTATAAGGTAGCCATTGTGGCATACTTTTTTTTTTTTTTTTTTATATTAGCCTACCAAAGTGACTCCACTCTGCCTGATACTGACACACAGCAAGCGGGTCATAACCTATGAATATGAACCAGGTTGTGTTTTTTAAGCTCTGCGGTAGGAGAAGGGACCCAGGAGGATAAAGGAGTATAGAGGAAAAGAGTACTTTATGAAGGAAAGGTAAAAAAGAGGGAAGAAACTAAGTCGTAATTTGATGTGAAACCAATCTGACATTTTGAATTATTTTTTTTTTTATACGACTCAGGTGACAAACAAGCATACGGGTCCGCCTGATGGTAAGCAGTTACCGTAGTCTATGGACGCTTGCAACACCAGGAGCATCACTAGCGCGTTGCCGACCCTGTTAAAACCTTTAACTCCTTTCTTGAAGAACTCCATGTTATAGTATCTCGGGAAAACCTCGACGGGGAGCTCATTTCACAACCTTATTGTACGAGGGAGAAAGTTTCTCTGAAACCTCACTGTACGGGACCTAAATTTACAGAAATTACAATTACCCGAGATCATATTAAGCAATGCCTTCTCAGACTTCTTACTGGTTCTTCTGAACTGTAGTGCAGAGTTCATTAGTTCTATGCAACGTGTACATATCTTCTGTGATAAACCATCATCCATTTTTATCTGGAATACAACATACATTATTTATTAAGTTATGCTACAAGAGTATTTTAATGCTGGCGTAAAGGCATGGACAAGAAAAGGGCAAGTCACATCATGAAACTCCCAAGAGGAAATATGAAGCTCGCCATAGAGGTTATAACAGGACACTGTCGACTAAATAGACATCTGACAGTGATAGGAGTAAAAACCGATCCCAAATGCCCGGAGTGCATGGAAAACGAAGAAACAAGTTTCCACCTGCTGGTAGAATGCCCCATGTACTCACTGATCAGATGGGAACTCCTGGGATCGGACAGACTGGACGAGGAAGACATAAGAAATCTGAAGGTGGATACAAGAAGGTTTGATGGGGTGCCGTGAAAAGGCTGGATCAACCACACTCTCCCCAAGGGCAGAACTGGGGAAATGGACGAAGTGGCCCGTCCGTGGTTCGTCCGTCCAGCTGCCGGCGTCCCCGCTGAAAATAATAATAATAATAATGCTGGCTTCAGCATGCTGATGAGAGGCTTCATTTAATACTCATGTAAAGTAAGTACTAGAATTTTATTGTAATCTTTCATATAGAGAGTAAAATAAAATAGTGTTAGGCTGTCAGTTTTTCTCCTACCACAGACAAGGCTCGAAGATCAATACTTATATATAGCAGAAGTAGGCAATGGAAGGAGGCCAAGGTAGGTAGTAAAATATTAAAATAATAGTTTATTATAGATAAATGCTTTTCAATTTCTATATAAATTATTCTAAAAAACTCCATATCCATAAATTTCATTTTTTTACTTAAAAAATACAACCCTATGAAGCCAATATAGATTTCTGCTTATTTAATAAATACTTCTATTTAATAAATATTAAATAAAATATGTATAAAATAAGTAATATTATTTTGATGTAACTGACCTCTAATCCTGTAACTAGTCTCAGATCATACGACCTTTTTTGCTCAGCCTCTTTGTTGTAAAATATTGATACTAGGTCTTCGGTACTAAGGCAAGTTCTACAGTACAGAGTATCTGTTGACTTCCTTTCTGTTCTAGTCACTCTAGCCGGCTTTTGATGCCTCGCCCGCCGTTTAGCGTTCATACGATTTAATAACAGTAGCGCTAACATTTTGACTCACTTTAGAACACCAAATATTAGATTATTACCATTGAATCTAAAGTTAAACGTATTAACGATCGATTTATTTATTTATTTACAGTTCAATTTCATTTTACAAACAACAGAAAAGCAATCAACCGTAATTATGATTTAATGACGAACGAAACAATGACAACATTGACAAATGACAACATAATAAAAGAGGAAGTCCGTAACTAGTGATGTGATGTCTAATATTATTTCGATTGTATCCTATTCAATTAATATTTTGAAATTGTAATATTGATTTAAACCACTTTAGTAATTTGAAGTTAAATTCAAGTTTTTAAATTCAGAAAGCAGGTTTGCTAAATAACAAACAAGAAACAAAAAGAAATACAAATCCCAACACAAAAATACATTGAATTAAATAGCAACTAACAACTACGATTTAATAACCTTATATTTTGGTAAAAGACTGGAGGGAAAACTTTAAAGGTTCATGTTCTTATCATAATTAATAGCAATGATAAACGTTTGCCGTATTGTAGTAATAAGTAGAAAATAAATAAATGTCAAGAATGACAGCGCAGCGTTAAAATATCAGAGTACTATTTTTAGGTTAAAAATCAAACTAAACTACAATCGAATATCACTTTTTATCTATTAACAGTACATCCCTATGAGGCTTTGACTTTTCATTTTGTAATTTTTGTACTTGCCAATGATAAAAATATAATTTCTTTTGAAATTATTTTTTGAAACCATTGATGGACTTAGAGGTCAATGTGTTATATACTATCTCTGTGGTTCGGTGGTATCGTGTACGATACGAACTACCACGCAGATCTCGGGTTCAATACCTGGGGATATTAGGTTTTCTGTCGAAAAATTTTCAGTATTTGCCTGGAGTCTAGAATAGGAGTGAAATAGTAGTCTCATAATTTTCATTAACACTCGTTGCCAGGCTCTATTTTGTCAAGTGTCATGTGTATGGCCATCGTTTTAACTAACAGACGACCGCATTTGGTGTGCTCCGCACCATCACTTCGGTGCGCAGCGGTCCATATTCGATCGTGTGGAGAGCTGTCCGCTGGACATTATTATTATTATTATCTGTTCGGTTGGTGCGATCGTTTGTAGGCCCGGACGCGGTGTACTGTACCACACCAAGTTCGATTGTGTGGATAAAGCACCGGACCGTTTAACGCTTTAGTGCATAGATTATACACATATACTGACTTTAGTGGTAAATCTACTTCCGAATGTGCAGCATGTGTTCATTTTTTGTTACATAACAACTCTTGTTTTATCATTGTAATTTGTTCCAAATGATAAAGTATATTTTTTAAGAGGATTTTTATTATTTTCTACTTCTTCCACCAGTGCAAATACTCCATTTTCATAATGGCGTCCGACCGCGATGGTGTGAATATTACGGGAAAAATATTAATTGTGGAAATTTTAGAATTGTACATTCGGATTAAACTATCAATTCGATATGAGGCGATTAACGATTCGTTCGTTTATTTACTAGGGACAAATAAACACCAAGCAACAGTTACGTGGCAAATATTACATTGCAGTTATTCGTATAACTGTGGCAAGCACATAACCCACACCATTGTCCACGTGGCAAGTAGGTACACATAAAAATAAAAAGAAAGCGAACAGACTACTTCTGCATCGTTTACGATACTCATAAAGTCATAATATACCTATCAATTTAAATAGTGTGAAAGAGCAATTAAATAATTTAATTAGTTTTCAGGTATATTTCTGCCGTTTTTTTCGTTTCATAAGTGGCGGCGGTGAAGTGGCTGCTATTACCTAAAGAAACGCCATTTTATTTTCTTTGGAAATTGTAGACATGACACGAGTTACACATACAACAACGACTAGTCCACAGAGTAGACTGGACCGTGCGATGAGTTGTCCGTTCGTCTATTGCGCGAAGCGCACCATGCAATCACTTTGGTGCGGACGTACCAAATCCGGTCGTCTATTAGCACTTTTGACCCGCGTTGCGAGTTCTCGGACCCCAGCACAAGAGTAGATAAGCCGTACGGTATATGTCCGTGTGTCCCTAGTAAGCTATTTTACTGAACTTGTGAGGCGATGCTTGGCCTTGGCAACGAAAAGGTTAAATCGTTAATAGAATTAATAACAAATTAAAATAAATATGCTACAAGATCTTGAGTGTTTATTAGGTACCAAACTTATCACCGTAAGTTTCAAATATCTTCGGACAATACTTCTTCGCAAGTTTAGCATACGGAGAGTCTTTCTCAACTTTCAAGTTATAAGTCTAATTATTCCACAAGTGATGCATGAATGGTTTAACGAGAAGTTTAATGTCGCCGTTATCGAAGTAAGTGTTATGTTCCGATGAACTCAATGGGTAAAAAAATAATGATGGGAAAATATAAACTCCTAAAACAACAAGAAATCAATAGTTACCTATCAAGTTCAACTACTTACCCACAGTTTCTGAAAGGCTGATCAACGAAAAATTAACTACTCACCTATTCAATTTCATCTGATGTACCAATTAACTTTTAGGTACTTCACATGAGATATATCAGGTGATTAGTTAATTTTTCGTTGATCAGCCTTTTAGAAACTGAGGGTAAGTCATGAAATTCTTTCGTTCGTCTTATAAATTTATAATTAATTAATAGTGACAGTCCAGTGGATAGGGCACTCTTTTTGTAAACACGAGGTCGTGGGCTCGAATTCGGTAAAGTACCAATGTGTCTTTTTCAAATCTTGTGGGTACCTACTTACTTTCTAAGTTTATCTAGATATTACTGACTGTGAAGAAAAACATCGTGAGCAAACCTGGACCTAAAAACTCTGGATTTCAGAGTTTGTAAGCAAGCGTGGCGAATGCGATAAATGCTCATACCTTCTCTATACGAGAAGAGGCCTTTCCCTGCAGTGACACTCGTAATAACGGGCCGATACTACGAGTGTCACTGACAAGTGCCTCAGTGTTTCAATAGCACCTACTCTGTGCTGTGTACGCAGATGTCTCAGGTTTGATCCCGCGAATTAAGTGATTGAAATTTTTTTTCGACAAATTATTAGTACACGAGTACTAAGTAGTTTTTCTGTCTAGGAAGATCTCAGTATATGATGGCCCGTAGTCTGAATTCTGCTAGGTAAGCAACAGCCTTGCCCTTTGTTATATTGCATTCAACATAGCCTGAACATGCCTGACCTCTGCCTGTCCTTTCGGTGATAATAGAGTGCTTTATTTCAGCGACCATCAGTGAACATTTCACAGGGCATACTTTTGCTAAGGTTATACGAGCGATTTTTTTTTAAATTTGTTTTATTGCCCACGGCGACGGTGGTAGACGAGCCAACGGCCAACCTGGACTTCTTCAATGCCAGGGTCTTTGCGAAGCCACTGCCTACTGGGAGAGAAGGGTAGATGGAGGAAATGAGGAAGGTGAGGAAAAAGAAAAGGGGGAAGTTTCTAACAGAAATTGTACCATGAGTACTCTAGTTACTCCCTGGCTTCAGCTTACCTTGACAAATGCCACCAGTCAACAACACTTTTGGACAGACCCGATCTAGCACAGTCTGGATAACTGTAGGTCCAGTGTATGACCATAACTTTGGGTCTAATGTTGCGTAGATTTGTCTGTTGGCAAGTTAGATAACAAGTTAGTCTGTGGACTTTACAAACATACCTATAAACGGACACAAAGAACACCAAAACAAAGAACACATTTTTATAGACCACACAGAAATTGCCGGAGGCCCAATTTTCACCCTTTCTGTTTTCCTTACCTTCCTCATTTCCTCCACCTACCCCTCTTCCTTCCCGGTAAGCAGCGGCTTCGCAGGATCCCTAACATTGAAGAAGTCCATAAACGACAGTTACCACTTACCACCAGGTGGGCTGTTGGCTCGTTAACCACCGTGAGCAATAAAATCAAAAAACAAAATTTTGTCCCGTGTGGGGATCGAACAGACAACTTCGTGCACACCATGATAGCAGTCGCTTGCGCACCCGCTGCGCCACAGAGGCAGTCAGTCAATATGTTACAAGGAGCACATAAATATAACAAAAATATTACAATAACATCGCCATAGTCGCGCTTTTTCCAGTATCATCAGTCTTAAAAGCCATAGCACTGGTTCCGACATCATCTTTAGATTTCTTCGCGACCCAATTCTCCGGCATAAAGTCCAAATTCCGAACAATTTTTTTTTTTTTCACACAACGCTATCTAGCCCCAAATTAAGCAATTATATTTGCTTGTGTTATGGGTACTAAACAACTGATATACTACTTATATACACTTTTTGTTTTTTTTTTAAATACATACATATTATAGATAAATTACACCCAGACACAGAACAAACAATCATGCTTATCACACAAAGATTTGTCCTGGGTGGGAATCGAACCCACAACCTCCGGGTCCTTAGCAGTCAGGGTCACTAACCACTAGACCAACAGGCCAGTTAAAATTATTACATCAGTATCAAAATATGCGCCTCCAAATTTATGCAAGGTCAACACCCGTAAAATATCTGCTGCATGTTCAGAAGGAAATACGCTTTTGTTCATATGTTCGGATAATATTGGCTCAAGAACAGTATTTTTTCCATAGTCATCGAAGAGAATTCTTGCTAACTGCACATTGCGATATTCTAAAAGTGTTATCAGAGGATCGTTTTCAATCATTTCGTAATTAACAGCAGACGTAAATAATAAATTAATCTGCCGGTATGGATGTAATCTCGCCGCGGATTCTACAGCGCAAGCTTTTCTCGAATTGATCCGTCCTTGACAGGATGTTTCATGAAAATAAATGGAGTTTGCTCCAGGCGTAAAATATGGACTGTCCGCAGACGGTAACGTGTCGTAAGTCATTTTCAATTGAATTAGGACAATCGATCACGGGTTCAATAACATTTTCTGTAAATATTATTCTAAAGAAAAATGTGTTGAAAATAACAAAAAATCGGGATAGGCAATATAATTGATAACATTTCCGTGAACACATTTCGATTAAATTTTATGGTATTTTTATTCCTTTATTTTTATTCACTAAGTAAAAATATTTTATTGTTTGATTATTTTTATTGTTTGGGATTCTAATTATTGTATTTCATATTTCAGTAAACACTTTTTTGTGGGGATAAAACTCATATTAGAGGATCTAGGGGGACTATCGATTGGGAAAAATTATCTAATGTTTAAAATGTCTCATAAAAATTAATAAGTATCAATTTAGGTATAGTCGGTAGTACTTACATAATTATTACTTTCGTATTTTTTTAAAGTAAAAGTTGCTTTTCTTTTTCCTTTCCCGTTAGCTTCTCGTTTGTTGCCTGTGCTTCAGATTGTATTGATAAAAAGATATGGAAATAAAATAAAACTAATAAATTTGTCTTTTTTATTTATTTATTCTAATTATTGTGCGTACGATATGTACAAGATGGTGTTGCCACACTTGATATTTATATATACAAAATACTATAAACATTTTGTGATATTTTTATAAAACGTTCCAAAACGTTCACTAACATTTAGAAAACATTGAAGACGCCTACACGTGTTGAATACATGCGAAGGCGTGCCAAGGTACATGACAATTTTTGTCTTGTTCTTTGTCAGTGTAGGTAAGTGATTTGTGTGTGTTGTTTCGGTTTAGTGGGCATAGGATACGACATTTTGTAATTTTAATATTTTGCAATGTACTGTACTGAAAACAGCAGACAAATATCTTCGCATCAAACATTAGAATTAACCTAGTTTCATGCTTTAAGTTATTATAAATAAATGCTAAAGTGCTTTGGCAAGAGTTTCATAGTATACTTTTTTTTTTTTTTTTTTTATTTCTTTTAACAAATTTAACAATTTTATTACATAGAACATCCTTTTATAGCATTTCAAAACCACTGAGGTTTATAATACTTAATTAGTAATTACTTATTTTACGTAATCATGACAAATTCAGACTAAAATTTGTAAGAAGAGCACACCTGTTAGTAAATGGTCATTAAGGCTCATAGAACTTAGAATCACTAAAAACATAGTTACCTAAGCCTGTTCCGCCTGCCGCTAAGACCAAGTGAAAAAATGACACCCAGGACGAAGGCACACCCAATTTTTTGAGTTGTAAGTCGCAGAATTTCGGTCGCATTTAGTACTGTAGTTCGGCAGACAATTCATTTTGCGTCGCACTGTGTGAACGAAACAGGAGTTTTGTATGCAACCGAATGTACCTACCAGAAATTACGCGACCGAAATTCAGCGACCCACTACGCATAGAATTACGCTCGTCTGGCTTCACACAGCTGTTACGTGATTAGGCTTTTCTTTACTATAATATGTATGTAATAGAGTTATAAACCTTCCGAAAAAAATCTCTGAATGATAGTAAATATAAAAATCCGTGCCGTGGTTTAGAAAGCGGTGAAACAAACGTGTAAACAGTGACTTTGTAATAAAAATAGTTTATATTTGGAGATAGTGATTTACCATCAAATGAGGTCGTAACTTATTAAGCTATCTTGTGAAGAAGTTACTAGTTTAACAAAATAACTAATTGATATGATTTATAGATATCGTGTCCAGGTATCTCGATTTCAAATATTTATTTACGATAAACTCTACTATGTTTAATAGACATTGGGGTACAGACCAAGACTAGATACCATCCACAAATGGTAGCAATATAAGTTTTATAATTTTTTCTATTAAAAAGAAAATTTTAAATTTTTTAAAATAACAATTCATTTCAATCGTTCAGAAATACCTAGTTTACGTTTCTTTCAATAAACGTAGTACCAAAAAAACAATAGTGACATTTTATAACCTAAAAATTTTAGCATCTATTGTTGCTGACGTTACAATTTAATTTATTAAACTTTTATTGTGTTTTAATCACAAATATCACCACTACACTATTGAGGTATTATTTCGTTTAAATTTTAATGAAAATGTATTTACCGTTCATACAAAATAAACTTTAATAGACATAAAGTTAATTTTTAATTGACAAAACCGATAACAATTGAATACCTACTTTAGTTAGGTATGGGACTAGTTGCTCTTTCGTTAAAGAGCAACTAGTTGTTTGTAGTTACAAAGTAGGTAATTAATTAACATATTTCGTCACAGTTCAAATTTTTTTTATACGAATTCTATAATAAATAATTCTATTAACTTAAACTTATTATTTTTCTATCGTGAACTAACACCTCAATATTAAATAATATCTAACATTTTACAATATTTTTGGCACAATGATATCTTATTTCGAGAGACCAGGTATTAATCTACTAAAACTAACTGCGCGATCTTCAAATAAACTCTTTACAAATATTACCTGTAAGGAAAAACATAGGTAAGAAAACACTAAGCATAGGGTAGTAAAACTAAAGAAACCAGTAATTTTTTTAAATATTTTTTAAGTTACTGAAATAATTTTAACTCACCTGTGTAACACCAATTAATATCATCAAAAATATTTGTGATATCGACCAATTCATCACCCTGCAAATAAAGAGAAAGATATTTTCAACAACCATTCATATTATTTCTCTAAAAAATATTTTTAGAAAAAAAATGAAAACCGACTTCAAACAACACCTACATGTTCAATCCTTAACTAAAAGTAGAAAATAATATTTTAATTACTTCATAGCAAAGAACATTAAAGGCGAATCAACGCAATGCTTAATACCTATAATACTTTACTATTTATAGTTTTTAATCAGTTATTTTGGAGTCGGTGCCATCCAAGAAGGATCTTTAATTCTGCCTTTGCAACAAACTTTTGTAATGCACGGGGCGGTAATGGCACACGTGGGGGATATGCCTGAGTGCACTACCCGAACGCGGTCATACTCGTGAAGGCAGACGTCATTGATAGTTGTGTTCATATATACATAAAAAATTTGACGCGCACTTATCAGATTCCGTTCGATTTCTTGTATTAAGTCTGTATTTTTCATTCATATATTAATAGATTAATCAAGAAGGTTTTTTTTGCTAGTAGGCAGGTTATTTTTATGAAGGTCATTATGATCCTTCTTGACTAGCACCGACTCCAAAATAACTGATTAAAAACTATAAATAGTAAAGTATTATAGGTATCAAGGATTGCGTTGATTCCCCTTTAATGTTCTTTGCTATGAAGTAATTAAAATATTATTTTCTACTTTTTAGTTAAGGATTGAACATGTAGGTGTGTTTTGAAGTCGGTTTTAATTTTTTTTTTTTTAATAATTTTATTTTTTAACTTTTAGTGGGAATTCATTGTGTATAAATATATTCAATATGGGTAGACCTACTAAACTTGCTGCGCAAATGAGACAGCGCCACGCCGTTTGAAAGAAAGTAGAGACGAGAGGTAAGATTGTAAATAGAGATATAAGGTCCTTGTCAACACTTTCTCGATCGCTAAACCCTGAATCCCAGAAACCACAAATCAAAACAAAAAAGTGATGATCTACCAACAATAAAGAATCATCAAAAATCATAATTTAACTGACCGAGCAATCGCTTAACAGATATACAAAAAAGAAACAGTGGTGCTGTAAAGGCAGGTTTAAGGCCGCCCGTTGCTGTTGTAATTTCTCACGACCATAAGACCTCCAACTTGACTTAACGACTACCAAATTATAGTGATAATCATAGTCTACTACTTCTAAAGAATGAAGACGATGAAAATGAAATGACACAAATGGTCACTCATCCAGGGCCACTTCGTTTCTAACAAAAAATTAATTTTGAAAATCACTTCGCACTTGTAGCATGGACATGTCAATGTCAGATAATTCGTCGCAAAAGACATCGACGTGTTGCTTTACACGTCTTCACTTCTTGCATACGTTTTGTTACAAAATATAAAATTGAAGCCAAACCACTAAATCATTCTTTATAAAAAAAACATGGGACCCCATTTCGGAGTATGCCCTTTCAAATAAAAGAAGAATTTTCCAAATTGGTTTATAAATGACCGAGTTCTGTTGTAACAAACATACAACCACTGAACCATTTTTTATAATAAAAAAATGGGACCAATTTCAGAGTATACCCTCTCAAATAAAAAAAAATTTCAAATCGGTTCTTAAATGACCGAGATATGAGGTAATATAAAAAAAAAAAAAAACACGACCCGAATTGATAACCTCCTCCTTTTTGAAGTCGGTTAAAAAGAAATATTATCAAAAAGCAGATTTTTATCGCTATTTTAAGGGGCAAAGATACGTGGCAAAGTTAAATTCGGAAAGGGAAAATTGAAATCTATATCTATATAGCAATTTTAAAACTCCCGGCAAAAATTTCAGGAGAGATCTACTTTTAATGAACCTTTTTTCTTTCGACTACAATAATGATGATTAGCCTACCTATTACACATCTCTTCGGCTAGATTCCTGTCTCTTGCTTCATGAGCCGAATGTAGCTCTTGCAATCTTCTTGCAGTTGATACTCTGTCTTTGACGCGAGAAACTGACTCTGAGATATCACGAACTCGCATCATGTATGTTTCTGCTGCGTTACCTATAAAAAAAACCTTGTTATAGGCTTAAATACTTTAACATATTACCCTCTAATAGATACCGCGTCAACATTTATTTGTTCTGGAGGCCTAACACCACCCCGCAGTATTATTTTAATATTACTTTGTGTTTTGTCTTTTTCTTTTGTACCATTAAAAACAAGGATAGAGACAAAGTAAGGTAGACAAGATTGCTTGAGATTGTGGTAGGACTCCTGAATCGAACTAACAATGCGAAGCGGGATGTAGGAACTAGGACTGATCACTGACACGTATTGTCCGTAGTGAGTTGTTATGCTAGCGAATGCAAGTATGAGGTGTGCGTGTTTGTTGCAGTGTAAGCGGAATCTATTAGAGGGTTATCTGTGTATTCTAATCACCAATGCGTTTGATGACAAGGTTAAAAAAACTCTGCCTGCCTAACACAAACTGAAAAATACACATTTTTTTTTCGTGCTGACGCTATATTGCACTATTATATACACATTTTTTTTTCGTGCTGACGCTATATTGCACTATTATATACACATTTTTTTTTCGTGCTGACGCTATATTGCACTATTATATACACATTTTTTTTTCGTGCTGACGCTACATTGCACTATTATATACCCCATGACACTCCCACAATTAATATGTATCTAATGACACCTCATATGTTAAAATCCATTAAGCCATTTAGGCTGTAGATCGTGCCAAAGAAACATACATACATACATACCACCTATTTCTTTTTTTGTGTAATATACTGTTTATAAACTAACGGGAATTAACGCGATCCTGCATTAGGTATTTACCACGGCCCGGTGTAACCTGGTCGAAACGTCAAGCAAAATAAGATATGTAAATACCTAATGCATGATCGCGTTAATTCCCGTATGTTTATAAATTTATATCATGCAACGCGAAAGTTTAAAAGTAAATATAATATACTGTTATTTACTTACTTTAGGTTTAAGAAAATTGATACAAACACTATATGGATTTAGGTCCTAAATTAATAAATTGAATTTAAAAGGCACAAACAAAGCATTTCGACAGTTCATAAAAAGTAACATACCTAACTCCATCTCCTTCTCATCGTCATAATCTTTCTCTTCCTGTTCTTCATTGTCTATCAGTATATCGAAGAACACCTGCAATTAAATAGACATTTTATTTACTGTCACCGATATGTCTGTCTAAATTTCATTCATGGGGCTTATATCCTTCCTCTTGTAAGCCCAATAGGACATCTTCAGACTACCAGGTCACACTGAGGAAAATAGGTAATCGCTGCTGCTGCTCTGAAGATCAAAAAAGTCAGAAATGCAGTTACCTATTATTCTAATGCTACCACCTTCTCAAAGTCGTTTGAACGCCAATTTACGGTAGAAGATCCACACTCAACATGAATGATCGGCCGGAGAATTACTATCCTCTCATATAAGATCGATGTAAGAGTAGTATCATCCATATTGCTTTCCAGTGAGAGCACCGGAGGTCCAATTTCGATAATTTCTTTTTTTCCGTCGCCCTCATTCCTTTCACACACTACCTTCAATAGGCAGAGGATTCGTACAATCCGTGGTAATGCAGAAGTCTATGAGCGTCAGTTACCACTTAATACCAGGTGGGCTGTTGACTTTACCAATGTCAGCAATAAAAAAAAACGTTCAGTAACAAATATTACTACTCACGGTCTTTTTACTAAATGTACTAAAGCTGTTATCGAAGCACAATCTATAGTCGCCCTCTAACGTAGCAGTATGTCTGTGTGTGTTTTCTGGCTTCTTGTAATCAGCTACGAGGACCCGACCGACTGGATCTGTGAGTTGGAAGGACACGTCCAAGTCGCCGTGTGTTGAATCGATCACCTAAAGTAAGAGAAAGCATTGATTTCGAGAGATTCTGTCTTCGTAAATTAAAGTATAAAAGTAATTTTAGTTGTGATAGATTAGTGGTTATTTAGGTCGTTTCGAAAACGGGCAAGTATCAATGTGACGTGTTCAAATTTTTATGTACTAAATTAGATACTGACTTATGGTAAAGAAAAACATTTTGAGGAAACCTGGACTTACTTAGATTCAACAAGAAGGTTATCGCTGAGGCCAAAGCAGAACACGTTGCCAGAATTGGCGAGAGGCTAGAAAGCTATACTTCAGGGAGCCGTGCATTCTGGTCTCTCGCCAAGGCTGCCCAAGGCAACTTCTGCTCGTCCAATCTCCCGCCACTGCGCAAACAAGACGACATACTGGTCCATAGTGCAAAGGAAAAGGCTGACACTTTAGGCCAATTCTTTGCCTCGAACTCGACTCTAGACGACGGGGGAGTCACACCACCCAACATCTCGCGGTGTGAAAGCTCAATGCCGGAAATCCGCATCACTCAACGCGCGGTCAGGCGAGAGCTCAGGCTCCTAGATGTCAACAAGTCGAGTGGACCAGATGGCATCCCCGCAGTGGTTCTGAAGACGTGCGCCCCTAAATTGACTCCCGTTTTAACGCGCCTTTATCGTCTCTCATATACCGCTAATAGGGTTCCATCTTCGTGGAAGGTAGCTAACGTCCACCCGATCCCTAAAAAGGGTGACCGGTCGGACCCGTCAAACTACAGACCGATAGCGATAACATCCTTGCTGTCCAAGGTTCTGGAACGAGTTATCAACTCCCAACTCTTGAGGTACCTTGAGGAGCGCCAGCTGATAAGCGACCGCCAGTACGGTTTCCGTAACGGTCGGTCAGCTGGTGATCTTCTCGTGTACCTCACACACCGTTGGGCAGAAGCCTTGGAGGGCAAGGGTGAAGCTCTGGCTGTCAGCCTTGATATTGCCAAGGCGTTTGACAGGGTCTGGCACAAAGCACTTCTATCGAAGCTACCATCCTATGGAATCCCCAAGGGACTCTGCAGATGGATCGCCAGCTTCCTGGATGGTCGGAGCATTAGGGTCGTTGTTGATGGTGCTTGCTCCGATAGCATGATGGTTAATGCTGGCGTACCACAAGGCTCAGTGCTTTCCCCAACGCTGTTTATTCTGCATATCAATGACATGTTAACCATTGAGAACATGCATTGCTATGCAGATGACAGCACGGGTGACGCGCGGTACACTAGCCAACAGAATGTCCCTCGGAGCTCCGTGCATGAGAGACGGTTACAACTTGTGTCTGAAGTTGAGGGCTCTCTCGGGCGGGCTCTCGAATGGGGTGAGAAGAACTTAGTTCATTTCAACCCCACGAAGACACAAGTATGCGCGTTCCCTGCGAAGAAGGACCCTTTTGTTATGGCGCCTCAGTTCATAGGAGTTTCTCTCCGTATCTCCGATGACATAGGGATCCTCGGCGTTCAAATATCCAGCAAGGTCCAATTTGGGAGTCATTTGGAAGACAAAGCCAAACTGGCGAGCAAAAAGCTGGGCGTCCTGAACAGAGCCAGACGGTACTTTACGTCATCTCAACGGCTTGTGCTATACAAAGCACAAGTCCGACCGCACGTGGAGTATTGTTCTCACCTGTGGGCAGGAGCCCCCAAATACCAACTCGACCCACTTGACTCCCTCCAACGGCGAGCTATTCGAATCGTCGATGATTCCAATCTCACAGACAAATTGGAGTCACTGGAGCAGCGGAGGGACTTTGGCTCTCTATGCGTGCTCTATCGTATGTTCAACGGGGAGTGCTCTGAGGAACTGTTTGACTTGGTGCCATCGTCTCCATTCTATCATCGCACCACTCGACATCGCAGCAAAGTTCATCCATACTACCTGGACACGTTCTCGTCTAGCACGGTTCGTTTTCAGCGTTCATTTCTCCCACGTACGTGCAGGCTCTGGAACGAACTACCAGCTGCGGTGTTTCCCGAGCGCTATGACATGTCCTTCTTCAAACGAGGTTTAAAGAGAGCATTAATATCACGGTAGGCAGCGGCTTCGCAGAGCCCCTGGCATTGCAGAAGTCTATGAGCGACAGTTTCCACTTACCATCAGGTGGGCTGTTGGCTCGTCTGCCACTGTAGGCAATAAAAAAAAAAAAAAAAAAAAAGACTTACAAAAAAGGTTTACTTCTGAAACACAATAATGTTAAATGCTAACCAATTTTGCAATATCAGAGGCCGATAAATATTTTCACTGCCTATCACATATTAGCGCTCTATAAACACAGCAGTCTTTTCATAAATGTTGAGATGAATCATGTGTATCATTGCGGCATTCGTAAAATTCGTAAATTTGAACAAAAATATAGATCGACCGAGGAAAGGCCTGTAGAGATACTTTCGTAGTATATCGGCGTAATGCAGGTATTAATTTTCATACTTAGGATACTAAAGGAACTAAAGAGTAAGAGATCTCAGGGCAGGGTTGAGACACGATCCAAGGTCCAGCGTTAGAGACTGGACTTAAATTGAGCGGCTCCGGCTGCGATGATAATACGGAAGTAGATCCACGCTGGTTTCAGCATGAATGGGCCGGATCGTCCGGGAAAGTACTACCCTCTCATAGAAGATCGACGTATAGTATCTGTACTACTGTGTTTCGTTCGATGAGTGAGAGCGTCGGAGGCCCAATTTTTTTCCTCTTTTCTCATTTCCCTCATTCCCTTCCCCTAACCTCATTCCCAGCCGCCATAGTGGAGGCCAACATACCAGCAGTTCAAGACGAAGAAGAAGTGGTGGTCACACTACCAAAAGCCATTGGTATGGTGACCACCACTTCTGGATTCCACTGACTGCGTACCGCCTTGCCCAGGCGTATGCGTAATGTATTTCCCACGAAAAAAAATAAAGAGGGGATGAAAGTTTGTATCGAAAATGCGATATAACTGACATTCACGCTGGCGGAGATGCGGGCAACACTTAGTATGCTATATGCCATAAAAACACCGATAGTAATAAAAACCTTCAAGACGGAAATGGATTATTTTATTTATACTTGGCTTATCAGAGAAAGTAATTAATAGCCGGCCATATAAGCATACTGCTTACACTGTTAACTACCGCTGTGAATGCCGTATCGATGACACGGGGTATCGATTATAGACATTTCACTGCATCTATGGAATGAAATGAAATGAAATGAAATGAAATATATGTTTATTCATTTAAGTTAATTAAATTAACACTTATGAACGTCAAATTTTACAAAATGTCAGCAAATTAACTTACAGCCAGTTCGCTGACGAAGTAGAGCCATGAGAAGAACTGGCAAGAAACTCAGGCCACTCTTTTTAATCGCCAGGTTATTACAATTTTTGTAAGTTACAGTTTCAAGTAGCATGCAAAGTGACGCAGGCAATACACTTAACTCTATAGATACTTAATTACTTACAGCTTTCTATGTTGTAAAGAAAATTAAAAAGTAAAATGTGTGCTTTACAGGCTGCCTCAATTTGCATATTGCTACAAAAGGTAAAGGCAACATGTGAACTGTGATAAATGTTTCTATGTAGATATTATATAAACTGTTAATTTTTGGTATAAGTATAAAGTAAGATGAACTTAATTTACCACAGGAGGTATGGTTTGGTGGCACTGTGTACGGACTGCCACGCAGAGGTCGCGGGTTCGATTCCCGCTCAGCAATTATTTGTGTGCATGAATAAGTCTATATGCATTGGGCTGAGAGTTTCTATGTATAAATATGTATGTATTTACACAAAAAATATATATATATTTAAGTATATTCGCATTCTAGAAAACACAACACAAGCTATAATGCTTACTTGGGTCTAGATGGCGTTGAATGTAGTTATTGTGATATTATTATCATTAATATTTAGAGAATTTCTTCTGGAAGGAAACATGCAGTCACTGTTAATTAACCCTTTCCTGGACACTACCGTAGACACAATAGATGTTTTATAGTCATCACTGTCATAGCCGTTTACTGTCCCGGCAAGTGTTAATAAAAAAAGGCCTCTTCTTATACAGAGAAGTTAAACAGTCAGTAAAGTACATAATTATGACTTTGAATTGTCTTCATCATCTGTTGAGGATTAACCAAGCAGGGAGAGCTCAAGGCTGGTGTCCCGCCACTACCAGTTCCCGTTCAGCTAAGAACTTCCTAATATGACTTTGAAAATGTCACTTTCGTACTTGCCTAGATATAACCCAAAGCCTCATGTTAAGCAGACTGATATCTTAACCACTGGGTCACCACAATATATTATTATTAAAATTTAAATATATTAATCAACATGGTTTCTATGATGTCACACCTCATACATTATTCACAAATGTAATTCAATACTGCAGTAATAAAAACCACTAAGTTACTTACATATTCATGGCTTTTTATACTACAAATAAAATTTTGTAACATACAAAGCATAATGAAAGCAAAGAGGTAGGCAGAGACAGTAGCGGAGATATGAAACCTAAAGATTTAGGACAAGCTTAACCCTACCAGGGTTAGTTTTCAAAAAAGGAATATGAATCTCACGGGAAGATTCAAATGTATTTAAAGGGAGAGCTTGAGCTCCCTAGCCCCTTAACCTAGTGGGCAGTATTTAGGATCTATGAGGGCCATCTTTGCAATCAGGATTAGTATATTTTAATTACAATAAGAAAATATCTAACAATCTAATATAAGGTATATCTGCAATTTGGCGGTATAGAAAAAACAACAGAAAATTAATTAAAAAACATCTAATCACCGACCTTCCGTAAGGTTATCTACCTCCTTAGATAAAAGAAAAATTACATACATACCTGGTATTCTATGTCAATGACTTCGTTAAGAAGGACTTTATGATAGAAACAGTCCATTTTTCCAGCCTCAACCATAATAGTCATGTCTTTTTCATATGCAAAAACTACGCTAAATATACTCGTTAGGAACAAATACCGCATTATTATGAAAATACGTTTTTAGATCTTATTTAACATTAAAGCCTTGTGGTAGAGTTGATAACACTTTCAACACACGTAATTTGTGTTTAAAAATAGAATAATAACCACTGTAGTGATCGAAATAAATGATCAAACAAATAAACAGTATCAGAGCTGAGCCATACCACCGAATGTCGTTCTGAAATTGTGTGACAGAATGCCAGAATCCATTGACAGTTCGTTTCCCTTTGAGCACATTTTATTAATCTATTATTTTAAAGAAGTTATAAAAATAAACAAAATTTTAAAATAATTTTAAAAGCCTATGATAATAAATAAACAACAAAAATTTCCTCTCAAAATTTAAAGTACATTTAACTCAATTGCTTATAAATCTCATGCTGAAAATATTGTATAAGCTAACCTGAAACCCAATTTATAAGCATCAAAAGTGCCAGACAAAAAGTTTCCGAGAAACGAGAAATCAAAAAAACTTTTGTAGCAATCTCACTGACTGACACTGCCATCACTGTCGTTTCCTAATTCCATGGAAATGAATATTTTATTTATACTCTTATAAATATTTAATCTAAATCTCTAAAATGTCGAGCGGGAGTGGAGCTGGCGGTCCACCTGCAAGCGGAGTAGTTCGCAGCAGCGCGCTATCGTTCGTTGCGCCTGCGCAGCCTCCAACAGCTGACAGCACGCCCGGAAACTCCCAGGATATTGACAAAGAACAAATGGGTCAAGGTGGTAAGCGTCTTTATTACTACTAATATAAGGAAATAATAACAATGGCCAAATTTAATAATTTATAATAAGGCAAGAAGCTCTCCAAAGAGATATTTTTTGAAGTACTAACTACCTTTCTTCGAAGAGTCTTTGAGCCGCAATAGCTTAGAATAATTTGCAAATATTTGCATTCCATAAAATAGAGCCTTTAAATAGTACTGTATGTTGGTAATATAGTTAGTGCTGCTGAATATTTGTAATATAGCTAGTGCTGCTGAATATTGGTTTGTAAAGCTTTTAAGGAAACCACTAAATTAAAAGTACAACATATTTATGAACCAATTTTCTACCATTAAGAATCTACAAAACAAACCCATCAAGTACATTCGCTATAATTATCATACTTGAATTCACTCACATAATCCTAGATCCTAGAATATTACTGACAGGACTGTATTACAAAAGATTCCAAAGAGTCATAGAGTTCATACATACACACATACATCATACATACATACATACATCATCAGCAGTGATCGGAGTAGGTAGATTGATTTTTGGTACTTGTATCATAAATGCACACAGAAAGAAAAACATGGATAAGCCATTTTCCCGGAAAGTAATTCTGGTATTTCCGGATTCAATTAAATATTGTTAATGTTGGTAGTGATATTATTCCTACTCAATTCAAAATTTAAAGGAAGGTATCAAAACTAAATTAATTCATTATTTATCTGTTGAATAATAAAAACAATCAAATTCTGATCGAAGCTTTAATTTTTATTTTTTTATTTTTAGCCTTTTATGGCTAGAACTTTTATAGATAGACATAAATTGTTGCACTTAAATTTAAATATTTTCATAGGGGTCATGGTAATTTGCATTAAGGGTAGAATAAATGACGGGGCCCCGTAGAAGGCCAATGCCTGCTGGGGTCGTGAGACTGTTCTAAGGATGCACCACGACTCTGAAACGTAAAGGGCATACGAAGGAACAGGTTGATTTTAGTCAGATTTTAGGACCAAAAAAAAGGGATAGAATAAAGAAAAAAGATAAAAATCAACATTGTTTATTGTTAAATATGTACATTTTACATTTATTCACATTTTTAATCTTCATCGATTACAATGTCAGCATCCTGGTAATCCTGATCTTTACAATTAAAATATATAACTATGAGTTTCTCTATATTTTCTATTTTCAACCTATTTCTTTTAACATCTAAAGTCCATTTATAAATGGAAAAAGACCGTTCTACATCTGACGATGTCAAAGGAGCAAATTTTAAAAAAGGTATTAAATTATGTGCTTAATTTTTTCAATGGCCTCACTATATTCTCTAAGTGTATCTAAATCTGGGTTTCGTTCCATAACACGTTCTATTTTATTTTTTATATTTTCTGAATTGCACTGATTTATAGCATCTCTGACGTTGTCAAATGCTAAAAGTGAATCAGTCAACGATAAATTATGCTTTAGCAATTCTTTTAAAGACAAATGAATTATAAAATAATTGTCTTTAAAGTAATTTAAATCTTCTTTTTCTATAATATTTTTTGCCTCTCGAATAGATACCGCATCAGAGCTGCTTAAACAAGATAATACTTCTTTTATTTTTTCAAAGTTTTGAGCGTAATAAAATGCTGCCTCTAACCAAGTGCCCCATCTTGTAACAACTGGTTGGGGAGGTAGCGGCAAATCTGGATATTTTTCTTTTAAAATTTTGACTCTACTTGGGGCTTTCAAAAATACCTTTTTAACATTTGCTATTAAAATGTTAACATCGTGATATTCTAACCTAATTTGCTCAGATACGCGATGAAGAGAGTGCGCCAAACATGTTACGTGCTTCATTTCAGGTAAGTATTGTTTTAAATTTCGTCCTGCAGACAGCATATATGCAACGCTATCAGTGCAGAGGACAAGAATGTTACCTACCTTCGATTCAAAAGAATCTTCCCAAAAGTTTTCCAAACATTCTAACACAAATTGCGTGATTGTTTGTCCATTAACTACAGTTAGCATTTTACATGCTACCAAATAAGGTCTAGTCAAATTGCTAGGATGTAATGGTTTTATTAAAAAATGGACTATATAGCGACCTAAAAAGTCTGTCGTTTCATCTAATGATATCCATAGTTTCTCATTTTTATAATTTTGCCGAATCGAATTGATTTTATTCTTAAAAAACTTGTCCAGGTAAACTTTCCGTAACTGTGATTCATCTGGCAGAGTACGATTAGTACACGTACAACAACAGGTACTACACATATATTTTTTAAAGAAATCTTGAAAAGTAGTATTTTCATCTGAGACCACGGAATATTGCACAAAATGAGAAATTTTATAAGATCGAAATAAAATTCCTCTTCGGGCCGCTTAAACTTTCCCTGGTGTACTGCTCCTTCGATATGTCTTTTAACGTTTCCTTTATTTATGGTTTTCAAATGGCTTTCACATTTTGAACAGTATATTGTACCACTAGCGTGATCGTAAAGTAGTTCGGGATGACAGGATATCCATTTTTCTACAGTTTCAGCCTTGACGTTTGCCATATCTGAACTTTGTTTTAGAGATGGAACCTCGTATATATCACCTAAAACAAAGACATGAAAAAATTACATTTTATTTAGTTTATTTAGCTTACTCCGTTTGTTTTATTTGTCGTGGATCAAATTTAGATTTTCGATTAGAGATTACGATCACTGATCAACATCATACATACATCGTACATACATACATACATACATACATACATACATACATACATACATACATACATACATACATACATACATACATACATCATACATACATACATCGATACATACATACATACATACATAACTTCACACCTATCTCTCATTAATAGGGTATGCAGAGACTATAGAACGTCATTTGCTTTGATCCAAACATACCTCCTTTGCCTCTTCAACATTCATTAATTATTCTTTTCATATACACATGTCGGTTACAGGTGCTTGTAATATTCACAGATCGGTTAGTACCAGCTGGTCTGAAGGCACTGTGTGATGCTTGCTCACATTTATATCCAGACCAGCCCAACCCACTTCAAGTTACTACTAGACTCAAGTATTGGTAAGATGCATTTTATTTTTTTATTTTTTTAATATAATTATATATTAGTTTCAACACTAGCTTTCACCGGCGTCTGCTTACTGTTCTGCTCTAGTCGCCAGTAACGTGATGTTACATAGCCTACAACCTTCCTCAAGAACTGGGCTATCATACGTAAAAAGAATTATTCAAATCTGACTGGTAGTTCCAGAGATTAGCGCGTTCAAACAAACAAACTCTTCCGCTTTATATAATAATATAGATCAGTGACAAATTATATGGTATATGGCTTACCTGATAGTCAGATCTCTTCTATAAACTTCTACCTATACCATCTGAGAATAAAGGTGTGATTCCATTACGCCAGGGCTGTCCAAAACAAGGCCCCGGCCTGCGGTTCATCGTTGTGCGGCCCGCAGTGTTTTTAATATTATAGTGAAAGAAGATATAAACCCTTACAGGCTAGGCTAATAAAAAAACTCTATCATATCAAATCGTTTTTTTATAAAATGTGTTTTTATCTGTGCGCTCCTCCAATCTATGAGTAATTTGATATTAGCACTGCATTACACTATATTCTTTACCATCTTATTACTACATAAATATAAACTGTATTTTTTAAATTTGTTTTAGGCTAGGAGGCCATGATCCTCTGGACTACATCAGCATGTATTGGAACCCTGGCAAGCCAGAGGAACATATACTACCGCACTGGCATTATGTGAGGTTAGGATTTTTTGTTTCATGAATGTAAAATAAGCCTGCTAATGCTGTATCTAACCTGTAGAAGTTTGTAAATTCAACAGCATTATTTACTAATAACAATAACAGTTTGTTCTAATAAACCAACTTCTCACAGCGCGGCTTCACCCGCAGGTCTGCTCCCGTAGCCATTAGCGTGATGTTTTATATTCTATAAACTTTCTCAAGAACTGATGATGAGATTGACTGACTGAGATTAGTGCGTTCAAACAAACAAAAAAACTCGTTCACTTTATAAAATTATAATAAATAGTAATAATATCAGCCTATTATTGTCTGTCCCAGAAAAGGGCCTCTACTCTTACCTCCTCTGCTATAGAGTTGTCATGAGCAAACAACACAACTTAAAGCCGATTGGCTATTTCAGACTTTTAAGTTCAGATTTCCTGTAAGTGTTTTCTTTCACTGTAAATCAGTAAGCAGTAAACTTATTACTTGTAATTATCTATCTTGTTATTTTATTTTTTGAAAGTGTGATGTTCATGGATACCCAATAAATAATATCGGGAGCTATGTCTGCCAACAAATTGTTTTGCAAAAATAATTTTAAAACTATTAAGTATATATATAGTTTTCAACGGTAGTAGATCCACGCTGGTTTCAGCATGAATGGGCCGGATCGTCTGGGGAAGTACTACCCTCTCATAGAAGATCGACATAAGAGTAGTAGTATCCGTACTACTGCGTTTCGCTCGGTGAGTGTGAGCGCCGAATGCCCAATTTCTCCCCTTTCCCCTTTCCTTACCTCCCTCATTCCCTTCCCCTAACCCCATTCCCAGCCGCCATAGTGGAGGCCACCATACCAGCAGTTTAAGACTATGGCTTTTGGTATGGTGGCCACCACTTCTGGATTCCACTGACTGCTTACCATCAGGCGGGGTGGAGTCACTTTGGTCGGCTAATATAAAAAAAAAAAAAAAAGTATATTACACTATTTTCATTTAAATTATAGTAAGTGTCTACATAATGAATATAAAAAAGTGCTATTGCTACGTGCCGAGTTTTGAACCCAAAACCTCCTGTATTCAAAGCTGGTGCCGTAACCGCTACACAATGACATAAATCTTTTTCTCCAGCTTCGGCCTCTCCGACCTCCACGGCGATGGTAGAGTCCATGCATTACCAGACTTTAGCGCGCCGTGTTCGGGCTATGGCTTCGAGCTTACGTTCAGGTTATCAGCTGAAGGTGTCAGTCAACCACCGTTGTGGCCAGCCGCACTGCTACAGGCATTAGCTAGATATGTGTTTACTACTGGTAAGTATTAATTATCTATACATATAATAAAATTTGAGTCTCTGTTTGTAATATTGAAATAATCGTTAATATGTATATGAATATACACCAAAATAACATTTTTTACAATTATTGTCTGTCTGTCTGTCTGTTTGTTCCAGCTAATAATCTCTGAAATGGCTGGACCGATTTTGACGGGACTATTATTGGCAGGTAGCTGATGTAATAAGAAGTAACTTAGGCTACGTTTATTTTAGAAAAATTCTTTTATTTTCGAAAAATAAAGTAATGTTGATCGACTGTTAGGCGGAGCGAAGTTCGCCGGGTCAGCTAGTATAATATAATATTCTTTACTAGCTTTCTTCAACGCGGTTTTATCCTAAGTTACATCTTTGGTCATCGCTCCACTCCCATCACTCATAGCGTGATGTTACATAGCCTATGTACCTTCCATAAGAACCAGGCTCTAATGCAAAAAGAATTTTCATAATCGGTTATAGGTATATACCCCCGAGATTACCTCATATAACCTCACAAATTTTACCTATTTATAATATTAGTATATTTTATTGGCAACGTAAGACAGAGAGAGTTATTTTCGCATTTATATTAGTATGGATTGTTTCATTTAGGTAACAAGCTATGCGCGGGTGATCACATATCATGGCACCGTGCTTTAGACGGAGGAGGTGGCAGGTTGAGGCATCTTCTCGTAGCTGCAGACCCTCAGCTACCCGTCACACACACTCCTCATGGAACTGTTACTTTTCTACAGGTAATAAATCTTAAAATTTATATTACTTTAACAGCTACTACTAATAGACACTCAAAACTTATCATATTTTGTTTCATGTGACTACTAATTTAATAGATAGAATTACCTCTTTTTTGTTGTGAGTGGCGAATAAAGAAATACTGCATTGATATGTTAATAAGAGGGAATGGCTACAAGAAGAAATTAGCCTTCTGGTGCTCCTATATTCATAAGATTTCAATAATCAAATTAATTGGACTGCTGTTGCCGAGGTTGTGAGTTCGATCCCCACACGGGACAAAACTTTATGTTATTCATAAATATTTGTTCTGAGTCTAGGTGTACTGTGTCTGTTATTTGTATGTGTGTGCACTGCTTGTACCTTAGTGCGGGATTGCCTTAAAAAAATCATCTACAGTTGATGTACCAAGATGTGCTAGTGCTAGTGCAAAAAGTGTGGGTTTAAAAATGAAAATATATTTATTCATTTATGTTAATTAAATTAACACTTATGAACGTTAAATTTACAAAATGTCAGCCAATTAACCTACAGCCAGTTCGCTGACGAGGTAGAGCCTTGACAAGAACTGGCAAGAAACTCAGGCCACTCTTTTTAAGCGCCACTTTATTACAATTTTTGTAAGTTACAATTTGAAGTAGCATGCAAAGTGACACAGGCAATACACTTACACTTACTCTATAGGTAATTAATTACAGCTTTTTATGTTGTAAAGAAAAATAAAAAGTAAAATGTGTGCTTTACAGGCTACCTCAATTTGCATATTGCTATAATTGTTTATTGTTTCGTTCTTTTGCTGATAAACTACGGTGTAGACATTAACATCTGCTGCTGTGGAGTAAAAGTTTATATACTTAACAACATACTCACAGTATTAAGAACTTAGGAAATTTTTAAACGAATATAGGTATCACGAAAGATTCTAATCTCAAAGCTAATTATTAGAATGTTATCCGCTAGATCCCATTGACTCCATACCATCGCAGAGTTGAATCAACATTATAGGCTAATATAAAAATAATTGTAGATAGTTGGATGTACTGGCAGAGAGTTGAAGGCCGCTCAAAGAGGATCGGGATTCGAGGTCCTCAAATTTATAAGTGAAGATCCAAAGTAAGTGACTTTTTATTAAGAGATCTTAAATTTTCATGATCTTTTAAAATTTTTTGTCTGACTGCAATTTAAATCGTCATTCTAAAAGCCGTTCCACACCAGAATGGCAACGACGCGACGTGGCCGTCGGAGCAGTCTCGCAGCGCCCCTTTTCAAGCTTTACAAGCGATACTGGTCTTTTAATCATGTAGATACGTTATTATTTGTAAGCGGTACTACCCGCGGCTGCTCTTCGCGTCGCTGTGGTCGGTGCGGACGGTCCTTATAGTGTCCTGGTGTCCCCAGCTGCGGCGGCTCGTGGCTGGTGACGCGCGTGCGGCGGCGCAGCTCGGCCCGCCGCGCGCGCGCCGTCCGCGCGCCCGCGCCCGCTCAGCTGGCGGGCGTGTCCGCTAGATTACGGTGGCATGCTACTACACATGTAAGTACTTAAAGCGATTAACTTGTAGCATGAACCATATTTCAAATGTACTGAGATCGGGCCTAGAGAAGTGAGTTCAGGTGATAGTAAAATAATATTATGAGTATCATAATAGAGCGGCAGATTTTGTTTGTTTGAACCCGCTAATCTCTGGAACTAACAGACGGATTTTAATAATTCTTTCTGCGTTTGATAGCTATGTTCTTGAAGAAGGTTATAGGCTATGTAACATCACGCTACTGGTGACGGGAGCAGAGTAGTAATGAAATTCCGCGCGGCGGATGGCAATACTATGGCGTCAATATCATGGACGCCAAAAAAATATACATAGAAAAACTAAGAATTATTTGTTAAATTAGTCACACATAGCTTACACCTAATTCTAAAATGTTAGCAGAACATATTTTTAAAAAATAGCCTCGATTAGATGTTAAAAATTGAAAACCACGAAATATGACACTAAATTGCGACGTTGCCACTCATGACGCGTACACGCTCTTAAAACCGACCAATCACAGCCGTGCTCTTGCTGCGGTCACTTTAAGAACGATTTTTCTACATGAGCACTTAATGTACCGAATCATATCTATGCTTAACTTTAATATGTACTTTTTTTTTATTTTTTCTTTTTCTCAATTATTATTTTAATCATTATAATTATTTTATTTAAATTTCTAGTTATAAGTATCTTGTAAGATTTACTGTCATTTGATTTTTAATTTTATTTTGCATTTAGTTTATTTATTACTATTTTAAGTTTGTTTTTCATATGTTCCGTTAATTAATCCTAGTTTTGTTAATAACATTTAACCGCTCATTTGTGCAAGATGTGACACCTTAAAATGTTGTACATTCAAATTAATTAAAACAACTTTATAATATTTGTCAAAAAAATAATGTAACAACTACTGGTTGTCCAAATAAATAAATAAATAAATAAACTCCTCAGACGTTAGAAGAGCCAGCATCACCATCAAACCTACACCCCAGCGTGGAGCAACAGATCAAGGACACACTGCAGCGAGGACTTAGCACCATGACAGCTGATAGAAGCGGGCCTGAAGGTAAGCTTCATCTTAAAGTATACTTACCGCTTCCATACATACAAAGTAATATTATATTTTCACGCCTGTCTCCCATGAATGAGGTAAGCAGAGACAGAACGCCATTTGTTGCGATCCAAACATAATCTTTTCATACACACGTCTGTTACGGGTGCTTGTAAGTGTGCCTTTTGTCAACATATCTCCTATTTGGTTCGTGTATGTCCATGTAGTGCGACTCCTACCAACTTTCCCAGTCAGTTCTGCTCCATAAATCTATTTCGTTATCCTACTTCCATCCATCCTTTCCATATGTCCAAACCACCTTCACAAACTCCTTTCAGTTTTCGTCACTATATCATCATTCTACTTAATGGGACAATCCCCTCCCACATGCCTATCACTGTGCCTCCTGTAAGCCAGGATTAACAGTGATATCCAAGAAGAAACACCGAGCTTTGACATTCGGGAGGCCCGGGGACTGCTAAACCTACTGTTTTGTACCCCGCAACAAATTTAATCAGAATTAAAAGGAGGAGTTGGAAATTAAATGTCCACTTTCCTCCATTGCAAAGCGGGAGACAAATTAATCTGTATAGGATTATGACCATTAAAAGAGAGCACTACGGACAAGTAATATTATGGGACCTATGTTAGTGTGTATCATTCTGCTTTATTAAATTATTAATTAATAAACTTTTGTCTGACACTATAGGTATTATTTTGATTGTATTCAAGGTCACATGTCTACAGATAGCTTTGAGATGTCCAGCATGGAACGGGCTCTACCACAAATACCTGAACTTATGGAGGTAAGGCTTCAGATGTTTGTCTGTCTGATTTAACGCGCTAATCTCGAGAACCAATCAATGAAATAAGATCGGGATAAAAAGTAGCCTGTGTCTCCGGCATCGAATCTAACTACATACTGGACCAATTTTCATCGAAATCGGTTCAGCCTGCTTAGTGGTATATTACACGCGCACGCACGCCCGCACGCACGCACATGCACACACACACACACACACACAAATTGTTATTATTATATCATTGATAATATTATTATTTCAGGGTTCTTGGAGGGGTGAAACTAGTGTGGAATATTTGGATGGTGTCCATATAATACTGAATGCTGAAGGTGCGAGCCTTCTTCCGTTAGCAATAGAGTAAGTATTTATGATTTAGAAACAACAACAATTGACGTAACAATATTAGTTTTTATTATTATTTCTCATCCCCTTCTCCGTGGTCGGCGACGATTCTCATCCCCTTCTCCGTGGTCAGCGACGATTTGGTTGTGTTTTCTAAGCATTATTACTTGTGCGATGCTTGGGAAACAGTCATCTCTATAGGTTACGGTTACCACTTACCATCAGGTAGACCGTATGCATGTTTGACACCGAAGTTGTATAAATGATCTCCAGAATTTATTAAAGAAAATTGTATTATTTCGCAGCGGTCGAGTGTCCCATGGCAGTCACTTTACTTGGCGAGATTGTGGTCGCGCGGTGACGCTACTGCCACCGTCCGTGTCTGGAGCAGCTGCAACCATCGCCAAACCTTATGCTGTGCAAGGGAGTTGGTTACAGGTAATATATCTATACTGTTATATAAATCGGAAGAGTTTGTTTGTTTGTTTGTTTGTTTGTTTGTTTGTTTGAACGCGCTAATCTCTAGAGCTATCAGTCGGATTTAAAGAATTCTTTTTGAGTATGATAGCTCTGTTTTTGAGGAAGGTTATAGGCTATGTAACATCACGCTACTAGCGACGGGAGCAGAGCAGTAAGCAAAAATGCGGGTGAAACCGCGCCGCCGCCAAAAAAGTAATTTATCTATTGTGACGCGTGTATGTGTGCCTTTAATATAAAAAGTACCTTTTGATTCACAGAGGGCTATACCCAGTAATGGACATCTTTTAATAAAAATATTAAATCATAATACCAGCCTGTTAGAGTGCGCTTCCACTGATGCGGAGCTGGGCGGAGTTGATAGAAGCGAACCGTAAATTGGTCAAAACGCAGTGCTCGTTATCTCCTCGCCAGGTTTCGAGCAGTGTTCGGCTAATTCACGGCCCAGCTTCGCGTCGTTGAAAGCGCACCCTTCAAGATTCTTTATATGTCTATTATGTGTACAATAAAGTATTAAATTAAATTAAATAAAAGTATTTTTGAAATTGGTCCAGTAGTTTTTGAGTTTATTCGTTGCGTACAAAAATACAAATCTTTCCTCTTTATAATATTAGTGTAGACAACAATCACTTTTGAAATGGCCACCATTCTCCACTGACTGCTTACCATCAGGCAGAGTGGAGTCACTTTGTCCAATATATTTTTTTTAGTTATTAAAAATATCATTTTTTATAGGTCATAATTCCAAAAGATCTGGCTGCCGACATGTCAGCACAAGTGTCATCACTTTCTCGCTTAGCTGACACAGACTCTGAACCAGACAGCCAAGACGAATCTGATGAGAAGGACCCACCATTATTACCTACAACCTTTACATGGCCGAAACACAAGCTTAAGATAACTGTTCTTAGTGATAGCGAATTTTTATAAAATAAAACATACTGCATAAATAAATGTACTTACCGGACCAGTACGGACAACTCATTATGATGGAAAAAGTTGCTGGAAGTAGACAAGGTCGACGCAGGTCTTGGTTAAGGAACATCTGTAAATGGACGGGAAAGGGACAGAAGCAAATATACAGAACTGACTGCCAATCTTTACTAGTTGGAGAGGCACCCTAAGAACTATGAATACACTGAAATACATATCAATGATATATAATTCCTAGTAGATACCGCATACAGCGACATACACGCACATACCTGCATTCGCTAGCATGAAAACTCACTGCGATTGGCCCAACCACAGCGCATACGTTCTGTGCATCCCATACTGTGAGCTCGACTTGATAAATAAACGTTAATGCGGTGTCTATTAAAGCCTGTGCAGACGAGGTACTGTCCCCCGGGTACTTTTTTGTCCATCGATATAGATCTCTTATAAATTGTATCGAATAACGCACACGAAGAACTAAAAGTACACCGTGCAAAAAGTCCTCCAAATTACAGCGGACACTGAAAGACCGGACTGAACGAAAGTACGGGAGAACCCTCGAAAAAAATATAACTAAACGTAACTAGGCGCAACAACGCACACGATGAACTTCCATAGCGTACGCTCCACTTAATTTCGGGCAACAAATGACCGCACACTGTATGCTTTGAGTCCGTGAGAAGTACTCGGTGGACATTTTTTACACGTTTCAGGCATTTTTGCTCCATGGATACACAAAGTCAAAGTTTCTCGTTTGCTCAGGCCTTGGAGGGTAATCTATGCTTTATGGAAGATAAATAAATTTTCAGCATTTACTGAATCTAAAGAGGAGCTCATAGCTCGCGTTCACTGATCGGTAAACTATTAGCGGGTTAAGCAACATAGAGTGCGGCTGGCTCATGGATGGGCGACTGCATACTGGTATTTGATCTGAGCGTCATGCTTCAGAGGGCACGTTAAAAGTCGGTCCCGGTTGTTACCAAGTTAAAAACAGTCGTTAGGTCCAGTCGGATGCCTCTATGAGCGACCTGAACAAATCCTGACACTAGGTTGACCACTAACCACTCGATATTTGATTGATTGACTCTAGAGATTATTAGAGGAGGCCTATGACCAGTAGTGGATGTCTAGCTAATGTAAAAGTTGAATCTAACACTATTGTATATTGATCTTAACAAATAGAATTTAGTTCATGTACTGATGAATGTATATACGCTTTTATTATATCACAAATAAAATATGTTTAGTTATTCTGCTTTTATTTTCTGAGAGCTGGTTTCCCATTAAAAAGGATGAGTACCAATTTAGCGCAGGGTAGATAGCTGAAAGTTTGTTATTGTGGCTATATTTGGAGCAATAAATGTTTTATTTTTAGCCTTTGCACTAAAGTGGAGTTTATCATTGAACATAAGTACGTTATAATTAAAATATAATCAATTAGACCGGTGTACGTATTCATAAGACTGGGAAAGGTAGTGTATTTTTTTTAACGCTATATTAGTATGACTTTAAATTACGCTCAATTTGAAATTAAAAAATATATCATAAAGAAAAAGGTATTGTAGCTCAGCTTTGTATTCAGATGACTGTTAATAGCAATAGAAAAAAACATTTAAGTAGACCCCAAATAAATATCGGGCAGGCAGAGGAAAGTAAATCTAGACCAAATTAATCTGTGGACAAGCCTGGACTGCTGCCCTCTAGTTAAAAGCCTCGGTACTACGACACTTGTTTTAAAAGATGACGGATTGTATAACTTGATGGAGTTAAAGTGCCGTTTAAAAACTATATATATTTTCGAAATGATGTGTTACAGTTTGGAACTGTTCAATAGCTATTTAGCTATTCTATCAAAGTTTCAAATTGCCTATTGTTTCCAGTGTTAGCCGCGAGGTGATTTATATTCTTTAGTTTCTTGCATGAACTGCAGATGGCGCTTAGCCACTTTAAGATTGAAGATGTGTAAAAATATAACGGTGAGAACTTACTTACTTACTAAATATTAAATTATTAATAATTATTATGCTTCATAAAAAGAAGATACAGGAATATGGGTGAACTAAAACTTTATAAACATTTTAAACTATTCAAATTATCATTTTTCTGATAATAATAAACTACACATTCCAATTTCCAAAAGTATTTGAAGCTTTTTGCCACAGTCTGATAATCATTGTTAAATTTATTTAGCCTAGCAACGAAGACTTTTTGTTTAAAAATAGTTCTTATGAAATTCTAAATCTATCAATACAAGAAACTTTTACACATTGTGCATTTTAATTGCCTTGTAATTAATTTACTAATTTCGATTCTCGATTTATAAAATCTCCACAATTCAAAAATCGAGATCAAAATCCTAGCAATAATATCTGTCAAACGGTTATCACAGAAGTGAAAGCGGCTCCTTCGGCACTTGTCAACAACGTAACTGCGGTTATTAACGGTTATTACTCTGTGGCTCAGTCAGTAACATCGCGCCATCTTGCTATAGCAATAACGCGTCGCGATCACGAATAAGTTTGTGGTTATAACCGTGTTTAAGCTCGTTGTAATGAGTGGAAAATCTAGTTGTGTATGGGACTATTTTGATAAAAATGAAGTGAATAAGAGAGCTACATGTAAATTTTGCCATGATAATTATAGTTACGCTAGTACAATAGCTAACCTCAAACAACATTTAATTGTTAGACACCGCGATGTTTGCCCCGATGAATTTATTTATCCGCCGACGAAGAAGACGCCAACGATTCGCACTGCTAGTAATATGCTATGGGGTTATTTTACTAAACTTTACGATAAACCTAGAGTAGCAAGATGTAACATATGTCATAATGAAAAATCCTATAAAACTTCTATTACGAATTTGAAGACTCATTTAGCAACTCTACATCCAGAGGCGTACGAAAGATTTGCACAAAATTTGCCGCCAAAATTCGATGAGTTTAAGACTACATGCAAAAGCAACACAAATTCCAGCGATAACAGCGACGATGATAGTAAGTATTATATAAATAATATGCTATATAATAAGCAGTTTTATAACAATAAATATAACTTACCTATCAATTGATTAAATAATTAATTATCTGTTGTTGGTCTGAAAAATGTCTTCGACAGTATTTTTCAAATTCTTGGAGTAATATTATTTATATTATTAACGATTTTAATTTCGCGATATCTCTTAATTTTCAAAGAGGAGCTAAAAAGGGAGTCAAGTCCCGTTACGCCTTCTACCAACAGATGAATAAAAGGGACTATAGTCCCTTTTGGTCTACAAGAAAATTTTTTTTTGTTTATTTTTTTTTTAAAAGTAGGTATTTTATGACGTCTCAAATTACATAAATATTTATTATTTAAAAAAAATACCCGTAATCGAAAAAGTTAATGTTTTAAATACATAAACATACATTAATCTCATATTCAATAAACAATAACATTCCTTGACATCAATTATTTCACAATGAGACCTTATCAAAGCCGTAACCCGACACCCGAGCGTAATCCGATCGCTAACGTAAACAATAGGGTCCGTTGTTTATAAATTCTAAGAATACTTACAACATTAGGCATCCGGCATCATCAACATCCATTGTGTAGTTTGGTTCACACACTTTTCACACACACAGTTAGCAGCTGTTAGAAGTGCTTACTTTATTAGTTCGACGAAATGACAAAACACTTGAACCACTTAAAAAAAAACAAGGGTCCTTGACAAAAAAAAGGTTCCATGACTTTATTACGATAGCGTTGTTTTCAAATAAAACATAACACTTCACAATAAGATAAGATTTCCAACATGTTGGGTTAAAAACAATACTGGCTACTATATAAAAAACTTAAGAAGTCAACAACAAAGGAGAACGAAAGTAATCTCTCGCGCGCGTAAACATGACTGCCTGACTTTTTTACTTAAAACGTCAAAGTCTATGAATGTAGTAGTGTTGGGTATCGTTATAATCTAAATTTAGTCGACTATTACCGTAAAAAATTCGGTTATATTCGGACGAGAATATAAGGAGTAATAGCGATTTTAGAGTTAATTCGATAATTCGACGGCGGCCATTTTGAATCGACCCCGAGAGGGTGTCGCCACAGATGCGGGTTTTTTGACAGACACCCCGAGAGGGTGTCCCCACAGACGAGGGGCTACGAATACAACATGTTAGAGTCAGGCAAATTTTTTCACGCATAAAACCTCGGATTTTCGGTGTGCGTTATCGCAGCAAAATAATGTCGAAAATAGTGATTTAAACGTTATAGATTTTTAGTTGCCCAGCTTCTGTAATTGTTGCGCACATTTTTAAATTTATTGCACGTATAGTTTTTTTTTTGTTATTTCACAAAAAACATTTTGTTCAACAGCCGAATTTTTTTTTTAATTATTACAGTAGTTGGGCAACTGAAAATCCAATAACATTTAAATGACTATTTTTGACAATATTTTGTTTATTTTTCGTTTTGGGGTATAAAACGACTACAAAAAAACCTTACATAAACACTACGGTACCAGCCAGCCAGTGAAATGAATGCTTAAGTCGTCCTCCTGACAATGTATGCTCCTGACTGAAAATTGGGTTCAGCGTTAACCTTTATGCTTCCTTTACACTATTAAAACAATTTGTGCCCAGCATCCAGAATCTCGCTGTGGAGGACCGTGTCGATTTTATTTCGGAAAATTTTATCTAGCCTATTAATAATTTTTAACAAAATCGGTTAAGCCGTTTAGGCGCTAAGTGGTAACATATACACATACAAACACACACTTTCGCATTTTTATTAAAGGATAAAATAAAGTTCCTTACCGTTCATATAGATGGCGTTACTAGTCTGTTCAGTTGCCGCAGCGTATTTAGAAAGTAAGTAACCAAAAAATATAAACGGCTATACTTTTATGTATAATAATAAATCTATTTAGACCAAGGGGAGGGCTCTTGACTTCTGCTGTATCAGTGGAGGCAAATTCGCCAGGCAATAGCCGTTTCTTGGAAGTGGATGGATGGGTACCAAGGCTGTGCCAGGGCAGTCAAAAACTTTGCCTCTAAGTACCTACCTACTAAAGTTAGGATTCTTTTTATAAACCTCGTTTTATTGGTAATGTCATTTCAAACTTCTAGGGAGAAAATAAACGTTGAACAGCTTCTTACAACATCGTTTTGAAGTTTCGAGATCATACGTACCTACATAAAACTGTTCTAAAGTAACAAGGCGCCCAAATGAGACGTTTTCAAACAAGTTATGATTATTATATTGCCCAATTTGTTTTTACACGAAAGGTTTATAATCTCATGGTTTGCGAAGTAAACGCTCAAGCACAAGGTCTAAAAGATTGAATACTTTTTACGGAGTTGGTTTTAATTTTTTTGGGAAAGCCCGTTAGGCTGTTACTAAGTTAAAATGTGTAAAAAGAAAAGATTTTAGAATGTAATATTTTTTCGTATTTATAGTATCTACTTATCTACTATTGAAAATACACTAGATAGGTACTGCCTACATTTTTTAAGAACGTTTTTTAAGTAGATACCTACAAAAAGTAGCTACTAATTTAGCCATAGTACCTACTTATTTTGCTAATTCTTGCAGTTTTACCTTAGTCAGCAATCGCTTCTCGGCCTTTTGGCTAAGATCAAAGTGTACCTTAGTCAGCAAAATGGGTAGGTTACTTGATTTTAGTGTACGTATTGATATTGAAGTTAGTTTCGTTAAAGGTAGGGACCTAGGTAAATAGATAGGTACTAGTTCCCAAGTACAAATACACGACTAATCATAAGTATAACAGTAACACAAGTTGCCTAGAACTTATTTAACCAAACTCGCTTACGCAGTTCACTGTTTTTTATCTTTTATTCGGTACAACATTACGCTACGTGATTTTCAACTCGTCACCCTATACTGCTATATGTATAACTCCACAAGCTATTTTATACCTTACCGGTTAGCGATAAAGCTTAGAATAAATCATCACGGTTTTTTGTTTACATCGCTCCGCCATATTGACTGTCAAAACCCCCGCGCTTTTGCCAATGGAGTTTCATCCTATTTAGTATGATTATAAAGTGTTTTATTAGTTGTTCAGTTGGGCCGTTTTGCGTTAACTGCTACGTTTATGTGTGTTGTGAGACTGCTTGTTTTCGACGTAAGAGTGGCAACGTCGCAACGTTCTGTGTTGTTATTGATCATTTCTAAAAATGGATACGAGGTATACCTGGATACTGGAGAGATGTTACGTAAATGAGGATTTTATTATTGATATTAGGCATACTATGTTTGGTATATAAAGTTTAATAGGTACGCCTTCTTGCTAAAAAAAGTGAAACTGCTGTTACCTAAGTCTGGTGAAAGAAATTGTGTCATATACATACCTATTAAGTTCATAGATGCACTTTAAAATCTTAAAGTAGGCTATAAAACTGCACGCGCAAAAAAAACGCCTCTTTTGAACACTTTTATTTTTAAACACGCTTTGTATTTTTACGATTTGCATACAGCAACAGCTGTTATCGGTTGCCATAGCAACTATGTTCACAACAATGCTCCGATTCAAACAGAAAGAAAAGTGTTTGGAATGTCTTGTTCGAAATTAAAAATGATTTTTTGCATAATTTTTTTTTTATTTATTTGCCCAAAGGGCAGGTTACAGTCTTTCGACCATACTGCCTAGTCTTCCGTGTAGGCATAATTTTATTTTAAATCAATTTTTAATTTTTTTCTATCCTTCATTTGAAACAGTGTCTTTACATTTTATATTTTTATAAAGCTATACTTTATTTTTAATTTCGATTGATTGATAACGCGCGAGCTTACAGTTGCATTCATTGACTCCGTAGCTAGGTGCATGTTGCCAGCTCATCATGGTACTCGGGTGACCCTTTCCCTCGGTGACTTGCCTAACTTGTTATGATAATATAGTGATTTTAAGTGGCAATACTAGCTAACAGGTACCTATAGATGTGGAAGTTTCTACTCCGTAAAGTGCACTTCACACAGTCTTGTATCTGACTATTTTTTTTAATTATAAATTGACTTCTTAAATCAATGTAATCAATCATTCAGCCAATAGTCAATTTTTTATAAAATTGCAGTGGTAAAAGCAGAGGCCTAATGGTAAGTTGTTACCGTAACCTATATGGACATGACTATGTTCTCTAAGATTTCTGTACTGCTAAAAAATAATCAAGCCGATTTCCGACCTTACCTACATATAGAGTAGGGGATGGGAGAGAGAAAGAAAAAGGACCTTTATAGAGACCCAGAAATATATATTATGTGGGTAAATGGATTGAGGGAGGTTAGGAAAAAGGAAAAGGGGGAAAATGGGTCTTCGGTGCTCTCCCTCACCGAGATAAATTATATATATAGTCCTCCTCCTTGACGTGTCCGTCAACGGCGAACCTGGCAAGACTTATTGTCTATTGTGGTAACGGACATGGCTTGCAAAACCAAACTTGGTTTTGAAGGTCCGGTTGCAAGGCGCACAGTACAACTGACCATCAACATTATAAGTATAGATATAGGAAGGCTTCGGTCGGGTCTTCTTGATAAGGCGTTTAGTGTCTAGGTCTTGAAGACGCTTTTGTTCGAAAGCCATGCAAGCCTTATGAACAGAGTTGCGCCATTTTGGTCTCTGGTTTGCGAGCTCTTCCCAATCATCGCAAGAGATCTTGCATGCGGTGAGATGGCGCTTCAGGACGTCCTTGTAGCGCAGGTACTGACCACCAGGTTTGCGCTTTCCCTCCTTCAGCTGTGAATAGAACACAGCTTTAGGCAACCTAGAGTCATCCATACGCACCAGGTGTCCGCACCATCTCAGTTGCCCCCTTATAAGCAGGGATTCAATACCACATAAGTTTGATCTGCGTAACACTTCTGAGTTTGGGACTCGATCCTGCCACTTGATACGCAGTATAGATCTTAGACACCTTAGGTGGAAACTATCAAGGCGCCTAATGTCGTTCTTGTAGAGACACCAAGTCTCGGTGGCATACAGCAGTATCGGTAGAACAATAGCTTTGTATACAGAGATTTTAGTTTGTAACCGAAGATCATGCGAATCCCAAACTCTTCTACGAAGCATACCGAAGGATGCTGCAGCCTTTGCAATCCGTGAGGAGATTTCAGTTTCAAGGCGATTGTCATTGCGGACTACACTACCAAGGTATCGAAACGATGTTACTTCCTCTAATGCCTTTCCATCTAATGATATCGGCGTCGGATCCGGTATAGTGCCACGTGCATGTTGCTTGAGCACTTGGGTCTTTGAGATATTTATTACAAGACCAAACCTTCGACACGACTCATTTAGGCTATTCAGGAAGGTTTGCAGAGTGCAGATATTACTCGCCATCAAACAGACGTCGTCAGCGTAAAGCGCGTCAATAATCGACAGATCTTGTACCGATTTACTTGCCTTGAAGCGACTCAAATCAAAGATACTCTTGTCAGTTCTCACGCTTAAACAGATCTGACCAGCGCTGATGTCGTTGTAGGAGTCGCTCAGCACGTAGGCAAAGTAGATGGCAAAAAGTGTTGGAGCCATCACATCGAGATAAATTATACTACTAAACCCACTTGTATTGTACAAACATATATTTACCCACCTTTTGCAAAAGTAATTAACATTTTTGGTAAATACGTAAGTATACGTATCATACACTCATTTACGATAGCGGCTTTTATAAGCGTTCGTTGCCCACCTTGTATGGAGAAGGAGATTATTTATTTATTTTTATTAGTTTATGCACACACTTAACGGTTATAAGAAAGTACATACAGATACAAGAGCACAAAGAAATAAGAGAAAGAAGAGGACTGTAGGGGTAATTGGGCCACCAGCGCCAAAGTATTAATTTCCATACTAATGCGATTCGTCCGGTAAGTGAGAGTGCTGATTCGCGAAAGCCCAATTATCCCCTCAATTCTCTTTTTTTCCTTTTCCTTCCTATTTCCTTTTTCCCTACACGATCGGTAACGGCAATTGTTTCTACAATGCTTAGGGAACACAAACATGTTCATAGAGTTAACTTTACTATCAGCAAAGCCGTATGCTTGTTCACCACCGAAGTTAAATAAAATTCATAAAAAAAAACATCCATCAAAACATATTAAAATAAATAAATATTAATTAGTCTAAATAGTGAGAGGTATAAATTGGTATCGAAATTATGCTAATTTTCGAATGCACCGATGGCGACGCCATGGCGCCAAAAACTGGTTTCAGTATCTGGTACCATGGCAACCTTTCCAATATTAGCTGTTAAGAAGTACAGCAACATTTCCGGTTAAGATATCATTTATTGTGGGCGTATGGTGTCTCGTTTAGAAACTTCTATGATGAAGACTACTGACATACAATGGTCTGGGTGTTTCTTTGTAGGTATAATTATGTATGTATTTACAAAAATAATGTATGTATCTAAGTATGTTTATCATTGTAGAATCCTTACCTGTGCTCTATATATAACATATAGATATTGTGGTGTAGTTGTGTTAGTTTTATTATCTCTCTCTTTCTGAGTTTTGAGAGACGACGAAGGGCAGATCGGGCAGAGTTGTATACTGAATATTATGTGAATGCGATCACAAATCCGCCTGTCAAGAGTGATGACTATTCCAGTCGCTTTGTGAAAGTCCTTTGTCCAGAAAAAGATGTCATCAGGATATCAAACAGATTTATGGAGCGGAAATTCTTTGGAAAGTTAGTGAGAGTCGTCCTATCCGGACAAACACGAACCAAATAGGTGATGTGTTGACTAAGGGCACAATTACAAGCACCCCTAACCGACGTGTGTATGAAAAGATTAATGAATGTTGAAAATGCAAAGGAAGTTTGCTTGATTCGCAGCAAATGGCTTGGCCCCATTAATGGGAGACAGGCGTGAAGTTAATGAAGTTATATAATATGCATGTATTTATGTACCAACATATATATTCTTTCTGGCAGTTGCATCTACCCGGTAACAACTTAAAACTCGCAAAATTGCATTTCACAATAACATGTTTGCTCCCAAATATTTCGACGTCACAGTTATTTAAGCAAATACCTACGTACTCGTAGCTGTGAGCTGAACAAATATGCCGGCTGTACTTACATAATATTTGCTTTTAACAACTAAAAAACATGTTTTGTTTGGTGTAGTAAAATAGCCATGGCGGCCATGGCTTTGTTTATTAGTTTAATTATGGAGGCTGACTGAGTGTTAGTTTGCTAGGCTACTTTAAAAAGTATTTTAAATAAATTTGAGCGTTCAGTAGTTTATGTTATCATCAGTCAAAAAACTACCAGAAATATTCACCTAAACCCAATGATAGAATATCATTGCCTAAACCTGTCCTAAGTAGCATTTACCTATCGCATGCCCGTCAGGTTATCGGTCCACCTTGTGAAGTTGTGAGGGGTCTGCAAGTATTATGACCTGAGGTATTTCAACAGGTAACTCTGCATTTCCGTTGAAAATATAAGCGTAATGATGTTACGACTACGAGGTTTGTAGGTGACGAGGAAATGTGTTACCGAACTATAATTATTGTGAATTGTGACGTATGTATGTTGAATAATATAAAACATAATATCACGACTTTACCCGAAAGGGTAGACAGATATATAACACTTGCGTTTCTCCAACTATGAGAGCCCGTTGCCCAGGATTTGAACATTCGGGTATGTAGGTACACTAAGGCCCAGGTACAGTGAGCTTTCAAGGAACCTTCCTATCACGCACGAGAAGGCTGTGAAAAGAATCCCACATCTAAGCTTAGAAGATTATAATTATGTGCCGAATTGGAGAACCACATATCAAGAAAGGAGTTTTTGATTCGGCATATCTACTACGAGTAATACTATTGTTGCAAGCATCCATGCAACAGTAACCCCCTAATATCAGGCAGATTGTAAGCTTGTTTGCCACTTCATTTGTAATTTTATTTCATTTCATTTGAATGTAATTTATCTATAATATGTATGTATTTGCAAAAAAAATTGTATCTACGTTGTATATTAGTTGTTTAGTACCCATAACACAAGCAAATATAATTGCTTAATTTGGGGCTAGATGGCGCTGTGTGAATGTGGTAGAATACTATTATTATATTATTATTCTCTTTATTTATAATTTTTCATATTTATTACATTTTTAAATATATATTTATAAAAACCAAACATACACATTTAAAATATAAAAATAAATTACCACCGGCAACATTATTATTATTATTATTTGTTTAAAAATAATAACATTGTCATAGATGTCTGTGACAGCCGGAACTGACGACATAGTCTGGTAATTATAATTACGAACACCATACAAACATCACTAAGCCTACGCGAATAAAAACATTTCCTCTTTAAAATACTTTTTTGTCATTTGTTTTATCATCTCGTAAAATTTTATGAGTCAACATAATCGCTATAATATAATGACGTGTTGATAATGTAAGGCTAATGTCTAATTCATAATTTTATTTGGACATTACTGACTGACCAGTGAAGGAAAACATAGTGATTCTTTACTATCTGGACTTTAAAGTCTGAAATTGTCAATCCTCCTTAAGCAAGCGTGGCGAATGTAGCGATTAATGCTTATTGCCTTCTCAACATGGCTAACTCGCGGAGACACTCAGGTCAAAGCAAACGGCTTCTAGCGCTTTTGACGCTTATGAGCGTAGTGAGCACTGGCTTAGCTGGGTTGCTTGAGCTTCTCTCATCATAAGCAATATAAAAATCACTTGAAATTTCGCGTGACTTTTTTAGGTTTTTGCAAGCTTTCATTTGAACGACTCTTAAATACTCCAGGCAAGCAGTTGTTGAACTTTATTCATTGCGTGTTGCCTGTTCACAATGGGTCTAGGTCTTCTCGAGGTTATTGCTCTTAAGTATAATAACTCAAATAAATGCCTTGACATAAATACTGAAGAAAGAACTTTAATTAACCAATTTAGTGGGCTCAAGACTTCATTATTTCTTTATTAGATGTTAGCGAGGTCGTTTAGATAATCAAGTAAGAGCGGTATTCGATTTAGGGTCTAGGTACCCTAAATCAAGTACGTAAAATCTTTGTACCCCTTTCGATGACTCCTTTGAAGATTAAACACGAATGAGAAAGCATTAGAAATAAAGAAAAGAAAATCAGTTTCCATACGTTTTGTTTGGGTCTGAGAGTTCTTCATTAGGTGGACCGACCGCATTCTTCTTTACCACCACCGAAATTGTATAAAAAAAGACCTTATTTTCCTTAACAGCCTTCCCTATAGGCTACTGTAATCAACAGTGATCGGAGTAGGTAGATTGAAATGGGGTCATTGATCCGAAACGTATATATTAATATGGACACTCCTCCGGAATTGGTGGATTATTAAAAAAAAACCGGAACTTATGTAGGAATTTTATTCTGCCAGAGTGGAAGGAGTCATTTGATGATTTGCCATCCTCAAAAAAAGGTAGGAATTGTAATAAAATGAGCAATATTATTCTTTATTATTCTTCATATTTTTTTTTACGGCACACAGTCACGATTTGACAAAACCCAACGACCAATCAGAACAACGGATCATGGGTGGTACAATAACCGGTTATCAGAACAATGCGTACGCCCGCCGACGACATGCCAGGTAGCTCACTCGTTTACTTCGGTTCGTAGAGTGCGCATCTTTGTTTGTTACTGTGTTGTGAAAACGTTACTTGACCCTGGCTTGTGTACATACTGACTTCTGGAATCTGCTCTAAACCACGATTTGGCTCGAATATACGGACTCAGATTTTTCACTATTGAATTGGATCTACATATTTAAACCAAGCTTTGGTAAGTAATATTTTACTAGTTACAAGGAGTATAAAGCATGTTTGGATGTACTATAAGAATATTTTTAGTATTGTGTTTGTTCGCTTAACCTGCTGAACATACCATGAGTCTTAATATTGTTAAATCTTTAATAGAGTATGAACCAGTGAGCTTAGTGCGAAACAAAATTATGATATTCTAGTAATGTAGTCGCAATTCAGCTGACTCCACTATTAACCGACATTTTTCTGGAATCCGTATATAATTTGAATGCCCTGTGTCCTCTTGCAATGTATTGGTAAAATAAATTACTATAGGCCTTATCTACTTCTCTACAAAATATTCTACGAAAAAAAAAATAAGTTGTCCGCCATCTTGTAGCGGCAGCCATTTTGGATTGACAATAATATTGAATATACATAATTGTATTGTCACCAGAATCAAAGGCGAATACCAAATTTTAGATCAATCGGTTGACAGGAAGAGGGTGAAATTTCAATGACTAAATTTGATCCACGAAAAATAAAACAAACGGAGTAAGCTAAATAAACTAAATAAAATGTAATTTTTTCATGTCTTTGTTTTAGGTGATATATACGAGGTTCCATCTCTAAAACAAAGTTCAGATATGGCAAACGTCAAGGCTGAAACTGTAGAAAAATGGATATCCGGTCATCCCGAACTACTTTACGATCACGCTAGTGGTACAATATACTGTTCAAAATGTGAAAGCCATTTGAAAACCATAAATAAAGGAAATGTTAAAAGACATATCGAAGGAGCAGTACACCAGGGAAAGTTTAAGCGGCCCGAAGAGGAATTTTATTTCGATCTTATAAAATTTCTCTTTTTGTGCAATATTCCGTGGTCTCAGATGAAAAATAATACTTTTCAAGATTTCTTTAAAAAATATATGTGTAGTACCTGTTGTTGTACGTGTACTAATCGTACTCTGTCAGATGAATCACAGTTACGGAAAGTTTACTTGGACAAGTTTTTTAAGAATAAAATCAATTCGATTCGGCAAAATTATAAAAATGAGAAACTATGGATATCATTAGATGAAACGACAGACTTTTTAGGTCGCTATATAGTCCATTTTTTAATAAAACCATTACATCCTAGCAATTTGACTAGACCTTATTTGGTAGCATGTAAAATGCTAACTGTAGTTAATGGACAAACAATCACGCAATTTGTGTTAGAATATTTGGAAAACTTTTGGGAAGATTCTTTTGAATCGAAGGTAGGTAACATTCTTGTCCTCTGCACTGATAGCGTTGCATATATGCTGTCTGCAGGACGAAATTTAAAACAATACTTACCTGAAATGAAGCACGTAACATGTTTGGCGCACTCTCTTCATCGCGTATCTGAGCAAATTAGGTTAGAATATCACGATGTTAACATTTTAATAGCAAATGTTAAAAAGGTATTTTTGAAAGCCCCAAGTAGAGTCAAAATTTTAAAAGAAAAATATCCAGATTTGCCGCTACCTCCCCAACCAGTTGTTACAAGATGGGGCACTTGGTTAGAGGCAGCATTTTATTACGCTCAAAACTTTGAAAAAATAAAAGAAGTATTATCTTGTTTAAGCAGCTCTGATGCGGTATCTATTCGAGAGGCAAAAAATATTATAGAAAAAGAAAATTTAAAAGAAGATTTAAATTACATTAAAGACAATTATTTTATAATTCATTTGTCTTTAAAAGAATTGCAAAAGCATAATTTATCGTTGACAGATTCACTTTTAGCATTTGACAACGTCAGAGATGCTATAAATCAGTGCAATTCAGAAAATATAAAAAATAAAATAGAACGTGTTATGGAACGAAACCCAGATTTAGACACACTTAGAGAATATAGTGAGGCCATTGAAAAAAATGAAGCACATAATTTAATACCTTTTTTAAAATTTGCTCCTTTGACATCGTCAGATGTAGAACGGTCTTTTTCCATTTATAAATGGACTTTAGATGTTAAAAGAAATAGGTTGAAAATAGAAAATATAGAGAAACTCATAGTTATATATTTTAATTGTAAAGATCAGGATTACCAGGATGCTGACATTGTAATCGATGAAGATTAAAAATGTGAATAAATGTAAAATGTACATATTTAACAATAAACAATGTTGATTTTTATCTTTTTTCTTTATTCTTCCCCTTTTTTTTGGTCCTAAAATCTGACTAAAATCAACCTGTTCCTTCGTATGCCCTTTACGTTTCAGAGTCGCGGTGCATCCTTAGAACAGTCTCACGACCCCAGCAGGCATTGGCCCTCTATGGGGCCCCGTCATTTATTCTACCCTTAATGCATTTTACCATGACCCCTATGAAAATATTTAAATTTAAGTGCAACATTTTATGTCTATCTATAAAAGTTCTAGCCATAAAAGGCTAAAAATAAAAAAATTAAAATTAAAGCTTCGATCAGAATTCGATTGTTTTTATTATTCAACAGATAAATAATGAATTAATTTAGTTTTGATACCTTCCTTTAAATTTTGAATTGAGTAGGAATAATATCACTACCAACATTAACAATATTTAATTGAATCCGGAAATACCGGAATTACTTTCCGGGAAAATGGCTTATCCATGTTATTCTTTCTGTGTGCATTTATGATACAAGTACCAAAAATCAATCTACTCCGATCACTGGTAATCAACTAATTACTTACCATCAGGTGTTCACATATTTTTAGCAGATTTGTAAGTAAAAATCGTTTTAAAACCATAATTAAGTGTTCAAAATTGCAAATTAGTTCCATTCGGACTTCCCAATTAATTATCTGCGTCTTATTTCGTACAAAGTTGTAAACATGTCCGTCCTTGAGTTTAATGAGTTGTAAAAAAATATATTAACATAAAAATAGTAGCTAGTGAATTCTAGAATATACGGTAGACATGCGTACTAGAGAAGGCATGAGCATTGACCACCACGCTTGCTCAAAGCGGATTGGCAAATTCAGACTAAGTCCAGTTTCTGACTATGATTTTAGAATAATTTTCAGGGTGGTGAGATGACCATCTCTGAACTGCTTACTATCAGGCAGAGTAGTGTACTTAGTAATTTTCTCTTTGTGGCTAGATCGCACTGATTTTATACCAATGCAAATAGGCAATGTTACATTTACAACAATACCTATAGCACCACGCCTTTATTCCTTAAAGAGGAAGGCGACCTGTAAGACCCATGTTTCGCCAGTTATCGTTCTTATTTAACAAGAGATCGAACCCGAGAACTCTGCGTAGTAGTCTGTACTTCTCCACCAATATAAAATACAATACATAATGTTTCAGCTATACCCCTTGTCCTCTTTTCTTTCTCACAATCTCTTATTCCTACGCAGATTACGTATTAAGTGTACCTACCAACCTGCTGCAACTTGCGCCGCTAACGAGAAAAAAATACCGACTGAGTAGGCAATAAACTGAAATAGGTATATAACCAAATTTAAAACAAATTGACATCACGGCGAGTTTGTCAGTTGTCCTATTTGACCAGGCGTTGCACGGAGCGGCAACGTTGCCTTTCTCTTTATAACGAACTGTTTTTGTTACTTTTGTTAGTACACTTGCTTTATACCAAATATTATTATCTCGTCAGTGACTGTTTATTTAATATTATAGCTAATAGGGGCAAGCCTGTTGTTGCCAACTCAATCACTTTACTCATAGCAATTTCAAAAACAGTTTCAGAATCAGATAATAATCTGATCTTACCCTATTCTAGTCTCTATCTATCGACCCAAGACCTCTACCTACGTGGTAGTCCGTACACCGAACCAAAAAGTCATGATGAAATTACTGGTTAGGTATAATAACATCATCATGTAGATATTTAGATATCTCCCGCACTGTAAATACTTAAGCCTGACGTCGCGGGAGACTTTACAAACATAATTAATGAACAGAGTACTTTCAGACTCTGAATAAATTTAAAAATCATACAAATTTTGTACAGTGTGGGAATCGGCATTTATTTAAATACCTCTTGCAAAGCAGAGTCACAGTTATAATATATTTGCAGAGTTGCAGTCACACTTAAGGTACGCGACTGAAGCAGTCATATTTTAAGTTTCTCTTACAAGCAATAGGTTGTACATAATGTGCTCTGTATTTATTTACTGTTCTCTATTTAGAGATACCTAGGTCTTCACCTTTATGACCTTTTGTAAGGAGGCATACCTATGCATCCTTACATAAGGTCTTAAAAGAGGTGGTAATCAATACTATTATATAAAGCGGAAGAATTTGTTTGTTTGAACGCGCTAATCTCTGGAACCACCAGTCGGGTTTGAATAACTCTTTTTGCCAGAAAGCCTAGTTCTTGAGAAAGGTTATAGGCTATGTATCATCACGCCACTGGCGACGGAAGCAGAGCAGTAACCAAAGAAACGGGAAACCTAATGAGCTAATGTTAATGTTAATGAGTGAGCTAATACAGAATAAATCTAGATTACTTCATCATTATAATTTTGACGAAGAGACATAACACTCTCTCAAAAGGACAAGTTTTTTCGGCCAAGTTTATTCCCGTAAAGTCATACACCAGTCACCCAGTTTGACAGACGGATTAGTGAGCAAGTTGATACTTTAGAACACAGTGGTTCGTTATCTGGCTGGAGCCTATGGCGGTAGATTTTAGGGAGCGGCAAATGTGAGGCAATTTTTTGTATTACAGTAATGAAAAAAGAAAATTATGTACACGGAGAAAACAAGCTTCGACAATTTAATAAAAATTACAATATTTATTTTAATATTAAGTTCCCAGTATAGTATAGTATAGGTAAGTCCTTAATTAAATTACTCTAACGTCTGTGTATGAAAAATAACTAAGTCTTTGTAAAATATTATGTTTGTGATTGTGATATTTCAAAAATATACTAATTAGCGTTTAATTATTACTAATTAAGTTTCGTAATTTTACCCTAAGTTCACCTTTTTTTTCTTTGTAAAGCCTTACTAATTTTAGCATCGAATGGGAAAGTATTACCCCATACTACCCTTTCATACCACTGTCCGAAACCGCGGCAGCGTCTAGTATTAATACTAATACCTACATAAACACTGGAATTTTTCGACGATTAAACTGCGCATCAAATGAAGCAACCGGCTCAATATCGCTCAGTCAACATTTTTATTGTTATATCAACATCCGTCACGTCGTGAACCTGATTCTGTTAGCGACGACTGGTACTACTTATTCTTATCGAGTGGTCAACCTAGTCAGGTCGCCCATAAGTCTGATAACAACATGGTAACAGGTCTGGAACCATCTTTTAACGTGCCCTCCGAAGATCAAATTTATACCACTGAAGGGTATCTATCTACCCATCGGTGTCCGCCCATACCCATATACGGGCCAGACGTGACTCGTAACTAGTACATTTTTTTGCTACTGTAACTGGGTAACTGCTTTTATAATCAATACTGTATATTGTTAACAAAAAAAAACATGATGGTTAACGTTATGGACGAATTTTACTATCGTGAGTTTTCTCCGTTTTCTTAGTAAGTATTAAAGGTATTAAGTACTACTATTTACTACTTTTGTGGCATTAGCTCCGAGGTTGGAATTAGCCTGGTAAAAAACAACGGGCTTACTCCTTGTTGGCCATAGCTAGCGAAACGCGTGTGTTACCTCCTAGCTCTACATCTCTACCTACCCCTATAGGGAACACGGCGAGATGCTATAAGTTCCTGTAAGCTAATAACCCATCATCTATTAAGATTATAATATTATACTGTCATAGCAACTTGCAGGAAATACCTAGTACTCACGAACGAGGAAGCCTGACTTCCGTGACCGGGTTTACGGTTTTCCTCATCGATATTATTTATTTATAATCTGTAAGTATATTTATAACTACAATATTTTTTACATAATTTTTAAATAAAAGAACTGCGCAATAGTATTATTACAAGAAAAAAATTAAGTAGAAAAATAACTAGGTATAAGTTATATTTTACCAATAATAATAGATAACTTTATTAATTCGATAGAACTTTAGCTAAATAATTGTTGTAGGGTCTACAGAGCCTTGGGCACAGGAGCAAAGTGACCAAGGTACCCGGCCAAAGAGTACTTTTAACAATCATACTAACCTAAATGAAAAACACCAATCCGCTGCCATTCAAATTCTTCTCATTGCCAAAAAGTTTATAACCAGTTGTGGACTTGTTCAGGCTGAAAGAGATTTATAAATTTATAGCTTTCCGCGGCGCGGTTTTACCCGCGTCTTTGCTTACTGTTCTGCTCCCGTCGCCAGTAGCGTGATGTTACATAGCCTATAATCTTTTTCAAGAACTGGGCTGTCATTATGCAAAATTTATTATTCTAGAGAAATTAGCGCGTTAAAACAAACATACAAACAAACAAACTTTTCCACTTTATATAATAATAAGTACATAAAGATTTATGAATATGTATAAGTAGATACTTTTATTTTTTTTTTTTGTCGACTTTAGCAGACGAGCAAACAGCCCACGTGACAATTAGTGGTAACTGTCGCTCATGGACGACTCAAGAGTCCCTGTCATTGCCTCATTCTCAGCAATGCCAGAGACTCTGTGAAGCCGCTGCCTACCGTAAGGGAGTGGGGTAGGTGTAGAAATTGAGGGAGATAAGAAAAAAGGAAAAAGGGGAGAAAGACCTCCGGCGCTCTTACTCACCACTACGCTAAAATTATACTAAGTATCTACTAAACTTACTTAAGTAATTAACATTTTTGCTAAGTACGTATACCTACGTATCATAGACTCTCGATAAGAGCCTTTTAAAAATATAATTATCAGTCAGATTTCTTTCACATTGCATCATGTTGCAAAGAAAAGAATGAAAAAGCCTATTAATATACTGCAGGACAAGAGCCTATTCTCATACAGAGAAGGCGTGAGCATTTATCACGGATTGGTAACTAAAAATGGAGGAGCAATGCCAGAGACTGAGTTTTCCATGAGCGGTGGTTACCACTGATAAAACACCGTAGGTATTAAGTTTATGGTGGAAATCGTATCAAAATACCAATAGTTTGGCACTTCTGGATTCCACTGACTGCTTACCATCAAGCAGAGTCGAAGTCACTTTGGTAGCCTAATAATATAAAAAAAGAAAAATACGTAGGTAGGTACAAGATTTTGCGGTTTTGCTTTAGTGTAACATATATTTAGAGAGAATTACCAAGTAACAGTAATTAACATGCATTAAATATTTAATATTACTTCTTTGTAAAATCCAGGTCGTCACTATTTCTACAAGAAATTAATTCATTCGTAAAAAATAACGTGGTATCTATCTTACCACGTGTTTTTTTTTGCTACGTTCAGAATGAGTCAGTCAAGAGTCAGTGTATGAGTCGTTTTTAACACTTTGTTTGTTATCTATGCTTCAACCGAATGAGGGCGTAAATTAAAAAGTGTTACTTTAATAAAGACAATTAACATTAATTATCTGTATTGGTTTGTTTATGGCCAGTCAGTCGGCCGGGTCACTTATGTGGATACCTACCTTTCTACAACAAATTACAAATGGTTTAAAATTCTAATTTTTCTCTCTAAGTATAATATTCATGCAATTACTTAATTAAGTCGAAATGGCCTCAATTCGTAAACAAGAGGTATGTTCGAACCGGGGCAAGTACCAATATGAATTTTCAAATCATATGTAGGTGCAGCATGAATGGGTCGGATCGTCCGGGGAAGTACTACCCTCTCATAGAAGATCGACGTAAGAGTAGTAGTGTCCGTACTACTGCGTTTCGCTCGGTGAGTGAGAGCGCCGGAGGTCCAATTTTCCCCCTTTCCCCTTTCCTTACCTTCCTCATTCCCTTCCCCTAACCCCATTCCCAGCCGCCATAGTGGAGACCACCATACCAGCAGTTTAAGACTATGGCTTTTGGTATGGTGGCCACAACTTCTGGATTCCAGTGACTGCTTACCATCAGGCGGGGTGGAGTCACTTGGTAGGCTACTATAAAAAAAAAGGTACTTTCTAAGTTTATCTTGGAAATTTCTGACTGACGGTGAAAAAAAAATCGTGAGGAAACCTGGACTAAAAAGTCTGAAATTGCCAACTCGCCTCGAGCAAGCGTGGCGATTAATGCTCATCCTTTCTCTAATGAGAAGAGGCCTTTGCCCTACAGTAGGACAATAAATAGGCTGGTATTATTTAGTACTTAACATTATATAAAGCTTTTGTTTTTTTTCCTATGTGTATACATATTTATTGATACACTAAAGAAAAATGCAAGTAGTCATGTTCATGCACAGAAATACACACAAAGTGGGAATCAACACCACAGAGGTCGTCAAAATGTAACGACTCTTGATAAATTAAATTATTTAATGGTTACTGATACCTACCTACTATTAATTATTCTGTGCTGATACAACGTAGGGCGTCACGAGACTGAGGACAAGTAGGTACTTCTTATCGCTAACGAGGGGCCATTGACCGGGCACCACGCGAACCAGGTCATTAGGAGTGTCGTAATAGAATTGCATATAAAATACAGAAATAGATGTGTTTATATAGTGACTATTGGTTTATTTGACCGTTGAAGCTAAGAAAAATAAGTAATGGGTGCAAAGTTTGTCCTTTCAACAGGTAAATTACAGTGTTAAAATTCTTCAATTCTTTCCAACATGGCTTTGCAGAGATTAGATCGCGGCGGTGACATAACTATATAATGAGTATGAATATACTACGCTACATAGTTTATTGTATACACCGCATATAACACTACATTCAGCAACAATATTTTATATAACACCCACTTTACTTATTCTTACCAATTATTTAATTTAATTTTAACATGAAAAACCAAAAAAAAAACTCAATTTTTTTTTAAAGTATGTATCATGCCAACATTACGCCATTATTCATTACAGCAATCAATATAACGATGTATTTAAAGTTCTAGAAACCACCACAGACCCAAACTTAGACTGGTTTGTTCAACCGGTTTCGTTCGCTAGATTTATTTATTTGAGCATAGAATACTTTGTGATAGAATATTCTTTATTGCATACCACATATTACAAAACAAATAACAGAACAGGTACAAAATTCGGTTGTGATAATGAACAGGAACTTACAAAAATTGTAATAACCTGGCGATTAAAAAGAGTGGCCTGAGTTTCTTGCCAGTTCTTCTCAAGGCTCTACCTCGTCAGCGAACTGGCTGTAGGTTAATTGCCTGACATTTTGTAATTTTTAACGTATCTTTTCCAGTTCCAGACAAAATTGCTAGCCTTACCTGTAAAATCAGCGGAACTAATGTGCAAAAGCACGGAACCGCTTCTGTTGTGCCCGATGTGGTCCCCGTCCAACCCTCACTCTTATCGAAAACTCTTTGACCTATTGCGATTTTGCAGGTAAGGCTGGCAATTTTGTGTGGAACTGGAAGTGATCGCTTCTAGCAATAAGACTGCTCATTATCACAACCGAATTTTGTGAGGAATGAGTAATGGTTGAACGGGGACCACATCGGCAGCACTGAACCGCTTCCTTCTGCCTGATTTGGTCCCTGTCCAACCCTTAATCATTTCGAAAACTCTCTGACCGCCTAGGCAAGGATAGATTCATAGAAAAGTGCGGTTCCGTGCTGAAAAGTGGAAACCCTGAGTGTGGAATTTTCAATCTGCCTAAGCAACCACTGAGCAACAATGGTGATCAATGCGCAATGTTCTGACTTCGATATGTTCCCTCTATGTTGAGTCTGAGAATCTACTGTTCTAGAACAAAAGACTCGACTTGAGAGTAGATTCATAGACAAAAGTGCGGTTCCGTGCTAAAAGGTAGAAGTCCTAAGTGTGGAATTTTCAATCTGCTTAAGCAACCACTGAGCAACAATGGTGATCAATGCGCAATGTGCTGACTTATATATGTTCCCTCTATGTTGAGTCTGAGAATCTACTGTTCTAAAACAAAAGACTCGACTTGAGAGACCCTTTTACAAGAAAACAAACTGACAATATTACTATTTTAAACATAAATGTTTTCGTTCAATGTTATCTTCTATTCTTATCTTATGTCTGTATACTTACAGACTGGCTAAATCATTGTAAACACTTTTATTAGCATACTAAAACTCTATTCAGTTTGATGGTAAGCAGAGGAGTTTTTGCTCTTTCTAATCATCATCATATTAACCGAAAACGCCACTACTCAGCAAAGGTCTCCATGACCTCCATATTTTTTGTCCTACTCATCACTCATACCGCCATGTTTTTCTTGTTAACGACGAGGATTCGCTGTTTAGTAGTGTGAATTTGGCCCACAGCTATTTAGACTTATCATAATTTATGAGTCATTTTGATAATGTTAATAAATAGCAAAGTATTCAGTAGTAACACTCCCAAATAATACTAGAAAAAATAGCCCAACAATTTAACGTAATATATTATTCAATCGCTAGAAAGTTCTTTACGAAAATAAAATTCCTTGTGTTATTTTCGTCTGGACACACTGTCTATTTTTGGCGCGAATTGTATCGCTTTAAATAAGATGTTTACCAGTTTACCATCTTCAATCGTTGAGTCATAGATACGCGGGCTGATCCTAATGTATTTTATGTAGTTTTAATAATAACCTGTTTTTTATTAGACAGTCATTATAAGTAACATTTCTTTTGTAGCATTACATAAACAAGATAGCATTACGTACATCTTTATCTACCGAAGGGGTAGGCAGAGGTCTTGTCTCACGACATCTCGCCAGCTGATTAGGACTCGTGCAACTGCAACAGCCTGTTGTCTTAGCTACGAGAAAGAGAGGTCGCAGCACCACAGACAGATACAGAATGGTGTTGCATGTCCGCTTTCTCGCTCTAGTAAACGACGATTCTGAGCGACAGAAAAGGATATATGCATAGGAAAGTGCAATTCTGTGCTGCCAGATGTGTGGTTCAGCCACTGAGAATTTATATACAGAAGTGTTAATATCTTTTACCCTATTAAAACCAACACCTCCGTACAGTACCTACCACTGAACCATCGAGGCAGTAATTTCTTAGTAGATATCTACATATTTTTAAAATTACTAGTAATCAAATTCATATCTACACTACAACACTGTTTACAAAAGACTTTTAGTGAGGCAAGGTTCCGAAACAATGGGATTTCATCGTATAAAACCTTAGCACGACATCATTCTAAAATCATCTTTATATCTTTACTAGTAAAGACGATAATCCTATAAATGCATCTTAGTTGATACTGATGCATGCCCTTGCTCAGTTCGTTGCCTTATAGTACGTCCTCGACATCGCACGTATGCATTATTAATACTGGCAACCCGCCCCGCCACTGTAGCTTTAAAAAGTATTTTAAAATCGAATGAAGCTGAATAGATAGGCAATAAATAGGCTGGTTACCTTAGTCACCATAATATTATTAATGTTTTAAAAACATACTCACTTGTCAAAGTTTAGGTGTCTATGAATGACTGGTTATTTTATTTTATTTAGGTAGTTTCTCTCAAGACCCTAGGGTTCTCGAAGAACTCAGATAGCCTAGTAGGTCACTGGAATGTATCTCGATAGGCAAAGTCAAAGATATTTTATTCATTCGGGTTAATCAAGTTAACACTCTATGAACATTAAAATAACAAAATGTCAACCAATTAACCTATAGCCAGTTCGCTGACGTATGAGAAGAACTGGCAAGAAACTCAGGCCACTCTTTTTAATCACCAGGTTATTCAATTTTTTGGTAGTAACAAAGTGACGCAGGCAATACAATACTTTTACAATTAATTACAAGTTTTTATGTTGTAAAGAAAATAAAACACGTAGTTAATAAAAAGTAAAATGTGTGTGCTTCACAGGCTGCCTCAATTTGCGTATTTATTACTGCAAAAAAGTAAAAGTAACTAAATATGGACTGTGGTAAATGTTTATAATAAATACCTAAACTGATATCGCGGTAAAGGCGCAGGTTCGAATCCCGCTTTGAGTTTAAAAATATGCCACACTTATTTCATCACTTGCCTTCTTTTCAAGACTGACTACCGGCAACGTTTCTTTAGAAATATATATGGCATCCGAAGCAAAACCATAATATTTAGTTTACACGTCTACAGAGACCAAAGACGATAGATCCACAGAGACATACAAAACTGCTCATACATCCATTTTCTGACCTCGACAAATGTCCATAACCTTGCAGATGAATCCGCTATAACTTTGCTGCGAGCACCTCCTTGTTTGGTGAATATAATAAAAAATAACCTACAGTAACGACCAAATCCATTTTCGGACAATGTAAACAAACAGTCTTTTCAATATTTTTCTATCAAAAACTCCGTAGACGATGACACATGGGTTTATACACATTCTGTTCACTATATACTTCATTTTGCAACTATTTCTACTAATGATTAATAATCAAATCTAGTTTATTTAATAAAATTACGAATTACTTTTTGCGGTCGAATTAAGACGTCAAAATTTTTAACAGTTTTATTTTTTCTGTACTCTTTAATGTCTTTGAAAACCAATGTTGTAATTTATTATCTATCTATATATATAAAAGAAAGTCGTGTTAGTTACTTCACTTATAACTCAAGAACGGCTGAACCGATTTAGCTGAAAATTGGCAGGGAGGTAGTTTAGAGCCAGGAGAAGAACATAGGATACTTTTTATCTTTACTTTTTTTTTTTTTTTTTTACGTATAATGACAGCTATGTAATGACGTGTGGATGACAATTTGATATTTGTAAGAAATCAATAATAAAACTATTTCTATTAAATAAATAATTAACATTATTGCCCAATTGCCCATTCGTATAAACAGTGAAGTGAACTATAAAACTCGGTATGGTTGAAAATTTAAGTTTTTAGGTGAAGTGAAGTTTAATTAATAATGCCGCGACCAAGACGATCGAATCCTTCCCGACAAAGCCGTGATGCAAGAAGAATACGAAATACTGCAAATGAAAGGACTGAAGAAGAACAAGAAATTGCACGTGAACAGCGCCGCGATAGTATGGCTCGACTTCGTGCTTCTCAATCACGAGAGCAAAGTGAAGCAGCCCGTGAAACAGCTCGGTTGGCAATGCAGAATCGTCGAGCGAACAACAGAGGTCAACAAATAGATAATTTGCGACGCAGAACAAGATATTTATCAAGTGCTGATTTGAATCGAGCAGCGTTTCAATACGATTGCAGCAATGATTACAGCTTGCATCCTAGCGTTTGCATTGGGCAAATGGACGTAGTTTGCGAGTATTGTGGTGCATTAAAGTTTTCAGGAGAAACGCCTGGATTATGCTGCCTTAATGGTAAAGTGAAATTGCCATTGTTGACTCCGCCACCTGAGCCATTGTATTCATTGCTTTGTGGCGAAACACAAGAATCACGACACTTTCTTGCAAATACTCAAAAATACAATACACGATAGGACATTTAATGCTCCAACAGTAGACGAAGTTGCAATCCTGATTGTTGGTGAACAATTGGAAAAACGAGATATTGTGCTTACACGTCGCGATACTGGGCAACTGCAACGAATATCTGAAACTCATCGATCATAATGACACATTGCAATACCCGCTGATGTTTTGGCAAGGAGAAGATGGATATTATTTTAATATTAAAATGAAAAATCCATTGAATGGTGAGTATCAATATCATAATTTATTTCATTTATTTGTGAAAGACACTGATTTAAAATAATGCTCATTAAAAAAATGGTTAATGTCTGTATTGTTTGCCTTTAAAATTTGCCTTTGAAATGGTTAATTATCAAATTTTTAATTTCAGGTGAAGAAACTAGAAAGAAAGTTAGCTCAATGAATTATTACGCATATCGTTTGATGATTCGTAAAAATGCTGACAACTATTTGCTGCGGTTTCGTCGATTGTTTCAGCAGTATTGCGTTGACATGTATGTAAAAATAGAAACGGAACGTTTAACATTCATTAGGTTGAACCAAGCCAAACTGCGTTCTGAGGAGTACATCCATTTACGTGATGCAGTTAGTACTGAAGGAAATGCAGCTAATATTGGTCGATTAACTATTCTGCCGGCGACATACATTGTTTGAGTCACTACGAACTGTTAATGGTGTAATATTCCCAACATATCGTGCTGCATGTGAAGAATTGAAGTTATTAGAAAACGATAGTCATTGGGATACGACAATCGCTGAAGCCATTATCTCTGCATCTCCAAGTCAGATACGCACATTATTCGCTATCATAATTTCGACATGTTTTCCATCAAACCCATGTAACCTGTGGCACAAATACAAGGATAATATGTCAGAAGATATTTTACATCAAATTCGTGTCAGTTCCAGAAATCACGATATTGAGATGAATGAGGAGATACATAATCGTGCTTTACTCTTGATCGAAGATATGTGTTACCTCATGTGCGGTAATTTATTAATCAGGTTAGGAATGCCAGCACCATATCGTGAAATGAATGACGCATTTAATCGAGAATTGGAACGGGAACGTGAATATGATCACCAGGAATTATATTTAGTAGTTGAAACGAATGTACCCCTGTTGAATTACCAACAAAAGGAAGTTTATGATACTTTAATGAAGGCAATCGATGATGAAAATGGTGGTTTATATTTCCTAGATGCCCCTGGTGGAACTGGCAAGACATTCCTCATGTCATTAGTTTTAGCAACTGTTCGGGCGAGATCTAACATAGCGGTTGCAGTTGCTTCTTCTGGAATAGCAGCCACATTGTTAGAAGGATGCCGTACGGCTCATTCAGCATTCAAATTACCGTTAAATCTTCAAACTATTGAAGAACCAACGTGTAATATTGCAAAACACTCAGCAATGGCCAAAGTTTTAGCGGTATCGAAAATCATCATCTGGGACGAATGCACAATGGCGCATAAACGTGCATTAGAAGCACTTAACCGAACATTAAAAGATTTACGCAATGACTCGAGATGTTTTGGAGGAGCAATAATTTTACTTTCTGGCGATTTCCGCCAAATACTGCCAGTAATTCCAAGATCTACGGCTGCCGACGAAATAAACGCTTGCCTCAAATCGTCAAATCTATGGCGCTATGTGAAGAAACTGCAACTGACAACAAACATGAGAGTTACATTGCTTAATGATACATCTGCTGAAGATTTCTCGGAGCAATTGCTGACTATCGGTAATGGTCAAGTACCTGTCGATGAATCGAGTGGATTAATATCATTTCCAAATAATTTCTGTAATTTTGTCTCATCAAAAGACGAACTTATCAACAATGTATTTCCAGAAATTATTTCTAACTACAAAAATTATGAATGGATGAGTGAGCGAGCAATTTTAGCGGCTAAGAATAAAGATGTAGATGACCTAAACTACATAATTCAAAATAAGATCATTGGAACAATGCATTCATTCAAATCTATTGACTGCGTCACAAATGAAGATGAAGCCACCAACTATCCAATTGAATTTTTAAACTCTTTGGACGTGCCTGGCTGTATGATAGATGTATCATTTTAATTATTTATTTAATAGAAATAGTTTTACTATTGATTTCTTACAAATATCAAATTGTCATCCACACGTCATTACATAGCTGTCATTATACGTCAATTTTGTTATTCCGTACTAAAATAAAGAAATAATTATGAATGATTGATGTAGAAATTTATTTTTTTTTGTATTTTTTCCAATAAAAAAAAATATGATTATTTATTGACATTAAGGCGGAACAAAGTTCGCCGGGTCAGCTAGTAAGAAATAAGTTTAACCAATACATATCATAGGTACATAATATTTTGTCATTTGCCCTCGCAAGTCTGAGTTCATTTGTTTTATTGTAATATAGTATAATGAAATCGTAACATACATACAAATTCCATATAATCAATATTTCACAATTTTTTATCAGGCGGGAAAATATTCAAAAGTATCCCAATATTCCATTTCAGTCCGCGGTCAAATAGTTGTAATTAGAGGTCAACGCTTAATTAAAATTACATTTATTTATACATTAGGTAAATTGTTTGTCTTATTATCTTAAAGTTTATAAGTCAACGGTTACAATAAAATACAATATCATATTTAACATAAATTTGTATTTAGTTTTATTTATGTATTTTTTTTTGGAGTAATAAAAATAACAAATCAAATAGAATTAATCGATTACGCAAATAGAGTATTAGTAAACGTATTATTATTTAAAAATGTTAAAAAAAAGAATGAAAAATTATTATTTAATTATGATGACATTAATTTTATTTTTATCATCCTTTTCCCCGTCACTAGTAAATTCATGAAACCATAGACAATGGCAATATGGAGGATTGTTTACATTGTCCGAAATTAGAATTGGAATGGACTATAATAAAATAAGGTCTGGCGCATCGAAACTCAAATGACGGCTAGTTAACAATCGACTCTCACGTTTGGCAACTAAATTATGTTACAAAACTGCTAATATACGAACTCTAGCAATGAGTCTCTTTTAATTAGGAAAATGCCGTCTAACGTTAGACGCTCAGAACAAGGACAAGGACTAAAGCAAGCTTTAGTTTAGTCCTTGATCTGAGGAAAGAAAAGGTATTGAGCATTATTTATACCCGCTTTTTGAAAAGTCGGGCTTCGGTCTCAAACGAAGTAGGTTACGTACCTACTTACCTTTAAACCATAGAGTTTCAAACCAGGTTAAATTATCTGTAAGTAGTTATTTCAATTCATAACAATGGGAAAAAGAAAATAATCAATAAAATGTAGGTAAATCTTGAAGTTGGCGATTTTTGGCAATAGACGACTTTTTAAAGTTTGTTTTATATATTATTACCTATACATTTTAATTAAAGTAAGATAAAGTCTTGGAGCCTTTAACTGTGCCTGTTTGGTTTTTTTCGACAGCTTTATAAGTATTTTATAAGTACGTGCATATTATACTTAGTAGAAAAAAACATAGTAGAACATTGGGACTGACTATTTTCAGCTATCAGAAAATAAAAGCGACAATGACATCACTTTTTAAAATAGTCATTGACAAAATGCTCAATTAACTTTGGGAAACCCCTTTGGCCTTCAGCGCTTTAAAAATATAGTCTACGTAAAAATAAAAAAATAAACATTTTATATCGTTACAATTTTGAGGTTATAATAATAGGTATGCCAAATTTAGAAGCCCGCCAATTTACACGATGTGTAATTTTTTTTATTTTCTATCAAGTAGCTAAGTACCTACTAGGTAAGTTGATAGTTTTTAATCGGATTAATAAATACAAAAAATTATCTACTTACTTACTAACCTACCTACTTTTTAATTTAACTTTGGACTAATTATAGTAAACGCTAAGGGTCAGAAGTTCACATGCAGGTGCAATCTGTGAATATAGTAGGTACCTAACTGCCCTATATGGTTTATTATGATCGATCCAAGGATCAGACAATATATCAGTGGCACACATTGGTCTTTGGACTAAGACAGACCAGGCAAAAAGCAGTTGAAAAGTAGGTACCTAATCAGTAATCAGAATCACTTGTTCAGTTATACAAATATTTTACCCCGTGGTTCTACATTTAATATTCTCTACCGACACGACCACACAGTAAGATAACAGATTACACAAAAAAAAATTCATGCCTCATTTATACTTACACTAATCAAAAATGTATAGAATCTATTTATCAAAACTAGGACATACGAGAATTATTATCTGTTTGGCAATGCCACACGCAAATTTGAGTCGCCAAAAAAACTCGCGTTCGTACCTCGTTTGTACGTACACAGACTGTCATTGTGACGGTTTTGACGTAAGAGTGTGACGTCGTATCGTATGATTCGCGGGTATTTTTGCTAAGAACTGTATGCATTAGTCAGGTACTAGAGGGAAATTGTTGACAATGACTATGTATTAATATATTGTGAAGAATTTGAGTTGTGAAATAAATGTTGGTATTATTGACCGTGTGGTCTAGAATGGAACAATGATGAAAGAAAGGTGGCTTCAAGCTAAGAGGCGACTATGGAAGTATTGGGTAATGGAGTAACATAGGTACCTACCTACTACTTACATACGAAATAGCGCCTTACCAACCCGCTTGCCAAGCTTGGTAGTCAACAGCTTTTGGCCCGTGACCACATACTCGTAAGTCTGAGCGACTCCATGCACGCATGCGTCGGAAGGCATAGTAAAAAGCTGTCTCGGCTGCTACTATGTTTATAATAGTCGTTAGGTCAAGTCGAATATATCCCGACAATAAATTGACTACTACCTACCAAAGTATATTAGCCTACCAAAGTGACTTCACCCCGCCTGATGGTAAGTAGTCAGTGGAATCTAGAAGTGGTGGCCACTATACCATCTTCTTAAACTACTGGTATGGTGGCCTCCACTATGGTGGCTGGGAATGGAGTTAAGGAAAAGGAATGAGAAAAGAGGAAAGGGGGAAAATTGGGCCTCCGGCGCTCTCACTCACCGAGCGAAACGCAGTAGTACGGATACTACTACTCTAACTTACGTGAACGTCGATCTTCTATGAGAGGGTAGTACTTCCCCGGACGATCCGGCCCATTCATGCTGAAACCAGGTAGAATTACTATAGGTAAGTACCTACGCAAAAAACGTCAAGTTTCTCGCATTTCGTCATACGGTACTATGAGTCAGCAACTTGATATGCGAGGTTGACATGACGCGCCAATATGTCGTATATAAGTACGTCATTTTAACATAATGATTTTACGTTGTAGACTTGAACAAAATTACTTATGTATTCAAAATCATAAATAAATACTAGCTGCGCTCACGGCTTCGCCTTCGCTAATGTGTTGTACCTCTAAAGAACCAGACCGATTTCAAGGTAAAAAAGTAGCCTATGTCCTTCTCTGGCACCGAATCTATTTACCTATATACCTAACTAATTTTCATTGAAATCGGTTCAGCCGCTTTGGCGCTGAGTAGTAACACACACACACAAACTCTCGCATTTTTAGTATTAATAGGATACCTATGTGCATATTGAGTTAATGTTATATTGTATACAGTTACGATAGATACTTATATAGTCTTGATGAGACAAAAATACATCATCATAACATAAGCCGTAAGATGTCCACTGCTGGACATAGGCTTCCCCCTATTTTCGTCATCTTGCCAGGTCCCGGTTGCCCGAGGTCACCTTGTAAGGGGTCTGACCATTCTGAGTCAAAAAATAATATGAGATCTATTAATTTATGACCACTTTATATTATTAGTCGCTAATGAACGTAAAAAAGAGCTGATTTAAATTCATGATTACAATTACTTGCACACCTATTACTTATACTTTAACTATTTGTCAATTTTATGAAATTTGTTCAAATAAAAACAGTAATAGTCACTAAACAAATAACACTAGTTTTCCTTCCGCAATCGGTAAAACCAATGTCATTATGTCTACGTGGCATGTGACGTATTTTGTCGTCACCTCGATTTTTTAAGTAGGTACTTAGCGGCACTCTCAAAAAAACGTATAAACAGAGCGCGTTACCAATACTAATCAAGTAACGTAGCCATTTATGTCCACACCGTGCTATTATTATATAAATAAAATTAATTATGTAACACTATGACATATCCAGCGAGGTAGAACAATAATAATAGTACTCAATACAAAATAATAAAAGATAATAAAATATTATCTGTAACAATAACGGTTAAAGAGTATACATACCTAGGTAAGTTACTATAAGGTGATAGATAGTATTATCAAATATTACGCTTTAAATACCACGGTTACTACCTTACTATACGATCTTTACACAGGCAGTTATTCTTATTAGTGATTTGGTATTCGAATTTCGAATACAAGTATAAAATACTTTTTGCTATCATATTAAATTTGTGCTACATCTACAAGCGTGTTACAAGCCCTAGTATTTAGTTTCTACTTTGGTAGATTTTGTATGTAGTTGGTAGCTTTTGAGATTGTATAAAAAAACAATAAAAGAAAGCTGATTTGTTTTGGCGATAGCCTGAATAGCTAGATAATAATGGTGTTAAAATCATATTTTACTAACCTACCTATATCATAAAAGGATATAAAAATTATCAAGATTTAATACAACAACTAGCATTTTGTATTACAAAATATTCTACTACTTCAACATTTTTTTAATAATATAGTTACTCGTTTTTTATTCTTGAAATATATTAATAAAGGCGTGTGGTAATTACATTAATTACATTCATTACCTACTTTTAAAGCCGTTGACGGATTAAAACATTTCTGTATCTATAAACCAATCATATAAATTTGTACAATTATTGCTTAAAATAGATCTGTAATAGATTCTGTCCCAAGTAGAAATTACTAAATAAAAAATATCCATAGTTTTTAGACAATCAAAATTAGGCACGCAATTTTGTTATGTTAATCTAAAATTAAAAATAAAAAAAGTTTTAAAGTATTGTATAACTAACTATAAAAATGTTTTATTACATTTTATAAACAAATAACAAAAGTGAACCTCCTTTTATAATAAAATATCATTTAAAAAAATATGGAAGAAACTTTTGGTGTATATTCGAAATCTCGCGCTGGCAACACTGTAGTTTGACAGCAGTAAAGTAACGCTGCGCAATGAAGTCACCAAAGTGAGTATTTACTGTTAAAATATTACTTAACTATTATTTAACATGAATACTATATACTCAATACAGAGTATATAGTATTCATGTTAATATTTACATATTATTTTACTTATATTTTGTTATGCAGTGAATATTTTAGCGTAAATTATGAATAAATGTTTAGAGGTTACGTACCTATGCAAGAATGAAATGTGGTACAACAATATATATCTAATGATAAAATTTAGTACTTCCACTTATTTAAATAATGTTACTATTATTCTGTAATATTTATTCGTGATTTTGAACCCTGTTAATGGTATTAGGTATTGCTATTCATTGAAAGTACACTGATATTGGAACGTTTACGTGGAGAGTATGCAAACATATTATTAGATTAGCGTATAGCTGTATCAGATTCGATATATCTAAGCATTTATGTATCAACTCAAATACACATTGTAGAATGCAAATAAATGATATTAAGTATTATGAATATTAAGAACCTGATATAGCCAGAATATTGATGTTGTAAAAACTATCTGTGATTAAGTATCTACCTAGTTAAAGGTATTAATATAAGTACAAGATTTTACGAAGCCTTGTTATTACAATATTATTACAATTTATAACCTACTAGCTTGCCGCGGCGCGGTTTTACCCGCGTCTTTGCTTACTGCTCTGCTTCCGTCGCCAGTAGCGTGATGTTACATAGCCTATATCCTTCGAGAAATGGGCTATCAACGCAAAAAGAATTTTACAAATCTGACTGGTAGTTTCAGAGACTAGCGGGTTCTAACAAACAAACACTTTCGCTTTATATAATGGTATAGATAACATAAGTATGTACTTATCCTTTTCCCAATGTAGAGCCTTACATATAAGGATCGACTTGAACTTGTAGATAGCTTTGTAGGGACTTCCGTACCTACCTTAACCGAGCAGGGGAGGCCACCATTTCATAAAGCAGTATTATTTAATGTCATTTTGTTTTGTCTTTTTTATTTGTACCATTAAAAACAAGGATAGAGACAAAGTAAGGTTATAGTAACATTGCTTTAAGAGGTTATGGCAGAGCCCCTGGTATTTTTAACTTTAACTGAAACTGTTGTTTTACTAATAAATACAGGATAACAACGAATGTAAAAATTGCTTTATGTCAACTTTTGGTAAAGGTTATGTGACCGATTTTTTTTTGATTACTTGTACTAATAATAGCTTAGATAATGCCGTAATTGATAAATTTAATAGTGCAATGAAAGAAATTATAGTGAGTTCACTTGTAATGTTAATTTAATTGTTAAAGACATGTACAACTTGTCGACGTTCACAGAGTAGAGAGATTTGTCTATAGTTTATGAAAATGGCGCGATATTTTACCATAGATTATATCAATACTTTAACAGTAATGACGCTATATCACTTATATGCTTTTATACTATTACATAAAGCATAAGAGTTTGTTTGAACGCGTTAATCTTTAGAACTACCAGTCGCATTTGAATAATTCTTTTGTGTATGATAGATAACCCAGTCCTTGAGCAAGGTTATAAGTAGGCTAATATGTAACATTACTCTACTGGCGACGGGAGCAGAGCAGTACCTAAGCAAAGATAAGGGTGAGGGAGGGGTACCTACCGTACAAGAAATGTGACGTCATTTACACATTTCAGAATGTCAAGACGAAGTTCTATTATGTGGCAATACTTTACTGACAAAGGGAACAATATTGCTACTTGCAACGTATGCCAAAATGATTACTCGTACAAGAGCACTATCGGTAATCTGAAAAAGCATTACATGAAAATACATCCAAAGTTCCTAGACAAGGACCTAACAGACTGTAGTGATGAGTGGAGTGATAACAGGTAAGAATACTTTGACTGGCTTGTTGGCTCAGTGGTTAGTGACTCTGACTGCTAAGCCGGAGGTTGTGGGTTCGATTCACATCGTAGTATATCCGTTTTTTAGTACCCATAACACAAGCAAAATATAATTGCGGGCGCTTGTGTGAATGTGGTAGAATATAAAAAAAAAATAATTACATTAACCCATACTAATAATAAAACCACAGAAAGAATTTTGATGAAGTTTGGTATAGAGATAGATTGGACCTCGGGATCAACATAGGCTATCTTTTAATGCAAAAAATGGCATAAAAGGGTTGCAATAGGGGATGAATGTTTGTAAAAAACATCATCAATATATAAAATCGGGTATAGACAAAGCAGTGTATTTTTATTTCGGAAATCAATTTTATGCGATAACCAACATTCAAGCGGGCGGTGCTGCGGGCAACAGCTAGTAGTTAATAACAAAACTACACAGTGCTATCTAGACCCAAAGCAAGCATATTATATAGCTTGTGATACGGATTCTACAATACAGACAAACATATTTAAATACTTTTTTTCATAGAAAGGCCGGAACATAATGCAAGTTGTTTTTGTAGCTTTCAGTTTTATTATGATAGCCCGCAGCTTCGCCCGCGTGAATGTCGGTTATATCGCATTTTCCATACAAATTTTCATCCCCTATTTCAACCCCTCCAAGCCATTTTTTCGCTATAAAATAAGTCTATGTTGTTCCGCAATGTATTCTATCTATAAACCAAATTTCATCAAAATTAGTTCAGTGGTTTAGGCGTGAAAGCGTAACAGACAGACAGTGTTACTTTCGCATTTATAATATTAGGACAACTAAATATTAATATTTTTTCAGCAATGACGGCAATAAAACAACTGTAAAATTAAAGTCACCGCCTTCAAAACAAAAATCAACATGGGAATATTTCGAAGTACTGGACAGTGATGAGTTCGTAGCCAGGTGCAAGGTTTGTGATAAAGATGTGAGTTATGACTCTGTGGCGGATCTAACGGAGCATGTGAAGAAGCACGACGATGTAGTGTCTGATGATGAGCAAGTCGTCAGTCAAATTGATTACAAGTAAGTTAGTTTTATACATAATTGATGCCAACTGTATCAAGTTATTCTTTATGAATGAGGGTTTTTTAAAATTCCCACGAGATGGCAGCACTGAGACGTCAGGTCAAACAACCAGTTAACCTTGAATACCTTGAACCGTGAATGAGTTTTGATTTTTGATTTTGAATTTTTGTGAATGGAAGACCTTTCATCTAAGTGGCGCCAACTGGTGGTGAAAATTTTCCGAAAGTCCTTCATTGTTAAAACGATTTTTTGGGTGTTGTTTGTACCAAAATACATAGTTAAGACATTATATTTTTATGTTAAATTAAAATCATTATTTTTTACAATTAAATGGTACCATAATTTGATAATACATAATACTCGACGATGTTATTTGAGCATAATCCTAATTATGTTATAATTGCGAAAGTTTGTTAAAAATATTACTATTACCACTCAGCGTCTAAACGACTGTACCGATTTCTACGAAAATTGGTATGTAGATAAGATTCAGAGCCGGAGACGAACAGAGACATTTTATTTTTTATCCCGATAATCGGTCTGGTTCCCAAGGTAGACAAATTTCATTTTACGCGCGGGCGAAGCCGCGATACGCAGCTAGTTTCTACTCTTATTTTCTACCTCAGGACCTCAGACAATAAATTTCTGCATTACTATAAAAATCCTTATAAATTACTGCACTATGCCTGATGGTATACAGAGGTCCAGACACCATTTTAATTAGGTACTATTGTAGTAAATTGTTGACATGATGGCCCTCATGCCCTTTAACACCTTCGTAGAATATCTTTTCACGCCTTTTTGGGCGTACTTTGTATCCTTTATTAAATATTTTTAAAAACTACTTTCCGACACTGCTTGTCCATAGTGCGGGATCATAATACACCGCCAAGTTTTAGTGGTTTTACAAACGTTTTCTGGTTAATAGTAATCAGTTAAACTACACATATGTCCAAGTTAAACAGTAAAATATATAAAAAAAATTAAATTGTGCCTATACTCGCAATAAAGCTACAAGGAGTGAGACTTCGTAGTATGAACCTGCGTAAGCACACATCAATACATCGATGATGTGACGTGACGTGCGACTTAACAAACGCGACTGATACGTACGCACACATACCACGGCCGCTCGGCCGCTCGTACGGCGCGCGGTCATTGTCCTGACAAGTACTGTACCTACTGCAATACCTCGATAGTATACGACGTTTATTCGAGTTTGGTCTAGTTCTCTAATTTATGGTTTTGTAGATCTAGGATATTGATAATACTTAGTAATACCCTGATATATGAAAATTACGAAGTTTGTAAAACCACCATAAATTCAGCCAGTATATATTCTATCACTAACTGTTGGCCAACGACTTTGGCCGCGCGGATATAAATGTAACCCTTATTAATATTATACCCACACATTTTTTTGAAAATTATAGCCTGTGTTAATCTAATACATGAGCTATATTATTGCAAAGTTTAATTAAAATCCATTCACTAGTTTTTGCAAAACAGTAACAAATATATGCACATTCATCTATTCATAAAAATTTTCGTATTTATAATAATATTAGTTTAATTTATCAAATATTAGGTTTATCAGTAAAAAGAATCGTCGAAGATCACCAATATGGCAGTTTATGAGACTGTTGGAGAACGGCAAAATGGCTGAATGTCGTTTATGTAATAAGCACCTCTCATTCTCTACTACTATCAGCAATTTGAAGAAACATATCAACAAGACACATCCCCACATCAATATACCAAAGGAGTGTAATGATGTAAGTATCATTTGGAGTATTTTTAGGGTTCCGTACCCAAACAGACAACGTGACCCTATTACTGAAATTCCGCTGTCCATCTGTTTGTCTGTCTCTAACCAGGTTGTATTAAAAAACAGAATAAAATAAATATTTAAGGGGCTCCCATAGAACAAACGTGTTTTTTTACTTGTTTTTCGATTTTGATATTACACCAGGTTGTACCTCATGAACCGTGATAGTTAGACAGTTGAAATTTTCACAGATGATGTATTTCTGTTGCCGCTATATCAACAGATACAAAAAAATAGAATAAAAATATTTAAGCGGGCTCCCTAAGAACAAACGTGATTTTACATCGTTTTTGCTCGATAGTGAAAACGGCAACAGGTACACGCTTGAAATATTCACAGAATATTTAGTTATACATTCACATTTAAAATAAATGATTAAATTAAAATAAAACAAATATTAGAAGGGGTTCCCTTACAAAAAACGTGAATTAAATTTACTTGTTTTAAAGATATATATGATTTTTATACGGAACCCTTCGTGCGCGAGTCCGACTCGCACTTGGCCGGTTTTTTATACATATATTAGCATAACAAAGTGAATGTTTTGCCCATTACTCTTCATAAGTCACCAGCTCATTCGATCAGCAACCTGAAAGTGTACCAGTGGGCCTACTACTATCTCATAGAGCAGTATTATATTTTAATATTTGTGTTTTGTCTTTTTCTGTTGTACCATTAAAAACAAGGATAAAGACAAAGGATTTAAAAAGCGCATGGACCACCAGCAAAGACAGACAGTCTAATTCAGGCCCCTAGAAGATAGTTTATTATTTTAAACTGCTGTGTACCTATTCTTTTGGAAATTAATGGGTGGACTATGTTTAGTAGGTTTTGCGGCCATGGTGATAATAATAATTATAAGGTTGATTTGCTTTTATTTTAAAATAAATCATAGACTATATACATAAACAGTCATAATGCAATTCGGAGGTTATTTTTCATGATTCGAACTTTTTAGTGTCAAAATGGTTAGTCGCTTCTAAAATCCTCTAAATACTTTGAACAATAATTATATTTCTTTTTACTTCTAGAAAACGAAACTAATGATATCAGCAAATGGAGAGTTGTATGAAATTGAAACGTCTGATACAGAGGTATTTTGTTTTAAACTATTTAATATACGAAAGATTGTCCCATTAAGAATTTTTGGACTGCTTTTTCCTATAAGAGATTATCAAAAATAATTATACTATGTATATAAAGCGGAAGAGTTTCTTTGTTTGAGCGCGTTAATCTCTGGAACTGCCCGTCGGATTTAAAAAAGTCTTTTTGCGTATGATAGCTCAGTTGTCGAGGAAGGTTATATGCTATGTAACACGCTACTGGCGATGGGAACAGAGAAGTAGGCAAAGACGCGGATGAAAGCTAGTATTATGTATCTGATCCATTAACTTAGTCATACCTATCAAAACTACTTCACTTTGCCTTATGACAAGCTGTTAGTATATGCACTACATGTTTAATACCCAATTCATTTCTTTTACAGCAAGACCCAATAAAAACAGACACATTATATTTAGAAGAAACTATAAATGGCGACCACGATGTTCACGATTATACCAAAAGCAAAACACCACCGAAGAAAATACGAAAAATTGAAAAACAAAAAAGAATATCTAAAGAAGTGTTCCATAATAACAGCTCCGATGACGATACTCCTAGAAAAATAACAGTGAAAAAGAACAGTCTAGATTATTTTGGACAATACATTATCTCACTTTTGTCAGGATTACCTACACACGTTTCAGATCAATTGCAAAGTGAAATTATTAAACAGATTTTAACAGCCAAAGTGACTTTACAAGCTCCGTCATATTCAATAACAGAAAACCCTATTACAGTTACATTAAATAATAATACTAGTATGCCAGAAATAACTGTTACAAATAACAGTGAAGTAGTGGTGGAGAATATTAAGGATGTAAATAATGAATAAAATAAATAATATCATTTTAAAATGTTTTTGTTTTTTTTTTACTTGAACCTGTTACATCTATAAGTTTTTTCCTTTTAGACTTTGTACGTGGGTGTTTTAAGCAAAAATTTTGATATTCTCGAATGTTTTTACTAATAAGCATGTATGTTTATTTATCAATCTGTAAGTAGGTAATTAATGGAAGCTTTGAACATTCAGGACCCTCGACTATAGAACAGGCAAAAGTTTATCACATCATTCACATGGCTTTCAGGTGGTATATATTTCTAACACATAAATCAAAATTTAGGATAAAATATCTAAGTAGGCATTAATATAATGAATCGAATACTTTTCGAATTGGAGTTTTAAAATCGAAACAGTCTTTTTAGTGTCAAGAAACGGGTATACTATGTCAAATCGAATGCCAAAATAATTATCAATTGATCGACCACCATAAATGTTCGATTTATGGGGTCGGCCTAAATACTCGAAACGGTTCACCAACGCCCAAGGTGATGAAACTTGAGGAGGTCTATGTCCAACAGTGCCTGTCATGGTAATGAACCCCAAACCGTTTTCTGCGATGCTACTCACTAACTTCAGAGCGGTCATGTTAAACATATGATCTATATTTTGACAAGCACAGTGCGCTTTACGTCTATAGTGTAGCTAATGAAATGCGAATGTATGTCTCTGGTCTCGAATTTGGTATCATCTCAATCTATTTATGCTATAACTATATGGAAATAATCATTATGTAACCTATTATAGATACAGGTTGCAAATAGAAAATCATGTAGGTACCAGAATATTTATAATGAAACATTCTTAGTTCATTTTATTCGCTCCAAATTGTAGATGCGACAAAAATATGAAATATAATAGTTAAAATTTTTACTTTTTCGTTTTGCCACTACGCTATTTAACTGTTCTACCTCAATTATCATCTTAGAGCGAATCCCCAACTGTCAACGTAACCATCACTACAACTGAAAACTACTAGGCTTTACACTTCATGAGTATTTTGTTTTTTCAATTTTTATCATTTAATCTTAGCCACCATACCAGCAGTTTAAGACGATGGCTTTTGGTATAGTGGCCTCCACTTCTGGATTCCACTGACTGCTTGCCATCAGGCGGGGTAGAGTCACTTTGGTGGGCTATAACAAAAAAAAATACTTCAAAAATATGTTCTGATAACATGCTAGAATTAGGTAAAAGCTGTATAAAAAGTAAGTAACCATTGCGTTTCTATTTATATGCAAATAATACATTTGAAATGTTCCGTTATTTTCATAGTGAAATAACTGTAAGCATTATGTAAGGTTACTTACTTTTTATACAGCTTTCACTTAATTCTAAAATGTAAGCAGAACATATTTTTTTAAATTAGAGCGCTGATTAAATGATAAAAATTTAAACCACGAAATATGACACTAAATTGCGACGTTGCCGCTCATGACACTTAAACGCTTTTAACCGCTAGAACATTATGTGCAATCGAAAACACAATTTTTAATTTATGTTTCCCTTGCCAGATGACGAAGAGCTTCAACAAACGAAGATCAACGACATATGGACCTACTTCGAGCAAGAAGGTTCTACCAAGGTGAGGTGCGTGGTGTGCCACGAGATTATTAGTAACAACGATTATGAATACTTAAAGGCACATCTCTTCGAACATCATCCCAAGTTGTTGCTCCGTCTAGTTACGGAACAGGTATCTATCATTTTATTAATTCGATTAAAAATCTTTTTATCGGACTCAGTAGCTCGGTGGTTTAGATACAACTTTACTGAGAAACAAGCAAACGGTTGACCTGATGGTAAGTGGTAACCTTAACCTAAGGACATGATTATGTCCTCTTAGCAGAAAAAATCCTAAGAAATTACAAACAAACTGTTGTCTACCATATAGGGAATAAGGGAAGAAACAAGGACCTCAGTGACTCGCTGTTTAGAAATTTCCTACATAAGCCCGGTGTCTGATGTCCCAGGTAAATGCCAACTGGCTCGTCCCCTGTTACATTTGACTTAACGAAGCTGGCGTAAGGTGAGTAGAACAAATTTGGAAACTATGACAAATACCTCCTTTTAGGAGTATTCCTCCTACTATGGATGTTTTTAAACTGATGGTTATTTATTACTTATCATCAGTTTCTTCCTTAGATCTTCTGCTACACGCCGTCCAGATACTAAGTACTAAGTATAGCAATTTTATCACAAAAAAAAACATCTAATATAGTCTACTACTTACAGGAGGAGAAACAAGAAATAAAATCAAATCCCGCAACAGAATTCGAAGATAATGACAATACCTACACAGAAATTGTGTATTTAGAACAGGACTCAGGACCAGAAGACACACGACCTCTAAAAGAAATAAAAAAACAACACAAATACAGAAATACCGCCAAAAAACGCGCCAGAATTACGTCTAGTGACGACCATGTTTCAAATTTTAAGAAAGTAAATATTGAACAGCCAGAACCACAAGAAATAGAATTAGACGCATTTATCAAATATATTAGATGTCTTCTAAAAAAGTTAACACCAGACGCTTTTTCAAAAGTACAAATTGATATTTTAAAAACTATTATGGACGCTCAGTATTTGAATAAAGTAACCGTTACTAATAACAGTTCCACGTCGAATATATTAGCTGAGATAGCGAAAGGGAATGTAGAAAATGTAATAAGAGTGAGCGAGGTGCAAGATAGTTCGAGTTTATTGACTAATTATACTGTGACTATAGCTTCTAACAGTGATGATAGAGATAGTAAACAAGACTGATGTGTGTTGTAGGTAAAAATTTGTGTAATTTTCATTTTATTTTTAAAATGATAAGCTAGTCCTTACCTTAGTTTACAAATAACATTGTATGCTTATCTGTAAGAAAGTAAAAATTTTCTATTGTCAATACAGTGCCTTCTTTAGAAGCTGAAAACTACTGTTGACTGCCTGTCAACAGAAACACTAATCCTATGGTTTTTGGGTAGAAACTCATCAGTAGAACTAGAACTATCGTTAAAAAATTTCCTTAAAATAAATATTGAAAGAAATTTCTATGGTTTATAGGTTACAGTAACCGGTCTATATAAAAAAAATAATTAAGTATACATTTTAGTCGACTTTAAATTCGCTGTTTCAAACATTTAAACTAAAAGTAAAACATCAAACGTAGTTTTATTATTTATTTATGTCACCCCTTTATTTAATTCTATTGTGTAATAATAATACTGGATAGCAACAATGAATTTCACCCTTTCGAATAACTAGTAGGTAAGTATACCGATTTACTACGTTCATACATTTTATTTATTGAATACACAGAGGGTTGAATGTTTATAAATAGTTGGAAAAGTTTATGATTAAAAGTATAGCACAGTCTGAAATATAGAACTATTATGTTTCATCCCATCGGTGTCGCAAAAAAAGTAGTTAAGGGAATACGCGAAACTACTAAATATCGCTTCACAAGCGGCCACCGACTAAGTATGGTGACTATAACTATAAGTCCTCTTTCTTGAGAGACGTGTCTCGCATTCGGAATCCTCCTAAGAAAGTTTCTTATATGCACAAGTCAAACTCTAAGCATGTAATAACGATTTAAGGATAAGGAAACCAAAGAAAGGATTGGTACACACAATTAATACGGGGACCAGAGAATTCCACACACATTTTGTAAAAATTATCTCAATAAATTATTAAGTATTATTATTACTAACAAATTTATACATAGATACTTAAAATTGTTAACTATTACAACATATTTGATATTTGTTATCTCTACACACTAAGGTCAAGCAGTATAAAAACTGATGTTTAAAAACATTTTTACTTTCCTAGCTACTGTGAACTTAGGTGTCATCATTTCGCCTAGTAGTTTTTTTTATGCCACGTGTCAAGTAATTGGAAAATATAACAGGAGTTAACAACAGTTACCTAAGTAATATTTGTAATAGTAATGGCATAATAGATAATATACTTGCACGTAGCAGGGTGGCAGCACTATTAAGACTACTATAACCTCATAACTACATGTGTAGTCGAATCCATGATTAAGTACCTAGTACCTACCTATAAAATCATTTCATTAAATATTCCTAAACAGTCTATCAGTTACAAAAATAAAATGCAAACGTAAAGGAACCTACAATACCTTGACCTAAATTTGGTGTTGAATTTTAAATGTTTAAAATGAGTAACATACTAACACGTACTTACCTACATAAAATTTATATCTATCTATACATATAATAAAAATGTAACCGATCGCTGTCTGTACATGGAAGATATATGAGAAAAAAGATTATTGGGACCTTTATCAACGCAAATAGAACCCAAAACAATGATTGTTACAATTTTTGTCTGTTTGTCTGTTTGTCTGTTAGTCTGTTTGTCTGTTTGTCTGTGCGTTTGTTCACGCTAATCTCAGAAACGGCTTATCCGATTTAAATACGGTTTTCACTAATATATTGTGGCAAGCTTCACTTAACATTTAGTGTTTGTTTCATGTCAATCGGTTCATAAATAAAAAAGTTATGCCAATTTAAAGAGTCACATCGAACATTCGTTAATTTACTACGTAATCTTATAGAAGCAGTGATTTTAACAGGTTGCGGAATAGCTGATAGTGTTTTTATTCCTCGGATTCCTGTCATTCTAAACAATCTTCCGTTTAGTTTTAAATGAGTCCAGTTTCCAGTGAGCCTATGTTTCGCGATGACAATTAATAAAGCCCAAGGTCAGACAACTAAAAGTTGTGGGTGTGGATCTAAGTATTATTATTTTGTTTTTCGCACGGTCAGCTATATGTGGATCTATCACGTGTTAGCATTCCTAGCAGCCTGTATGCTTTGATCCCCGATGGCTATACGTCTAATCCATACATCCATACACCCATACATATTATATAAGACTTTGTCCTGACTGACTGACTGACTAACAGACAACGCACGGCCTTAACTGCTGGTCGTAGTGACTTCAAATTTGGAGGATGTGAGAAAGAGTTTTTTAAAATTAAATTCCTAAGTGTGTGAAAAGGGATGAAAACGATTGTGAATCTTCTTCATTTTTAAACTTACAGTTTTAAAATTTAGTTTTGGAATACTTCTATTTAAATAAAAAATATCCTTATAATTTTTATTTTAACAGGAGTGGATTTAGAGGGGTGAAATTAGGGATGAAATATTCTATACAAAGATCTTTAGCTTTTGAAGCTAGCGACTTGAAATTTGCAGGGAGGGGGAGGGAGGGAAAGAAGGGACGAAAAGGAGGAATTGAGGGGAAGGAGGAAGGGAGGAGAAAGTGAGAGAGAAGTGATGGGGAAGTGAGAGGTAAGTGATGGGGAAGTGAGGGGGAAGTGAAGAGGAAGTGTAGGGGAAATGCGGAAGAAGTCTGGGGGAAGTCAGGGGAAAGCCAGGGAGAAGTGAGGGAAAAGTGAGGGAAATGTTAGAAGAAAGTGAGGGGAAGTGAGAGGAAAGTGACTGAGAAGTGACGGGGAAGTGAGGGGGAAGTGAGGGAAGTGAGAGGGAAGTGAGGAGAAAGTGAGGGGAAAGTGAGGGGGAAGTGAGAGGGAAGTTAGGAGGGAGTGAGGGGGTAGTGACGGGGAAGTGAGAGGGAAGTGAGAGGGAAGTGAGGGGGAAGTGACGCGGAGTGAGGGGAAAGTGAGGGGGAAGTGAGGGAGACGGGAGAGGAAGGGAGGGGGAAGGGACGAGGAAAGTAAGGAGTACTCGAATGGTGGAAAATGGGAGGGGAAGGGATAGGAAGCGATAGGAAGTGAGAGGAAAGGAGGAAAAGGAAGGAGAGGGAAGGGGGAAGAGAGGGCAAAGCGAGGAGGCAAGGTAGAGGGAAGTTGAGGAAAGAGCAAGAGATGCTGGAGGAGGGGCAAGGGATGCAGAAGGAGGTGAAGAGGAGAAGGGGGAGGGGAGGGGAGAAAGGAGGTAACTGTGGAGAGTGGAGAAAAAGAGCGATAGGGAAGAAGGAGAAGCGGAAAGTTATTGTAGTGAAAATTTGCTTTTGTGTATTGTATATTGTTTTTACGAGGGATATCTTTAGGTAGGTGAAAGAGGATTTGTATGAATGGGAGATTATAAATAGTATGAAAAACAGTATTTAAACAATATAAAAATATCTATTTGAAAAAAGTTGCGGTCAAAGGCTATCTATATACATAAAAGCACAAGGTCACTCACTCACTCATCACGAAATCTCAGAAACAACAAGTGCTAGGAATCTCAAACTTTGCATGGTCGTTCCTATTATGATATAGGTGCTCACTTAGACGGAATTTTGCGAAATCCATCCCCTAAGAGGGTATAAGGGGTGGCAAAGTTTGTATGAAACTTCTATAGTTTTTATAGTAGGATTACCAAATTACTAGAAAATACTCTTTTTTTAATATTCAGAAGCCACCCTTATTAAGTGGGCAAATAACAGTCGCAAGTTTGTGTGAAAGTGGTTTGTCAGTTTTAGCGGTAGCGGGTTTAAACTGGATTCGCCATAGAGACGGATGATACTGATATTTATTATTCATACAATGTACGATTGCCATAAAATCAGGCACGCAATATTCTCATACAGGCACACCCATCTGAATTTTCACGCGAACGAAGTCGCGGGCAACAGCTAGTTGAATAATATGTAGAGGTACCTAGGATTGGCTAGGATATTGATACTTCTTTAAAAATACATATTTTTAATTTTAGTGGAGAGTAACGGCTCGGAAATTTAACGGAGACAAATTTTTTGTTCGAAATAGGTAGGTAACGATTTCTTGAATTTATTTCAAATCCTAAGTAGAATCATAATTAAAAATAATCAGACTTAATGGAGCAGAATGTTTTAAGTACAAGTTCTCACACTTTTTCTTGCATTGTCTTCATTAGATACCTACCTATTGCCACAGATTACAGAACCTAACAACTACTGCTACTACCTACGTCATAATTTTTACTCGTACGATGTTTACAAAGCAATTAATAGAACTCGTTGATAATTTTACATACGTATACCTACTCCACATTGTTATGGGTATTATTTTGACCTAAATAAATAGGTAATATTCTAAAAAAACAATCACAAAATATATTCCTCTTTTTAATTACGTACCTACTTATCAATCTATATTATTGTATTAGCTGAAACATGGGGCTCGCTCCTCGATGTCCCACAGTCTAAACAGGGACTAAACCTTAAAAAAAGAGGCATTTAGCGAGCTGCACCCGTAAAAGCTTTCAAAAATAATCCTACTATTATTATAAATGCGAAAGTTTGTGTGTGTGTTTGTTAGTACTCAGCGCCTAACCGCTGAAGGAACGGATTTGATGAAAATTATTGATACATAGATAGATTCGGTGCCGGAGACAGACATAGGATACTTTTTATACCGAAAATCGATCTGGTTCCGAATCCCGAGTTACATTAATTAAACACATACCTACTATTTTTCGCGCAGATGGAGCCACAGGGCGCAGCTAGTATTCATATAAACTATACAGTCTAATTGTTTTCCAAACTTTATCGCGCGGTTGAACTAAGAGGAATAGTCTTTCTTGAGGTTACCCTGCACCTTGCTTGGGTGAACCAGTTAGGTTTGCACCTCATCGTCACACCGCAGTGATTCATATTATTACCTAACATATTTAATCCCATCAATTAGTCTATTAATTACCGTTACAAAGCAGAATTTTGTATGAATAACATAGATATATAAGAGTGTATAATGTGAACTCATTTGAATATGCATGATAGATTGATAATGCATACGAATTATTAATTGAATAGGTGCCTATTTGTAAAATATCATTTTCACTGTCGTTAACAGGCGTTATACCCTACCCAATTCGGGTACCTAACCAGTGAAATTTATCATGAGTTGGTGAAAACAAAAGCGGGCAGCGTTGATTTATAGTTTACGAACCACTTAGGACTTATTCTGTGCTTTCTTCTTCAAAACACAAGGCCTCTGCGGCCCAGCCGGTCTTATGACAAGCTTAATAAACATAATCATGTAAACTGTACTTACCCCGTAACTCAGGTCCGTCGAATAACTTTTGTTTGGTGTCTGCATGCGGTACCAAACAAAAAAGATTCGCATCCGAATTCGGGAGATACGACCAATGAAAGTTAGTCAATCAACTTTTACTAATACATGAGTAGGTATTGCATTGATACTGCAATAGTTAGAAAACAACCATATACAATACTATAAACTCGAAACTTGGAAAACTGCCATTATTCTTTAAAAGACATCCCATCATCAAGTAGAGTAGGTAGGTGATCACCATGATAACAGTCGAAAGACGTCCACTGCTGGACATAAGCGTCGCCATTTTGTCATCTTGGCAAGTCCTTCCTCATCCATTTGTTGCCACCCACCTTATGTCAGCCCAAGCTGCGCTTTCCGGTTCGTGGTCGCCTCAGTTTGACACCTTCCTGTCCTAGCAGTATTATTATTATTATGTTACCTTGAGTTTTGTCTTTTTCTGTTGTACCATTTAAAACAAGGATAGAGACAAAGTAAGGTTACCTATAATAAGATTGCTTTATGTGGTAGGACTCCAGCTGGTCCAATAATAACAATAGGAATACTATGACAAAATGTCCACTATTAAATCGATAGTGTCATCAGCAAGTAGGTATAGTGTAATATGATAAGAGTATAGTGCAATAAATGATAAAAATAATTATTTCGAAACAAGGTGACTTGTAACCTAACCTCAAGTTGTAGTGCTTAGTAGGTACTTTTATAAAATCTAGTCAAAAAAATTTCGTTTATTTCATCGCCACGCGTATATAGTAAAAAGGTATCAAAAATCTAAAGAGTGCTCTCCCTTACCCCCTTTACTCTACCCTTCATTCACCTGTATGTAATGTGATGTTACAGTCTTTGATTTTAAACATTAAATTACAGTACTATCTTCCTGACTGGCCGAGCTTCGCATGTGAGGGAACCCCTTTATCCGTTTTCCTGTTAGACCTCTTGCGGGCCTCGCAATCTTATAACCTTACCTTTCGTCTCTATCCTTGTTTTTAATGGTACAAAAGAAAATGACAAAATACTAAGTGACATTAATTAAAATAGTAGGTACTAAAGAGCTGGTGGAAGGCCAAAGATGAACTGAAAAGGTTACTACTAATCCATGGGGTAGTAATAAATGCTAAAATAAACAAAAAACTACTCTCTGATTTTAATATTTTATTTTCCACAATCTATTGCACTTCTCACACTTGGACATTAGGTAGACTTTTTTCAAGCCAATTACCTACCTAGTCAATTTATGCCGGCTTTCTTCACCGGGTAGCAATGTCGCCAGGCTGGAGTGCACTTAAGTTTCCCGAATTGCACCAATTCTCTTCTAGTTATAATTAGCAACTCTTCGATTAGCCAGTTCCATTCCTTTTCCTTTTTCTACCTCATTTTCTCCTTTTCTTTCATTATTTCTACAAGTTTTTTCAATCTGCAATGGTGGCTTGTGAAGTTAGTTTGCCACCTAAATGCTACAAAATAGTTACCTACTGTTTATTCCAAATAATTTAGACTGGTATACCTACCGAGATTATTACCTGTTGGTCCTTATAATAGGGTAGGAAAGAGGAACAACCCTGTTTTCTCTCCCTCATTCCCTTCTACCACTATCAAGCCTAGGTAGCAAGACAGGGCGCCTCTCTCACTCATTGAACGAAACTTAACAGCATGGATGACGAAGGTCAACTTACGACCAAGTGGTAGCTATTTCAATTGGGTTTTTATTATATGTATATTAACACAATAGGTAGGTACTAACCAACACAGCCTTTGCAGGATGTATGCAGGACCGAAGACAACCAACTCAGAGACCAACATGATGGCGCGTTTGAAGGAGTCCTTGGTAAATGCGTCTGATGCATTAGACGCATATACCAAGGCTTTACTAGGACGTCTATCCTACAAATATTATAAATGCAATAGTTTGTGTGTGTATGTGATGTTTACCACTCACCGCCTAAACGGCTGAACCGATTTCGATTGAAATTGTTTTGTACATAGATTAGGTTCCGGAGACGGACTTAGGATACATTTTATCCTGAAAATCGGTCTGCTTCCCAGGTTATATAATTTAACACATAGGTACTTACCACTTACCGCGCGGGCGAAGGCGCAGGGCGCAGCTAGTATTTAAACAGCTCTTGCTTATAAATGTTGAGGAAGTCGACCACGAAGACAGAATTGAAGTCTTACTGCCAGAGATCTTACCTAGAGTAGTTTCTCTACTGCTGTCACCACCCATCCAAAAACAAACCGTGACAACTGTGTACATAACATCAAGTTCCAGCTCCTTAAAACAGTCGAGAGTTCAACCCCTTAAAGATCCCAGTAAAATTTCCGGCAGTTTTAAATTTCCACAGTGAATGCTGCAATCAAACCATGTTATGTGCTTAATGGTGCTATAGCTAAAGATGGTACATACTTACCATAATTTAAAAAAGAATAAATAATTCCCTTGGTATTTGTTTTTATTGCCACTTACAATCTAGGTAGCAAAAATTTTTGATATCTGAATTACCTAAAATTGTTTCAAAAGTAACAGTAAAATATTAAATCAATTCAGATGTGGTATAAAATAATTAATGTCCCTTTGTAATAGGGGAAAGGCTGTTACTATAGGTTAATATTAAGAATTTCTTAATCTAAAAACTGGGTCTACTGGGACTATTTCGATACCCTACTTGTCCCATTGGAACTACTGGGACAAAACATTCCCAGTTGTCCCATCTTTAGACAACACGATTAGACTAGTGGAACAGACCCGAAAAACTATCACAGGTAACTTAACCACAGATTATTGTGTGACTAAACAGTATCACTGACCCACTGATACTGTCAATCTTTAAACTCAATAAATAATTATTGAGATCTAAATTTGCTTACCATCAGGCGTGGTGGAGTCACTTTGGGAGGCCAATATAAAAAAAAAAAAGGTACAAAAAAAATCAGATTGATGTGTTGATGAGCACCTAGGTGACTTTTTTTTAATAATAAACTAACCAGGATATAGTCTTGTCTTAAATTGTGCCCAAAAAAATTGTCAACAGGCTTGCTCTCACTTATATGGGACCTAAAATAAAAAATGGCAAAAGTGGATGGTTAATTAAACACCTCTGCCTACTCCTCCGGGTATAAAAGGCGTGTAGCTATGTACTAGGATGAAAGTTCTATTGGAAGAGTTTCCAAAAAAGATCCAACTCTGTGTTGGAAACCAGTTCCAAAACAAAAGAATTATTCTTGTTTAGAAACCAGGTTTTCTAAAAAGAATAAATCTTTTGTTTTGGAAACTTGTTTCCAACACCTTCATTCCCAGAGGTTCAATTATTAGATCAATAATTAACTGAACTAGTGAAACTTTTTATTCCCATCGGTTCCAATAAAGAGCGGTTGATTGAACTGCTGGGACTACAAATTTTGTTCAATTGTTCTGTTTAAAATTTAAGAGTTTCAGTATTTCAATTGCAAGGAGTTGATTGAACTGCTAGGACTATAATGTTGTTCAATAATTGTTTCTAATCTGAAATCTTAGTGGTAATTGGAAGGGAAGTTGATTGAACTGCTGAAACTACAAATTTAGTTCAATTATTGTTTCAAATCTTAAGTTTCCATGGTTCAATTGCAAGGGAGTAGATTGAACTGCAGGGACTACAATTTTTTTAAATTATTCCTTTTTAAATCTTGACACTTTCCAGGACAGTAAACGGATATGGCCGTGATGACAACATCTATTATGTCTACAGTAGTGTCCATGAAAGGATTAAGTCTCCGTGGTTCAATTGCAAGGGATGAGCTTGATTTAAAACATTGAAAAAACGTGCCAGAGATCAGTGTTGGGCAAAACATAATTAGAATAATGATTCAGATTATTAATTACTTTTTACAATCTGTCGTCTTGTTTTGTAAATTTTGTGCAGGGTCCTATAACCAAACTGTTATATCTATACAAACTCTTTACATAAGCAACTCAAAACTGCACTGGCAATATATGTATGTCTTTGATTATGTAAGTATGCTTATATATTTAAGGTAATATCTTATAATATTATTATGAATGGCATTTAATTACACTTTGTAACATTCTGAAGTGCCTATTTACATATTAGTCCCAGCAGTTCAATCAAGCACTCTCTTTATTGAATTAATAGGAATAAAAAGATTCACTAGTTCAGTTATTGATTCGATAATTGAACCTCTGGGAATGAAGGTGCCAAAGTGGCCGAAGTATAAGTAGCTAGGATTATAAATAAGTTTCGTTTTCAGCCTTAGAAGATGGGTGTGGATCTTTTTAAATAAACAGTGATCATGAGTCCAACATGAGAGCCATATAGAAGGCTTCCTGTTTGAGGACATTACATTACAAATTTAATGATTGTTTAAAATTTATTGATCGCACAAAGTTTGGCCCTTGTGGGAATCGAACCCAACTACTCAATCATAAAGGTAATCATAGCAAATCTTGTTGTAACTACTCATGGGGTAAAAATATGGTGGAGATAGAAGCTATTTGTAAGTTTTAAAAAAAAGTATTCATACCAAAATCTGCAAGACGACAGAGTCTTCTTGTATTTCATTAAGATCTGATAGTTTTGCATCTTGGTTTCTTGATGTTAGGGTCGCCATGCTTCTTTCTTCCTCACATTTCTTGCTTGAGAACTTCTTTTCTTCCCTAAACTTCTTACTTCAATTTTCTTTCTTGAATGATGATAGGTGTTGTTATGTGTGCTCATAAAGAGCAAGTACGATATATGATTTTCTTGTCAGAAACTCTGAACCATTTGGCGGGCTCCGGGGAGCCCTGGGATAGGACAGGATCAAGGGATGGGACAAGGTGGGAACAGGACGCTGCGGACAGGCCAGTGCGTCACCGCACTTCTTCACTTAAAAGTATACATTACAAATTAATTATAAAAAACTTGTAAAATTCCAAATATACTCGTTTTTTTTTTGTACATCACAGAAAGCTCCTAGACGAGACGGTGCGACGGTGTCCGCAGCTGAGATCAATATACTAACTGTACAAACATATATAATAGACTCCCAATCTTCAACAGTCGGTTTCACATTTACCGTATCGTTAAATTTTAAAATCTACAACTAGGGGGCGGCGGGCCCCTGCTCCTCACACACTAACGTTTAAAGCTTAGGATGGCGAGAAATCGCCCGAGCCGGGCCCACCGCTCAAATAAACATCGCTCTCAGATAAATAAACGATACGAGCAGGCGGCGCGGGCCGGCGCAGGCGGTGGCCGGCGGCGCAGCCCGAGCAAAATAAGAGGCGCGCCGCCGAGCGAGTGCCGGCCAGCGCCGCCGCCCCCAGCGCGCGCGCGCCGGTGCTTTCGCCCCGTGGATTTTTTTGTGTTTTTCTCATGTTTATGACGGGGAAGAAGGCGCCGGCGCTCGCGCGCGCGGGGCTCCACTTATCTACTAAAATTTTCACAAAAATAATACCTAACGCCGGAATTTGGTCGGCTGCGTGCGGCGGCCGCGTACGGGAGCATACCCGTCGGCGGCCGCGACTCGCGCCTCGAAATAAAAAAAGTCGGCGCGACGGAGCGGCAGCCCGAGGTCCACCGCGGCGCCGCGCCCCGCACCACACTTAACACTAACAGCTTATAGAGTCCATAATGCGGCGGGCGACTGCGGCGCTCTACGCCGTGACGTTAAGGAGTAGCTTGAGCGGCAGTGCACGGTCGGGTTCTGGTCGGCAGCGACCCTCCCGCCGCCAGTGCGTGGGCGGCGGAGGCAGCGCGGCGGCGGCGGGGGCTGCGCCCCACTTGCTTGCCGCGTAGCGCTCCGTCCGCTCGTCGCGCGCCGCGGAGCGACGTAGCGCTGCGCGGCGTCGGCCTCGGGCTTGTTGTGTGCCCATCGCAGCCACGGCGCAGGAAGGAGCCGTGCGGTTCATGACTTGAGCCGCTGTCTGATGTTCTTCCTCTATTTTGTTGTTTGTCGCTCAGACACTTTGTTATCTATCACAAACACTATTTTTCTTTTCTTGAGAATGTTGAGATGTCGACGGGCACCCGTAGTAGAGTCAGTCGGTGGTTGTCTCCGTCGCTCGCTGGCGCGGCGTCCTCGCGAGTCACGAACTTGGTGTTGCACAAGATGGTCGCCGCTGGTACGCGAGTTGTATGTGTGGCTGTTTCTCTCGATCGTTGCGATCCGCCCGGGTCGGCCTCGAACCGCTGTCGATCTGCTCGGATGACACGTCGAAACACTACACTGCTTAACTTTCACGACTGATACGTCGGCGGTCGCTCTGCTAGCTCCTATGATGATCGATTATGGGAATACAATATGGACGCCACCTCTCCATTATTCGCACCTTCACCTCTCGATTTCGACTACGTGACGTCGATGGCGCTCGCGGTATTTATACGGCAATGGCGGCTGCGCGACTCTGACTGCGCGGTGGGGATTTAAAGCATCCCATGGATTACGCTACATTTTAGGTGCTATAGGTTTTTAATACGAAAAATTACCAATTTACCATGAACATTAATCATAATCTAAACGGCTTATGTATGATAAATTGATAATGCACATTAAGCTGAATATAAAATACCTATACTTACCGTATAAGTATTATACATATACTAGCTTCCGCGGCGTGGTTTTACCCACGGCTTTGCTTACTGCCCTGCTCCCGTCGCGAGTAGCGTGATGTTACATAGCCTATAACCTTCTCCAAGAACTGGGCTATCATACGCAAAAATAATAATTCAAATCCGATTGGTAGCTCTAGAGATTAGCGCGTTCAAACAAACAAACTCTTCAGCTTTATTTAATAGTATAGATTTAACAATACACAAATAAAAGTCGTGCAATGTTTAAAATTACACATGATAAATTGATAACACAACACACACGTAATCGCGTAAAAAATAGTAAACTTGAATACTTCTAAAGAAGTAAATTTGATAATCATTATCAATCAGAAGATGGAATTTTCAATTAATATTAATATTCAGTTTGTGAAAGTATAGTTATATGAAAAATATACAAGAATGTACCTAAAATAACATTAAAATTAAAATTATCGACGATTTTAATTCTAACTAACCGTAATATTCTGATACTTAAAAAAAATGTTTAATGAAGATAATAATGTAATATTAAATTGTGAAAATAAAATAAGACTTCGTAATTTATGAAATTAAGTTAATAACCACGTGTTCACGAACTAAAGCACAATAATGACCACTAAGTAATTACCAGCAACCTAACATTAACACTCATTAATACAATGAATTAATGTATAGTATCATTTTTTTTATCGTTCTATAAGTCATCATGTAACGTTCCATTTTAAAAAATCTCATAAAGTGCTTTTAAGCCTAGACTGATTGGGTGGAAGTTAAGCTTTTCTCTAGTAAGAGTACCTTTCTACTACCTTTTTTCCTTACAAGATCTGACCTAATAATTCTAGATAGTATTCTATTTTGAAGGCATTTAATTTCAGGGACTACTCTCCTGAACTTAAAATATATCGATACTTCTAGTTTTCTTATCGTGATATACCTAGTCCTACCTAAATAATTTATATTAAAGTGGAAATATGTATACTTCCTTCTAATTGCATTCTCGTAATTGCATGTACATAATCGTTAAAGAATTACTGGAAATATATTCAAGTAAGGATATGAAATTCCTACGTTCATTATTTTTTTAATAAGCTCGTTTACAAAGTAAAGAATAAAGAGTGTACGTCATTCGCTAGTCACGTACGCACTCATTTAGCAGGGCAGTTTAACTTAAGAGCTATAGTCAAATTCTTTTATGATATACTAGCTGACCCGATTTCGCCTAACAGTCGATCAACATTGCGTTATTTTTCTAAAATAAAAGAATTTTTCTAAAATAAACGTAGCCTAAGTTACTCCTTATTACATCAGCTACCTGCCAATAAAAGTCCCGTCAAAATTGGTACAGCCATTTCAGAGATTAGCCGGAACAAACAGACAGACAGACAGACAAAAATTGACAAAAATGTTATTTTGGTGTATTTAGTGTGTATATTCATATACATGTAGTAAAAAACGGTTATTTCAATATTATAAACAGACACTCCAATTTTATTATATGTATAGATTATTTTAATTAATAGATCTAGGTAAAACAGTTTACTCAGTATTATTAAAGCTTTCCGGGACAGTAAATGTATATGGCCGTGATGGCAATAAAACATCTATTGTGTCTACAGTAGTGTAGTGGCTATAAAAGGGTTAATTTAAATAAGTATTTCTAAATAAGTATTATAAAATACGGCATTTCCAATAAGTAGGTACCTGCTTGTCTTATTAATTATTATTTCAAAATTATATGTGCATGTGCACTTTATACAAAAGATATATTGATAAAGATAGTGAGAATTGTTGAGATATAAGTATAAATATAAATAATTAAGTAAAGTAATAGTTTGAAATTATTAATTATAACAGTTTTAGCTTATATGTTCAGTATTGTTCAGTAAGCCCTTACGAATTACGATAAAGTATTCAACTATTATTCAATAAATAACCAGTTGTCTCCTAGGTAGTCCATCTTAAAAAGTCATATTATGGTTTCATTTTGGCGACACAAGATTGATCAGTGGCACGTGCATGCCCCGCTTTATTTGCCGCCTAGCACCAATCGGCTAGCAACGTTGAAAAAATATGACGATGAAAACAAGGAGGTGGAGGGTATAGTCCGACCAAATACGGAAGTTTATAAATACAAAGAAACCAGTAATTACATTCCTCTTTTTAATTTTATTGGATTGTTGCAAATGGCGGTTTTGTTATTTTCGCATTTATTTAGCCTATTGGTAGATAAGGCTTGTTTGTTTTTGTTTTAATTGACCACGTTCTAATCTACATTATATTAGCAATATATGTACTATACTAACACCTATATGTATGCATTTCAAGTTTCATAACATCCTATTTATCTTATTGTAACCATATTACCATACCTACTAGTAGGTACCTAAGTACATACATTGCGATAACAGTTTCATAAAAACTGTAAACAAGCTATTTTTAAACCATGAAAATGGCTTCTAACCCATTGTTTACGTCCAGAAAGTGAATGCTTTAGATTATAGTCTATTTATGGCCCGTTAAATTTCATGTAACTAATGTAACCATGCTTAAATTATTTTGCAACGTATTTGTCCGGCGCGTCATTGACTCGTTGAAGTAGGTACGTGACTGATGTGCTAATTTAATAGGTACTGCTAATATGTATATGTACCTACATAAATTGCGTTATTCATAATAATAATACTTACCAATAATCTGTTTAAGGCGCTGCCCCTACCAAAACGGTGTGCTGGCCGCATTAATTACAATTTTTAGAAGCTATCTACTAATTAATTACAATAAACATTGTACTACAAAATATATATTACATTTCTACATCATGTTGACTTTACATTAGCTGATTTAAATTTATTTTTATTAAATTAAAAATGTATAAAATTTCGATTAAGAAGAGCCACTAAAATGAGAAATTTTGATTTCTTGCCTGCTTCTAATCTTGAACTGTACATTATTTTTATTTGTAACTAACATCAATAGATAGATAATTTAATAATGAACATTTTGTTCGATTAAATTTTTCAAAGTCATCAGTGACAACTGATTTTAGAAAATAAATATCCATGAAGTGCGCGTAATGTCACAGGAATTCTCAGCGGGTCTCTGCGCGGGCGACGGGCGGCAGTCGGCGCGAGCCTCTTCGACGGACGGACGTACGAAATTTTTACAGAACGCGCTCTTGTATTTTTACGTAAATATATATCAATCTGTGTGCATAGGTGATTGACATAAACTTATAATAGTAGCGCGGTAGTTTGAATTTATTATTTGCATTTATTGTGTTAGAGTTTCTTTCTATTAGTAACCGCGGCAAAACGCTATTGTGTTTGTGTATACCTAGTGGAATTTACTGCGAGAAGACATTCTTGTGTTTATTATTGTAAGTATTACGACAAAGGATTGCAAATGCAGCAAGGATGAACGCAGCTCGGTAAGCACCAATATCAACCTATACCTACGTTCTATTTACGTTTGTGTTTATAATTACATTTCACATATCAGGCATTTTCTTTCTGTAGATGAGGTCATAAAAACACAAATTTCGCACAAGGACAAAAATGCAAACCACATCAAAACAAAGTTATTTTGATACCAGGTACCTATGTAACCCACTCTAATACCGCAACCTTACTGAGTAGACACTCTAAAGAATTGTTGTTATTGTATTATTTATCAACAAAAACTATGAAACACTAGTTACCTATTTGTGCGAGCCATAGACTTCGAAACGCATAGACTTGAACACGTACTTCTGATACTATGCGTTTTGTTTTACTGAATAAAGGTATCCTAACATAAATACATTATCTTTCTAGAACCAGTAACAGCCAACCAGTAGCACTCCTAATGGACATTTCTATTTCGCAACCGGTGGATGAAAGTAATGTGTATGTATATTATCTTTTCTGGATAAGATGTAAAAATATGTCAAAAAGTGTTATGGAGAAGCGTTAGTGGGAGGGCGCAACTTATCCTAAGGTACTAACTAGGTCGTCATTCCTCAGCTCCACCACCTTTTCTTTTTTTGGGTTCTTATTACATAACTGTAATAAAAGATCCAGAAATGAAAAGGAGGTGGTATAAACACGCTAAATAAATACACAGCTAATTGATATTGCCAGAGAAATAGAATTTTTAAACATTTGAAAACATTTTGATCTGTACCTACATCTCCAACCAATCTTTGCCGGAAATTGGAATACATACATAATTTTATGCAATTATTCTTCTAAAAAAATGTCCGTGTCGAAATGGTGGATAAACACGTAAACACGTGGTGTTAGTGGGTTCGAATCCTGGCAAGTGCCAATGTGATTTTTCAAAACATATTTACTTTCTTAGTTTATTTTAGACATTTCTGACTGACGGTGAAGGAAATACATCGTGAGGAAACCTGGACTTAAAAGTCTGAAATTGCCAATGCGCCTTGAGCAAGCGTGGTGATTAATGCTCATGCCTTCTCTATATGAGAAGAGGCCTTTGCCCTGCAGTAGAACAGCAAATAGGTTGGTATTATTATTCTTTTAAAATAAATATAAAATTTACTCCTTTGCAGTTTACGGAACCTGACAGGCAATGCAAATTAAAACATTGAAAGTACAAGAAGCATTGATAAGATCAATGAAAATATTGATGAAATGGTAAGTTTCTTATACTTTTTCAAAGTCGCGTTAACTTGAAAAAGGGTTAGGAAACATATATTTTATTTTAATTTATCATAAAGTACGAGTATAAAGCATTTGGACTAAATGAAGTATACTGTCAATAGCAAAGGGTCAATATTTCTACAAAAGCAGCAGCCTGAATTTGCGTTATAAGGGCTCTTCCGCACGGCACTGTACCTACACATTTCAAGCTTACTATTTTAATTATTCAGAAAATAAATAAATCTTTTATGAAAAGTGATAAAAGAAAAATTACTAAAGACATACGGTAAATTGTTCTAAGAAATTAATGTAATTGTTTATTTTAAATTTCAGAATGACTATATGGTTTCTATTGAAGAGGAGTCAGTACTATTGCAAAAATAATAAAGAGGAGAATAATCGTTGTCAGACACATTTTATTACTGAATTAAAATGCATTTCAAACCATGGACCGCTTGGGTGTGGCTTCTCAGAACTTATCCTCATTGCTGAAATTGTATACAGTTTTCTGAAATTGATGTTATTATTTATTTTTATTTTTAATAAATATTTCAATGGCCTAAATAAATGGTAAATGTGTAGTTACTATAAATTTTATTTTTCTACTTTCATTACTCATCTAATTCACAGCAGCTTTCTTCTCTTGAAACGTCTAATCTTAATACCCACACATACATCTCGTCCACACAGACACACACACGGAAAGAAAGAAAGACAATACAAAAAACGTGGTTTTGTTCATTCTTCTTTCCCTGTCCAATCTATCCTTCTTTGGAATGCCCTCCCTCTTGAAATCAGGAAGTCCACCAACCGTTACACGTTTAAAGTCAAAGTTCGAGAACTATTATTAGCAAAATAAAGTGGCAGAATCATCTCATACTGTTGTGTATTTTATTTATATATTATAGTATATAGTGTACTATTATATATATAATTATATATATGTGTATTCTATTATTAGGTATTTATTGTATTATCTTATATTTTATTTATAATTTATTTTTATCTTGCTTTTTATGCACCTACTTCATTTATCTCTGCATCACCCAAAGGTAGACTGGTAGATAATGCCTTTGGCATTAAGTCCGCCTATACATGTGTTTTTGTGTATGAAGTGTTAATAAATAAATAAATAAATAAAAAAAAACAACATCAAATTAAGCATAATAATAATGGTTTATTGTTTCTCTCTCACATAGAAAATTCACAAATATATACACAAAGAAACTTAATCTAGTAGGTACATTATTTGCGACTATGTGAGAGACTGGTATCCGTACTAGGAGACCTGTATTACAGATTACCAGCCTCTCCAGGCACTAGCAATCCCAGTATGTCAGGTAAGTGTCTCAGTGGGTTTGTGTAAACCTTAAGTGTATGTATGAGAGTGTGGCTATGCGTGTGGTTGTGGATGTTTGTGTGTGTATATGTGTGCGTGTATTTGTGAGTGTGAATATTGGTTTATGGGTGTGTAGGTGTGTGTGTGAGTGTAAAAGATGTGTAAAAGATTTTCTGTCTCATCGTAACTAAGGGATTTCAGTCAGGCAGTGACCACTTTATTACAATTATATCGCGTAAGTGAGTAAATGTTGATATTTCTGTTTATCTTGTTGTACAAGTAACCTCCCAGACAACCAAAAAATCTATCGGAGAACGCTGTCTTCTATTGCACAGTTAAAGTGTCACAAATATAATGCTTACGACGCTTGTTTGAGGGAATAGTTGGGTCAAAAACAATTGTGACATGCTGCCGCTATGTGCCGTAAGTTTTAAAGACGAACATCAACTTCCGAGTTCTGGAGGACACTACTGTCCTCCAGAACTCGCTGAGTTTCAGTCACAATCTGGACTTACGTCCAGATGGTGACTGAAACTCAGCGAGTCGTCTAATACCACTCCCCTTGATGCTGGAAGCCACGTTAAGCTGAGTGCAAGAACAGGAGCGAATAGCTCAGCATGTATGATATACTACACCATGGTTGTCATTTACGGGTGGACGTTTGGCTTTGATTGAGAATGCCATATAATTTGTTTTACCAACGTTAAGAGTAAATGACTACTACTATCTTATCTTCATATTGTAAAATTTTTAGAAAGATAAATTATGTGGAGCAACGAAAATCACAAAATCAGTCTTTTGTCTGTAAATAAAATTTTAAAACGTCTAAAATATGTTTTAAGACTTCCAGTGGTTAGTACTATACCTGTTGAACAAAGTTTAGAAAGTTAGCTTGTATGCTTTTTTGATATATTTTTTTTCGTAACATATGCAATAAAAAATTAATAATAATTAAAGAACTTTGTAAACTTTTTATATTAGGTACTAACCACTGGATGTCTTAAAATATTATTTCAAACATTTTTAAATTTTATTTACATACCTACAGATAACTGATTTTGTGATTTTCTTTGTTCCCCATAGTTTATCTTTCTAAAAAATTTACAACATGAAGATAAGACGATTCCTATTATGAAACACTTAACATTTCAACTTTTAATTCTATATACTTTAGGTTATACGAAATATTACAAAATACCTAAATCATAAATAAAGCACCGTCATAAAACTTCTAACTTTTTTAAAGTAGCTCTGAATGCACATAATCTATAAATTCTGTAAAAATGAAAACTTTTTTAAGAATTTAATGTCCTACGACGCGACTATACATGTAGTTTAACTGACAACGTCAAAAACAAACTACCTACTGTTCCTAATTTACCAAATCACTTATCACAGTATCGGAAAACAATATTAACAGATATGGACAGTTATACAAGGTATTTATTCATTCTCTCTTTCTCTCTCACTCTCTCTCTCTCACACACACATAGACACAAACACATCACAATGATTCACATTGTTATGAAAAAAAATATTTATTTATTGCCATATCTGTGAGTTCATAGGTCTGTGGTTTTGTTACTACTCAAGAGTTGTAATGCGTTGGTCGTTCGTATCATATTGCATAGATGGCGGCAGCAGTATTTGACTATTTGACGATCTATTACAGAGGGGTCGTGCGGCTAAGGGGGGTCGAATGCTCAAGGTCCTTTGCTCGGGGTAGCGCCTTAAACTTCAAACGTGAAATAAATATATATTTATACAAATAAAAAGGAAAGTTATAATTTTTTAGTTTTTACTAAAGAAAGTGGTATTTTATTATATGTGCTATAGTATAAAACCGTTACAGACCTATGCTAAGTTAATGTAAGTATAAATTTAATATCGTCTAAAAAAATTAAGTTACTATGATTTGAAAATATTGAAGATTTCATAATCTTCGAAATGCCGGGCTGTGTTGGGCATGTTACCCCTATTTCTTTTAAACTTTTACCTTTGAAATCAACTTGTAAGGGGCTCCGTAAGACAGGTAGTGTTCGCACCTGTGCTATTATTCTGTGGGTTTCTACATATATGTCTACGTTTCGAGTATGTGAAAATAAGCTTTGTCGTTTATTGTAAGTACCTGTACCTAATACAGTAGGTACATCAGACTATGTGCACATGCTTAAGTAATAACTAATAATTTAATAAACTATTATTGCATAGTAAGTAACTTAAAAACACAAATACTACTAGACTGTAAGTAAACTTTATAAACTTAGGCTTAAAATTATTTAATTTTATAACAGCTACATAATTTAAGCTTCAATATAGAATAAATGCTATTGTAATGTATAAAAAATAAAGAAAAAATCATTGTCTTGCCCATATCTGTGACATTAGTAATTATGACGTTTTTTTTCGACTAAGCAAAGGAGCTTACTATAAATGTAAGGTACAGTTAACTACAGTTAATTTTTGATGGATTGTAGACTTATTAATGAGTAATTATTAGTAGGTAATTAGTGTAGTTATTTCCACTATTCCCTTTTCGTACTTTTTATATAAAGGTCAAATGAGGCGGTTTAAAAACACATAAGTAGTTAATGAATGATACAAGGCAAAACATACGTTTAAAACGCGACGCGACACAACGTATCAACACTGACAATCACCCCGCCGCGCCAGTCTGGATGATCAGTCGGATGTTCATAGTGTGATTCTAGTTTAAAGAATATAATACCTACAATTTGATTTTATTCAATATGCGTCGAGTGGCGAGTCGGGTCGCGTCGCGTTTTAAAAATTGTGTATTTTTTTTATTTCTGACTGTGGCAGACCAGCAAACAGCCCACGTAATGGTAAGTGGTAACTGTCGCTCATGGGCGACTTAAGAGTCCCGAGTTACGTCGATCTTCTATGAGATCATTTCTATGAGACAACGATTCATGTTGCCACTAGTTTTTTGCAGCGCGGTTTCCCCCTCGTTAATTATATATTGCTTTGCTCCTGTCGCCAGTAGCGTGATGTTACATAGCCTGTAACCTTCCTTAAGAACTGGGCTATCAAACGCAAAAATATTTATTCAAATCTGACTAGTAGTTCCAGAGATTAGTAGTCGCAGTTTATTTCATCTCTAACTTCTCGTACCTAAACCACGCAACAAATAGACCAGAGAAGTCAGAAGAAGAAGAAAATCGAGACGCGACGTAAAGTATTATTTTCCATACATGCGTTTTGTATGGTAAAGTCAGAGCAATCGGTGGTTCAATATATCCCCCGGTTCCCTTTCTTCTTCTCCATTATCCCTTCGCCTAACATGGTCAACAATGGCTTGGTTGTTTTTTGAGCATTATTTCTGTAATTCTTAGCAACCATATCGATAAGTTACGGTTACCACTTACCATCAGACCATACCTTGCTTTGATGATGTTTTACCACCAGTTGTATAAAAAAAATCTAGTAGGTACCTAAGTGTCTACCAGTAGCGAAGAGTGACGTTTTGTAAGAGGGAAGCCGCGCAAAAATTGCTTACCTTGACGCACGACGTATGGTCTATTTCTACACTTTAATAGATATTTTAGTTTTGTGATTTATCTCAAAAGGGAAGCCGGTAGGAATCGGGTTATATATGGACCCTTCGCCACTGGTGTCTACATTACCTCAACGTATGTAGTAGACTCTTCACCCGCGTTTAGTTACATTTTTGGTTACTGCTCTGCTCCCGTCGCAAGTAGCATGATGTTACATAGCCTATAACCTCTCTCAGGAACTGGGCTATCAAACGCAAAAAGAATCATTTAAATCCAACTGGTAGCTCCAGAGAATAGCGCGTTCAAACAAACAAACACTTCCGATTAATAATAGATAGATTATGTAGATATATGAACTAGTAATAATTTAAAATGTTAAGAGTTTTAAGGTCATTGCGATTATTATATTTGCTTGTGCCATATTTATGTTACCTACTTATCATATTGCCTAAAAATATGATTTGATATCTACTTTGTGGTAAACATGTTTTTTTAACATACTTAAACAACGTTACGGCGTTATTCTGAAAGGAGTAGTCAGAAGTGTGTGTTCAGGCTGGTTATGATTGTTTCTAAAGTGCTAAATTCATGATCATCTTCAGTCCATTATTATTGCACGGAACGACCTCTTTTCATTTAGAGACGTGCTAAATTAATCTATATTATCTATTTATTTACTATTATATAAAGCGGAACAGTTTGTTTATTTGAATAATTCGTTTTGCGTTTGATAGGCCAGTTCTTAAGGTATATGCTATGTAACATCACGCCACTGGCGACAGGAGCAGAGCACTGACCAAAGGTGGGTGAAATCGAGCTGCGAAAGGCTAGTCATTTATTTGACTATTAAATTTGGCATCTGTTTAAACTTTAAATTTTGAACAAACGCATGGATGTATACTAAAGTAGAGTATTACGTCCATGAACAAACTTATATAGCATTTTAGTGCCGGAACAGAGTAGGTACTTATGTTTAAGAAAAGCCTTTAATCATGTGTTCGTAAAAAGCAGCTGATACTTGTCTATGGTAGACCCTCAACCCTGTTTATAAACACACGCCAGCTGTAGTAAAACCTGCTCAGGATGTGGGTTAACATCAGCTGATCTTTTTTTTGTTTTTGTGCGTGTTGTCTCTTTTACACACGTAGGATAAAGAGGGATAGTGTTTGTGCTTCGCGTGGGAGATGGTTCCCGTTCCCACCCAGCGACTGTTATTTTAATAAAAAATCGGGACTGGAATGCAGCGTCCTGTTGTTGTAGTAATTTTTTTTAATAATATTAATAATTAAAGTTTTGGGAACAGAAAAATTGGAATGTCAAAATGTAGCCACAGTTAACGATATCAAGATTAAGACGGACATAAGCTATTTAATATCCCAAAAATCGAAGGTTCCCGAGGGAGAAAAACACATTTTAGGCGCGGGCAAAGCCGTGGGCCGCAGTTAGTATTATAATATTCTTTAGATAAATAACAATTTTATTTATTTATTATGAAAGAATCAAAGCCCAATTATCGCCACCTTGGCCAGTCAGTCATAAAAGCTATATGGGTAGGTACATTACTAATTCAGTCATTAAAAATGTTAGATATTATGTACTTTCTATTTTTATCTGCTTGGGACATTACTTACGGGCTTACGGGCAATGGTAGCATACCTACTTATGACAATAAAACGTCTATTGTGTCTAACTGTCTACCGTAGTATCAATTAAAGAGTTAATATCTGTGAGTAAGTATTTACCCAGAATATCTTTAATGAAAATTGGAACAATTAACAATGGCGCACTAATCCATAAGTACTAATATTATAAATGCGAAAGTAACTCTTGTCTGTTACGCTTTCATGCCTAAACCATTGAACCGATTTCGATGAAATTAATTGGTACCTATAGAGATATCTAGTATAATCTCTACTTATATTAAATTTCACCTTGGGAAACAACGGCTATATTGTCGCGAAAATGACTTGAACGAGTTGAAAAGGGGGAATAAAAGTTTGTAAAAAATTTCGTTATCATATTAAAGAAATTATAATAAGTACTTATATGTAATAATAATATATAATATATTTCGATATAACCGAAATTCACGCGGGTGGATCTGCGAGCAACAGATAGCATGTGTGCGAATGATTTGCAAAAGGTGTGTTTGATACACAACCTTTTGCAAATCATTCGCACACACGCACTACTGAGGCAGTATCAGCCAGTATTTGTGTGATTAAAATAATACGACAACGACTCTGTGTTTTTCGTGTCTGTTTTGTATTGTTTGGAAAATTCCTCATTCGATTGATAAAAATAATACGAGACATGAGTCGTTATATTACACTAAGTACTTACGATACGCTAAAGTAGATAATTTTTATTACGAGGTATGAGTATGACACATAATAGAAACGTCAATTTTACAGTAGGTACTTAAAGCTATCATACAGCATGACGCCTAATTTTTTTCTATGACTAATGTCACAAACAAGCGTAAGTCCCACCTGATGGATAGGTACTACTCGTAGTAGATTTGTTCAGTCCCAAGTTAAAAAGTTACGTAGACATTGCTATCATTACCCAACCTCAAACTAAACGCATCAGACAATTTTTTTCGCGGCAAACTATTTTTATATACAACTTTTATGATTAACAAGCCCCCGTACCTAAGTAAGAGATAACCGTAACCTATGGAAATGACTATGTTTTCTAAGCATTGCAAAAATAATGCATAGAAAAAACAACCAACCCGTTGTCGACCATGTGTTTGGCTTGGACCCTAGGTCCTCTTCCTTTCTCATCACCTTATATCTACATAGTTATGTAAAGAAAAGGAAAAAGAAAGTTAACCGAGGAGGTAGTTGGGCTGCAGGAGCGCTCCAAACTTAGACCATTTAACAAAGAAGATTAACTTCTCCCATAGATTACTGTACTCTCAGACCAATGTCGATAAAATAATAAATTAATCATGTTATTTTTTATTTATACTTACCTACTTTATGTCATACATAACGTATTATAATTATAACTTAATCATGTTTGTTATTTTAAATCGATAAGATAATATTTTAATGTTGTTTCAGAAGAAACCGAATGATGAAATCGGTTTTATATTATAAATGCACAGGATGTGACGTTTTACACACACCTATTAAAATAATAATAATACGAGCGTTTAGGAAAATTTTCGCCACCAATTGGCGCCACTTAGGTAAAAGATAATTCATTCACAAAAATTCAAAATTTATTCACACTTTGAAATTAATAAAATAATTCAAAGTCATCTATCAAAGATTGAAAGCGCTTAGACAGGTGCCTAGACCTGACGCCTCAGTGCTGCCACCTAGTGCGTGCCATTTTAGAAAACCCTTATTATTTATGCAAATTTCTTTTGCCAAATCTTTACCTTTTATTATAACTCTTGTAAATTTATTAACGAATTCTGACAGGTTTTTACTATAGTTTAGAGATAAAAAATTCTGCTGAAAGGATTGTAAAGTACCTACCTATATCTAATACATGGATATTAGAATAGAGGAACAAAGATTTGTAATCAAAAGCAGCAATCGTTATTCGACAATAAAGTTGAGTTTTTCTACGCATATGCGAGCTTTATCCTTCTATACTTAGGTACATGAAAGATCCCCAACAAAAAAACCTAGTCGTTTGTTGCTAACTTTGAGAAAAATATAGGGGATCGAAAGTAATTTGACGCATGACGCTATTATAGGTAGGTACTCTATGTGATGTACGAGTAGATACTTACATTTACCTAGTACTGTAATCACACCCACAAATCAGCAAGAGTCTATGACCATAAAAAGTTTATAAATGAATGATTATCTAAATACTAAAGTACCTACCTGCGAAACCGCTGGCTGCTGTAAAGGGAATGGGCCGGTGGAGAGAATGCGGGAAGTGAGGAAAAAGGAAAAGGAAAATCGGACTGGGCGATATACCGTAGGTACCTACGGTTAGACAACGATTAGGTACATCAAGATAGAAGTTCAGCATACTATTCAAACGTCTTCATGTCAAACCGCAGATAGGCTAGTTTCATAAATCTCAATAAGATGGCTTTATAAAATCCCCTTTTAAGCACCAGGGTCTTGCGCTGCTTCTGGATGGAGTAGGTACCTATAAAGGTTTTACTTGCTCGAAGGTAAAAGTGCTAGCGGTGCGTACCTCATACAAGAGGCACCTCAAATGTCGCAATACCTACACCGCGATCAAATGTCCCACCCAACGCCTCAAAAAAATTATTTGTACCAGTTCATTCGCTCGACGACAAAAATACAATGTCGTAATGTCGTAATTTCGGCCTTTGCATTGAATTTTCACCCTATTTATTGTAGACGATATAATATGTTTTGCAATGTGCAATGAGTGCACCGACTTCTTTCGATTTTAAGTTAACAAAGTTCTTTTGATAAGTTGAATATGTTCTTGATGTCGCAGAATTAGCCTTTACAGAATTCACTTTATCTACAGGCAATTCCTGATTTCATTCTCTTCTCATCAGGTAGTTCGAATTTGCATTGCCAAATTTGCTGAAGGTATCAACGTTATTTCAAAATGTTCCTGTACTTCTTCTTCTCCTTTTTTTTCTGGCAACAGAGCCGACGATTGTTTCAGCTATTTCTGCCAGCGTCAAGTTTAGAATAATATTCTTGTTGATGATAATAATGGTTTAAAAAATAGAAAAATGTGGATGAAATTAAATGACAACCAATGTTCCTGTATTAATAGCTGTATTCAAGAATTTATAGCAGATGTCAATAAAGTCTACCGAGTTTTTTTTTATAGTTATATAAAATTTGTTTGAAGAAAGCTCACAGGCTTTAATAATACCTACGTTACAGCTATCTTGTGTGATCGTGATTTAAATGTTACAGTTTAATTTATTATTAAAACTGAGGTCACTAATTATTGATAAGAATAACTTTTGACTACAGAACGAACAACAAATTTTCAAACGAATCAAACGTCCAGTGTGACCCTAGGTGGCAGGATCCTGCCTTTTTGGCAGGTTTAGCCCTTTATTTTACTATCTGGCATATATGTTTGACGTTTTAGCAATTTAAGCTGGCAGACTTGACAGCACAGCTTAAAAAAAGGAGTTTGGTGCAGTATTGACAAAAGAAATAACTTGAGGGAGAAATTTTTAAATGCCAATGGCAACATTAGCAACGATAAGACCTTTAGTTCGGGTAATCATCTCTAATTGAATTTGAAGTTCATTCCATTGTGAACCATAAAGTGCTGAACAAAATATTTATAACAATTTTATCTTTAGTTTAGTAACTGTCGGCGACGCAAAATTTTCATTCTGATCCCGTGCGGTGTGAATGTTTCCTATTCCTGATTTATCATGAAACGTAAATATGAACGATTATATCGCCTAGAGTGGGAGCAGGATTCATCACTTTCGTCCTGATTAGCAAAGGCGAAAGATAAAGATTTGAAGATGTTTCATGGTGTAAAGCATGGCTGGCAAACCGGATATGATCTCGGGTCAATATCAAATTACTAAATAGATTGGCACAAATTAACTTTTATTTTTTTAAGGGTTTATATAGTACCGATGAAATTTGTAAAAGTGAAGAATTGATTCTTTCGATATCATTATAATATCAAAAACACTCTGCAGGCCGCATATAGATGAACCGCGGGCCGGATGCGGCTAGCGGGCTTTTCTCTTTAATTTCTTTATAATTTTACGTGCAAAAGTTTTTTAAAACGTCTTCACTAGAAGATTACTAGAAAGAGTAAAAGATGATTAAAATTTAAAAATTTTATCGGCATTATTTCGGCATTTTGTGCATAAGAGTTTGGCAGGATTTGTCAGTTTTCTTGTCTAGGCTGGGCAGGATCTTTAATTTAAAGTTGGTCACACTGCAAACGTCAATTTGACGTTAACGAGACTTTCTCGTTTCTCCATCCGCAATCTTGCAAAAAATACATAATTTATTGATAATTACGAAAGAAAGCGACATGCGGCGAGAATTTATACTTGTTTTATTAGGGATCATTTGTATATCAACATTATCATCGCTATTATCAGGATATGTCCAAGTAGAGACGGATAAAATATTGCTTGATACGGTTGTAGGGGGAGTGGGTGCAGGGAACTTTTCCTACTGGCAATTAGGCCATACGGGACCTCTCCTTGTTGAATTAACATCTCTATCAGGTGATGCTGACCTCTACGTAGCTGATAGTGTAAGGTTTGTATAAAATATGATTATATTTTCTTAGATTTTTGTATTTTTTATATTGCCAATTTTAAGTTACTATTTGTTGATAAGCCGTTTACTAAGTGTAGAATGTTGTAATATAATATAGCATAACGTTGCGCTTTTTCCCCAGAAGCGGTCGGTAAAAGTTATAAAATCCATGTTTTGTTGTAATATATTTTTAATGCCTGAAATTAAATAAAATATTTTGATGAAAAATCTAAATGTAGTATAAATAAATTACCTTTGTGGTAAAGAAGCCTTCTATTCATAACATTGTTGTTATGTTAACAACTGGGCTATTTGCCCAGTTGTTAACATAACATGACATTGTCAGGAAACTTTAAGCTGGACCTTGTAAGAAATTGTCTAAAATCCATTCTCTATATTATACTTTTCCTTGCAGTGTGATAATAATAGTCTGAGTATGACAATTCTTTTATTCTACCTGCGCCCCATGGCTTCGTACGCGCGTAAAATATGTTTTGTTTTATCCCTCGGGAACCAGACCGATGCTCAGGATAAAAAGTAGCCTTCAGCACCGAATCTATCTACATATCAGTTTTTATCAAAATCTTTTTAGCTTTTGAGCGGTAACAAACAAACACACACACATCAACACACACCAATTTTCACATTTATAATAATCACTGAATTTCCATCTCCATTACTTCTATTTGGAAGCCTAAAAAAAGTCTAGTTTAAAGTTTAAAAACTCATTCATGCTATTCATGCAAAATATATAATATTTTCTAGAAATTTTATATTACATAATCTTTCTTATTATTTTATTTTTTCCTCCATTTCTTCCTGTACAGGCCAAGCTATGAAGTGGACAAGAACAACTTTAGTTCAGTTACCTGTGGTTCTGACATGATCAACATACCAGCTGACTTCCCAAGGCCTATTGGTGAGTAAAATTATGTTTATGAGGTCCATGATCGGAACAAATGATTGTATGATGAAAGTAGATTGACAACTTATTAACTCTAAAATCAGTGCAGACAAACTCATGTTTTAAGGGTTTTACCACAAGAATAAACGACTACATTCTTGTAACATCAATTTGTTGTCTACTAATAGCTTTTTGAAAGACTTTCTCACAGTTTTATTCTTATTTGACAACCTCTGTGGTTCGCTTCCCGCTCAGTGCAAATATTTGTGTGCATGAATATGGCTATTTGTATTGGACTGGGTGTTTCTATGTATAATATGTATGTATATATATATATGCATTATAGAAGTCATAACACAAGCTATATATATATGCTTACTTTGGGTCTAGATGGCGTTGTGTAGTTGTTGTAGTATTATTATTATTTATTGTTTTGTTTCTTCCAGGTATCGGTGTATTTGGGCATTGGTCACACATGCGTTCAGACTATAGCATCCAGGTTTTCTTGGATACGTCAGCTGTGTTCAGCGAGGAGCAGGTGGCTGCCATCGAGAGGGCACACCGAGGGGGAGATAGTAAAGGTTAGTGTATATCTATACTATTAAATAAAGTCGAAGAGTTTGTTTGAACTGGCTATTCTCTGAAACTACAAGTCAGATTTGAATAGTTCTTTTATGTGTATGAAAGCCTAGTTCTTGAGGAAGGTTATAGGCTATGTAACATCACGCTACAGGCGACGGAAGCAGAGCAGTAAACAAAGACGCCAATGAAACCTTGCCGCAGGAAGCTAGTATTATAACATAGCACAATTATGCCCTTGGTCCTAACCCCTTTCCTTCCTTGTTCCTCAACAGCTTAGTTGCGTTTTCCAAGCCATACTTCTGCAATACTCAGAAAGCATAACCATGCCCATAGGTCATGGTTATCAGCATCAACATCAGCCTGAAGAAGCCTACTTCAGGACATGGGCCTTTACTAAAGAAAGGTTTGCTATAGCCACCTCTGAGAACAGCCCATGTAATGGTAAGCAGTAACTGTCGCTCATGGACGACTCAGAGTCCCTAGCATAGCTCCTGCAATGTCAGGGACTCTGCGAAGCCGCTGCATACCGTGAAGGGAGTGGGGTAAGTGAAAGGATTGACGAAGGTAAGGAAAAAAAAAGGAGGAAATCGGGCATCTGGCACTCTCAAAATGACTAGACTGAAGATTTTGTTCTACGTCTTCAAATGTGTCCATTCTTGCTAACTGCAGGTAAATGTACCATGGTCCTCCTAGGAGTCATATTTTTAGAACAGTTAACTCACAAGACAGCCCCTATACTATTGTTTATTTATTTTCTATATGACTAAGGTGACTGACCCGCCTGATGGTAACCGGTTACCGTAGCCGATTGCAACACTAGGAGTACTTGCGCTTTGTCAACCCTGTTAAAAACCTTTATTTATGACCTGGTTTTTTTTAGGCTGGATGTAATAATCCAGCCGAACCGGACGCAACAATGGACCAAGAGGTCTAAATGCGGACAACGAGCCCGTAAACAAGTAACAAGTAAAGTAAGACCTGGTTTTTAATAAGATATCTTTTTTACAGAACTAGAAAAGAAAACCAAGGAACGTCCACCACGGAAGGTTGACGAGGAACCGAAACCTCGTTTCCTGAAACTGCTGAACATCCTCGACATGATATTCGAAATGTTTGTCCTCTAGGGGGTAGTTAGGCTCTTGAGCCGTCTTCGCCAAGGTTTATTTGTGTTCGGATTTGGTTGGACCTCAGAAAGAGGCCCAAACAGACCATAGAACCGAAGAGACTATTGGAGGCACAAGGGCCTATTAGCAATGAAAAGACTTAGTATGGATTAGGATTTCGTATTATGTCCTTTTAAAAGGACATTAGGAGTATGGAATAATGTACTTTTATAATACCTTTTGTGATTAAGTTTTATTCTCATATGTTCGCAAAGTCTCCACGTCAATGTTCGATCTGAAAGATTCGAAATCAGTAACAGTTCTTTTTGGCATCTTACAAAGTCTCGGTTTCAGATGAAATGTCGATAGTTTTAGATTTTGGGTTTAGAAAGAGCGTTTTCGACGGTTGAGAGTAAGGAAGCAGGAAAGGTGTTTTACCCTTTAAGGCTTAATGTACTCTATAAAATAGAAAAAGTAACAAAAAAAATGTATTTGGACTGTGAAGGACCTTTTAAAAGTCCAAAAAGATTTACACTAAAAGTGAGTGAAATTATGTGTTTTTATAATTATTAAGAATTCTTTATTTAAACAAAAACACTTGTATCTTTTAAATGAATAAAAATGTTTGTCTCTTTCTATTTATTTAAAAAACGACAAATAAAAAAAGACAAAACATGAAATAGCAAATGTGTAACGAAATATTTAATCCATGTATGAACTAGGTGATTTGTCAAATATGCTAGATCTATGAAAAAAATGATCTGTATGTTCTAAGCGATAAGGTTATTTTTTAATTGTCATCTTTGCGTAATAGCCTGTTGTTCTTTAAATAGGACATAATATTATATTGCAAGTAGTTTACGACCTACAAAATAAAATAAAAAATTGTCTATAGAAGTAGAGCGAGACTGCGGAGCGGAGAAACGGAGGCCAACCAATAGTGTCTGTCCACTGGAGCGAAGCGGCAATTTTGCTTTAATTGCAATTTTGATTTAAACCGTTGGTCTAGTGGTTAGTGTAACTGACTGCGACGCCGGGTGTCGTGGGTTCGATTCCCGCGGAAGGCAAATATTTGTGTGATGAACATTTGTATTTGTCTTTAGTCTGGGTGTTTTCTATGTATTATAAGTATGTATTTACAAAAAAAAAAAAGTATGTATATGTATTATATTTCAGTTATCTAGTACCCATAACACAAGCTCTGCTTAGCTTGGGACTAGACGACAGTGTGTGATAGTGTCCACATATTATTATTATTATTATTATTATGCAATCCTATTGGTTGGTGTTATTTGATCTGAACGTCTCCGTACTTCGTAGAGCACGTTAAAAGACTGGTTCCGTTTGTTACCACGTTGATAACAGTCGTTAGGTCAAGTTGGATGCGTCTATTATAAATTTATGGACGACCTGAACAAATCCTGATAGTAGGTTGACTATTAACCACTCGATACTAAGAAGGTTCATATTTTTCCACTCCGCTCGCTCCGCTTCTATGGATATGCAGCCTACTCCAAGAAACTCCACTCTGCCTGATGGTAAGCAGTAAGTAGAGTCCAGGCATGGTGGTATGTCAAACAATTTTGATATCTAAGTAAATAAAATTGTTTAAAAACGTTATTGTTGTAATTGTTAGTCATTCGCTATGGGTGAGTTTTCTTTGCCGCGTATTTTTTTTAACAGTGCAGGTATCACGTTAGTTTAGGGTTGAGCTACATTGGCAGCACGGAATCTTTCCTACAAAGATTGTGTTAGAAAAGGGTAAAAATATAGGAAAGGACGATTCAATGTGGTTTAACATTTACTCTTAAATAATTTAACCATGAGATTATCTAGGTATTCAACAATATATTAATAAGACAGTAATTTATTTTAGGGTCGAATATACATGGATATCAAGCGTCGTATGCAGCGTTGAAAAGACGCGTTAAAAAGCCGCGAGAATACGCGCTCTGGTAGCTTGCTTTTGTAATCAATTTTTCGCTTGTACTCAAGTATAATTCGACCCTAAACCAATGGTGAACGTTTTAGTATTATTTAAATACAATGTTTATTTATTTAATAATAATTTATTACTAATTATAATGCCAATTCTAGTCAATAAACTTATTCAAGCATTTTTATAGTTTTATTTAGTATAGACTACAAGAAACCTCTTACTATGTATTTTTAATAATTATTTCTAATTTTCTAAGTTTGCATATATGTATGTGGAGAATAATCTCTGAAACTACTGCACCTATTTATAAATTCTTTCATCATTTGAAAGGGTTAAGGGCTGATTTCATTATTAATACAGCTTATAGCAAATAAATAAAACAAATTAATAAATTAAACTATTTATTTAACATACTAAAATATATTTGAACCCAATATAAATTAATTCTTACCCTAAATAAATAGTGATTATTCCTATAGCTACTAAGAAAAACGTAACTAAGTTATGAGAAATGGAAAAACCGACTTTATATCATTATCCTTCAGGCTTAATATTCTGCAATTTCAAAGTTGTGTTATTTCTTAGTAGCACGTACAATGCTTACTGATTTCATGCATACTAGTTATAATATCTATAATTATAATTAATTGCATTTAAATTTGTAACTAGTTGCTCAAAAAAGCAGTTTAAAAAACTATGGGTAATTATTAATCAGATCTTTAGAGAAAACATTACATGGTGCTTTATCATACCATCCCGTTATTTTCCTACAGCAGGGTAGGCCTCTTCTCATACAGAGAAGGTATGAGCATTGATCGCCATGTGCGCTTAATGAAGATTGGCGATTGCGGTACTATATGTCGCAGGAAAATTATATAATATTCCGCCATTTACAATCTACCCCGGTATATTACCTAACGCTGGATATGTTACCAGCAATGTGTATACCTAATTGGGGATTTTTAAACTAGTTTGACAATAAATATAATTCGTTTATAGCAGGAGGTCAGTTCTAACCTAATCTAACCCGATGTCCTCCGCATATTACATAATGCTGGTGACTGCGTGCTTTTATAAAGTACCGAGGCATGTAAATAGCGAATTTATACAATTTGCGCAGGCATATATATCTTGCCAGTATGCCACAGCGACTAAGGTTTTTTTTATACAAACAAGCATAAGGCAGGGCCTTACCACAACCGCTAATAGCAATCTATTATAACGTTACTTTGTCTCTATCCTTGTTTTTAATGGTACAAAAAAAATACAAAACAAAGTAACATTAAAATAATACTGCTTTAAGAGGTGATGGTAAGTGGTAACGGTAGCCTAGACATGGCTATGTTTTTTCAGCATTGCAGAAATACTAAGAAAACAACCAGGCCGTTGCTGACCACGCGGGAGGAAGAGGATGAGGAAAGAAGAGGAGGGCGTAATCTAACTGCCGGCGCTCTCATGTACTCAAATTGCTTTTAATAAAAAATATACAAAATCTTATAAATTAATTTTGGTATGGCAACACTAAGGGACAACACAAATATAATCTCAAAAAATTGAGAGTTTTGATACTTAAAGACCTATAAAATTTTAAAATAATTTACTATGTGTAGCTTAGAGTTTAAAAGGAGATAGATGCCTTCGCGAGTATTCTTCTCTCTACATGACAGTTTTTATCTTAAATTCTTTGTTAGTGAAATAGTTTTGGCTTTGCATATGAAATATTGTTGTAGGTAACTATACCTCGCGACCTGCGTCAAACTTTTTTATTTATTTTTCTTTAAGCAATGTGTTTTTGTTTAAAGTAAAAGAAATAAAAAAAAAATTCAATTACTAGTTAAATTATTAGTTGTTTGGCTGCCTCTGTGTCGGTGGTACACGCAAAGGTCTCGGGTTCGATCCCCGGGTCGGGTAAAGCGATATTGCGTTTTTCTGTTGAAAAATTCTCAGTATTAGTCCGTAGTCTCAAATTGTGCCCGTTACATGGCAACAGGCTCGCCCCCTGTTACATGGGATCAAAAATAAAAATGGCGAAAAGTGTAGGGAAGAAGCCCTATGTCGCGGGAGACTACAAACACGGAAATAACGGTCATAAAATATTACATTCACACTCGAAACAAATACTTATGGATCAAACAAAGTTTTATCCCGCGTGGGATCAAACCCACAACCTCGTGCACGACTGCTGTGCTTGCGCTCCCACTGCACCACAGAGGCAGTCTATTAGAAGGCGGCATCTCCATTTGCTCTAAGTGTAGTCTACGGTCTTTGGTCTACTGGTCTACTCGGACTTTTTAATACTCTTAGCTGCTGATAATTTTTGTTTACACTCTTGATAAATGCCGTCAATGTCGAAAGCTGCTTTCACGTTGTCTTTTGAGAATAAAAACCTGTAATACAATATAAAATTAAGATTTTAACGATATAAACATAGGCGTAGTACGGGCAGAGGGGCAAGGCTCCCTTCCCTATTCTAGTAGGGTGGTAGTAAACGGTTTTAAGCATCCGTATATAGCAGAGTAGCTGCCCTTCCCTCTCCCTAGAAAGATTATAGTAACGATTTTAAGAGCATTCACACATAAGAGTGGCAACGTTGCAATCTATACAGTGCTATTATTTTAAAAATATTATTAGAACACTTAAAATTACGTAAAAGCTGTATAAAAAGTAAGCTTGATGGATAAACATTGATTGTCAACTACATTGTACACAGAGAACTTGCACAGAGGACTTGCACAGACGACTTGTACAGAGAACTTGTCCAGTAAGCGTTTTATTAAAAAAAAAAATGATTTGTGTAGTCACTAGTAATAGTTCACTAAAATTTTTTTATATTCTTGCATGACATGGATTCAGCAAGTGTGTAAAAACATTTGTCAAGTAGCCATTGCTTTAGTTTATTAAGTATGAATCGTGTCAAGAACAAATTTCGAATGCTTTTTGGTATTTTATTATATACTTGTATGCTCATATAACTGCTGTTTCTTTAGTGCACGGTCGTTGATACCGTTATGTGTAGTCTATTACGTCATGCTTGAAATGCAAAGGACAGCAGTAGTTTCATTGTAACCATAATATGGCGGTTTGATAGAGCCTATCTATATGACATTTTAAATGTCTCGCCCTTGTGTCTTTTTGCTTCACTAATTATTTGACGCTGACTGTACAGAGGACTTGCACAGACGACTTGTACAGAGGACTTGCACAGAGTACTCGTACAGAGGACTTGCACAGAGAACTTGCACAGACGACTTGTACAGAGGACTTGCACAGAGAACTTGCACAGAGAACTTGTACATAGGACATATAATAAATAAATAGACTTGATGGCTGCTTCTAACAATGCAATCAATGTGACCATATTCTGAGCCAGGGCAATATTAAAACTTTGTTTACCAACAAATCGGTAAAAAGAGAAGAGAGACCCTAATCTCGTGTACATTTAGGCATTTTTATTGTTATTATGATAACACGACTAGTTAAGCTTCACATTGGCTAACAAAATAGATTAAAATTTGACTGGCCTGTTGGTCCAGTGGTTAGTGACCCTGACTGCTAAGCCGGAGGTCGTGGGTTCGATTCCCACCCAGGACAAACCTTTGTGTGATGAGCATGATTGTTTGTTCTGTGTCTGGGTGTAATTTATCTATAATATGTATGTATTTACAAAAAAAAAGTATATAAGTAGTATATCAGTTGTTTAGTACCCATAACACAAGCAAATATAATTGCTTAATTTGGGGCTAAATGGCGCTGTGTACATGTGGTAGAATATTATTACTATTATTATTAAATTTGGGCTCGCGATCACTACACACGGATGTTGGAAAATAGTAGTATACATATTAAGTATTTAATTTTTATATCTAGATCACTCGCTGAAAGCTGGTGTATGCAGGCAACAATAGAAGAGCGAAGCTTAGATCTGCATCATTATATGCCAAAAGACGTCTACTGCTGAACATAGGCCTACTCAATTTTCGCCACGTTGGCCGATCATGAGCGACTCTCATCCATTGGTTGCCCATCACCCTTATAAGGCCGTCGGTACACCTTGTGAAGGGTCTGCCCGCCCTGCGCTTCCGGTTTGTGGTAAAAATTAGATAAATAGTATAAATATATATACTATTTATCTAATTTTTAAATATATAAATAATAATATAAAGTAAGTAATCCTAAAAATTTAACACTCACTTCTGCAATTTTCCAGTGTGATCAGCATGAGGTCTTCTCATCTTTTCTACACCATCAGAGAATAACATCACAGTAGGTAGCTGCCTGCTGGTCGGTCCATCTTGTACTCTGTACTTAGCAGCCGAGTCTGGATATCTGTAAGGTTTTAAATTATACCTAATCATTTATTATTATCAGAAGTTTACTGCAAGACGTACATAGGTGTCAATCAAGGAAAGGTATTTGCTTTTCAGGCACATTAGTCCACAAATCGACGATGGTTGGTAATGTGTTATCTTGACCTAACTGTAGGGTTGTCATCTCTGAAATTTGGCAACCAGGACACGACGCATTAAATCCCGGCTTTTAGAGCCCAGAATCCGGACTTGTCAAAATGTTTTTTAAACATAGTCAGTGTAATAAAAACAGTTGAAAGCAGAGAAGCGTGCGAGCACATTGCGTGTATCGCGGGGAACCAAGACTTTAAGTTGACAAATGTTGTTTCGCCCAGACGCTCCCTTGATGCCCTGTAAACTAGGACAAATCCGGGAAAACCTGGACAGATGGCAGCCCTACCTAAATGCAGATCTTTAAAACAAATTAGAACGTCGCTTCGTCCTAATAACTGCATTAAATTTGTTTTTAATCTTTGTAGGTATGATGGCTTGACTGGAGACATCAATAGTGTTTTACATGAATTAGATTATTTTGTACCCTTCATTAAACTATTATTTAGATATAATTTTATCATGTTTCAATAGTTCTATTAATAAACCATAGACTACAACTATTCAACCACAAAGTCCATCCAAAGGTTGTCGTTTAGAGATTACTTTTAGCCATAACACCGCTAGTTGTACATATCTGTGTTAATGTTTTCTACCTAATCTTTTGTAAATTTAATACAATTGACGTTCAATAAAGAACATTCTATTCTATTGTACTTTTATTTAGGTGTAGCTGTTTAATCTCTAGAATGTGGCACCACTCTTTTCTTCATTGAAGTGTCTGTTATGTACTTACTTGGCTATTTAAGACTGAATATCCAGGTAGTTGTACAACAATTTTAAAACATCTTTTCTAAATACCCACATATTTGCACACTTATTAATGTCTAACCCTCAGTTTCTGAAAGGCTAATCAATGAAAAATTAACTAATCACCTGTTAATTCGCATGCAAAGTACCAGTTGGGTTGCTAAAAGCATGAATAATAATTATCGATACTTTTAGCATGCTTTTAGGTACTTCACATGAGATTTAACAGGTGATTAGTTAATTTTTCGTTGATTAGCCTTTCAGAAACTAGGGGTTAATAATGTCACACACAACCTATACATATACAGCGTCATAATAAGAAACTAAAAAAAAGGATGGCAGTGGTAACTGCAAACTAAACCCTGCTGCGGTCGCCTATCTGCCTACCTATATAAATTACTCTAGCGTTCTTCTTCAAATACTTACACTTTTGTCTAACAGTAGAAGAAGTGACATAACATATTTAGGACTTTACACAGACAATAAATAAATATTCACATACAAACGTACCTTCCAACATCCAGCTTTCCAAACTTCAAATTATCAAGTCCATAACTAGCCGATAATTCTGCAAACACCGGGGCGAATGTCACGCATGCTGGATGCCAAGCTGCATACAAACATATAATGTATGTGTTGTTCTTATGATGTTTAAGTTCTTCCTCGAGGACTTGAGGCCCTCTAAAGTATGTTACGTATTCCGGACCCATGTAGGACGGCTCTGGTAGGAGTAGAGCTGATAAAATGAGGATAGCGCCATATGGTAGGCCATATCTGAAAATAGAAACATTATTAACACAATATAACATCTACAGAATGCTATCTAGACCCAAAGTAAGCTTAAATATAAGTAGAGCAATGATATGCCACAATGCTAATAAATATATTTAGTACTAGCTGTGCCCGCGACTTCGTCCGCGTGGAATAGTGATTTTGGACAGCATTTTTTGGATATATCTTTTGGTTTGTTTTGAATTATAAACATCTTCGTTTAGGTGAATAAGAAAAATTTTTACAGTAAATGCTTCTCTATATACGATTTTAGACGTATAGCCATCGGGGATCAAAGCCATACAGGTTGCTAGGATTACTTACACGTGACAAATCCACATAAAGCTGACCATGCAAAAAACAGCTAATATTTAGATCCACAGTCACAACATTTAGTGTCTGACCTTAGGCTTTATTAATTGTCATCGCGAAACATAGGCTCACTGGAAACTGAACTCGTTTAAAACTAAACGGGAAATGGTTTGGAATGAGAGGAATCCGAGGAATAAAAACGCTATAAGGTTTTTTAAAATATATTAGCCTGCCAAAGTGAGTCCATCCCGCCTGATGGTAAGCAGTCAGTGGAATCCAGAAGTGGTGGCCACCATACAAAAAGCCATCGTTTTAAACTGCTGGTATGGTGGCCTCCACTATGGTGGCTGGGAATGGGGTTAGGGGAGTGAGGGAAGTGAGGAAAAAGGAAAGGGGGAAATTGGGCTCCTGGCACTCTCACTCACCGAACGAAACGCAGTAGTACGAATACTGCTACTCTTACGTCGATCTTTTATGAGAGGGTAGTACTTCCCCGGACGATCCGTCCCATTCATGCTGAAACCAGCTTGGATCTACTACCGTAATACTACGGTTAGGTCTAATTGGGCCCCTGTACAATGCCGCGGGCGTCCAGCGGCAACCACCATTTATACGGGTCTTACTGGCCGGCGGGTTGACCCACACCACCCACACAATGACTCCACGGATACTCAGCTGGTCCCACACATGCTGCGAGGATTGTCATCTTTGCATCAGTTGGGCCTCCGGCTCTCGCACTTACCGAACAAAACGCAATAATATGGATACTATTACTCTTACATCTTCTATGAGAGGGTAGTACTTCCCTGGTCGATCCAACCCATTCATGCTGAAATCAGCGTAAATCGACTACTACTATTTCGTAATTCACTTTAATTCCACCTATTCCGTAATGAGACGTGTTAACATGTTTTTATCATAAAAAATAAAATAAGTCCAAAAAAATATAAATCTAACTTTTATTTACATTTTAACTGATAAAGTATTTACATTTTAATAAAGAAATAAGACGTGTTAACCTAACTTAAAAACACACTAACCTAAGCTAAATACATACCACATGTATGACGTGATTATTTAAATTGGCATAACTTTTTTATTTATGAACCGATTGACATGAAACAAACACTAAATGTTAAGTGAAGCTTACCACAATATATTAGTGAAAACCATATTTAAATCGGATAAGCCGTTTCTGAGATTAGCGTGCACAAACGCACAGACAAACAGACAAACAGACAAACAGACAAACAGACAAACAGACAAACAGACAAACAGACCAAAATTTTAAAAATCATTGTTTTGGGTTCTATTTGCGTTGATATAGGTCCCAATAGTATTTTTTCTCATATATCTTCCATGTACAGACAGCGATCGGTTACATTTTTATTATATGTATAGATTATGTCGGAATCCTATCCTATTAATATTTTAAATGCGAAAGGTTGTGTGTGCATTTTTGTCCACACAGCACCTAAAAGGCTGAACCAATTTCGATCAAAAATTGGTATATAGATAAATTTGGTTTCGGAGACGGACATTGGCTACTTTTTATTCTGAAAATCAACCTATATTTCACGCTCGAGCGAAATAGTGGAACGCAGTTAGTTAAACAGTAAAACACTTTGTAGAATTGTAAAAGTGTATTGAAGGTAGGTAGCTCAAACACACATGTGAGGTAAATTCATATCATGCATCTATTTGACATTAATTATTTTGTCTAGTCCTTTGAGTAGGGAGTTATACTTGTCTATGGTCTAGACCCAAAGTAAAATAATTCTTATAGATATACATACTTTTTTTATACATACATACATACCTATACATAGAAATACCCACACCATTAATTGAAATATTCAGATTTCAATTGATTAGGGTGGCCAAGTGATTCGCTTTGGTTAAAGGAGTAAGCAGAGACTATAGAACACTATTTAATGCATTCCAAACATACCTCTATGCCTCTTCAACATTCATTAATCGTTTCATACACACATTACGCTTACGAGTGCTTGTAATTGTAATTATGCCCTTTGTACTTAGTACACATCACTTATCCAACTAATATGTGATTTTTACAACAAATATTTGAACTGGGTATAAGTCTAGTGTTTTTCTGCTCAGTAACTAAATTAATTGTCCAGTTTTGAACTCAGGTTTGTAAGTATAGGTGTTCCTATCTTAGAACCAAGTAGGTACTAAAATTTGTCGAGTATATCGACTGCTCTATTTACGTTAAAGTACCTACTTAACAGAACATAGCTAATTCGAGTTAGAATACTCTTGTTAAAATTCTCAATACCAAATTAGTAGTTGAAGTTAATAACAGATAACTGCTTACCGTATATCGGCGTAAAACCATAGAATTAAATTCGCAATCTTCGTATAAACGAAGGAAGATGATAAATAATTGACCATAGTCACACTTCCAGCCTTCCTCGTCCTCAGCATCACGACAATAATTAAGAAAAATAGTATTTCCGTTTCTCGACTGTCTAACTCACAGTCGACTTCGGGAAACAGAAAATTACAAATATATCCCGTTCTTTTACACGTAACGTAAGACATACTAAGAATAATGTTAAACCAATAATATGGCTTTAATAATTGCTTTAGATCACTGTGAACAGCCATGGTTTACTATTTTAATTTTAAATTAGATTAACACAATACCACACCACTCAGACCGTGAGAAATAAAGCTGCTATCTCACCACGTTCAAAATTATAAATATAAGCTCACTGACAGCAGGATAGCAGATAGCTTTAGTCGATAGTTGGACAGAGACAGCAATAGCATAAGGTGTTTATAATTTTAAACCAAGGAACAGGGTCTTTAAACATCTGTCATTTTGCTTTTTAAATGTTTTGAGCAAAGGACAGAAATTATTATACAGAGACAGAATTACTTAATATAAACCTATTATAACCAGAAAACGGTCAAAAGTAGAATTTTGGCATTGCAGAAATGCAGAATGCCAAAATTCAACCATGGCCGACGAAGCATCTCCTCCTCGTGGTGTTCATGTTGCTGTTGAAGATGTTTTTTACGACTGTAAGCACAGAACAAGTACTAAAGACTGTAAGCGTGCTGTGCGACAAAGACGTCTGCGTGTTCGCCTTACATCAGATTAGAGAAAGAGTTTGTTTGTTTGTTTATACGTGCTAATCTCTGGAACTTCCAGGCGGATTTGAAATTGTTTTTATGTGTATGATACCCCAGTTCTTGAGAAAGGATAGAGGCTATGTAACATTACGCTTCTAGCGACGGAAGCAGAGTAGTAAGAAAAGACGGGGATGAAACCACGAAGTGGAAAGCAACATAAATACTTACACTTAAATAACTTCACGCCCGTCTCTCATTAATGGGGTAAGCAGACTGCTAGTAGGTATACCTAATATAAATCTGTATCTGCATATATTAGTGTTGTGATGATAAGTATATTACCTAAGTAAGTCCATGGTTGATATATCTTTTTGTGGACTGTGTCTTAGTGTGAAATTTATTTTTGTTCTCTTTGTGTCCATAAACTTTACGAAATAACTATAAACTTAATCTTTTATTTATGTAGTCATGCCCATTATCATGCCTAGAGTAATAGTCAATCACAATCAGCCTATCGCAGTCCTTTGCTAAACATAAAACCATAGAATTAAATTCGCAATCTTTGTATTTATTTTCTATTTTTATTTCTTTTTCATTGGAAGTATTTGGCCTACTATACCACGCTGCCCAGACGGGTTGTTAAAGGTTTTTTTATAATAAGGTAAACGCTATATTCTATAGGATATCTATAATATGTATGTATTTACAAATAAAAAACGTATTTAAGTAGTATATCAGTTGTTAAGTACCCATAACACAAGCAAATATAATTGCTTGATTTGGGACTAGATGGCGCTGTGTGAATGTGGTAGAATATTATTATAATAGTGATTGCTTGCTTAGGGGGTTGATACAAGATACTTATCCATATAATCTTTATTATATATCTTTGTTACATCAACATAGAACTTTATTAAGTGCAATGTGAATAAATTGAACAATTATTAGCTAAGTATTTATATTAATACTAGCTTTACGCGGTGCGGTTTCACTTGCGCCGAAAATATGGTTTGTTGTACCCCTCGAGAACTAACCCGATTTTCAGGATAAAAAGTAGCCTATGTCCGTCTACGGCACCGAATCTATCTACATACCAATTTTTATCGAAATCGGTTCAGCCGTTTAAGAGCTGAGTGGTAACAAACACACACACAAAAACTTTCGCATTTATAATATTATTAGGATCTTGAAAAATATTACAAAAAAAAACACAACACAAAAACACTTCCAAAATCACAGTGATTATTACCCAGCTGACATGATAGTTTTCTTTAGAATATTGGCAAATATATTTAAAATCTACCGGAGAAGAACATTTTGCAAATTATTTTATCTATTTCGTACGAAAACTGTTGGAATTAGGAGGTCAATTACGCTATCAATTAGTTTTCACAGCTCAAGTGCAAGTTTTCTTATCACTGGCAACACTGTTGACTACTATTCATTCTTGATTCATTCAAAATATAATCATTATTCAAAGTTTATGGATGTTTACTTTTTACTGCATTAACCCTGCTAATTTCAACAAAAGCAATGAATAAATAGATTTTTCTTAAGATGGACAATAACTACGTGCTGGGCTATCACTCCCGTTTCTCCTACTTATTTTCAATTAATCTGTATATATTACTTTGTTTTTTGCTTTGTGTTAACCATTCCTGTCGAGTTGTTTTGTCTCAACCACAATCATAGTTGTCTCATGGCAAATAGAAGGTGAGAGTAAAAGGCATAAATCATACAAAAATAAGTTTATTTAGTCCATCAATTTCAACAATCGCTATAAACTACACAATTTCACAAGGTTACCTAGGTAGGTACCTTCCGTTTGTGAAAGTTTGAAAAATTTAGTTCTCAGAGTAAACATTAGGGGCGCTGTTAAAATTTCATACAAATATTTGAAGTTATAACAGTGAAACCAATAAAATTCATGATACAATCAGAGTCAAACATTAGTCATCTGCTCTATGATTATCATGCAAATATTTTACAGTTAAGTACCTAACCTGAGGTATGGTAAACTGTGGCGGTGGATGAAAAAATCTTATAAAACACTCAAAGGAGTTTAGAACTGCGCTATTTTGTACCTATATTTGTATAAAAGTATTAATTTCGCGCAAAACGATTTTTTGCGATTACGCTAGTCAGAACGCTGTAATAAAGTCGATATTATTAAACGATTTATTTACGTCATTTGGTTGTGGTTGGTTTGTCAAATTATTAAAAGACAGCATTCTAATAACATTAAAATATAGAATCAGTCATTTACATTTCAACTCAATAATTTTTACGATATCTACACAATTATAACCTTTTTAAATATTTTAAACAAATCACCACGGTAAAATACTTTCTGGTGCCATATTATTATGCGCTTTTTCCACGTGTTTTTTCAATTCATGTTTTCTAACAAAGCTAGCGGGACATTTCAAACATGGTAGTCTATATCCTTTATTATGCCTCCGTTTGGCGTGCTCTGACCTCCGCGATGCCGATATGAATTTCTCTCCACAATCCTCACATTCGTAAGGCCTTTCACCCGTATGCCTTCGTCTATGATACACAGCCGCCATCTTTGACACGAGTTTCGCGCCACAAATATCGCATTCGAAATTTCGAACACGCGTATGAACAACCGTGTGTTCAGCCAGTCTTGCAGGAGTGTAAAACCTCTTTCCACACCATTGGCACTGATGAGGTCGTATATTCATGTGGATCCAGATTATATGATTTTTGAGTTGTGGTCTAGAGTTGTATGTTTTGCCACAGTGGTCGCAGGTGAATTGAGCTGGATCGCGGATGTTCGAGCGACGGTTTCTGGGGTAGTTTTGCGCGCTTGGTTTTGCATCTGGCTCACACTGCGACCTATGTTCCCTGTAACAGCCCCTGTTAGTGAATTGTACCCCACAAGCTCTGCACGTTCTCACTGCATGCATCTGTGAGTGTGTATCAAAGGATGCTTGTCGCGGGAACGATCGCCCACAGTCTGAACAAGTCAACGCGCCAGCTTTGTGAGCTTTTTTGATGTGTTTCTTCAATTGTATTTCATTGGTAAATAAAATAGGACACTGTTTACATAAAAACGCGGTTTCGTTATGCACAGAGGACAAATGATCTTTCATCGCTTTACCTCTAGGAACTACTGAGCCACAAATTTGACAAGCTTCTTTATGGCCACTATTTTTTAAGTGCATATTTAAAAAGTAAGGACTTAAAAAGGATTTACCGCAATCGGGGCAATTACAGGTGGGGCCTGAACGAATTCCTTTGGGTTTCCTTTCGTTGAGCTTTTTTGAGACTCTATTCTTTAGTCTATTGAGAATGGATTTGGCGTCACTATGAGTATATTCTTTAAATGTTTGCATAGACAGATCGCTTGGTTTTACAAAAGCACACATAGATTTGACGGGCGGCGCTGCCGTAAACGGTAACAATGAGAGAGTCTGGATGGCTTTCCACCACGATTTTTGTGAATTTCTAACGAAGAGGCGGAACTCTTGGGCGGCGAGGGCTTTAGTTGCACACGCGACGCACGCACCAACTGGTATTAAGGGTTCTTCTTTCATCTGTAAAAGAATACATAAATATGATAATTCTTGACTTATACAGATGTGTTTTCTACTTTTAATTAACTAAATATTGTTTATCCGAAATAAAAAGTTAAAAATATTGGTGATTTATTGCACCAGTTGAATAGTCAAGAGCGAGCAGGTATATACTACCCTATATTTCTATAGTGTTAAACCTAAAACAAATAATTTGCTACTATAACCCTCGTTACCTTAATACTTCTCAATAGTATTTCTCAGTCTTCTAGTTATAGGATTAATCTCCCGTTTAGCAGGCAACACTTCAACCACAGTATAATGTACTGTTAAATAATGTTTCTTAAGTTCGCACGGTCGAACAAAACGGGCCGAACACTGCTCACACGCATGCGGCATTTCCTTCGAGCCTCTATGACGTCGCTTAATGTGATCTAGTCTTCTAGAAGATGAGAGGAACCTATCCCCGCAGTATTCACATTCGTAAGGTCTTTCTCCTGTATGAATCCTTTGATGAAGTTGATATCCAAGTTCTGTACGCAATTTCGCGCCACAATAACATTGGAAGATCTTCCGTTCGGTTTTATGGACTTTTTCGTGCGACCGTAAATGCGCGAGCGTAGATGTTCGTTTCCCGCAAGTTTGACAAACGTATGGGAGCACATTAAGATGTTTTTGAACTACGTGAATGCGTAACGACGGCTTGCGGTTGTAAGTGACGCCGCATATATCGCAAGTAAAGTGCTTAAATTCCGGATGGTCAACGATCTTGCATTGCTTTTGATGGTACTTATAACATTTTATATTCTCGAAGCTCAAGCTGCAAGATTTACAATGGAACAGCGAGTGAGCGTATAAATGTGCTCGTAACGCTCGCTCATTGGTATAACCATTCCCGCATACGTTACAGCAGTGAGAATTCTCGCCATGACATTCTTTTAAATGCTTTTTCAGATCAGTTTCATCTTCCAACAATTTGTTGCAAATGGTACAGTCTGTTACCATAACGCCATGGTCCATAGCCATATGCTTAGCAATCTTTTTCTTTGATATAACTGCCCCACATTTGATGCAAGCTCGCTTTAGTGTATTTCTTAAATGATAGTTCAAATAATCAGGCATTGAGAAAACTTTTCCACAATCTGGACATTTACATGGAGAATTGAGTTCATAGGTGCGTTTTGGTCTGCGAATTTTCTCTGGTTTATCCTGATACCTTAAATTTAGTCTCTCCAACGCAGCTGCTTTGGTTGGAACTTTGTCAACTTGGTCTTTTATTATAGTCTTTTCATCTGTATAAAAAATAAAGTATGCCTTATCCTCGTGAGTCGGTGGATGGATCTGAGAAAGGTAGGCCGTGGCATCCACCCAATGCTGCGTTGACTGCGCACATAGGTTCCTGAAGGTTATAGCGGCCACGGTATCTTCTGAGCAGGGCCTGCATATTCCAGTGGGGAGAGCGGCATCCATCTCCATCTGAAACGATGGTTTCAATCAGTCCGCTCCTCTTGGTTTAGTCTTGTGGTAACTGCCAATTTTTGGCTTTAGGTTGGCAAATTTGTGATAGAGGTACGACAAGTTTGAGTTTGTTTGTGGTTTTCTGTCTTAAGGGTAATATCAGACAGTTGTCAGCAGTTATACTTTTTAATGTTATCGCACATTATGTCGGGCCGTAGCGGGTCGGGTCGCAGCGCAAAAATCCGCTCAAATCGCTCGTATGTATTTTATATGAACTAGGACACACTATGCATTTTCTCGCTCGTATGTATTTTATATGAAATATCATACATACTCTATGGGTTTTTTGCGTGCGATGCGGCCCGACTCGGCTCGCTGCGCCCCGACACAGTGGGCTATAGCAAGCGGTATGAAGTGCGCGCGTGCAAGTGTTTGTTTTACGTCAGACGGACATTTGGTTTGACGGACTGTACTCAAAATCCGTCAATGCGCTACGCCCCGGCCCATACTAATGTACTATACAAGCATTTTCCGCTGCGCTGCGGCCCGCTCCACCCTGCTGCAGCCCAACATAATGTGCTTTACCTTTAGGACGTAAAATTGCAAGCTTTCAACTCGCCAGTTGACAAGCTATTACCGTAGCCTATGGACATGTTACCGTTAGGTAAAAAAGGAAATTATTTCGGATAAACAATATTTAGGTACACAATGTAATTACTCATATCTACAGTGATTAAATAACAAGTACTTTAAGTTGCAAAAATCTGCTTGGGTAATGATATTAGATTTCTTAGAAAGTTATGTTGAATGTATGTATAGGTGATGACAAAACAGATATAGAAATCATAATGGCTAAAGAGTAGCAAAGGCAGATTTCTCTTAAAAGGATTACGCACATACTGAAGCTGCAAATATGAAAGTATACTTTACTAAATAGCAATAAACGTAATATATAATATGAGTAAAATTTAAAAAAAAATGTGTTGTCTATTTACAAAGTATTAACAACAGTTTTTAAATTTCGTGTGTATTAAGGAACTGAAAGCAATTACCAATTTTATCATTTAGTTTTTATTTCTGCCCTCAAGGGTTTCAACATAATGTTTTAAACAAGCAGAAACATCAGTCTCTTTGTAGGGTCTATAGTTTTATGTGTTAGAAACAATGCAGAAAATGAGCTTTGTGATTGTAACCACATAAGGAGTCTGCTTACCCCATTATTGGGAATGGCGTTAAGTTTTCTATGTAACTCCTTTCATTTGCAATTTATTAATTCTGCTTTGAAACGAAATTGTTGCTAAATATTTTAAACTCACACGATATGTACACAACTATTTTTGTGAAACGGGTCTACTCGTGTTAGAAAATTATTATAAGGTGCTATACCTCTTTACCAGACGTTTCGGTCGAATTACACCAACCATGGTGTCGGTGTAATTCGACCAATTCAAAGTGAAAACGTCGTGAGTGTTGTGTGTCGTAGTACTGACTTTTTACAAAACAGTGTAACAAAAGACAAAGAGGGTAGTTGCCGAATCCCGAGCTTCAAGGCGAAGACGACGCCTGGCTACATCAGTCAGCCCGTGACTATGGTCGGTGTAATTCGACCGAAACGTCGGGTAAAGAGGTATGGCACCTTATAATAATTTTCTAACGCGAGTAGACCCGTTTCACAAATATAGAAATTATTGCTACATATTATTCTACATCTGATGCTTTTTATAATGTCTCTCATAACCCCTTCTTGAGCTGAATTTCGCACCACACGGACATACGAATCTGTCTAGAACTTTCTCATGTGTATTCCCATGTTCTAGCAAATGACATTGGCTCGCAAACTTCTTACCACACTTATCGCATTGAAACAAGCGTCCAACTGTGTGACTGTGTTTTATATGCATTTTAAGACAATTTTTTCGAGTATACTCTTTGTTGCAGTAATCGCAAATATATTTCGATTTAACATTTTTGTATTGCTTGCATTTCCTTTTATGCGTAAAGAAACATGTGCGGTTTGGTAACCATTTCCCGCATCCACAGGTAATCGGTCTATGTTTATTCATATGGGTAATCATAAATTTTGCACTTTTAAAGGGTTTGTGACATTCAACGCACATTACTGTTGAATTTTTGTGTTTTAATTTATGGGAGAGATAGGCAGCTTCCTTTTCGAAGCTTTCCAAACAAATATTGCAGGAAAATACATGTAAATCATGAGATTTCGCATGATCCTTGAATTTTTTCATATCGACGATTGTATGACACTGCCCACATATTTTCTTGTTTAAACTTGCGATATGTTTATTGAATTTAAAAACATCGTAGAACTGTGCACGACATACTGTGCATGTCATTTTATAATTTTTCGTATGAATTTTTTTTATTCTTGTTTTATAATTCTTTTCGCGGTATAAACGGATTTTAAAACGTTTAAGGGCTGCCGCATTGTCTTTAATTTTATCAGCTGAACACCGTTTAGTGTCTGTCAAAGTTTTAATATCTTCTCCGATAAGTATAAAGGCATTCTTAGTATTATTTGAGACGGTTAAGTTAATTAAATAGTCAGAGATTTGCGTCCATTTAGTAGCTGATATTCTGCAAAGTTTTATGAAGGGTAGCATTGCTGTTAGATCGAGTTTGCACTGCTTGCAGATTTTATTCGGCAGCGATGGTGTACGCTCGACCTAAAACAATTATAGGTCTTCAGTGCTTTGTCAAGTGTTAGCAAGTTTTCGCAAAATTATTTTATGTAATAATTGTATAATAATAACTTAGTTTTAGACTGCAATTTTATGGCCTATGTATAAGGACCAAATTACAGGCACCCGTTACAAACGAACGTGTCAATATTAATGAATGTTAATGGCGTTTTAGTCTGTGTTTACTCCGGGAATAGAAGGCAGCTGTTGTAAAGTAATGCATTTATGTCATTATAGCCTTAAGTGTAACATAATTGAAGATTCAATGTTACTCTTAAACATGTTACTACAAATGCATCACAATTTCTTACTGCAAATGTCTCTGTTGTACCAAAACAATAAAAAATTTCAAAATACATAGTTACAGCAAAAATTATTGTTACTTATAATTTAGCTATTTATATATATTTTTGAAGAGGAATTATTTTGAAAATATTTGTATCAAAGTTTATTTGTATGTATATTTTATTTTTAAACCCTACACCTTCAGAGGAACAAGGCGTGATAGTAGAATATGGAAATTTTATTGATAAAGCTTAATCTTGAAAGTAGATTTTATTATGTAAGTTAAAAAATTTTGTTTGCTCATACCTATTCAACTTTCCCAGTTAACAAATTATGTGTTATGCCCGGTTTTGTCACAATTTCTTGATGTTTCCTACTATGATGAAGTAGCCCTCGACTACTACTAAATTTCCGATGACATTCATTGCAGTCAAGTAGTAACTCTTCTTTGCATTCCCCATGTACAGAGGTAACATGCTTCTTCAACCGGCCTGGCAGCCTGAATCTCGCTGGACATAAATTACAAGCATGTTTTAATACTATCTCCGTTTCTTTGTGACACTTTCGAATATGTTCTGACCGTCTCGATGATGCTGTAAAAGATTCGCCACAGAATTTACAAGCATAGGGTCTCTCCCCGGTGTGCAAGCGTAAGTGCTGGCTGTAACCCAGTTTAGTTTTCAGTACTATACCGCAATGTCCGCACTGGTAGGATTCTGATGTTTCATGCTTTTTAACGTGAGTGCTCATGTGTGCAGCTGCGAGTAACTTGCCACAGTATACACATGGACGATGCGTATTCTTCATGTGTACTATTTGTATGTGAGCGGCAACGAATCTCTTACCAGCGAATTTTTTATTACAATAATCGCAAATACTTTCCGACTCGACACTACCTCTCATACCAACTTTAATGTTTTTATTCCTCTTTTTCACCATAATGGTGACTTTAGTCTTAGTTCTGTGTGTGTCTAAGCGATCTTTATCTAAATTGCAACAACGTTTCACATGATAATGGTAACATTTTTGATTTCTAAACAGCTCATCACATCCTGGACATTTCTTTGGTGTATGAACTGAGAAATGAGAATAATATGCATGCTGGCTTTGAAAGTTACGTCCACATTCGCTACAAGTGCAAGCACCAGCGGCATGCGCTCTGCCCAAGTGATCATTAAACTGTTTATAAGACCGAAACATAGCTGGACATTGTTTACATGCATACGGCTCTCTGTGATGAGCCTTTACAATATGCTTTACCATTTCCTCTCTAGTCATAATCTTAGCGCATATATGACAAGCACGTTGGTAATCAGAGGATTCTTTCAAATGTTGGCACAAATTTTGGGCATATGGAAAATGTTTGCCACAAAACGGGCACTGGCATTTATGACTTTTGTTGTTTTCCAGTTTTCTTTCAAACACGGGCTTTGGTACATCTGTTTTCTTATTTGACTTATCTTTTATAGCTATACTATTCTTAGTCAGTACCGCTAGAATATTTGTTCTTGATTGAGTTTTACTTGGCAAGTTGTTTAACAGTTCTATAGTTGTGTCCCATTGTGTGACTGCTCGCCGACAGAATGCTCTGAAATCTGCTGCTTCTAGAGTTGATACTGAGCATGTGGAACAGAGTCCGATAGGCAGGTCATCATTCAGCTGCACCTGCAACCACCGAACTAGTCAAATGGCCAATAAGTTGTATTCTTTATTTTTATTTATCAAATATAAGTCACAATGTTCTGTGCCTCTTGTGTGTTTAGTATGCCCGCTATTGATTTTAAATACATTAAAGCATTATGAATTGTTTAATAAAAAATCTGTCCATTTTGTTCAGATGAGAATTTTCATTTTATTTCCATATACTACTATTAAATCAGTTGAATTACTTCATACTATACCTACTTCAATTTAATTACATAAATAATATTTTTTGTTGGTTTGCAACTAAACTGGGATGTAAGAATATGATGACTTTACAAAGACAGCTTTAATGTTAAGTGATAATAAATATAATAATTTACGCTTAAGAATTGTATTTTCCTAAGAATGAATTTTAGCAGTATACCTATTAATTAATATGTACATTACATATTTGCTGCTATTTTTTTAATTATGGCATTTTATTGGGCTACGCGTTGTATGATCGATCTACACGTGACGTCACAATAGCTAACTTCGTAAATGCTTTTCGACTAAGAGAGAATTCACGATTAATGTATGTACCTACTAATATTTGATTTATAAAAATCAAACATTCTTGTTTTTTAGTGCATGACTTGTGTAAATAAAAATAAATTATAAGCTTCAACATCATACGAAAGGAATTAATTAAATTTTTCATCAAATGTTAGCTAGCGGCCATTTTGGGACCACTGCGGCGGGAAGACGCCGTTCCGTTATGCACAGAAAATAAACAAATCGTTCGATGTTGAGCTATGATTATAGAAAAATAGCTAACCTCTACTCCTGTAATGACTTCTAGCAGCTCAGCAAGAGTCACAGGCTTCTCCCCATCAATCATAACCGTGTCTTCCAAGTGAACTTGCCCCTCGGACGTATCACCCATACATATTCGGCATCTGTCTGCTCCATCTCCACGCACTATATGGGATACCAAAGCCTTGATATCCACTTGTCGGGTCATTTTTAAAGTTTCTGCGACTTCCGAAGCAATTTTAGCAGATATTTCTAATTACTTTCTTCAAAATCTTGATTCTTCAAATTCAATCTGACACCATGCATGCAAGTCGGCACAATACACTTTGACGTTTTTAGTGATGTGCTATGCTGACCTTAGAGCATTAAATCAACAGGAGTGGACACGCGCTCTATTTCCCTTGCGCAAAAGTCTGCCACTTTCGGCGGGGGACGAGGTAACGCGAGCAACGCACACTACTTACAATGTTAACTACTAATGCATTTTTAAATCGCGTCGTTATACACGCACACAATAAAATTATTACACACTAGCTTAAACTAAACACACACAATCACATTCACACACAGGGACATCTATCAGTTTACGCTTCCTTAGAGTAAAACAGTTAGAGCTTGACTCTGTCGATATTTAGTATCGATGTTTAGGATTTCATATAAGTACGCGAAAGATTTAATTATTTTCATGATTATTATGTTTGCTTATTAAAATGAGCATTATCTTATATTATATAGAACAGTTTTAGGTAATAATAATCTATTATAATTTTAAGGTTTTTTTATATTTAAGCACTTTGAAATAGATGAAAGTAAAGTAAATAGTTCATAAACATGAATTAACTAGAAGTAATTCTGTTGATTCATGTTTATGTCAATATTACAGGAAGAATAAATCAGTGTTTCTAACTAGCACACTTTTTCGTAATTATTATCAAAAAAGCCCGTCATACGGTCGGGCTAAATTTATTTGTTAAACATTGTTCGACAAACAAATCTGGTTATGCGGTCGGGCTCTCCTACTATGTTTACTAATGTTTATTCAATACTTCCGATCCCTGATAATACGGAACCCTCGGCGCGCGAGTCCTACTGGCATTTAGCCGTTTTTTTTTTAAGTTTTTTTGGCGCGATTGGGAAAAATGATGAGAGTGAATTTTTACGATGCGCGCGCACACCGACAGAAAAAAGCAACACCCTGAAGTTAGTTGCGGATCTTTGTGTGTCGTATCAGTACAAATAATCTGTGTGAATAAATAAAAAATATATTGGCGTTTATATCAATTCAAATATTTATGTATGTATGCGTTGTATTATTATTTGGTATTTTTGGATTGTTACGCCAAAGAAGTATAACTTCTTACGTGCGTACATGGGTATCCACTCTTTTTTTTTATTTTACTACTGCGCACAAGGATGTATGTTCAATAACCACCACCTGTTGAAATCTGTTCTAGTGTGGATTAAAGATTGTAATTAATTATTACGTGTCAATTTTACGTGTATTACTCCTAAGTATGTATGTATATTCAAACCAAATAATACTTTGAATTAATTGTCTGTTGCTATTAAATTTCGTTCCAACTAAGCAGAGCTTGTAATTGGAGGATTTTGTTCTGATTACATAGTAACAAGACACTGACATGAGAATGTATGAGTAGATTTTTATTAGAGAGATATTTTATCTGTTCAGATAACAAAAAAACAACAGAATATATTTCAGAAAGTCTTTATTTAAGTAGGTATAATAAAATACTGAAAAACTGTGCAATTTAAATTAACCTTATAAATCTAGTTTAACTAATCCTAGGTAATGCAATAAGAGGAGGTAGCGCACAGCGAGTTTACTTGCTAAAAACTGAGCTCTCCGCCGCTTGGGGGGTAGGGAGGAGGTAGCAGTGCTGGCAGCACAGAAGGCTTTGTCTTTTAAGCTGTTAGTCAGATACTTGTACGCTTAGGAACCCACTTATATGGTTCCTACAATATTGGACCCAAGCGACTCGAGGCGCTGCTTCTTTTGAAAATCTAAAACAAACAAAAAAAAATTAATTTAATACTGGAAAACCAATATCGATATTTGTGATTAAACTGTCTCATCTCTAATTATGTTAAAGTATGACCAGTTTCTTAAAAATAAATACGCTTATTTTTGTAAGAAATAAGCAATTATCTTTCGGAATAAAGTGCACTAATCTTGTATATTTGGATTTATAATCTCATTTTACTTGTTCATTTAATATTATTTTGTGCATTACTTGGTAAAAAAAGATTGGTTTTAATTAAAAATAAATAAATATGGGAACGGTGACACAATAATGTACATCCAAAATGAAACTTATTAGATATGTCAACAAGGCGAGATATAAAAAAGGAAAGGTTAGTTTTTATGTTAATTCAACTTAAAATATTAACCCAGATTGGAGTATTGATGATAAGCCTGGCAACACTTGTTGATTAGCATTTTATTTGGTTAAATTGCTAATTTAATGCCTTATTTAATAATATTAGAACAAAATAATACTTACAGGTGGAATGTAATATTATCCTTTTGTAGACTTGATGTCGCTGAACGCTTTTAACACCAAAATACACTGCAATTCGGCATTTCTATTGAGACGCTATTACCATGCACTGATATGTGACTTATGATGCGGAACGCGCGTCAACTAGTTTTATGGGTATGACCGGTGGTCTGGTACCTTTGGCAGAGGGGTACGCCTGTCAGTGGCCTCTCCGTTTGGTTTAATGCTCTAAGATGCTGACTGAAATGAAAATAACGCAACTTAAGTTTTAAATGTATTATTTGCATATAAATAGAACTGTAAACGCAATTATTTCTTACTTTTTTAAAAAGCTTACACCGAATTTTAGCATTTAGATAGAACATATTTTTAAATTAAAGCCTAAGGCCGCTATTAGGCCGCTATTAGACTATCATAGATATATGATCAAAGATGTCATTTTTAAATTTAGAACTTAAGACGGTATAATAACTACATGTGATCATTTAAGATCATAGTTTGAGGATCGTCGAATTATGATCATAGAATTTGTAATACGGCTCGAGCGGTATTACATTAATATATATATGATAGTGTAATAGCGGCCTTAGATTATCATAGACATATGATCAAAGATGTGTAAGTCATTTTTAAATGAAGAACATAGGACGGTATAATAACTACATGTGATTATTTAAGATCATACTTTGAGGGTCGTCGAACTATGATCATAGAATTTGACACATATGAAATCATATTTATATGATTTAAATATGATATACACTTAATTAATGGATATTGGATACTTATTAATTTAATTGATTACGACATTTATACATATTTAATTTCATTATTCCATTACGGCTAATTATTATATCACAATTCTACAATATATCAAAATCGTTTGACATTATTATACAACAAATCTATTTCATATTATTTGTCTAATTTGTTTTACAACATTTATTTTAGTTAAATTATTTTATGCTAATTTAAATTTTATTTCTGCAGGACATCCTATTGATTATTTATTTTACATTGAATTATTATCTCATCACATCTACAATTGTTTTATTGTCCTCTAGTCGCTCGAGGCTTCGGCTGAAAATCAGCGCTGCAATTGTAGGTACTTGTACTTTTGCAGCACCATGCTGAGCTGAGGCCCATTAGCAGTACAATATAACCTTTCTATGTACCTACCGTGCTTGCATTATTACATTACCTTTGTTTGCTTACAAGTTAATTGTACCTTCTTATAAAATTTTGTATTTGTTGCTATTTGCATTTTGTTATTGTACGCTAATAAGTTATTTTATTTATTTCTTTCTTTCTTTCTTTTACCGGTACCTATCGGCTCAGGGTTATAGGTATCTGTAGTACGGTATCAACTACCTCGATATCCAGAAGATTGTATCGCAGAGTAATTTGCTGGTGGATGATCCTGGCTACTTGGTTATGTCTATGCAGGCACTCTCTGTTAGCAAGACGCGAACAGCCGGAAACAATATACCTGAGGGATTTACCAGGGCGATGACATATCCGACTTAGATCAGTAGTGCCATCCCTCAAAGATATATTATATTTCCGGTAGTTGTTCGTCATGATAACTTCATCAGCATAAAAACAAACAAAACCTTCGGTTTCTCCAAAGAGATCGCCAAAACGTAACCAGGCAACGGAGGCAGCATGGTCTATATCAGGCCCGATAGAACTGTCGTTGAAGCTACTTGCTCTGCCATACCATTCTTCAGTCGTCCACACTAAGTACTACAGGCTTACGCCAGTTCTCCTTAGCCAGAGCAAGCGGGATAAGTCCACTATCCACTGCAACCGAATCACGATGCACACCCTCGCCCATCCTAAGAAAAAAGTCTCCAAGGTTGCTTATCTCGCGATTGTGGAGGGTTTTAGCATTCAGAAATCCCCGGCCTCCACATTTTTGCATAATATACAACCTTATGATGAATGAACGTGGATGGTGCATACGGAATGCTGTTAACAATGTGTGGACTTGCCTATTCAGGGCATCCAATTTAGTCTGTATCCACTCGAGTATGCCGAAGGAGTATGTAAGAAGAGGCATGACATAACCATTACAGGCGCGCATCTTGTTGCCGCTTGATAAGTGACGTTTTAATATGTGAAAAAGCGCTCCTGTATTGATTGTTTCATAACTGTCTCTATAATGTCCGACGACTGCGACATACCCAAGTATTTTATAGGCATCAGCAAGAAGAAGCGACCTAAGGTGAGTAGAATCAGATAGTTACATTCCATCAGATTCCACTACCCTGCCTCTATTTACATGCATGACTACACACGAAAACCATGTTGATAGAATTACTAAAGTTTTCAGTTATCTTCAGTAACAATTTCAGTTGGGGTTCAGTTGGCGTAACATAGACCATTGGCGTAATTAATTTAAGATCATTCATGTGTGGCGTACAGAGACAGCAGCGGAGCCCTACAAATGCATGGGCGCGTGCGCGCGGCACGCGAGCCAAGTCAATAATGATAGCGGAACGCGGCGACCACTTCTTCTCGGGTCTTCCACGCGGACTCGTTGGAGTCCTGGGGTAATGGTTTCAGGTGTAGACCTTTTCCATGGGTTTCCATCGCCACCTGTAGATGCAGGTGGGTCCTTGGGTTGGGCCCTTGGGCCCTGTGGAAGCGTGAAATGCGTGTTTTGTGGTCTCAGTTGGACGTGTGAGCCGGTTTTTCACCCGCTGCGGCGGTCAGTCCGAGCCAGGTGAGACCCCCGGTGACCCGGGGGAGGCCCAGCTCCGGACGACCAGCCAGCTATGCGGGACTCGCACGGCCCACGGTCCAGGAGGGTGTGATCCCTGTCTGTTGTTGTCGCATCCGCCCCCCCGCGGTTACATAACGCGCACACTCGTAAAGAGTATGCACGTATGTTGTTGCTTGGGTGCGAGTAGGACAACAACAGTGTTTGGTACTGCGGTGGAGTCATTCACGCCTCACAGGGCTGTCGGACCACTTCTTAAATAGTGGCACTTATTTTATACTGCACACACACATTCACACTCACACTGCACACATTCACTGTAACCTGTGATATTCGTATCAAGCAGACAACTGCAGCATATTAATGATTTTAGTTTGAGATTTTAATATTGTATAACGCTCCTGATTGGTCAACAACCAAAATGCGCTCATGTAAATACCTATGTCCTTAGAGCATTAAACCAACAGGAGTGGACACGCGCTCTATTTCCCTTGCGCAAAAGTCTGCCACTTTCGGCGGGGGACGGGGCAACGCGAGCAACGCACACTAATTACAATGTTAACTACTAATGCATTTTAAAATCGCGTCGTTATACACGCACACAATAAAATTATTACACACTAGCTTAAACTAAACACACACAATCACATTCACACACAGGGACATCTATCAGTTTACGCTTCCTTAGCGTAAAACAGTTAGAGCTTGACTCTGTCGATATTTAGTATCGATGTTTAGGATTTCATATAAGTACGCGAAAGATTTAATTATTTTCATGATTATTATGTTTGCTTATTAAAATGAACATTATCTTATATTATATAGAACAGTTTTAGGTAATAAAAAGGTTTTTTTTTATTTAAGCACATTGAAATAGATGAAAGTAAAGCAAATAGTTCATAAACATGAATTAACTAGAAGTATTTCTGTTAATTCATGTTTATGTCAATATTACAGGAAGAATAAAATAGTGTTTCTAACTAGCACATTTTTTTGTAATTATTATCAAAAAAGCCCGTCATACGGTCGGGCTAAATTTAATTGTTAAACATTGTTCGACAAACAAATCTGGTTATGCGGTCGGGCTCTCCTACTATGTTTACTAATGTTTATTCAATACTTCCGATCCCTGATAGTACGGAACCCTCGGCGCGCGAGTCCTACACTAGCATTTAGCCGTTTTTTTTGAAGTTATACTTCTTTTGGCGCGATTGGGAAAAATGTTGAGAGTGAATTTTTACGATGCGCGCGCACACCGACAGAAAAAAGCAACACCCTGAAGTTAGTTGCGAACCTTTTACACACTGAAGTTAGTTGCGGATCTTTGTGTGTCGTATCAGTACAAATAATCAGTGTGAATAAATAAAAAATATATTGGCGTTTATATCAATTCAAATATTTATGTATGTATGCGTTGTATTATTATTTGGTATTTTTGGATTGTTACGCCAAAGAAGTATAACTTCTTACGTGCGTACATGAGTACCCACTCTTTTTTTTTATTTTACTACTGCGCACAAGGATGTATGTTCAATAACCACCACCTGTTGAAATTTGTTCTAGTGTGGATTAAAGATAGTAATTAATTATTACGTGTCAATTTTACTAAGTATGTATGTATATTAAAACCAAATAATACTTTGAATTAATTATCTGTTGCTATTAAATTTCGTTCCAAATAAGCAGAGCTTGTATTTGGAGGATTTTGTTCTGATTACATAGTAACAAGACACTGACATGAGAATGTATGAGTAGATTTTTATTAGAGAGATATTTTATTTGTTTAGATAACAAAAAAACAACAGAATATATTTCAGAAAGTCTTTATTTAAGTAGGTATAATAAAATACTGAAAAACTGTGCAATTTAAATTAATCTTATAAATCTAGTTTAACTAATCCTAGGTAATGCAATAAGAGGAGGTAGCGCACAGCGAGTTTACTTACTAAAAACTGAGCTCTCCGCCGCTTGGGGGGTAGGGAGGAGGTAGCAGTGCTGGCAGCACAGAAGGCTTTGTCTTTTAAGCTGCTAGTCAGATACTTGAACGCTTAGGAACCCACTTATATGGTTCCTACAATATTGGATCCAAGCGACTCGAGGCGCTGCTTCTTTTGAAAATCTAAAACAAACATAAAAAAATTAATTTAATACTGGAAAACCAATATCGATATTTGTGATTAAACTGTCTCATCTCTAATTATGTTAAAGTGTGACTAGTTTCTTAAAAATAAATACGCTTATTTTTGTAAGAAATGAGCAATTATCTTTCGGAATAAAGTGCACTGATCTTGTATATTTAGATTTATAATCTCATTTTACTTGTTCGTTTAATATTATTTTGTGCATTACTTGGTAAAAAAAACATTGGTTTTAATTAAAAATAAATAAATATGGGAACGGTGACACAATAATGTACATCCAAAATGAAACTTATTAGATATGTCAACAAGGCGAGATATAAAAAAGGAAAGGTTAGTTTTTATGTTAATTCAACTTAAAATATTACCCCAGATTGGAGTATTGATGATAAGCCTGGCAACACTTGTTGATTAGCATTTTATTTGGTTAAATTGCTAATTTAATGTCTTATTTGATAATATTAGAACAAAATAATACTTACAGGTGGAATGTAATATTATCCTTTTGTAGACTTGATGTCGCTGAACGGTTTTTACACCAAAATACACTGCAATTCGGCATTTATATTGAGACGTTATTACGCACGCACTGATAGGTGACTTATGATGCGGAACGCGTGTCAACTAGTTTTATTTAACGGCTATGACCGGTGGGCTGGTACCTTTGGCAGAGGGGTACGCCTGTCAGTGGCCTCTCCAGTTGGTTTAATTCTCTAAGCCTGTGTCAGACTACATTTGTATATATAAACCGTGCCATTTTTGTAAATAAACATTATACAGTCGTCTCTCGAGTATTATTCAACACTACCTATTAAGTCTACGGTACGAAGGTGGAAACACTGGGCCGGTCTAATAAGTAGCTCTACAGCAGTACCAAGTAAATCAGATGATACAGTATATTAGGGACAGTACCTACAGCTGTTAACCCAACAGCTGTATTCATACCTACCTAGCACTATACCCCTAAACATGTATAGCAGGTGGGATATTATCTGACCACCTCTACTCAGCCTATACTCCAGTATTGAGCTTAGAGGGTTTAGTGCTAGGCAAAACTAGGGACATAGACTGTTACCCTGGAAGATATCCCGCCTAATCCATAGCGGCCTGCAAATACCCTGGGTTTGTCGACACTCTGGATAGATAGAGACCGATCTCCATTTCCGCATGCATGCCTCTAAGTAGGTGAGCATTGTAGGGTCTACTTTTAATATATAATATTATTAATATATTATTCCTATTTTTTAATATTTTTAATTTAACAATCGAAGAACCGTAATGTTTACCAAACAATTTTAGTATGACAACCTGTCAGATTCCGTGCTAAAATCAGCTAAAATCATCGTTACGATGACAACACTGGATACTGTGTGCCTGTGAATCATCTGTCAGCTGTCAGTCAACTCTAGAGTGTCAAAGTCATTTGTTTGATCTTTAGAGATTTGTGCAAGAATTTTGTCAAAATGGTAATTCAATTTGAAAATTCTGTAATAATCCACTATTAGTTTTTGTTTAAATTACTACAGTTATGTAGTAGGATGTGTAAATTATTTAGCTACGTTAATATTTTATGTGACTTCTGTGTATTTTCCTGTGAAAAAGTGTTTTTAAAACCGAAGGGTTGAATTCCTAGAATTGTTAAGTTTTTGTAAATACTAGCATCTTTACTGTACAAATATGAATGATATGGGTATGAGAGATTCTACTATTCATCGTTAATGGAAATTAGTTCTCTGCAAATGATTATTTTGTTTTTTTGATCATTTTTCGGCTTCTTGTATCTGATGTTCAGTTGTCAATGAGAAAAACAAATGTTCACATGACTTCGATTCTAGCCTGTAAATAATCATGTTATACCTACTTGCTTATGAATTTCAATAGACTGAACCGTAATTTAGGCTTCTAAATCATTAATATTGCCGCTAATACATTAATAAACAAATTTTACAAATTTCGTTTAGGAGAGAATGTCGCATAGCTTCTTCGTATTAATTTTCCTATTTTTAGAACTTATTATTGTTTTATTTTGTTACCTACTATTTTATTAGGAGGTGAGTGTTAATTTAGCTCTTAAACACAAGTAATATTTAAATTTTCAAAAAGTTTGGTTTAGCAGTACTTTTGGTTATGTTTAACTATTCTGATTTCATTATTTATCAATGGTAGAATTTATAAATTTGTTGTTGAAAACACTTATGACTCAACACTGCTTGGTTTGAAATGAGTAGGTACTAAAACAGGATACCATTCACTATGGGACCAGCCTATGTTGTGTCTCTGATTTATTGCAACACCAGAATAAGTAATCCAGTTTATATGGTAGTAGATCCACACTAGTTTTGGCATGAATGAGCTGGAGCGACTGGGAAAGTACTACCCTCTCATAGAAGATCAACGTAACAATATTAGTTTGGTGAGTGAGAGTACCCGCAGCCCAAATCCCCCCTCGATCCTGATCCTTTTCCTTCCTCGTCCCTCGAAGTGGTATGGTAAGCAGTCAGTGGAATCCAGAAGTGGTGGCCATCATATCATCGTCTAAAACTGCTGGTATGGTGGCCTCCACTATGGCGGCTGGAAATGGGGTTAGGGAAAGGGAATGAGGGAGGTGAGGAAAGAGGAAAGGGTGAAAATTGGGCTTCCAGCGCTCTCACTCACTGAACGAAACGCAGTAGTATGGATACTACTACTCTTACGTCGATCTTCTATGAGAGGGTAGTACTTCCCCGGACGATCTGGCCCTTTCATGCTGAAATCATAGTGGATCAACTACCGTAAACCATAATTTCACATAGGAAAAATATTTATAGGAATTCTTGGCCAATGATTATAAACAACGGATCCAATTTCTGAATGGTTGTGTGGATCATTGATAGTAGATATGAGGCCAAGAACCATAATAATAACACCAGGGTATTACTGCCCCACTGCGGTAAAGGCCTCTTCTCATACAGAGAAGGCACGAGCATAGTATGGTATAGTCGGAATATTCTCTGCAACTCCATGAGTTTGCAAGTAATTTGCGCACTTGTTAAAGTCTGAAATTGCCAATCTGCCTTGAGCGAGCATGGTGATTAATGCTCATGCCTTCCATAAAAGGTCTTTGACCTGCAGTGGGACTGCAAACACATTAATTTTATATTTAAGTATTTATTTTGATGTACATAATATACAGAAGAGTATAATTCTTATACATTTTACATTTACAGCAACCACAAATATTAGTGTTGAAGGAGGGGACGGACCAGTCACAGGGCAAGCCACAGCTCATCTCCAACATCAATGCGTGCCAGCTTGTTGTAGATGCTGTACGTATAACTTTTATATTTATAATGGTAGAAGTAGGTGTTGAATAGTAATAACTTAAACACCCACTAGAAAAGAAGCACTATCACACTCAGTAAATAAAAAATATGTTGATCAAAATATCACATGAATAAAGAAAGAAATCTTTATCTTTACTAAACTAAAAAGCGGAAGAGTTTATTTGTTTTAATGCACTAATCTCTGGAACTACCAGTCAGATTTGAAAAATTATTTCTGCGTTTGATAGACCAGTTCTTGAGGAAGGTTATAGGCTATATAACATCACGCTATTGTCGACGGGAGTTGAGCAGTAACCAAAGATGTAATTTAACGTGGGTGAAACCGCGCCGCGAAAGGCTTTAATTCTAATACAGGGCAACAATGACATGATGATAATACTACTGGATTGAGTGTCTGTCTCTTTTCTGACAAAGTAATTCTCTGAACCAAACCTCCATCTATAATAATAATAATAATAATATTTCAACAACTACACACAACGCCACCTAGACCCAAAGTATATATCTAGGGTCAGCAGACTAAAGCACATAAGTCAAAATATTCGGTTTATTTTTTATTACATCATCTGTGTACATTTTGTTCTACACACAATCTAACTAAAGCACATAAGTCAAACTCAAGTATTTCGTGGGGTATTCAAGTGGCGTACTTTATCAACCTTAAGCAATTGAAACACAATTCAACGAACTAAAAAACATAACTGGACTTATGTTCTTAGGAACAATACAAGTACAAAGTTGTTTGTAGTGACAAGTCTGACTTAAGTTATACAGAACATCAAAATGTAACATTTGTTTAGAGAATGTGGGTGCTTATTTTGTCAAGATCGTAATAATCCACCTTCAATCAAAATCTATAGCTAGTAATTTCACAAATTAGGACTTTCATTTAAAAAACCGCGTGTCGATACTTGTTTCATCTGTGACAAGATTAAGATGCAGATACAGTTGTGTCAAGAGGAATCTATTAAAAACGATCTTATACTACAACATGTTAGCCACAAAACTCTAGCCGAGCTTATGACATTAAACGAGCTGACACACAATTGTGTAAAAATGATGATACATTACAGGTGCACACATTCGATTTACAGCAGTGTTTGCCAACACCTGCTCTAAGTTTTCGGTAGCATTTTACAAGCGGCAATTATGGACGTTCAATTTAACTTTCCACAACAATAAGACTGGTGAAGCTGTATGCTATGTGTGGCACGAAGCGGTAGCCGATCGTGGCGCTAACCAAATTGCATCTTGTATTTACAAGCATTTAGAAACATTTTTTATCAGATAATACGAAACATGTAATTTTTTACTCAGACACATGCGGCGGGCGGAATAGAAATTCGCATGTCAGTTGTATGTTTACCTGGGTATTGCAAAAATATCGAACAATCAGCATAATAGACCATAAGTTCATGATTCCTGGCCACAGCCATTTAGAAGTAGATACCGATCATAGCATGATAGAAAAGACAAAGAAAAAACGGAATTACAAGTACTTCATCCACATGATTGAATACAGTTGATCCGGTCTAGCAGCAAAAAGTTTAAGGTTGTAGAAAATAAAAGTACAGATTTTTATGACTTTTCATCCCTGCTCAAAAGTGCTTTAGTTTTAAGAAATAAAGGTACCAATGGGCGGCAATTTAAATGGCTGGAAAAAAGGTGGCTACGCTATGAAAAAGAATTTGGCATCCTTTCGACACCCTGAATACAGATTCGCCTTTTTCTATATTTAACTACTAAAGAAGAGGTTCTAGTATACCTGATCATATTCCTGTAATATCTATACAGCTATTACCTATATCTATAGAGAAAAAAATGATTTAATTTCGCTGTTGCCTTTAATACCGGATATTTTTCATGACTTTTACATAAGTCTTCCCACACTGAAAACTTTACGAAATACTGGTCCAGGTATCTTAGAACCCGAGGAAGAACAACAATTCTAATTATAGATTGTTATAATTTTTTTATTAATTGTTTTTTTTTTATATTATAGCCTATCAAAGTGACTCCACCCCGCTTGATGGTAAGCAGTCAGTGGAATCCAGAAGTGGCGGCCATTATACCAAAAGCCATCGTCTTAAACTGCTGGTATGGTGGCCTCCACCATGGCGGCTAGGAATGGGGTTAGGGGAAGGGAATAAGGGAGGTGAGGAAAGAGGAAAGGAGGGAAATTGGGCCTCCGGCGCTCTCACTCACCGAACGAAACGCAGTAGTACGAATACTACTACTCTTAAGTCGATCTTCTATGAGAGGGTAGTACTTCCCCGGACGATCCGGCCCATTCATGATGAAATCAGCGTGGATCTACTACCGTAAAAATTATAGTATATAATATTATAGTATTTATTTTATTTGTTGAACATTTTCACCTAACTCATACTATTATTTTGTTCCTTATAACTTAAGTCATCTAAATATTAAACTAAAGCACTTCCATTAAAATATTTAATCTTAATAATAAGGTGTTGTTTCAGACTTAGATAATTCAAATAAACATTATTAAGTTTGGTAACCGGTAAGATTCTAAATAGTTTTTTTTAATTACTGTAAAGTAAGGTTTTTTGACTTATGTACTTTATTCTGCCGGCCCTAGATATATATCTATAAAAATAGTTTTTTCAGCCAATGATTATAAACAAACGGATCCAATTTCTGAACAGTTGTGTGGATCATTGTTAGTAGATATGAGGTTGAAAATTCTTTAAAACCACTTCATAGTTAGGTTAGAACACTGTACCATTGTACATTAAATTATGATGATAATAAAACTTATGAGAATAATGAATTTGCATATATTAAATAAACTTTAATACTTCAGAATTGTGCCTGCATAAATATTTTTTACTATAAATTTCTTTTTCAACAAAAATTAAGTTTTAATAGTGAAAAAAAAATTGTGGGCTATTTCAAATATTTGAATATCAGAGCGTCAAGCGCGCCTTATGAGAATAATGAATATGCATAATTATGATTCAAATTTGACTAAAATATATATTTTAATAAACTTTAATACTTCAGAATTGTGCCTGCATAAATATTTTTTACTATAAATTTCTTTTTCAGCAAAAATTAAGTGTTAATAGTGAAAAAAAAATTGTGGGCTATTTCAAATATTTGAATATCAGAGCGCCAAGCGCGCCAAAATGGTGGGAGTTTAAAGAGCCCGTGTGACTTGGCTATTTTTAAATTCTTTTTTATTATTACTTTAAATTACTTTATGGTGTTGAATATTTTTTTAATATTTTATAGTGATGTAAACTATTGAGTAAAAAAAAAGAAAAATACATAACGAACTTACTCACTACTCATTATGGACTATATGTTTACAGTAGTGCTTAATATCAGCTGTACTTCTAGGTCCGCACAACCCTCGGTCCTCGTGGTATGGACAAGCTGATTGTGGACCATACTGGTAAAGCAGTGATATCTAATGATGGTGCCACTATAATGAAGCTATTGGACATTGTGCATCCAGCTGCGAAGACGCTGGTGGATATAGCCAAGTCTCAGGATGCTGAGGTAATTTGATAATAAATAATAAATTAATGTTTTTTTTTATTTAAGCCTACTAAAGTGACTTCATTCTGCCTGATGGTAAGCAAGTAATCCATACTAATATTATAAATGCGAAACTGTCTGTCTGTCTGTCTGTCTGTCTGTCTGTTACGCTTTCACGCCTAAACCACTAAACCGATTTTGATAGAGATAGATTAGACCTCAAGAACAAGATAGGCTATCTTTTAGCATTAGACATTTAAAAATGTCTTAAAGGGGTTGAATGAAATAGGGGATGAAAGTTTGTATGAAAAGTCGTCAATGTAAATAGATATAAACGACGTTCACGAGGGCGGAACTGTGGGCAACAGCTAGTGTTCAAAATAAAATTATAAAGTACATATGGATATGAAAAATTCACTAGTACTTGCTCAATTTTGAACCTGTGACCTGTAGAAGAAAGAAGCTGGTGCCTCTACTACTAAGCCATTATGACATGATATTAATAATATTAGGTATGTAGATGATTAAATGCCGGAAATGGAGATAGGCTACTTTTTATCCCAAGAATGGGTCTGGTTTCCGAGGGAGACAACACATGTTTTAGGTGCAGTCGAAGCTGCTAGTAGCTTAAAACTTTTCGTATAATATTATTTAAATGCTTTCTGTAGAGAAAAATAACGTATTTGATGATATACTTCAGGTGGGAGATGGCACCACATCAGTTGTGATTCTCGCAGGCGAGCTACTGGTTAGGCTCAAGCCTTTCGTAGAAGAAGGTAAGGTTCATTATCTGTTTTTCATCATGATTAAATTAAATAAACATGGCTTTTTAGGGTTCCATACATCACGAGATAAAACGGAACTTGTGTAATGTTCATGCACACATATATTTGCACTGAGCGGGTATCAAACTCGCGACCTCTGCGTGGCAGTCCATTTACAGAACCACCAAACCACAGAGGTGTTGAGATGTTTGCGATGACAGTCCCACAGTAAGGCAAAGGCCTCTTTTCGTACAGAGGAGGCCCAATTTACACTCTTTCCTTTTTCCTTACCTCTCAATCCTTTCATCTACCCCAATCCCTTTACGGTAGGCAGTGACTTCGCAGAGTCCCTAGTATTGCAGGTGCAATGCTAGGGACTCTTGAGTTTATGAGCGACAGATAACACTTACAAAGCTGTTTGCTCGTCTAACAATAAAAAACAGAGATGGCATGAGCAATGATCACATGTGCTTAATGCGGATTGGTAATTAGAATTATAATAAGAAGAAATTATTCATATTGTGCCCATAGTATTATCCGCGACAGCAGTCATACCAAAAAGCCTACAACGCAGTCTGGATATCATTCAGATCCCTATGTACAGTATACACTCCAAAAAGCCATAATTATAAACACTTGTTGATTAACTAGATAGTTTCTTACCACTCATCAATTTCATCAGTTTACACAATCACTTAGCTGCTACTCACGCTTGGCTAAGGCCCGTGTGAGTAGACTATTGTCCCCTCAATAAGAGGAAAATAAAATATAAAACTATAATAAAGCCTTTTTTTCATTTCATACCATTTACACTACTTAAATTTGTGTTAGTGTGGTTAGTAATTTTATATTTAATTAAACTTTGTTAGTATAATTAGTAACTTATTTTATTTTACTAGGTATGGATCTCTTTGTTGGGTATAGGCTTCCTCTAGCCGTTTCCAATCTTCTCTGTTTTGACCTTTCATCATCCATTCTTTACCAGCAACATGGACAATGTCATCGACCCGTGCAATTAGACTAATCAATGCTAATTTTCTATAGGTGTACATCCTCGTATAATAGTGCGTGCAGTCCGCACAGCTGCTAAACTAGCAGTTGATAGAGTTAAGGAACTGGCAGTCAAGATTGATAATAAGTCACCGGCAGAACAGAGGTGAGTGATCTATCAACTGGATAAGCTTAACTGTCCTTTAGAGTAGTGCTGTCCAGACCGGATATATACCCACGCCAATATCAAACTAAATTTAAATAGATGGGCCACACAAATAAAAATCATTTTTCAGCATCATCAAAGATTTGGGGAATCAGAGTCTTTACCTACCAATAAAATTTTAAAAAGTGAGGAATTGATTCTTTTGTTATAATATTAAAAACAATGCGGGCCACACAAAGATGAACCGAGATGGGCCTTGCTTTGGACAGCCCCGCTTTAGAGTTTCAAGCCTGCAAAGATCAGAGGAAACATATGTGCTCTTTGGAACTGGGTTGGATAAAATAAGCCAAACCGGACAAATGAGCAACAACGAGCCTATCAACAAGTTGCCTTTAGTATATTAAAATATGTCAATAAAAAAAATTGATATTGATATAAAATTAATCAGCTTACTGCAGAGCGATTACACTCATTAACGGGTGAAACGGTGCCACTTGCTTGTTTGGGTTGCAGCAAATGGCGTTCTATAGTCGCTGCTTACTCCATTGTGAGACAGGCGTGAAGTTATGTTAGTCACAAATATTTTACCATTTCACCAGGGACTTGCTTTTGAAATGTGCGGCCACGGCCATGTCATCGAAGCTTATCAACCAGCAAAAAGACCACTTCTCGAAGATTGTAGTAGACGCTGTATTGTCTTTGGATGCTCCGCTACTGCCTTTGGATATGATAGGTATGTCAGTGTTTTTTTAACTATGGTGGCAATGAGGGTGTTCAGGCGCCACTTTAGTAAAAGGTCTTCCATTTTGACAGCGCTATCAAAACAAATATTTTCCAGTGCTCATTTCGGAAATTTTAATGTTTAATTTACAAAATGGATAATTCATGTGCTTTTAGGGACAAAAGAAAATTGCTGAGAGGGTTTTCTAAAATGGTTGTTTACGAGGTGGCAGCACCTTTGCGTCAGGTCTAGCTGTCAAGCGCTTTTTGAAAGTTAACCCCTGATTGGGATTGACGTTTGAGGTGCCGTGTGGGTTTGTTCGTTTTTAGGTTATTTTCCTTTGCACCCAGTTATTCCCATATATTTCTGTGTGGTGGTGGTTATTTTTAACTTCGAGTAGGTGAGTGAATATTGCTCTTTTGTTGGCAAGTGAGGCCATGGATGGAGATGAGCGCTTGAAGCCCCCTGATAAGGGGGGTGGTGAGTACGAATGTGTGATGGAGACTGAAGGTTTTCAGGCTTCTGCAGCTGCACAAACGCCCTCCCGGAAAAGGACGGCTGACAATTTGAACACTCAGCCGTTATCTAAACGTACCATTACTGATCCAGACAGTGGTCTTGGATCAGTATCACATATTTACAAACACCCTTCTCTCGAGATCAATCATCGTAAATATGGCGTCGAAGACTTTGGTCCATTTATTGTGCATGTGTCCCGCATTGTTGACTCCCCGAACTCTGGTGTGAGTTTAAAACCTATAAAATTGGGGTTGTTCCTGTTGGAAGGTGGTGTCCAACATGTTAAAAAAGATGGCATCAAACAAATTGGTCGTAATAGGTTGTCAGTGGAGTTTGGATCTGCTAAGGCGGCTAACGAGTTTCTGAACCACGAACTTCTGAAAGGACACAAAATAAAAGCTGAAATCCCATCATATAATGTCTCCCGGTTAGGCTTAGTTCGTGGCGTTCCAACAGAGTGGACGATGGAGGAGTTTGTAAATGCCACTGAATACAAAGAAGGTGATGGAAAGATCGTAAAAGCGCGCCGTCTGAATCGGAAGATCAGAAAAGACGATGGTTCCCCTGGGTGGTTACCTACACAGTCCGTCGTGCTGACATTTGAAGGCCAATCCCTCCCAAAGAAAATTTACGCTTGTTACACTTCTTTAGTGGTTGAGGTTTACCAGCTTCCTACCATTCAGTGTAGGAAGTGCCTTAGGTTTGGCCATGTACAGAGTGTTTGCCGGTCAAATGCTCGTTGTTACAAATGCGGACAATCACACAGTGGTGATAACTGTAACATTCCCTCTGACCGTGTCAGGTGTCTTTTATGTACAGGGAGACACTTTGCTACCGACCCGACATGTCCCGAATTTGCCAGACAAAAACGCATCAAAAAAATCATGTCCGAGCACAGTATTTCATACATGGAGGCTTCTGCACAGGAACCTTCAGTAAGACGGGCCTACTCTGACGTCGCAAAAACAATGTTTGCGCAAACCCCGCCTCAGTCAGTACAGAACTCACCATCTGTCTATTCAATTTCTCAATCTACCCCACATAGGACATCTTATCGCAAAACAGTCCAAACTCCTTCCCGCGCAAGGACTCCCCTTCCGGAAGGTTATGATCGTCATGCTCATAATGACATAACTAGAGATCCATCATCATCTATTCCCAATGGTTGTGGATTAAACAGACAAACATTGCCCAATGAAAATTTGCCAGAACTGCTGATTATGCTGATCACAAATATCCTCGCTAAATTTAGCGATGTATTACCGTACGACGCTGCCCCTTTACTTGTCAGACTCGCTGAAATTGTAACTAATGGCTCCCTCGGGTTTAACTCGAATTCTTCAGTGGAACTGTAGAAGTATTGTCCCTAAAAAACCTGATTTAGTTAATTTGATTAATGCTCATTCTGTATCTGTTGCGGCCATCTCTGAGACATGGTTGAGACCTGGGTCTCACTTTAGAGTCCCGGGATTTGCCTGCCTACGGGATGATCGTGATGATGGCAGGGCAGGGTGTGCGTTATTAATTAAAAGATCTATACCGTTTTCCGTTATCCCTCTGCCTCCTCACTCCCAAGAAATCAACGCTGTTGCGGCTTGCATAGCCAATATTAATTTCATTTCAATTTATATTCCTGATCCTAAACTCTCTCTGATCTCTGACCTTTCTACAATTTTGTTTTCAGTCTCTTCCCCACTTATTATTTTAGGAGACTTTAACTCGCACCACAGTTCCTGGGGATCATATTATACAGATTCTTTTTCCCCCTGGTTAGTGGACCTCTTTGATGATATTAATGTTTGTGTCATAAATGATGGCTCTCCTACTCGTCGTGTATATCCTGGTCAAAATCCTAAATCTGCAGTTGATATTTCTGCTTGCTCTCCAGATCTATCATGTTTACTAAACTGGAACACGTTACCCCACTCTTTTGGCAGCGATCATTTCCCTATTATAATGTCAAAACCTTCTTCAGTAATCCCAATCCCTGCTCCTGAACCTCTTCTGAAACATAAATTACAAGAGGCTGATTGGAAAAATTTTTCTTTATATGTCGAATGTAATTTAAATGATTTTAACCAAAATCCTTCTTCTCAAAACTACTTACATTTCCGTAATACACTGATTGAAGCTGCCAACTTATTTATTCCCAGGAAAAAACCTTATTTTTTTAAGCTTTCCTCACCTCCTTGGTGGGATTCTGAATGCACTTCTGCTGTAAAAGAAAGGGATAGTGCTGAGGACACCTTTAATAAATCTTTAAACCTTGATGATTTTCAAATTTTACAAAGAGTTACTGCTCGTACCAAAAGACTACTTTCCAAAAAGAAGAAAAGAGGATGGAAGGGTTTTTGCGAGAGTTTGTCCCCCAGAACTCCCCCATCAGTTGCATGGAGAAATATGAAACGGTTTAGAGGTTCATTAAAGCCTGACTCTCTTCACTCTTACGATTCTTCAGTTTGGCTGGAGGACTTTGCGGATAGACTAGCCCCTCCTTCTGTTCCTTGTGATTTCCCTTTTTCTTTATCCTTTGCTAATTTAACTTCCTTCGATGAAAAGTTTACTTTTGACGAATTAAATACGGCACTTACAGGGTTAAGAGATACCTCTCCGGGTGAAGATGGTATCCCATTCAGCTTTATCACCGAATTAAGCATTCTTAGTCTCAAGTATCTTTTGGACATCCTGAACGACATTTTTATTACAGGTGAAATACCTGATGACTGGAAATGTCAAATCATTATCCCTATTTTGAAGCCTAATAAAGATCCAGAAAAGGCTAGCTCTTATAGACCAATTGCTCTTTCATCAACCTTAGGTAAAATCCTTGAACATTTAATTAAAAATCGCCTAGAATGGTTTTTGGAAAATAATGAGTCTCTAGCAAAAAGCCAATTTGGCTTCCGTAAAGACAAAAGCACTATGGATAGTCTGAACATTCTAACAACCGATATTCGCCTTTCGTTTTCTAAAAAGGAACACCTTGTGGGATGCTTTTTAGACGTTTCGGCTGCCTATGACAGTGTCAATATTCCGGTGCTCAGAGCAAAAATGCTAGAGCTGAGTGTTCCAGTGAGAATTGCACACTATATTTGTAAACTTTTTATGGGCAGAACTATTAAAATACGAAACGATGGCTCACTCCTTCTACCTAGAACTCTATGGCAAGGCATTCCGCAAGGATCAGTATTGAGCCCCTTACTGTACAGCATTTATACTTATGATCTTGAGCAATCGGTCCTTCCTTTTTGTAATATTCTCCAATATGCAGATGATATCGCCTTATATACATCTTCTGATTGTATCGATACAACAACATCTCGCATAAATGAAGCTTTAAGCTACCTAAATGTCTGGTTAGATGATCATGGCCTTTCATTATCCCCATCTAAAAGTACAGTTGTTGTTTTTTCCCGTTCGAGATTCACTCCATTTGCAAACGTCACTTATGAAGGACACGCCATCTCTAATGAACCCCAGGCAAAATTTCTTGGAGTTTTCCTGGACTCCAAAATGACTGGTGTCCCTCATCTAAATCATGTAGTGAGTAAATGTGAAAAAGGCATTAACGTCCTTCGTGCTCTTTCAGGCGTTTGGTGGGGTTCCCATCCATATAATCAAAAACTTATTTATAATGCTCTTATCCGTAGTTGTATTGATTATGGATCGTTCATTTTGGAACCCTGTAATAAAACAGCTCTAAAGAAATTCGACAGTATACAGGCTAAATGCTTACGCATTATCCTTGGTGCAATGAAATCTTCACCGAAAAATGCTCTACAAGTGGAATGTTTAGAACCTCCACTTTTTCTCCGTCGACAATATCTATCTGATAGATTTATTTTTAGGGTTATGTCATGTTCATCTCATCCACTTGTTCCTCGTCTGGAGAGTCTTTCTGAAGAGGTATCAAATAACCGATACTGGCATCATAAGGAAACCCCCAAAATTATTAAGAGCTTTTTAAAGGTTAAAAATCTCTCTGCGCCTGTTTATAGCCGTAATATCAACCCCTTATTTCAAACAAATTTTTCTTCGCTAATGTTCACCCCTAAAGTCATTTTGAACTTTGGAGTTGAAAAAGATGACCCTGCAGCTAATCAAAATTTTATCCGACTTCTGTCTGATTGGCAAGACTGGATACTGGTGTTCACTGATGCCTCCAAATTATCCGACGATAACGTTGGTGCTGCGGTTTGGATTCCAAGATTCAATGTGACTTTATCCTTTAAATGCCCTTCTCAGACATCTGTATTCACAGGTGAAGCAATCGCCTTATATGAAGCTCTTATATTTGCTGATTCTCATAATTTCTCTAAAACAATTATTTTTACAGACTGTAGAAGTTGTTTACAAAAAATTTGTAGTAATCCATTCAAAATGAAAATTAAGCTCCCTCTTATTTTTAAGATTAAAGAATTACTGCTTAATTGTAATCAAAAAGGTCTAGATATAGTCCTTGCCTGGATTCCTGGGCACTCTGGTATTGCAGGTAATGAGATGGTGGATTACTGGGCTAAAGATGCTGCAGTAAGCGGATCTGAAAACCATAGTGAAATATACCACTCCGATCTGTTACCTCTAGCGAAGTCGCATTTAAGAAATGATTGGCAAGACTTATGGGATTCCTCAAGAACTACTAAAGGGCGTTACTATGGGGATATACAACCTCTTATACCACGGAAACCCTGGTTCTTCCGATATCGTAAAGGTGGCAAACAAGCCACATCTACCATATGTCGCCTTCGTTTGGGTCATGCGTGCACACCGGTCTTCCTTGCCAAAATCAGAGTTCGCGATAGCTCCCTATGTGAATGTGGTCTGGATGACGGGACGGTAGATCATATTTTTTTCAGTTGTCCTAAATTGACATTTTCCTTATATGATGCTCTCCCCCCAGACATACCCCGACCTATCAACTTTCAGTCTCTTCTCACTTATTCGCATTCCCCTTTTATAGTTTATTTGGTGAAATATGTTTCTTTTCATAATTTAAAATTTTAGACTGCTATTCTTTTTTTCTTTCTTTTATATATAAATATACAAACGCATGTAGTTAGATTATTTTCGTTCTTCCTACTAATGTTCCATTTCCTACTAATAATTCTTCTCTGTATAATATCGTTATTGTCTTGTGTTGTTTGTGTCGTCATTTAATGTTATGTGTTTTAGGCGTCCTGGACCAAATTCCTGACATTTTCAAAATTAAACACCGAACATTTTCCCTGCGTGTTACTTTCATATAACGTCGTGATTGGCCAAATACGTCTCACACACAAGAGATGTGAATGCCATTTAATTAAAAAAAAAAAAAAAAAACCCCTGATTGGCCCAATGTGACAGTTGAAGTGGCGCCAACTGGTGGCGAAAATTTTCCTAAACACCCACATTAAGTATACCACCTGATAATAAGTGGTAACCGTAACCTATAGAGATGGCTTTTTTTAAGCATTGTAGGAATAATGCTTAGAAAACACAACCAAGCCCTTGCGAAACATGTAGGGAGAGGATAGAGAAGTAAAAAGGAGAAGAAGGAGGACAGAGTGGGTAATTTTATTGGGCTGAAAACAGCATAGAAACTGTAAAACTATGTAGGGCTAGCCTTCAGCGGCTAAGTTACATCTTTGGTTACTGCTTCGCTCCTGTCGCCAATAGCGTAATCTTACATAGCCTATAACCTACCTCAAGAACTAGGCTATCAAATGAATTATTAAAAAAGAATTATTCAAATCGGACTGGTAGTTCCTGAGATTAGTACGTTCAAACATACAAACAACCACACTCTTCTGCTTTATATAATAGTACTTATAAATATATTGAAACTATGATATAATGTGTAGTACGTCAATGATTATAAACAACGGATCCAATTCCTGAAAAGTTGTGTTGATATTTTATTATATGAGACTTGTTACACATTATTATGCCCTTACGAGGTGGACCGAGGACCTTATAACTTATTAAGTCTACGGTAGGAAGGTGGAAACACTGGGCCAGTCTAATAAGTAGCTCTACAGCACAGTACCTAGTAAATCAGCTGATACAGTTCATAGGGAAAGTACCTTGGCCGTTGACCCTCTTCATTACTAGTACCTAGTATCAGATGATACAGTATACTATAATAATAATAATATTCTACCACATTCACACAGCGCCATCTAACCCCAAATTAGGTAATTATATTTGCTTGTGTTATATATAACTGAATATATAAACAATGAATATATATAAACAACTGAAAAACTACTTAAATACATTTTTTTTTTGTAAATACATACATATTATAGATAAATTACACCCAGACACAGAACAAACAATCATGCTCATCACACAAAGATTTGTCCTGGGTGGGAATTGAACCCACGACCTCCGGCTTAGCAGTCAGGGTCACTAACCACTAGACCAACAGGCCAGTCTATGGACAGTACTTACAGTTGTTAACCCAACAGCTGTCTTCATACCTACCTAGCATATATACCCCTAAATTGTTATAAGGGTGGTGGGCAACCGATGAGGGCTCACAACCTCACAACCCGTGGAGAAAATTGGGGGTGTCCTATGTCCAGCATTGGACGTCATTTGGCTGATATGATAAAAATGAAATGGAAAAGTGCAAATAGTAACCAGGGGTCCTACCAAAACCTCTTAAAGCAATCTTACTATACCTTACTTTGTCTCTATCCTTGTTTTTAATGGTACAAAAGAAAAATGCAAAACACAAAGTAACATTAAAATAATATTGCTATATGTAGGCCCTCAGACCAATATAAATACTCATGTTTAGCACACACGAATCGAACCCGCGACCGCTACGTGGTAGTCTGTACGCAGTATAGCTGCTCACACCATATACAAAGGCCGTAAACAAATTGCATCTCATTGGTTGTGACATTCAAAAATATAAGACTCTGTGGTTCGGTAGACCACAGAGTCTTATATTTTTGAATGTCACAACCAATGAGATGCAATTTGTTTACGGCCTTTGTATATGGTGTGAGCAGAACTGGCAAACTCACCATAATTATACTTTAATACAATTATGTGCTCCCGTAACCGACGTCCTTTCGGAACATCCTGTCCGTTTACCATAAGACCCGTTCCCAAAACATCCGTTCCCGTCACCACCGTTTCCTTAATAATCAGTTTCCCGATATAAGAGTTTTCCGCAATGTACTTTTCCCAAAAGATACGTTTGGTTTGTAAAAGTAACTCTGTCTGTTACGCTTTTACGCCTAAACTACTAAACCGATTTTGATGAAATTTGGTATAGAGATAGAATAGACCTCATGGAACAACAGGTATCTTTTATCGCGAGATTACGGCTTGAAGAGGTTGAAATAGGGGATGAAATTTTGTATGAAAAATCGTCAATATAAACAGATATAACCGACATTCACGCGGGCGGTGCTGCGGGCAACAGCTAGTTTACTATTTTACGGTAGAAGATCCACGCTGATTTCAGCATGAATGTGCCGGATCGTCCGGGAAAGTACTACCCTCTCATAGAAGATCGACTTAAGAGTAGTAGTATCCGTACTACTGCGTTTCGTTCGGTGAGTGAGAGCGCCGGAGGCCCAATTTCGCCCCTTTCCTCTTTCCCCATTCCCAGCCGCCATAGTGGAGGCCACCATACCATCAGTTTAAGACGATGGCTTTTGGTATGGTGGCCGCCACTTCTGGAGTCCACTGACTGCTTGCCATCAGGCGGGGTGGAGTCACTTTGGTAGGCTAATATAAAAAAAAATGTTTCAGGTATCAAGAAAGTTTCTGGAGGTGCTCTGGAAGACTCATTCATAGTAGCAGGAGTAGCTTTTAAAAAGACATTCTCGTACGCTGGCTTCGAGATGCAACCCAAGAGTTATGAGAACTGCAAGATCGCACTACTCAATATTGAGTTAGAGTTGAAGGCGGAAAGAGATAATGCCGAGGTAAATTACTAGTCTAGCTATCCACAACGCGGTCCTTGCATACTGCTCTGCTCCCGTCGCCAGTAGCGTGATGCTATAGCTTATAACTTTTCTCAGGAACTGGGCTATCAAACGCAAAAAGAAGTTTTGTCCCAGGTGAGGTTCGAACCTACAACCTCGTGCGCACCCACAGCACCATAGAGACAGTCGAATTAGCCAATGATTATAAACAAACGGATCCAATTTCTGAATTGTGATGTTATTTGTACATTTATGAGGCTATATTACGACATTATTACTTTTAATTACTAGCTGTCGCATTTAGCTTCGCTTGTGTGAGTTAAAAATGTACACAATCCATACTAATATTATAAATACTAAAGTACTCTGTCTGTTACGCTTTCACGCCTCAATCACTGAACCGATTTTGATGAAATTTGGTGTAGAAATAGATTAGACCTCAGGGAACAACATAGACTATCCTTTATCGCGAAAAAATGGCTCGAAGAGGTTGAAATAGGGGATGAAAATTTGTATAAAATCGTTAATGTAAACAGATATAACCGACATTGACGCGGGCGGAGCTGGGGGCAACAGCTAGTATCTTTATATATTAATGTCTAAGTATTATTCTGATGTATAAGCTAAATTACTGTAAAATTTTATTAAAATATATTCAGTAGTTTTTGCGTGAAAGTTTAACAAACATCGAAATGAAATGAAATGAAATATATGTTTATTCATTTAAGTTAATTAAATTAACACTTATGAACGTCAAAGTTTACAAAATGTCAGCAAATTAACCTACAGCCAGTTCGCTGACGAAGTAGAGCCATGAGAAGAACTGACAAGAAACTCAGGCCACTCTTTTTAATCGCCAGGTTATTACAATTTTTGTAAGTTACAGTTTCAAGTAGCATGCAAAGTGACGCAGGCAATACACTTAACTCTATAGATACTTAATTACTTACAGCTTTCTATGTTGTAAAGAAAATTAAAAAGTAAAATGTGTGCTTTACAGGTTGCCTCAATTTGCATATTGCTACAAAAGGTAAAGGCAACATGTGAACTGTGAAAAATGTTTCTATGTAGATATTATATAAACTGTTAATTTTTGGTATAAGTATAAAGTAAGATGAACTTAATTTACCACAGGAGTTCACAACGATACAAACTTTCACGTTTTTAATTTAAACAAGCAATTTTTCAATCTGCTTTATTATGTGTTCAGGTTCGCGTGGACAATGTCAAGGAATACCAGAAGGTTGTGGATGCTGAGTGGCAGATCTTGCACGAGAAGTTAGCGGCTCTACACGCCAGCGGAGCGAATGTGGTACTCAGCAAGTTGCCTATTGGAGATGTTGCTACACAGTTCTTTGCTGACCGGTAAGCCCTTTTTTTATACAACTTACAGCTACTTACATCATATATAAGTAACAATATCTAAACCCAAAATAAGCATAGAATAGATCATTCTTTATTGCACACTAGCGGCAGTCACACGGTTTCACGTGGGAGTACTAGGATAAAATATAGCCTGTTACTCAGTGATAATGTAGCGTTCTATTGGTAAAAGAATTTATGAAATCTGTCCATTAGTTTTTGAGTTTATTCGTTGCATAGAAAATATCTAATCATTTGTATAGTGGTTTTAGCTTACGATATGGGTTCTAGAAAATAGATGAACATACTAATAATTAGTGAAAACCATATCTAAATCGGATAAGCCGTTTCTGAGATTAGCGTGAACAAACGCACAGACAAACAGACAAACAGACAAACAGACTAACAGACAAACAGACAAAAATTGTAACAATCATTGTTTTGGGTTCTATTTGTGTTGATAAAGGCCCCAATATTTTTTTTTCTCATATATCTTCCATGTACAGACAGCGATCGGTTACATTTTTATTATATGTATAGATGTAAGTTTTTTTATACTAAAGATAGGTAGGAGTAAGATATATTTTTATCCTTTTTGAACGACACGTGCGGGACTAAAGCGCCATCCTTTCACAGTGGAATCTAAAGGGTTTCAAACCAAACAGTTCAGCAGTTCATACTTTTGTCGCTCAATTAAAGCCTGGAAGTCATTGCCAGCGCATGTGTTCCCATGTAACTTTGATCCTGGGTCTTTAAAGCGGGGTGTGAAAAAGCGTCTCACTAAGCTTCCATAGTGGAGGCCACCATACCACTAGTTTGGCTTTTAGAATGGTGTCCACCACTTTTGGATTCCACGGACTGCTCACCATTAGGCACAGTGGAGTCACTTTGGTAGGCTTATATAAAGAAACAAACTCTTGTATTACTCATGTCTAAAATAATGACTAATTACCTGTGGAATGTACGGAATTTCACATAAACCCTCGTGGTTTTTGCTTTTCAATTGTAACTATTGTGTTATTATGTCAAATTAAAGAAAAAGCAAACTATCAGAAGATATGTGTGGTAGTTCGTACGCCACCGAACCACACAGGTAGTCATTTTGTGTTTGAATTTTGTGAAGAAATAAAATCTTTATTTGTATAAAATATTCTTTATTCACATAAAGTGTAAGTACAAATTAGATAGAACAATAGTGTAATTAGATCTAAACATTTTGTCGCTTGGTGACAAAATGTATAGGCAAGATATTTATAATAATATAAATAATAATAATAATATAATCTGTGGAAACTATCAGACACCGTCATCTAGTCCCAAGCTAAGCAGAACTTGTGTTATGGGTACTAGATAATTGAAATATAATACATATACGGTTTTTTTTGGTAAATACGTACTTAGAATACATAGAAAACTGAAGACAAATACAAATGTTCATCACACAAATATTTGCCTTCCGCGGGAACCGAACCCACGACACCCGGCGTCGCAGTCAGTTACACTAACCACTAGACCAACGGTGCAGTCAAATATTTAGTTGATCAAGCGTATTGGTTCTTCAGTTAGCTTATGTTGTTTTTATCTCAATAGCAAATGGCGTTCTATAGTCTCTGCTTACCCCATTAATAGGAGTCAAGCGTGAAGTTATGTATCTATGTAATAAATTATATAATTAATTATTAGCATAACTTAAACGCTTGTTTGTTTGAACGCGCTAATCTAGAAGTACCAGTCTAATTTAAATAATTATTTTTGCTTTTGATACCAGTTCTTTTTTTAGACACATTTAGGCTGTAGAATGTACCAAAGAAATATACATACATACTTATGTTCGAAAAATATTACCCGTCTTGACTTGGGAAGACTGACATCTTACTTTATACTTATACCAAAAATTAACAGTTTATATAATATCTACATAGAAACATTTTTCACAGTTCACATGTTGCCTTTACCTTTTGTAGCAATATGCAAATTGAGGCAGCCTGTAAAGCACACATTTTACTTTTTAATTTTCTTTACAACATAGAAATCTGTAAGTAATTAAGTATCTATAGAGTTAAGTGTATTGCCTGCGTCACTTTGCATGCTACTTGAAACTGTAACATACAAAAATTGTAATAACCTGGCGATTAAAAAGAGTGGCCTGAGTTTCTTGCCAGTTCTTCTCATGGCTCTACTTCGTCAGCGAACTGGCTGTAGGTTAATTTGCTGACATTTTGTAAACTTTGACGTTCATAAGTGTTAATTTAATTAACCTATTTGAATAAACATATATTTCATTTCATTTCGTTTCATTTCATATTTAAAACAAAAAAATATTTAATATTTATATCGTTTTCAGCGACATGTTTTGCGCTGGCCGAGTGCCTGAGGAAGATATGCGTCGTACTCAACGAGCTTGCGGCGGCGCAGTACTAGCTTCCGCGAGAGATATACCCGCAGACGCGTTAGGAAAGTGCCATCACTTCACTGAGAAGCAAATAGGGGGCGAGCGGTATAATATATTCACTGGTAAGCATTATGTATAATACCATTATTACGTATAAGGTTTTATAATTTTTATATTAGCTTACCAAAGTGCCTTCACTCTGCTTGGTAAGCAGTCAGTGGTATCCAGAAGAGGTGGTCGAAAAACCATCGTTTGAAATTGCTGGTATGGTGGCCTCCACTATGGCGGCTGGTAATGGGAGAGGTAAGGAAAGATGAAAGGTTCAAACTGCTGGTATAGTGACCTCCACTATGGCGGTTTAGTGAGATGCTTTTTCACTTCCTTTTTACCTTCGCCTACTTAATCCTATCTTTTCCTAACAGGGTACAATACAGATATGGTGTCTGACGGTGAGAATATGTCATGTAAAGTACTGTACGAATATTTAAAATAGATTTACTTTTAAATATATATATAAATGAATATAGTTAAATTTATTTCTGAAAGGCGAAAAATTAACTAATCACCTGTTAAATCTCATGTAAAGTACCTAAAAGTATAAAGAGTTAGTGTAATTTGATCAAATTAAACTAATTATTCATGCTTGCAACCCAATTGGTACTTCACATGAGATTTAACAAGTGATTAGTTAATTTTTGGTTGATCAGCCTTTCAGAAACTGGGGGTAGTCTAAAATATTTAATCAGAAGTAGTTATATTGGTTTTAACTAGTAGTAAATATTGGTTTTAACTCAGTAAAAATATGTTTGTTTTCATCAGTCATAATATTTTTTTTACTGGGCAAAAGTATCGTAAATATATAATGGCTATAATTTACTAGTAAGTAGAAAAACATGATAATTCTTATTATTAATGTTTTTTTAAATGTAGCCTAGTCCCATTCGTTACCCTGTAGGTTAATTGGCTGACATTTTGTAATCTTATCGTTCATAAGTGTTAATTTAATTAACCTGTATGAATAATATATTTGACTTTGAATTTGTTAGTTAAAAGTATAGTTTAATTTGTTAATTTGTTATGTTTTTGTTACTTGTTTTAATTATGTAAGTTAATAGAATGTAGCCAATGATTATAAACTAATGGATCCAATTTCTGAATAAGTTGTGTGGAGCGTTGATAGTATGAGGTTACATTTTCTAGACTGGCCTGTTGGTCTAGTGGTTAGTGACCCTGACTGCTAAGCCGGAGGTCGTGGGTTCGATTCCCACCCAGGACAAACTTTTGTGTGATGAGCATGATTGTTTGTTCTGTGTCTGGGTGTAATTTATCTATAATATGTATGTATTTACAAAAAAAAAATGTATATAAGTAGTATATCAGTTGTTTAGTACCCATAACACAAGCAAATATAATTGCTTAATTTGGGGCTAGATGGCGCTGTGTGAATGTGGTAGAATATTATATTATTATTATTATTTTAATATTATTTAAACCTTTTTTTTTAAACTAAATTATTATGATTAAACTTATCCATCTTAAATGTTTGCTAAAATATAAATTTTGATGGATTCTTTGGGTTGGATCTTGTCAATATTCTATCTATCCATATTTTGTTTTGCGATCTATCGAAAGATAGTCTATAAACACATTTTAATGTTAGTTTAGGTAAATCTGTAATGGTATTACTTTTTTAATAAATAAACTTGTGTTTACCTTTTAGGCTGCCCCGCTGCTAAAACATGCACTTTGATCCTTCGTGGAGGAGCTGAACAATTCTTGGAAGAAACGGAGCGTTCTCTACACGACGCGATCATGATCGTTAGACGTACTATTAAGAATGACGCCGTTGTCGCTGGTAAGATTATACTATAATTTTTTTTTTTTTTTTTTTTTTTTTTTTTTTTTTCTCCACATTCACACGGCGCCATCTAGCCCCAAATTAAGCAAATATATTTGCTTGTGTTATGGGTACTAAACAACTGATATACTACTTATATACTTTTTTTTTTGTAAATACATACATATTATAGATAAATTACACCCAGACACAGAACAAACAATCATGCTCATCACACAAAGGTTTGTCCTGGGTGGGAATCGAACCCACGACCTCCGGCTTAGCAGTCAGGGTCACTAACCACTAGACCAACAGGGCAGTCAAAAATTATTAAACAACTGTTAGAAAGTTTAAAATACTTATCTATATTACGATTAAGGGACTACACACACTTATTCAGCTCTATTCAGCATAAGACGCGTACGCATGCGGAAAGCTGAACGGACGCGTACGCTTCTCCATACAAAACCGTTGTTTTCTATGGACATAAGCTGAATAGAGCTGAATAAATGTGTGTAGTCCCTAATAATAATTGCTACAGATGTCGATAATTATCACTGCGCCCTGCTGAAACTTAGGGATGTTGCTCAAAAATAATAATACCTGCTTGTTTACTGTACCACTGCTGGCAAAGCCCTCTTCTCATATAGAGAAGGCATGAGCATTAATCACCACGTGCGCTCAAGGCGGATTGGCAATTTCAGACTTTAAGTCCAGGTTTCCTCACGATGTTTTCCTTCACCGTCAGTCAGAAATGTCGTAAGATAAACTTAGAAAGTACATGTGATTTGAAAAATTATATTGGTACTTGCCCGGATTCGAACCCACTACCTCGTGTTTACGAATCAGGTGTCTTATCCATTGAGTCATTTCGTCTTTTTTTGTGTTTTAGTTAGTTATTAGTTTCAGACAAAAATAGTGCTTAAAAATGTGTATTAATTTATATCTTTTATTTAAATATTTCACAAAAATATTAAAACATAAGTATATAAAAAATATTTTTTAATTTTATGTTTATTACTAGCGGCCCGCCCCGGCTTCGTACAGTTGGACATTAAAATTTTGGGATGAATAAAGATACTTTTATATGGGAATAAAGAAAAGAGTATTTTTTTTATTCAATTTTTAAAATTTTTTCACCCTCGTACTTCAAGGAACATTATAAAAAATATTTAGCGAAATCGGTTCAGCTGCTCTCGAGATTTGCGCTTAGCAACACATTCAGCGATTCATTTTTATATTATAGATATCAGTTTATATTTTTTCAATAAATAAAAAATATTTTAGGAGGTGGCGCCATAGACATGGAAATATCGAAGCACCTTCGTGAATACGCCAAGGGAGTCGCTGGTAAGGAACAATTGTTGGTGGCAGCCGTCGCCAGAGCGTTTGAAGCAGTGCCACGACAGCTCTGTGACAATGCAGGTTTTGACGCTACCAATCTACTGAATAAATTAAGGAATAAACATCACAACGGTTAGTATTGCATGCAACATTATATAATAAGTTTTTAAAATTAATTGATTAGAGAAAATTTTTTGGTGATTTAATTGTAGAAATAGTTTTTGTAACTAACTGTTGCCTGCAGCTTCGCCCTCGTCGGTAGGCATACCACAAAATATATAGCCTATGTTACTCACTGATATTGTAGTTTTCTACATGTAAAAGATTTTTCAAAATTAGTTACATAGATTTTGAGTTTATGCATAACAAACAAATATATCATTACAGTTCAGTGAACTTGTCATAATAAAATGGTGTATTACTTCGTTACTATTAAAATATTATTTATTTTGTTAGAAAATTTCAAATTTTTGTTTTTCGTCGAATTACTTTTGTGATTAATTAGAAATCATTATATGGGCTAGTAACACCTGCCTTTTCATTTAATGTCAAACCGTCGTATACACTCTGTATACTTTTATACAGCTTTCACCTGATTCTAGCATGTTAGCAGAACATATTTTTAAAATATCGCTCCAATTAAATAATAAAATTGAAAACCACGAAAATAAACTAAATTGCGACGTTGCTCCTCTTATACTTGAACACTAAGGGTCGTATTTATAAACGAACCTCAGGTATTGAGTACGCGTAGTTTATACCGTCTCTTTCTAACTACGGTCTCGGGCCCCTAGTTAGATAGAGATAGGGGTATGATTCAAGTGCGCGTACTCAACTCAATACCTGAGATGCATTTATAAATACGAGCCTAAATGATTTGTTGCTTGTCCCAGGTGACATATGGTACGGCATCGACATTCAGAAGGAGGACATTGGAGACAACTTTGCCAGTTGTGTTTGGGAGCCTGCCGTTGTTAAGATCAATGCTATTACAGCTGCGTGTGAAGCTGCTGCACAGGTTAGTAACAGCTTCCTTGTGTTAGCTTGGATGAGACTGCCCATTAATCTTCATGGTTTTTTATACTACTTGAGTGAGTGCCGGAGGCCCAATTTCTCCTTTTCCTTTGTTTCTCGTCTGCTACTGTCGGCAATAAAAAATTAAAATAAAATAAAACCTACTGACATGGCCATATTTTTTAAAGTTGCACAAATAATGATCAGATAACACAACCAATCTGTCGGTGACCATGTAGGAAGAAGGGAATGAGGAAGCAAAAGGAATCGAAGGGGTGATTGGGCTGCTGGCGCTCTCAAGATAGTTATCACTAGCTGCGCCCCACGGCTTCGTCCGCGCGTAAAATGTGTTTTGTGTCCCTCGGAACCAGACCGATTATCGGGATTAAAAGTAGCCTATGTCGCGTCTTCGGCACCGATTCTATCTACATACAAATTCAACCGTTTAAGCTGTGAGTGGTAATAAACAAACAAACAGACGCACGCACACGCACGCACGAAAGCAAGCACGCATGCACGCACGCACGCACGCACGCACGCACGCACGCACACGTTTAATAATTGATCCTTTATAAATCTATAGGAAAAACCGTTGACCATTAGTAAACATCTTACGGTTTAGATAATAAATATGAAGATTCCTCTGATTTTATTTCCAAAATGTCATTTTAAATAATACTAACTAATAATGTTGTCCACAGATATTATCAGTAGATGAAACAATAAAGAACGTGAAAGGAGGCGACGCTATGCCGATGGCGGGAGGCCGTGGGATGGGACGCCCACGCATGGGCTGAATGCCCACGATGTCCACGAATTATCAAACAACTAACTATTATCTGTTGTCGTGCTTTTAACAACAGGCCTTCAAATTTTGAGCTTTAGTAATAGTGATGTTACAACTTATTCGAAATAAATCCAGTTTTACAATTATTTTATAGGTTTTTAGAGCCATTGTCAGTACTGTCTGACCACTTCTGGTCTCCACTGACTGCTTACCATCAGGCAGAGTAGAGTCATTTTGGTAGACTTTAATCATACACTTATTTTTAAATAAAATTTCTTGCATTTACTTATTGATGACGCTTACTCAAGACGGATAGAAATTTCAGACATATTTTTTGTGTTTAAATTCAGATTATTTTCGATTTTTCTTCGCCTATTTGCATTTGAATTTTCGCTTAACATTATATATCTCTAATAGGCAGATATGTAAGCTTATATTTGGAAGTCGGGGCAAAATAAAGCTTAGTTAAGTTATTATAGTATTAACTAATAACATTGTATTAATAAAATACTACAATACTATTAATTTGTTTTATTTTTATACTTTAATTCTATAACTTCACGCCTGTCTCCCATAAATGAGGTAAGCAGAGACTTATAGAACGCCATTTATTGCGATCCAAGCATACCTCCTTTAGCTATTCAACATTCATTAATATTTTCATACGGCTACGAGGTGTGTGTCAAGATGAAGGGACCAAGTCTTGAATGTCGGTCATACTTATATAAACGATAGACTGTTGGTGTACCTTCTGCTTCCTGGATTGTTCTACCTAATTTTTGTTGAATACCCTAATTTTACCTTAATAATATTAATTTGGTTTGACCGATACTTTTATAGTTTTGAAAATATCGACTATTACAAGTTGGTCGTATGGCTCATCTTAGCACAGCCACCATCACGAACTGAAAATCGAATTACATGAAGAATTTAGTCAGTTTATAAGGTCATCGGTCACACCTCGTAAGGGCATAATAATCACTACATAGTATAAAACAAAGTCGCTTCCCGCTGTCTGTCCCTATGTATGCTTAGATCTTTAAAACTACGCAACGGATTTTGATGCGAGTTTTTTTTAATAGATAGAGTGATTCAAGAGGAAGGTTGATATGTATATAACATGCATAATATAGTATAGAGAAACACTGATAAATTTAGATGTTATTAATGTGTAGTCGTAAATAAACAATTTTTTTGCGCTTACATTGCAACGCTGGCTAAACCCTACAAAATAGATCAAAATAATGTACTACAGTATTGTACACCAAAAGGTTACAAAAAAGTCCGCGATAGTATGTGTATCTCTAAGGGATAACCCACAATAACCATTTTTCATCCTTATTTTTTATGAGAAATAATAGCTTATTTTCGAAGCAAATTAAGTACCTTAAATACATTGTGCATTTAATATAAATCAATAATGCTCTTTACAGCCTGTAATTTAAATAAATATTTTCAAAGATATTACAGATTAAAAATGTAGGGAGGGATATACCGGCAGGGAGCCGGCTTTCTGTAGTAAAATTAAATATACTACAGAATGTGTAAAACAACGTTCACAGCATTTGTTTTTCTTCGCAATGCTGATACTAAACATAGTATCAGCATTGCACCCGTGCGAAGCCGAGGCGGGTCGATATGTGTAATATGGCTCATATCATAATTCAAAATTCAAATTCAAATACTTTATTTTGTGAACAATAGGTAATTTTTACAGATGTTGCTTAATATACCTACATATATAATACAGTACTTTCTACGTCCCACCTAAATAGGCATACACAATTAAAAATAAACAATAATCAAATCATACATAACAAAATTACAGTATTTCATAAAAAGCAATAAAATAAATGTCAAATAAATAAATCAATAATACTTATACATTACACAATAATCGCGTCATAAAATTGCACGATAGTAATGTTACAAATCATTCACATAATGTCAGAATTAATCAACTAACACCCAATTACAAAGAATCATCATTAAGAAAATCTTTCACTGAATAGTAACATTTTTCAAATAGAAGTGTAGTTAGTTTCTTTTTAAAAATATGTATTGTGTTGTCCTTAATATATCGAGGTATCTTATTGTAAATAATTGGTCCCATTGCCATAATGTTCTTTTTTAGTAGTCTTAAAATTACCTGTATGTAGTAGATGTTTGTATTGAGATCTCATTTGTGCTGGTCTTTTAGTGTGGTTAATGCGTAAACTAAATAAATTTGGATTAGCCTTAACAAATACACAGTTTCAGAGATTTAAATATAGGTACGCAGCTATCTGTTGAACATTTATCAGTCATTGACCGTATGGAATATTTTTGGGCTCTGAAAATTCTATCTCGTTCACTGCAAATACCCCAGAATACAATACCGTATCTGAGAACAGAGGCAACTAAACCATGGTATGCTGTAGTAATTGTGTCAATATTTACTTTTTTGGATATATTATATAAAATGTATGCTGATTTACTCAATTTCTTACAGACTTTTTTGACGGTAGTAGATCCACGCTGGTTACAGCATGAATGGGCCGGATCGTCCGGGGTAGTACTACCCTCTCATAGAAGATTGACTTAAGAGTAGTAGTATCCTTACTACTGCGTTTCGTTCGGTGAGTGAGAGTGCCGGAGGCCCAATTTCCCCCCTTTCCTCTTTCCTCACCTCCCTCATTCTCTTCCTCTAACCCCATTCCCAGCCGCAATAGTGGAGGCCACCATACCAGCAGTTTAAGACGATAGCTTTTGGTATAGTGGCCACCACTTCTGGATTCCACTGACTGCTTACCATCAAGCGGGGTGGAGTCACTTTGGTAGGCTAATATAAAAAAAAAAAAAAGACTTGCTCCGCGTGAGGTTTCCATATCAATTAATTGTCTATTAATATTCCTAAAAATTTAATAACGGTTGTACCGTCAACACTTTGTCCATTGTGTTCTATATTAAATTTTCCAGGATGTAAGCGTTGGTAAAAATGCATTACTTTTGTTTTTTGTAAATTAATTATTAAATTATTTGAGTCTAACCAATTTACTATAGTTTTTAGTGCGTCATTATTATCACTTTCATATCGAGCTTTGTCAGTGCATTGAACTATTGCTGTGCTGTCATCAGCGAATAATACCATTGGATGTTCAACTTTTTTAGGCAAGTCGTTAATCTTCTATAATATAAAAGAAAGTCGTGTTAGTTACTTCACTTATAACTCAAGAACGGCTGAACCGATTTAGCTGAAAATTGGCAGGGAGGTAGTTTAGAGCCAGGAGAAGGACATAGGATACTTTTTATCTTTTTTTTTTTTTTTTCTTTTTTTATATTTTTTTTTTACTATTTTTTTTTTTTTTTTTACTTTTTACTTTTTTTTTTTTTTTATTTTTTTTATACTTTTTTTTTTTTTTTTTTTTTTTTATGTATGTAAAAATAGAAACGGAACGTTTAACATTCATTAGGTTGAACCAAGCCAAACTGCGTTCTGAGGAGTACATCCATTTACGTGATGCAGTTAGTACTGAAGGAAATGCAGCTAATATTGGTCGATTAACTATTCTGCCGGCGACATACATTGGTAGTCCACGTCATATGCATGAATATGCACAAGATGCAATGACATATGTTCGTCATTACGGTCGGCCCGATCTCTTTATTACTTTTACCTGTAATCCAAAATGGATAGAAATTACTCAATTGCTGCTTCACGGACAAACATCAAGTGATAGACACGACATCACAGCACGTATATTCAGGCAAAAAATTAGGTCCCTGATGAACTTTATTGTTAAACAACGCGTCTTTGGAGATACTCGATGCTGGATGTATTCAATCGAATGGCAAAAGCGAGGCCTGCCGCACGCACACATTCTTATTTGGTTAGTGGAAAGAATTCAGCCTGACCAAATAGATGATATCATATGTGCTGAGATTCCTGATTATGAAGTCGATCCAGACCTACATGATGTTGTTACTACTAATATGATTCATGGACCGTGTGGTGCCATCAATCCCCAATCACCTTGCATGGTCGATGGAAAGTGCTCTAAACGATATCCACGGAAATTAACGGCGGAGACTGTCACTGGCAATGATGGTTATCCGCTGTATCGGCGTCGATCACCAGATGACAACGGTCGAACTGTCACAACGAAAGTGAAAAGAATGGATTTCGTTGTCGACAACAGTTGGATTGTTCCATATTCGCCACTTATTTCTAAATCGTTCAAGACACATTGCAACGTTGAATACTGCAATTCAGTTAAGTCCATAAAATATATTTGCAAATATGTCACGAAAGGCAGTGATATGGCGGTTTTTGGATTGCAATCCTCGAATACCAACGATGAAATTTCACGCTATCAAGTTGGTCGTTATGTGAACTGTAATGAAGCGATTTGGCGTATATTCGCATTTCCCATTCACGAACGTCATCCTACTGTTACGCATTTGGCGGTGCATCTGGAGAATGGTCAACGAGTATATTTCACGGCTTCGAATGCTACGCAACGTGCTGAAACACCTCCAGCAACTACATTGACCAGTTTTTTTGCAATCTGCCAAAGCGATCAGTTTGCACGAACTTTGCTTAACTCGGAGATGCCACGTTATTATACTTGGAATGCTTGATCGAAGAATTTTCAAAGACGGAAGCAAGGCGATGCGGTTCCTGGGTATCCAGATGTGCGTTCTACTGATGCTCTTGGTCGTATGTATACAGTTCATCCAAAGAATAAAGCAATGGCCAAAGTTTTAGCGGTATCGAAAATCATCATCTGGGACGAATGCACAATGGCGCATAAACGTGCATTAGAAGCACTTAACCGAACATTAAAAGATTTACGCAATGACTCGAGATGTTTTGGAGGAGCAATGATTTTACTTTCTGGCGATTTCCGCCAAATACTGCCAGTAATTCCAAGATCTACGGCTGCCGACGAAATAAACGCTTGCCTCAAATCGTCAAATCTATGGCGCTATGTGAAGAAACTGCAACTGACAACAAACATGAGAGTTACATTGCTTAATGATACATCTGCTGAAGATTTGAAAAATTGAATTTGACCACCGCACAATTTACGACTAAAGGTTGGCTCCGTAGTAATCATGCTTAGAAACATAAACCAACCAAAACTGTGCAACGGTACGCGTTTGGTGGTTAGAAAATTGATGAACAATGTAAAGCCAGGCACGTCCAAAGAGTTTAAAAATTCAATTGGATAGTTGGTGGCTTCATCTTCATTTGTGACGCAGTCAATAGATTTGAATGAATGCATTGTTCCAATGATCTTATTTTGAATTATGTAGTTTAGGTCATCTACATCTTTATTCTTAGCCGCTAAAATTGCTCGCTCACTCATCCATTCATAATTTTTGTAGTTAGAAATAATTTCTGGAAATACATTGTTGATAAGTTCGTCTTTTGATGAGAAAAAATTACAGAAATTATTTGGAAATGATATTAATCCACTCGATTCATCGACAGGTACTTGACCATTACCGATAGTCAGCAATTGCTCCGAGAAATCTTCAGCAGATGTATCATTTTAATTATTTATTTAATAGAAATAGTTTTATTATTGATTTCTTACAAATATCAAATTGTCATCCACACGTCATTACATAGCTGTCATTATACGTGAATTTTGTTATTCCGTACTAAAATAAAGAAATAATTATGAATGATTGATGTAGAAATTTATTTTTTTTTGTATTTTTTCCAATAAAAAAAAAATATGATTATTTATTGACATTAAGGCGGAACAAAGTTCGCCGGGTCAGCTAGTATAGACTAAAAACAAAAGGGGACCAAGGACACTACCTTGTGGTACTCCATATTTAATATCCCGGCTGTTAGATTGGTGTTTAAATTCTATTTTACGTATTGGACATATTCTTATTATTTCTGTGATTTGTTTGCGATTACTGAGATATGATACAATAAGTTTTAATACGTTGCCTCTAATACCGTAGCTGTACAATTTTTGTAGAAGAATTTTGTGTTTAACGTAATCAAAAGCCTTAGTCATGTCCGTATAAATGGCACAAACACGTATCTTACGGTCGATGTTTATTATAACAGCAGATAGAAGATCAAATATGGCCATGTTTATATTTTTATTTTTCTAAATCTAATTTTTTTTCATAATGTCAACATAACTTTTCAGGAATTGGATCCGTTGTCTATAATCATTGACTACACATTATATCATAGTTTATAGGCTATATAACATTACGCTATTGGCGACAGGAGCGGAGCAGTAACCAAAGATGTAACTCAATGCAACTCACTTCAACTGTCACATTGAGCCAATCAGGGGTTCACTTTCAAAAAGCACTTGACAGTTAGACCTGACGCATCGGTGCTGCCACCTGGTGGGCGCCATTTTAGAAAACCCTTTCAGCAATTTTCTCTTGTCCTTAAGCACGTGAATTATCCATTTTGTAATTTAAACATTACAATTGACGAAATGAGCACGAGAAAATATTTATTTGATAGCGCTGTGAAAATGGAAGACCTTTTACCAAAGTGGCGCCAACTGATGGCGAAAATTTTTCTAATCATTTCATTGCCACTATAGTTAAAAAAACACTGACATACCTATCCTAGCGATGACCAAACACGAATCTTAAGTCAAATTTAATATTCTTTAAATAAATTTAACTTAAGATTCGTGTTCGGTAATCGCTGGGATACTCAGATATCGATTTTAAAAGCAATCGGTTCAAAAACAGCAAAAAATATTAAAACATAAGTATATAAAAAATATTATTAGTTATTATTTTTTATTTTATGTTTATTATATCAGTAATGATTTAAAGGTTTCTTCAATAAATAAATATTATTTTTGGCGGTGGCGCCATAGACATGGAAATATCGAAGCACCTTCGTGAATAAGCCAAGGGAGTCGCTGGTAAGGAACAATTGTTAGTCGCAGCAGTTGCTAGCCTTATCCACTGGGCCATTTCGAGTATTTCGACATTTGAGGAAGGTTATAGATTATACTATTATATAAAGCAGAAGCGTTTGTTTGTTTGAACGCGCTAATCTCCGGAGCTACCAGTCGAATTCGAATAATTCTTTTTGCGTATGATAACCCAGTTCTTGAGAAAGGTTATAGGCTATGTAACATCACACTACTGGTGACGACGGCAGAGCAGTAACTAAATACGCGGATGAAACCGCGCCGCGGAATGCTAGTAGATAATGTAGCACCACACTACGAGGCATAGGAGGAGAGTAGTATCTAAAGCGATGTCGTTTCAGCGTTTCACACAAACACTAAAGGATAGTTAAGCTTAAATCAGTTGGTAGATCACTCACCTCTGTTCTACTGGTGACTTATTATCGATCTTGACTGCCAGTTCCTTAACTCTATCAACTGCTAGTTTAGCAGCTGTGCGGACTGCACGCACTATTATACGAGGATGTACACCTATAAAAAATTAGCATTGATTAGTCTAATTAGACTAATCAATGCTTGACATTGTCCATGTCGCTGATAAAGAATGGATGATGAAGGGTCAGGACAGAGAAGATTGGAAACGGCTACCAACTACCAACAAAGGGATCCATACCTAGGAAAACAAAATAAGTTACTAATTATACTAACAAAGTTTAATTAAAAATAAAGTTACTAACCACACTAACACAAATTTAAGTCTTTAAAATGGTATGAAATGAAAAAAGGCTTTATTATAGTTTTATATTTTATTTTCCTCTTATTGAGGGGACAAATAGTCTACTCACACGGGCCTTAGCCAAGCGTGAGTAGCAGCTAAGTGATTGTGTAAGCTGATGAAATTGATGAGTGGTAAGAAACTACCTAGTTAATCAACAAGTGTTTATAATTATGGCTTTTTGGAGTGTATACTGTACATAGGGATCTGTATGATATCCAGACTGCGTTGTAGGCTTTTTGGTATGACTGCTGTCGCGGATAATACTATGGGCACAATATGAATAATTTGTTCTTCTTATTATTCTAATTGCCAATCTGCCTTAAGCACATGTGATCATTGCTCATGCCTTCTCTTTTTTTTATTGTTAGACGAGCAAACAGCTTTTTAATTGTTATCTGTCGCTCATAAACGACTCGAGAGTCCCTAGCATTGCACCTGCAATACCAGGGACTCTGCAAAGCCGCTGCCTACCGTAAAGGGATTGGGGTAGATGAGAGGACTGAGAGGTTAGGAAAAAGGAAAGGGTGTTGGGCCTCCTCTGTACGAGAAGAGGCCTTTGCTGTACAGTGGGACAGTCATCGCAAACATGTCACAACCTCTGTGGTTCGGTGGTACTGTGTATAGACTGCCACGCATATGTCGCGAATTCATTCGCGAAAAATGATGATTTTGAATCGTTTGACCAATATGCAGTTTTGATGAGTGTGTCGTAAATCAATAAAACATTTATGGTGTTTAGTCGTGTCTATGAAAGGGTTAAGTATTAAACAATAGGTGAGAAATATGTTTGCCTTGACCAAATATTAACAATTAACTTTCCGCGGCGCGGTTTTACCCGTGTCTTTGCTTACTGCTCTGCTCCCTTCGCCAGTAGCGTGATGTTCCAGAAATTAGCGCGTTCAAACAAATAAACAAACTGTTCCGCTTTATATTATAATAGTATAGATATAAATAGATACAGCTAGGGTTGTCAGGTTGTCTAATGTAATAGCCGGATATACCAGCCAGTTTGGACGGACATTGGGTAAGAAGGCCAGATACCCTAATATATTTTAAATTTTGTGTCTTTAAGGTGAGTCCAGATTAAGTAACAAAACACCCGTCGCACACGCACCGGACGTCGCCGCGGGGCGCTCCGGGATCTCCAGGGCGGATCTCGCCTCTCGATGGAGGAAAGGGGGCTAGGCCCCCCAAATCAGACGGACCCCGATCACGTTGGGCCGAAGCCCATCGGGGTCACGGATGAATGCGCGAGCGTCTCCCGTGACCCCGACACTCTGGCCGTCTGGAGGATCACCGTGGGTTTTAGTCGGTAAGCCGACCGCTTTCTCATTGTGGCCGGAGAGTCCGACATAACCCCCGCCTCGCCCAGGCGGGTGCGTACGCGTAATGCGTTCCCCACGAAAAAAAAGGGCTAGACATAGACAGCAGTCATGATCATGTCCTAGACCTGGATCGAATTAAACCCTGGACAGATTCCTTTCCCTTCTGGAACTGTGTTCCCTAAACAGGGCCAAATAACTTTCAAAAACCGCTTGTCAATTAGATCTGACTGAGGACTTGACGCATCGGTGCTGCCCCCTCGTGGGCGCCATTTCAGAAAATCTTCTCACCAATTTTCTTTTGTCTTTATTCACGTGAATTATTCATTTTGTAAACTAAACATTTAAAATGCTAAAATGAACACTGAAAAATATTTGTTTTGATAGCGCTCTCAAAATGGAAGACCTTTTAACCAATATGGTGACCAAAGTGGCGCCAACTGGTGGCAAAAATTTTCATTAAGGAGTACAATACATTCGCGACAACTTTCGTCTGTGGATTCCTTATGTGCTATAATGATTTACATAATATCAGTTGATTTGTTGATTTACCTTCATGCTTTTCAGGCTTAGGATTAGAAAAGAATTAATTTTTTGTACGTTTGTTTGTTCTAATTTAACTCAAGATTTACGTAACTAATTTAAAAAAGGTTCAGCTTTAGAAAGCTACAAATAGAACGGGTGACATAGGCTTTAATTTATTATGTTTAATATATTTTTCTTTATGATATTTTAGCGTTTGTTGTGAGACCGAATGAAACTTTTGATAACAAGCGAAGCGACGACGAACATCTAGTCATCAATAAGCCACTAATGACGCCAAAAGGGATGAAGTTTGCTATTGTTGCCTCTCGCCACGCTTGGCAAGAGGATTTAATCGAAATATGGTGTTACTAAAAGGTTCCGGAGTGAAGACCATAGCATAGACTGGAATGCGCAGACTTGGACATTCACGTTCCATTTAAAGAAGGGCACAATTACCTCAATTAAGATAATGAAAAGACAATTCTAATATTGGATTCTTAAAACCAATTTTCCTGTAGCAGTTGTGTCTTTCTTTAGCTTCTTTCTTCAATCTAACATACGTAGTTATGTTCAGTAGGTTGTTAACAACGTCTTTTAACATGATGATGATGTGTTATTCTGGTACCTTTAAGCCTTATACCTACTCCTACTATTTTTTAAACATGGGCGCCGGCAGCCTTAGAGCATTCAGCATGGTGCAAGCGAGTTCACGTGCCTTCCCCTATCCAGAAAAAAAAACATAGAAAAGATTACTATTAAGTTAATCTTTAAATTAAAGTAAGTCTCAGGTACTTGCACCAGTAATGAAACCAGTGATGGAAAAAAAACTAAATCTTGCAGATTATCAGTAGGAATAAGTTTTTATACTTTTGTTGAGAATATTCGAACTTGGAGAAATGTCGTCGAACTATCAATGTCCGAAGTTTTTTTTTTTTTCTTCAGTGTGGCACTAGTTGGACTTTGTGCCAATTTCAGGTATGTCCGAAGTTTTGTTTTCCTTTAGTTATAGATACTGGGTTTGCAAAGTCCGCGCGAATCGAGCCTATCACAACTGACCTTCCCCACTAGGTAGGTTATACGTATGTTTTTATAATCTGTAACCTATACTTGTAATATTCAATAAGTACTTAAGCATACCTAAAATATTCAATCAATAATGTAGGTTACCTACTTGATAAGTAAGTATTATGTAGGTAAATTAGATGATATTTTATAAGTAGGTACCTACTGTAGTAGGAATTTGAAAAATTATTTAAGTAATAAATAAGTACTTACTTACCTACTTACTTATTTAAAAAAAATATTTTTAGGACTTCATTTATCTACATGTAAGTAATTAAATTCATAAAAGGTCCTAAGTACAGATAAAAATCGAAACGAAGAAACTGGAAGATAATTAAGTTAATTTGTGCTTACCTATCTATCTGGCATCCGCACTGAAATCACAGGGAGATCTAATTGATTGCATTTATGCATAATTGCAAGTTAATAATAAACCGATAAATTGTCCATGATAAGAACCAAGGATTAGAAAAGTTTAGTTTTAATTATGTAACTAATCAGCGAGTACTTAGTACTTCGGTCAACAATCTACTCACAGGTATTACTCAATACAACCTCGAACAATATACAGCGCGGGAAACTTGTAATTACACAAAAAATCTCATCCGTTTGTTTCTACACAGTTCTTATTAAAACACCAGTGAAAAACCACGTATATATTAAATTTTCATGTACTATTCGATATATTACATAATAATATAAAAATAAAAATAATGATACATTTTTAAACTAATCATCAACCGTCAAAAATTTGAAGCCGCGGGAAAAATGACGTTTAAAAAAAACGTTGGCCTTTTCTTGTTATTTTTTATTGTGACGGAAGTTACGCCATGGACGGTAGATTTAGTCGAAGTGAGAAAACATTTGTTTTCAAAAGAAGATAAAGTTGTCAAAAACGAATATAAAGAGTATATACACAGCGACTCACCATATTATAGTAATGTTCAAGGCAACAGCATGCATAATTCGGAAGGAAAAAAATACGACAAATATAAAAAGAAAGATGATTTTCGAGATCATTCAAATGAAAGTGACGGTTCCGCAGAATTACAAGATTCTTATGAACGTGACAACAAATACGCCGACGAATTTGGGTACCAATCGTATATGGAGAAAAAAGTAAGTTCTCTATATCTATTTTTATTATCATACTAGCGGATCCGACAGACGTTGTCCTGTCTTAATTATTATCTAATTTTTCGCAGAATCTTCTCCTGACAATAACAAACACAACAAAAAAAGAATTAACGGAATCGGTCATGTCGTTCACGCGTGATGCCGTGACCAAGGGAAATAGGGATTTATTTTTATATAAATAGATATTTCTAATCTCCCATTCTATAAACCCTCTTTCACCTACCTACAGATATCCCCCGTAAACTTTTCACTACTTTCCCCTATTCCCCTCTCCCTTCTTCCCCACTCCTCCCATTCCGCTTCTTCCCTCCCTCCCCCCTCCACCTACCTCCCCTCTCCTTTCCCCATCATTTCACTCTCCCTTTCCCTGGCTTCTCCCTCATTTCTCCCTTGCTTACCCCTCACTTACATCTCCCTTCCCCTACCTTGCCCCATTCTTCCCACTCACTTCCTTCTCATATTCCTCCCTACCTTTCCAAGTCAATTCAATTTTCAAGTCGCTAACTTCAAAATAATATTTCATCCCTAATTCCGTCCCTCTAAATCCATCTCAATTAAAAAAAAATTAGAAGTATTCCAAACCAAAATTTCAAAAACTATAAAGAAGTTTCATGCAATCGTTTTCATCCCTTTTCAGACCACCCTTAACATTTAGGGGGATGAAAAATAGATGTCTGATTCTGAACCCTAGCCGATATGCATACAAAATTTCACGAAAATCGGTCGAGCCGTTTCGGAGGAGTTCAATAACGTACACCGTGACACGAGAATTTTATAATATATATTAGATAAGGCGGAAGAGTTTGTTTGTTTGTTTGAACGCACTAATCTCTGGAACTACCAGTCGAATTTAAATGATTCTTTTTGCGTGTGATAGCCCAGTTCCTGAAGGTTATAGGCTATGCAACATTACGCTACTGGCGACAGGACCAGAGCAGTAAGCAAAAACGCGGGTAAAACCGCGCTGCGGGAAGCGATTAAAGTTTTTAATAAAATAAATGTTATCTAATAACTTAGGTGTTACTAAACACTTGTTACAAAAATAATAAGTGCTACATCTTTTTCTCCTAAAAGAGGGTAGGCAGAACTTATAATATCCATGTGTCGCTATTTATGCTGCGTCCTATAACAGGCCGCTTGCTCTCTGTGATACAGGTAACGGGGTATTAGGGTATTTATGATATAGAGTAGGTATTATTTGAGTGTATACGATTCGACTACAAGCCTTTAAATTTGTCGACTTTTCACTACTACAATATTCATGAAGAGTTGCCCGGTGCAACCTTATAGCCGGACATATCAGCCAGTTTGGACAGACATTGGGTAAAAAGGCCAGACGCCCAGAAGCTTAGCTTAGCTTATGTCAATCCCATACATTTTTTAATCTATTCTATGAATAGAATAGATATCTATGCCGCTTGTCTAGGGCCTCAGGCACCCTAAAATATTTTGCATTTTGTGTCTACGACAAAAAATTTGCAAAATGCGAGGTGAGAATGTTTGAGGCAGAAATGAAAGCGCCACTGCGCCGCACTGTGCCGGGGCTCGGTCGGACGACCACACGACAAAAGTAGGACAGGACGGACACTGTTTAAATTTGCCGATCTCCGACAACAATACCACTTGTCAAAAATTATTACCTACTATCTTCCCCCAGCGCTGTTTCACCCGCATCTTTGGTTACTGCTTTGCTCCCTTCGCCAGTAACGTGATGTTACATAGCCTATAACCTTCCTCAACAACTGGGCTATCATACGAAAAAGAATTGTTCAAATCCGACTGGTAGTCCCAGAGATAAGCATGTTCAAACAAACTAACTTCCGCCTTATAGAATATTAAACATGTACTACAATCTTTTTGATAATAATGAATTTGCCCAGAGACACATTTAAAAAGCTAGACTAACTAAGGCTTCCGGCCGTTCGCAACGTTATTAATGTAACCTTGCCGAAGAAATTATCTGCACGATAGCAAAAACCGTATCAACATTCTTTGAATTGCTTAGAAGTTAAAGACAGCGAAACAGCGACTATTTAGAGATGATTTCTTTCTTCTTCACTAGGTCCAAGAGATAGTACACGATGGAAGCGTTTACTTGGAGGGGCTACGAAGGTCACTGGAGGCCTACAGCAAGTTCCTAGAAGACTGCAACAGACGAAATATGACCGTAAGAAATAAATATTTTATTTTATTCTACTCGACTGTTTTGACAGGTGGATCTGTGGTCGTACTCAAACTCAAACTCAAAGCATTTATTTAATTTTGATCATAAAGTATGATGCTTATGAGAAGTCAAAATTACATGAAGTAGGCTAATTAACCTACAGCTAGTTCGCTGTCGAGGTAGAGCTGTGAGAAGAACTGGCAAGAAAGTCACGCCACTTTTTCAATCGCCAGATAATTACAGTTTTAAGTAGAAGATAACATTAGTCTTAATCCACACAAAAGAAAAGATAGCGTAGTCTCATATTTTAGACCGGGGAAAACAGTTTTCTCACGCAAGTTATATTCGTAAAGAGCGACAGCAATTTAGCGGGTTTGATTACCGCTCAGTGCATATAACTATCTATTAATGTGCATGTATTATACTTGAATTGGTCTGGGTGTTTAAAGGATTAGGGTGTGGAAAGAAAGGGAAGAAAAGAAAAAAACTGGTAGTTGTCTGTTAAGTCGGTTTACGGAAGATAATTTAACGTGATAACGTCAAAACATTGATGGAAAATTGCTTAATTTAAAGAATGAATTGATTTATAAATCAATGAATTATCATTATTTTGTACAATACAAAGAAGAAGTTTGCGTCACACAAGCCTAACAACGCTGCAACGCTTAGGCTGATCGTGCCTCCGTATAGCTTGTTCCGCGCTCTCGCTTGCACACGGAACGTGACTTTTTTTAGTGCGTGCAGCAGGCGGTCATGAACTTATAAGATTTGTTAACTCGTCGAAACCTTTTTTTTATATTAAGTATATTTATCCTCATTGGAGAACCCATACAGTGCTCTATTACGTATTATTGGGTCTAGATAACGCTGTGTTATTGTTGTGTTATTATTAACAATCCGTCTGCCAAACGGACTTAGCTATTTAGGCGAAGGCAGGTCCAGACATGGTCAACGTGATGAAGAAAACTTCAGCATTCTATCATTTTCAGTTCCAAAACGCAACATTCGCCAATTTCACCTTGATGCCACCTTTGAACCCACCTAATTTCACCATGAGCTTCAACACCACTACCATGAGGTTCCAAAATATGACTGGTAACATGACTATGATGAGACCTGGTGCTAACTTCACGCAGTTTGATTCTAATAGGTAAGTAGTGCTGGACATTACTCGCTTACGGTGAAGGCAATCTGTCAAGTTCAAAAAGGAAGATCCGAAAAACGTTGATTTAAAATATAACAGTAAATTTGTTGTCGCTGCTGGACTCGCTGGTCCGACTGTGGTATGAGGTGGTATGGCCAGAATACCCACTAAACCCTCTGCCATGTGCACCTATTCCCGCATTGGGTGAACAGCCAAATTTGATACTATATTGCTTACCCAGCATGTTATTACAAACGTACATTTACTACAAAATTATATTACTTCCTTGATTTTCAGAGTCTTTATTTAATACAGAGTTTTGCATGTTCATAAATTTTGGATATTTGATCCTCATGAACTCTTCAAAATTATTTCTCTTTTAGCAATAGATCCTCAATCAGAATGTCATGTCGAGAGGCCACAGAAGCCAGTGAGAAAGTGAGACGATACGCTGATCTAGCGATGTGGGCCACAAGGCGACTACAAGATCTGGCATACGCAGGGAAGTATCAGAAGGTATATATATTGTAGAGCTTAAAACCTTAATAGTTTAGAGTTCAAAATTCAATGGCAAGTCCCCAAGAACCCTTTTGGTAAGAGTACGGTTTTATTCTTACTGTAGTAGATTCTTACTGGTTTCAGCATAAATGGGCTGGATCGATCGATATTCGTTTTCATAGCGTTTCGCTCGGTGAATAAGAGTGCTGGAAACTCAATTACCCTATCGGTCCTCTTTTTTCCTGTTCTTCCTCTTATTCCTACATCAGGAATGGCTTGGTTGTGTTTGTCATATTGCAAGAGTACACAGTAATGTTCATTTACATTGACCGCAGTAAATTGAGAACGCCGGAGGCTCAATTTTTTCCTCTTTCCTTTTTCCTCACTTCCCTCCATCTCTTCACCTACCCCACTCCCTTCACGGTAGGCAGCGGCTTCGCAGACTCCCTGACATTGCGGGCGCAATGCCAGAGACTGAGTCGTCCATAAGCGACAGTTACCACTTAGCATCACGTGGGCTGTTTGCTCAGCTGCCAAGGTCAGCAATAAAAAAAATGATTATAGTACTCAGGTAACGCTACTGCCCGTTACTTGGAAGTTAGACGCCTCTTACGACATCCAAAATAAAAAATGTTGGTACTATATTCTAGATCTTATTCTTAAACCACACGCCCTTTCAAAAGCGTAAGACATTAACATATTTCAGACGGACAAATATGAAGAAAATGAGCTGATTCTAAAACTGGCATGGTTCCTGGACAAACTGGCAGTACTCACAGGATATCAAGCAAACTATATGGACTATCTGCCTCAAATAACGACAGGTAAGTGACCAACGACCTGATTAAGGTGGCGGGCAACCGATGCATGAGGGCTTACGACCGGCCGATGATGAGAAATCAGAGGATTTAAAAAGGAGAGACTTAAGCAAGTCTGAATTTGGGGTAGATATAACAAAAAAAAAAAAATGGTCCCCGCCACCTGCGCAGACCATAGGAGTGTTACGAAAGAATTTGCAAAGCTATAGTTAATAGAAGGCAATCTCCACTAATCTATTAGATACTACTACTCACTAGGAGGAATACGGTAGTGGTAGCTTCCGGTAGTGGAGGAAATAGATACTATTCCTCATCATCAGTTCTTTTTGTTACTCCAAGTACTTACTTTCTCTATACAGCGGCCCCAACGACACCTCCAACAGCAATGACCTTGGTGCCGCAGAACGAGGCCTTAGTCAACCTTCTTATTAACTGCATGAAGACCAACTCTTCGATACCAGCCACCATCAGGTGTCAGTATCCATTGCCGCTGCCGGATATGGTGCAGCAAACTCTTAGAGGTAATTTTTAATAATATAGCTTTTTAAGATAGGTGTGTATTTTTTATTTACTGGTTTTTACCGTTAACAATACCAAACGCCTGGATAATTCTGGAAGAATAAAATTTCTAGGCACAAAATAGTAATATTACTTAGTTTTTACTCAACGTGTTGGTAAGCAGTCAGTTGCGTCCGAGAAAATGCCTGGTGTCCACCACGACATCAAAAATGTTAAGACTACCCTTTCTTCTCATACTTCACAATCGGTAACGACTTGGTTGTTTTCTTAGTATTGTTTGAAAAATAATTAAGAACATAACCATGTCCATTAACGTTCATAGGCTATAAACCACTATCAAACTACCCGTGAGCTAGTTCGGCAATTTCGTAAATTTGCTTCATAATGTTAAAAAATATGTTGCTTCTGGTGTTTTTCATCTTTACAGGCACAAGTACAGTATCTCCGCAAGATGGCGCTGTTCCTCCAATTCAACCAACACCACCCGACAGCCAACCACAACAGTCTATGGAACTATTAATCACCGCCGATGACTACAGATCCCCTCACATAATCACCAAGCGATCCCCACACCACGAAGAATACTATGTACCGATCGAGATCCATGAAAAAGAGAAGCCCAAGCCTATTGTTGAGTTTATTGTCAAGAAATTGACCAATCTTAAGTCAATTGTCAAAAATGTCAAAAAGCACGCCGTTGCGGACTTTGCATCGCAATTAGCACATCACAAACATTTCCATAAAAGATCTATAGATGACACCACAGCACTTTTAAACAAACTGTCAAATAATTTAAAAATGATTACTAAAAAACCAATAACGGATCTCCCAATATATTTACCGGTTTTAGATGTTTCGGTTGTTAATACAAAATCGTTTAAAAAACGGTCAATTGACTCAAATAACAAGGATAAAAAATCGAATTTAAATGTCAATGTCAAAAAACGTTCAGTTGACGACCCTTTGACGCATTTGGCGAAATATTATGTCAAACATAAAGTTTGGACTTTTGCTAATCCAATACAAGAAAAAAACTACAAAATATCTAATTTTGACGTCAGTAATCATTTGGACACGAAAAATAACAAAAACATATCAAAAAGATCAATTTTTCACAAGAAACATAGATTTTTCAAATTATTCAAACCGTTAAATTTAAAATATAAAAAGCACAGCCATTTAGGCAAAGGGAAACTCTTTAAACATATAAAAAGTATTTACGAAAAGAAGAATAAAAGTAAGAAAAAACATAGGGTTTTTAAAAGATCTTTGCTATATGAACATATGTATTTACCCCGTATTCCTGCTAACCCTGTAGGAGACATAAGTTATTACGTAAAAAATAAAGAAGGAAGAAATTATAATCCTAGTTTGTTCCAAGCCGCTCGTGTACGAATGGGGTTGCAGCAACATTTCGAAACTGGCAACATTGAAGTAATACATAGATATGGCTCTAATTACAACCCTGCTATACCTGCGCCATTCTACGCGGGTTTAATAAAAACCATGGCCGATGCTTAGTGCGAATAGCACTCTTACAGCACTAGGGATAAGGGTCTTAGGAAGTACGAGATTTTATTAATATATTTTTTATACCATTTTTTTGTGGAAATATATACAGCTGTTTTATTCTCAATCGTCGTAAACATTTTGACTCCGGGAGAAAAAAAAAAATAAATTTCATAAAATAATAGTTGACGAAATAATAAAATTAAATTTTCTTATGAGTTTCCGATAGGATGTTTTTCGAATCTCTTGAATTAAATACGATGCGGTAAGTTTCTGAACGATTCAAACTAAACAGATTAAATGTGTAATATTTATTTAGTTAAGTTGTCACATAAATAAAATATATAATAATATGACTGGTCTAGAACATAGAGCCACTATGTTATTTCGTGGGTGTCGTAAGACTAAAGGAACATCAGGTAACGGGCGGCACCGTTACCCATAGGTAACGGTTTTTACAAATTTGTTCGTGTCAAACATAAGAAGCTATGTCCTTATACTTTATGTTTCAAGATGATAATGGCGATATAATAGTTATATAAATAAAGTATATAACTATAATAATATTATACATAATTAAAAAAATATTATAAAACCGTAAAATAGCGACAGATTAGATATGTTTTGTCTCTTTCTATCTATCGTTTTTGTACTTGATAGAAAGGGACACAATATTGAATAGTTATTACGTTGCTACTGTGTTTATTAAAATCTGTATGTAAATTAACTTTTAATATTAAAAATTAAAATGTATATATTTACTTAAAATTACAATTACTATAGAATTGATTTTTGCAAAACTATATGACCGTATTGCCCACTGCTGGGCAATTTCTTTTTACCCAGAAAGTATAATGATTACCAAAATTTAGATATTTAAGCCCAGGTGTCCTCACAATGTTTTTCTTTACCAGCTTTAATGTCTAAACTCGGAAAATAATGAAAATGTCTTATTTGTACTTGACCAGAATCGAACCCATATTCACTTCATGTTTAAACCACTAGGCATACGTGTATATTTAATTATTATAATTAATAAAACACATATTTTCTTAATACATTAATGTTTTTATTTTAACTTTGATAAGAACAAAAAAAGTATAGACTTTTAACTTATATTATGCTAATTCATAAAGTTTTAACAAGATTATGTTTTGTATGAACTGGAAACTCAAAAAAAATATTAATAGCTAATTATAGAGGTTATATATGCGATAAGAATTATGTTATATTTATATGGAAAATTTAAGACTATAAAATTACTAAAAACAATTTTTTTGTACCATTTAGGTAAATTCGTCTAGCATGATGGTAAGCAGTTACCGACCTGCTAAAAACAGTTTTTTTTTAATTCATTATCTGTTATTTTTAAGTTTCCATATCCATATTTAAAAAATAGATAAATCAAAATGAAAATTATTCTTAAAACTAATAGACTTGGAAAATACGTTTTCAATTATTGCTTTTGATATGGTAAATTGTGATTTTTATGTAGTTAAGAAAAATATACTAGATTTATTTTGACCTCTGATTATATGCAAAGCGAAAATGTTAAAACAATAATACACATAGTTAATAAACTAGCTTTTTCCTTTAACTTTTAAGTCCGGGTGTTATAAGAGGAATTTCATCAGTATTAATCCAGGCCTACAAGAGCCCCATATTGTCCCATTTTCTTTCCTATAAAGAAATATCATGAATTAAAATGTACAAATAAATTGAAGCAGTGAACATTAAAAAACCATTAGTGTATTTTAAAATCACAATTTACTTTTGGACAGCATCTTAACTAATTGGCCCCGAAGATTCGTTTTGTGACAAGATTTCGCGATCATGGCCGATTTACCGCGCCTACGGTAAAAAAATTACCAAAAATAATAGATTTTGACCGCGGACTAATTTAGGAATGTAATAATATACAATAGTATACGATTATAATAATAAAAGGCACTAAAACTACATAAATATGTACTTACATTTAAAAAAAAAATGACAAATGTTTCTCAATTTTTTGAAAAAGGCACAAATTTTAACAACTATTCAATTTTATAAAAAAATATTGACGTGAATATATACATACTGTCAAAAAAGTCATAATTTATATTAAATATTGACAAAAAATATTGTTAATTTAACAAAAAAGAACATGATTTGACAAAAAAATGACAAAATGTCGACATTCTGACAGATTGACATTGTGACAGTGTGACATTCTGACAGCGTTACATATGACTCTGCGGCCGCTTCTTCCTGCTGAAGAGACCTCCGAACACTCCCTTCTTGTCCTTCTTATCTTTTGTGACTCCACTCACTGAGAGCTCAGACTCACCCGACGACCTGAGGAATAACAAGAATAATAACCCGTCTTTTATTGTTCCACTCCAGTAAAGAAGTCTTCTCAAACAGAGAAGATATGAGCATTAAACACGTGCCCTCAAAGCGGATTGCCGTTTCTAAACATTTTTAAAAGCTCTGGTTTCCTGACGATGTCCAAGGAAAACTTAAAAAGTACATATGAATTTGATAAAGTCAAACAGTATTTGCTTGATTTCAAATTCACAACCTGGTGTTTATAAAGAGAGTGCCACTGAGAAAGGCCAGAGAATTGGATTTCTGGCACTTAGCCCGACAGCGATGTTTACCATGGTGATTTGTTTATTCATCTACCACTACAAAAACTAAAATGTTTAGCAGTCCCAAAAACAAGTTTAGCACTGCTTTTTTCTTCTTTTATTATGGCAACTGAGCCCACGATTGTATCAGCTATTGTAGATGCCAGCGTCAAGTGTAAAATAATCTCCTCATTGATGATTTTACTGGTATTAAAATGATAAAAATAGAAAAAAATGTTAATGAAATAAAATTAATTGATGTTCAATGTCTTACCTAGAAGCTGGTCTCTGGTCTAAAGCTGGTGATCCGCCGCTCCCGGCCACAGACGCGGGCCGTGTACTACCCGCGCTGTTACCTCCGTACGCTGTAATATACATACTTATTATTATACATATATATATTAAGACATAATATTTAACGCCTATTTACAGAATCATTCTTTTTAGAAAGGTATGTAACTTTTAAGTTACATTTAAATATTTCTGACGTTGAAATTTATATTATTTCAGAAACAATTCAAAAAAATTCAAGTTAATCAGTACCTCTTATTTTACACAAAAGAATTTAATATCCAAAAACATACATAGGCACTCCTCAATTAATTCAGTAATACTTCTACTTCTAAAACTAAATAACTCTTAGGGGCGCTATACATATATTTGGGCTTTAAGTGATCGCACATTCGGCGTAGTGTTTATTGAAGTGTAAAGCCAACCTACTACACATAACACACTACACAGCATAATATTTGATTTTAACAGAAGCTGTGCCGATTTATGTGATCCGGATATCTGATTAACACCCCTTTAGGACATATAATATACATTTACAACACAATAAGCTATTAATACAAAAAAACACCATCACCAACAATATAAAACAAAAGCTTTATAACCCAACAAAAAGCTTATAACCAAACAAAAAAGCTTATAACCAATAAAAAAGCATAGAATCAAATCAATAAGCTTATAACCAATCCAAAAAGTTTATAACCAAACAAAAAAACCTATCTATTTACATTTATGAATTACTATAATAAGGCCTATTCGAACCTGAGCGGTATTCGCTACCGCCTTCAGTAGAGAAAGCCGAGTGTGTATGCGGTAATACTATTGTTCACACCAAAGCAAATTCGCTATTCTTGTGGGTAGAATATCGCGTGAATTTCGCTCACGAAGGTATGAACTTTTCGCCAGTTCGAGTAGGTATGCGGTATTCCGCTTTAGCCGCGGAACTTCAAACTTAATACCTGAGCGAAATCCGCGCAGTATTTACCTCTATCTGGCAGCGAATACCGCTTATGTTTGAATATGCCTTTATTTAATTACAAAAACAAAAAAGTATTGTAGTACATTATACAAATAAATTAAATAAATAGAAACTCCTAGTTAGTATTTCTGTGTTTTTATAGGTATAAATAAAAATCGGCCAAGTGCCAGTCGGACTCTTGTACGAAAGGTTCCGTACCATTATCTATAAAACGACAAAAATATCATGTTTGTTGTATGTGAGCCCTCCTTAAAGATTTGTTATATTTTAATTTATTTATTTTTAGCACAAAAAGCAGCAAAATAAATCACGTTTGTTGTATGGCAGCCTTCTTAAATATTTATTTTATTGTTTTTTAGTATTTGTTGTTATAGCGACAACAGAAATACATCATCTGTGAAAATTTCAACTGTCTACTATCACAGTCCTGGTGACAGACGGACAGACAGACAACGAAGTCCTAGTAATAGGGTCCCGTTTTACCTTATAGCCGCCATGACAAGGGAAGTGGAAAAATTTACCCTTAAAAATATTCATAAGCACAATATTATTATATACTTATATATGAAACAGATTGTCATTACTTATGGCTGCAATATTTTTATGGTACAATATTTCTAACTATAATAAATTAATAATATATACAATAGTTCTAACTACAGTAGCTATGTACAATATATACATACATTGCACCCGATGTAATATATAAAGTAGATGGCTGGCTCCTGACAGCGTGGAACAATTAGTAAATAAATAGAATACACAAATAAATAGGTACTTTTAAGATTGTGAAGAAAATACCGACGTGTCAATCAAAAAAAAAAAGAGTGTACTCATGTACGCACGTAAGAAGTTATACTTCTTTGGCGTAACAATCCAAAAATACCAAATAATAACACAACGCATACGTACATAACAGTTAACCTCAAATCTATAAATGCACTTAAAACAGTATATTAAAACCACTTTTACCTCTAATATTCAAAATAAATATTTTTACTGATAAATGATCAATAAAAAATATCTATCTGCGTCATAAATAATTGATATAAACGCCAATATATTTTTTATTTATTCACACTGATTATTTGTACTGATACGACACACAAAGGTTCGCAACTAACTTCAGGGTGTAAAAGGTTCGCAACTAACTTCAGGGTGTTGCTTTTTTCTGTCGGTGTGCGCGCGCATCGTAAAAATTCACTCATCATTTTTCCCAATCGCGCCAAAAGAAGTATAACTTCAATTAATGAATGTTGAAGAGACAAGAAGGGTATGGATCGTAGCAAATGACTGTGGCGATCTATAGACTCTGCTTACTCTATTTATGAGCGACAGGCGTTAAGTTATGTATGTAATTACTAGAACTACTAGTGTAGCTAGGAGCTATCTGCAAATGGAGTCGTCTATTATGACAGAAGATTAGTAAATAACATAATTATTACAAAGCATATATTATAATACCAATTAGCATACACAGAGTATTAAGCTACGGCCAAATAACTACGAACTATTAAGCGCGTTTACTCTGACAGTATAAATGTTGAATTTAACCATAAATTTAAATTATAAACAGTTTTTCTACTAATTTCAATACGTACAATATAATAATATTACATGCAAAAATAATGTACATATTTTTATAAAAAATCTTTTAGTCATAATACTGCAAAAATACTTGTAAAGTCGACCACAATTCAAATGAAATATAAAATTAAAATAAATATCACAAATGTCAAAATTAAAATTCAATAAAACGACTAAACATATTAAAATTACTATTACGCATATTATAGTTAGTAGAAAAATATTTTATTCTAAACTTATTTTATTAAAAAAAAGACATTTATGGTAAAAATACAACGTGACCTGGTGTAAACGCGAGAAGGAAAGAAAGTTGTAGCATAACTAAAAGTCTATACATAATAATTTAAAGCTTTTTTAAGAGTAAAAGAACTTAAAATCTAATTAAACTAAACTAAAGACTAAAACTAATGTTAGTAACACTAAACTACAATCGTGTTGCCATCATAAAAAGCCGACCGATATACAAAAGTGCCACAACCATAATAAAAACCCACCGGTTTCGCTCGTCGAATAAAACTGCGAAGTAGTTTCAACATTCTGCCAGTTATTATTCTGGTAACCTTGCCAGGAGGTGTTTCTGGCATTAGCATTGGCATTGGCATCTCTTCCTTGCCAGTTGCCACTCATCCTTTGTTGATAGCTATTAACTAATGCAGAGACTGATTGTTTGTCTTGAGTTCTTTCGGTTCGTTCAGGTATGTTCGGCCCGCGTTCGGGTATGTTCGGCTGCCGTTCGGGTATGTTCGGCTGTCGTTCGGGTATGTTCGGCGCTCGATCGGGCAGTGGGGGGCGATCGGGGGGTCCCGATAAAGGTAGTGGTGGGGCTCCGTGATCGGCTAGTGTAAATTGTTAGGTTATTGATGTGTTTAAGAGATCGGAATTAGTATTTAGGATATTAATTTTAGTCTCGGTTTTTTTTGGCTAACAAAATGATTTCTTTCTGCGCAAAGTGAAGATATTTTGATATTTTAATATTAACAAAACTTAAAGATCCTATACCGATGCAATGGTAAAAAATTTCTTCAGTAACAATTTTTTTTACTCTTAATTAAAATAGATGGGATGAAAATAATGGAAGTATCCATTATTTTCAACCCACCTTTTTTAAGTAATTTTCATTAATTTTTTGCCACGAGTAAATAAACGCACTCTACACCCACTATTTCTATATCTATTTTAACTTGAAAAAGGGCTGTTTTCAATAGACCAGGGCATTTTTACCCTTCAGGTTTTTTAGGGTATTTGTTTTACTTATACTCTAGTGTTTCCAGCGCTATATAAGTGAAATCTAGTATAGGTATTTTATTTGAGATGTCTTCTGCTTGTGATAGTGCCAGAAGACTAAAGAACAGAAGATATCTTCTTACTATATCTATTAATATATACCCCCATGTTTTCTTAAAAGTTTGATTAAAATTATTCTATCCGATCTCTTAAATATATAGTTAAATATTACTTAAAATGACCTGTTAAGTATTCTTAAATATATCTTAAATAAAATAGTTTTTTCTATAAACCATACGTTACATAGAGGGACATCACAAACATTGAATGACAGGACGAACACAGGACAAAAATAAAATAAAAATAATTTGAATAATTTTCTACTAGTAAAAGATATTTTAATCGAAATCTTGCATTTTTATGTATATCTTAGAGATTTATATCAATTTATTTTACGTATATTATATAAAAAAAAATTTCTATGCCTCTACGTTTTTATAATATTAAATTACAAACAAGCATACGTAATATTAACCGTAATCTATGTATATGGGCCTCCGGTACTCTCATTCACCGAACGTAAAGGTTTAGAATGAAAACGAATACTACGAGAGCTCAGGGGCCCTACCACCCTAGCCCTATCTTTCGTGTTTATTGAACTTAGGAATAACATAACAACAAAAGTGTAGTAAATTGCGAGAGTTTAATAAAATGAAGAAGCTCAATGCCAAGGAAATCTGTATTCAGGCGAATTCCTACTTACATGCATTTGGATGGATTGGCAAAATAAGCGATGGGTCATGAATGATTCACTTGGTTCGATAGTACATAGTTAAGTTCTAACAACTTTTGTCAAAGTTCTCTGACATGTAAATATTTTCATAGTCATATACATTAACATATTATTATGAATTAATAGCTGTTGCCCGCAGCTCCTCCCGCGTGATGTCGGTTATATCTTTGTTAACATTAATGATTTTTCATACAAAATTTTCATCCCCTATTTCAACCCCTTTCAGCCATTTTTTCGCGATAAAAGATAGCCTATGTTTTACTCTGAGGTTTGATCCATCTCTATACCAAATTTCATCAAAATCGGTTTAGCGATTAGGCGTGAAAGCGTTACTTTCGCATTTATAATATTATTATGGATTACATTTTTTACATCAACTGTTACTGTTACTTTCCATAAGGTGGACAAACAAACATACTGTTTGTTTATCACCAAAACATGAAAAGGTGTCGTTATTATTCCAAAAATTACATAATAATGCAAGATAACTTAGAAAATATATATATTAATCTATCACTTACCATCACGCTGTGACCGAATAAACTCAGAGTTAAGATCCCGACCGTTGGAGAATCTGGAACGACCCCACGAACTGGAACCTTGTTCTGTATTCCTGTTACAATAATTATTAATTACTAAAAGTATACATACATGTATAACTTCACGCCTGTCGACCATTAATGAGGTAAGCTGGAAAAGAAGAGAAGAGACATCGCCTCAATGGCCGTCTTCTATCGCCTTTACCATGGAGTGTTCTGAAGAGCTGTTTGAATTAATCGCACCCTCTCCCTTTTTATCCAGAACAACACGTGCGGGACTAAAGTGCCACCCTTTCACAGTGGAAACTAAAGGGTCTCGAACCAAACGGTTCAGCACTTCATAATTTTGTCGCTCAATTAAGGCCTGGAACTCTTTGCCAGCGCATGTGTTCCCATCTAATTTTGATCCTGGGTCTTTTAAGCGGGGCGTGAAAAAGCATCTCACTAAGCCGCCATAGTGGACCACCATACCAGTAGTTTGGCTTTTGGAATGGTGTCCGCCACTTCTGGATTCCACTAACTGCTTACCATCAGGCAGAGTGGAGTCACTTTGGTAGGCTAATATAAAAAAAAAAAGCAGAGACTATAGAACACTATTTGCTACTAATAGTTAAACTTATTAAATGTTCATATCATGTAGTTTCTAAGTTTATCTTAGACATTTCTGACTGACGGTGAAGGAAAACATCGTGAGGAAACCTGGACTTTAAAGTTTGAAATTGCCAATCCGCCTTGAGCGCACGTGGTGATTGATGCTCATGCCTTCTCTATATGAGAAGAAGGCTTCACTGCAGTGGGACAATAAACAGGCTGGTATTAATATATAATTTAGTAGCTTTCTGCGGCGCGGTTTTATTCGCTTCTTTGCTTACAGCTCTGCTCCCGTCGCTAGTAGCGTGATGTTACATAGCTCATAACATTCCTCCGGAACTGGGCTATCATACGCAAAAAGAATTATTGAAAACCAACTGGTAGTTCTAGAGATTGGCTCGTTCAAACAAACAAACTTTTCCGCTTTATTATACAGAGTGTATACGACGGTTTGACATTAAATGAAAAGCCAGGTGTTACTAGCCCATATAATGATTTCTAATTAATCACAAAAGTAATTTGACAAAAAACAAAAATTTGAAATTTTCTAACAAAATAAATAATATTTTAATAGTAACGAAGTAATACACCATTTTATTATGACAAGTTCACTGAACTGTAATGAACGGCAACGTTTATCCTTCGACGTGGATTATGACTTAAGTCAGTGACCGTTTGACGTACTTACATAATGTTAATTTAGAATTAAAGAAATTAAAAAATTTGTCCTGTGTCTAAACTATTGAAGATATTTAGTAGATTTTTTTTTGTCTCGCTTTATAATGTCACATACTATACGTAATTGCATTTAATGTCATACCGTCGTATACACTCTGTAGATAACATTCGTCAATAGGGATAATGGAAAGCAGGTAGTAGAGAAGTACTCGTATATTGGTTTAAATAAATACCTAAAAACTACTTCAGAAGCATCTTCTTCTTGTGGAGGTGGTTGACGCGGCGGTAAAGATGGCAGCACCGTTGATTCTAATAACAAATCAAATATTATTATTAAATGTAACTTTTTTAAATTCAAACGTACTTACACCCTAAGTACATATAAAAGTCGTAAATTTCTTTTGCTTTGAGAGCAAGCGTGGTGATCCATGGACATTTAAGAGCGTTTACGCCTCATGAGTGGCAACGCTTATAATAATGCTTAGTTATTTTACTATGAAAATAACGCAAATTAAGTTTCAAATGTATTATTTGCATATAAATAGAACTGTAAACGCAGTTATTTATTACTTTTATACAGCTTTCACCTAATTCTAGCATATAGACAGAACATAACTTTAAAATATAGTTTTTTTACTTTTGAACTTAATCAATATTTTTCACGGCTCTACCCTACGTCAGCGAACTGGCTATTGGTTAATAATTGGCTGACATTTTGTAATTTTAACATTCATATGTGTTACTTCATCCAACCCAAATAAATAAATGTCTTTGACTTTCATGGTGGCTAATTTGATACTGTGATGGAAAATTGTTAAATCTTGCGAAAACCTGGACTTAAAAATCTCTGAAGATGGATTGACCGTCTGGGCTTGTGTGATAATTAATGTTCTCTGCATGAGACAGTAAAAGCTAGTATTTTAACATACCGATCCTCTCAGGAGTAGCTGACGCTCGTTTAACACTGTTCCTGTCTTGACTGGTCCTTTGTTCCTGACTGTTTCTTTTTTCCTGACTGCTGCGATGTTCCTGTAATATCTCGGCCTGAGTTCGCGGCTTGCGTTGAGGCTCAGGAGACGATGCTGCCGATGATGATGAAGAGGCATTCCTGGAGATGTAATGGTTTTAGTCATTGTGTTAGGTACTATTTTTATTCTGAGTCTTTTAAAAAGCAACGGTCGTCAAATTTATAACGATATGTTGTAATAGTGATGTAAAAGTTGTGATGGCCCAGTGGTTAAGGTACCCGCTTTGTAAACACTAGTTCAGGTTCGAATCCGGACAAGTGCCTGTTGTATATGTTCTTTCTAATTTCATTTTGGACATTACTGACTCACGACGGTGAAGGAAAACATCGTGACAAAACTGGAAAAAGTTTGAAATTGCCAACCCGCATTTAGCTAGCGTGACGATCAATGCTCGTGTTTTCCTTATGAGAAGAGACCTGTCGTTGCAGTTGGATGGTAACGGGCTGATGGGATGGTAACGGGATAGTGGGATGGTAACGGGCTGGTAGGATGGTAACGAACTGGTGAGATAGTACCGGGCTGGTGAGATAGTACCGGGCTGGTGAGATAGTACCGGGCTGGTGGGATGGTAATGGGCTGATGGGATGGTAACGGGCCGGTTGGATGGTAAAGGGCAGGTGGGATGGTAACGGGATAGTGGGATGGTAACGGGCTGGTAGGATGGTAACGGACTGGTGAGATAGTACCGAGCTGGTGGGATGGTAATGGGCTGATGGGATGGTAACGGGCAGGTGGGATGGTAACGAGCTGGTGGGTTGGTAACGGGCTGGTGGGACGGTAACGGGCTGGTGAGATGGTAACGGGCTGGTGTGATAATGATGATGGACTCAGTACTTACTCATGCAGCCTCCTCCTCATCTCGGCCGTGGGAGACTCGGCGGGCGGCACTGACGAGTACGGGGTCAGCTGCAGCTCGGGGGGAAGCTGCGCGTGGAACGATAGCTTGGCTACCCATTCCTGATAGAATAGAGGAGATTAGGGTTATATGGTTAACTACAACTTATAAAGTGTCTGTATTTAGCATTATCTACAATACCCAGAAAACACACGTCGCGCTAACCACATATCAGACGAACTATATTTTTGCCCGACTGCCGAAGTTAAGAGGATTAATGTTTTCGAACGTATGTACTCGTATGTATGTATATAATATGTCTATTTCTTTGGCACGCTCTACAGCCAATGGCTTAATGGATTATAACATACGAGGTGTTATTAGTTTCGTATTAATAGTAGGAGTGACATAGAGTTTTTTCTCAGTTTGATTTCGGCAGGAGGGCTCTTTGATTTACTAATACTTAGTCTGTTCAGTGACTTACCTCCATGAGGTCCTTGGACGAGCACGCGAACAAGTACTCGGCTCCGTCGGCGCACGCCAGACGGAACACGTGCGCGCGCTTGGTGTAGTCGCCCGCGGGCTCGCAGCGCGCCTGCGACACACGTCTTACATATATTACTTATATAATTTAAGGGCAATGGAAGGACTGACCAATGTAGTAATACATATATTTTTCTATTTTATAATAGCTATGGGATAATAGTGATTTCTTATAACACTTTTAGGACAGTAAACGTATATGGCCGTGATGACAATGAAACATCTATTGTGTCTACAGTAGTATCCATGAAAGGGTTAAAGGACTATAAAAAAATTATTACCCAGCATCATGATAAAAACTATCTTAGACTTAGTTATATTCCATTCTGTCCAGAATTTGGAAAAATTTTAAACATTATATTTACATATTAAGACAAAAAATTATTTGCAAAGTAGTTTATATAAAAAAAATTAGCTTCTTAAGCACTATAATATGTCCTTATTCAAACGAGGTTTTAAGAGAGTATTAATATCACGATAGGCAGTACGAGACTCTTGGCATTGCAGAAGTCCATGAGCGAGTTACTTAACCATCAGGTTGCTCGTCCACCATAGTAGTGTACGTACATTAAGTATGGCGACCGGTGGTGCAGCCGCCTTAGCGTTGGCGAAGTCCAGGTCGTCCCTGAAGAAGCACAGCAGCTGTCCGCACAGCACCGAGTAGTACGAGCGCCACGACCTCACTGTGGCGCGCTTGCCGCCGCAACCTGCCTCTTGCTTCCGTTCTAGGTAACCTGTAGAGGGGTTATTGAATGAGGGTTTTGTAAAATGGCGCCCACCAGGTGGCAGCACTGAGGCGTCAGTTCCAAGCACCTGTCAAAGCGCTTTCAATCTTTGATAGATAATTTTACTGATTCAAATTGTGAATGAATTTTGTTTTTGAATTTTAATAAATGGAAGATCTTTTACTTAAGTGGCGCCAACAGGTGGCGAAAATTTTTAAATGTTATAACCTTAATTTATTTTTTGTTTTAACATCATTATTTAAATCTTTCATAATATGTTTGTATATCTTGACTTGGTGATAATTAGCGAAAGTGTTTACTTATAGAATGTCGCGAGTTTTGCATGAGGTTAAATATATTTATATATTTATTAAAACGTAAAAAACAAAAAAAACTGTCAAAAAAACAGGACAATTTAAAACCAATCGCTTCTCACTGTGAAGTATAAAAGCTCTTACCATCAATTTCGACCGGTGGCAAATCAGCTATATCTCCTCTTCTGTGTCTGCGGAAGCTTTGAGTTCGACGCCGGGTCGTGAACGATGGGGTACGCTTCGGTGTTTTTACAACCTGTACATATGTTCAATAGTTAGTGATATAAGATGTCCACTGGTGAGCATAAACCCACCAAAGAACAGGGTTTTTTTTTTTTTTATACGACTAAGGTGACAAACAAACATACGGCCCGCCTGATGGTAAGCAGTTACCGTAGTCTATGAACGCTTGCAACACGAGGAGCATCACTAGCGCGTTGCCGACCCTGTTAAAAACCTTTTAACCCTTTCTTGAAGAACTTCATGTTGTAGTCTGTCGGGAAAACCTCGACGGGGTTTGAAAGAATCAAGTTTCATACGTGGATTGGTGACTACGATAAGAAAATGTAGTACAAGTTACACTCTATCTAAAGGAAAGAGTTTTTTTTTAATACGAATTTGGTGGTAAACAAGCATACGGTTCACCTGATGGTAAGTGGTAACAGTAACCTATAGAGATGGCTGTGTTTTCAAAACATTACGAAAGTAGTAATGCTTTGAAAACACAACCAAATCTTTGCCGACCACGGAGAAGGGAATGAGGAAGGAAAAGGGAAACGGAAATGCATAAAATCGAATTTTAATAGAATTTTGGATTAAAGATTGTTTATAGAAACTGTTAACACGCCAATACTAACAGTGAAGGAATCTGAGGTCAAAAACGATAATAATAAAATATAATAATATTCTACCACATTCACACAGCGCCATCTAGCCCCAAATTAAACAATTATATTTGCTTGTGTTTTGGGTACTAAACAACTGATATACTACTTATATACATTTTTTTTGTAAATACATACATATTATAGATAAATTACACCGAACAAATAATCATGCTTATCACACAAAGATTTGTCCTGGGTGGGAATCGAACCTACGACCTCCGGCTTAGCAGTCAGGGTCACTAACCACTAGGCCAACAGGCCAGTCAGATCCCTAGGATCGGTGAGTGATCTCAAAAGATCCGTCGGATCATTACTTACACTCATACTCTCAGCTCGCTTGACGTTGTGCTCGCTCTTGGGCAGACGCTCGAACTGCGGCGCGGGGGACAGCGTCTCTTCGCCTCCCGCGCTCGCCAGGCGGTCACGTTCCGACTGAAACAACAATTACATGTAGATTTTTTATGCGAGCAAACCTAGGTACACACGGTATGCAATGCCACGCAATTAACACTTGCCGGGACAATAAACGTATGGCCGATCATGAGAGAATTAATAAAAAAATAAATGTTTCTGGTCTTGGAATCAGATCGGGCGTCCTCAGAACGTATGTATGTATGTATTAAATGTTATGTGTACAATCCATACTAATATTATAAATGCAAAAGCAACTCTGTCTGTCTGTTACGCTTTCACGTCTAAACTACTGAACCAATTTTGATGAAATTTGATATAAAAATAGAATAGACCTTGGGGAACAACAGAGGCTGTTGTTCCCCATGTTTTATCGCAAAAAAAATGGCTTGAAGGGGTTGAAATAGGGGATGAAAGTTTGTATGGAAAATGCGATATAAGAGTTATTAACACGGGCGAAGCTGCGGGCAACAGCTAGTAAAGTATAATAATAACTTTTAATCGAGATTTTAGGGAAAACTCAAGTATTCCTGTAGATCTGATCTGTACTGGGTATTGTCACAATCGCACAAATAACTCCTTACCTCTCTAACCATCGGCACAGGAGGAGCTGTCTCTCTCCTCCGCTCCTCTGTAATCCTCTCCATCTCTCTCCTCCTGTACTGCTGCACACGCTCCGCCTCTTGTCTCTCTGCTGACACCCTTCGCGCTTCCTCTTCTTGGTCGCGTTGCGCTTTGAAGGCTTGTTCCACCTATAATAATTGTAAAATATTAAAATTCATTTATTCATGAAAAGATTAATGAATGTTGAAGAGGAAAAGGAGATATGTTTGGATCACAGCAAATGACGTTCTATAGTCTCTGCTTACCCCATTAATGGGAGCAAGGCGTGAAGTTATTTTAATTATTTTAAAACTTCATACATGACGGTATATTTGGTGGAACATTTTTATGTTTAAAATAGGTATGTATGTAAGTATTTTATATTACATGAGTGACATTTATAAATGTCAAAATATCAATGAGGGTTTTGTAAAATGGCGTCCACGAGGTGGCAGCACTGAGGCGTCAGGTCCAGAAACCTGTCAAAGCGCTTTCAATCTTTGATAGATAACTGTGAACGATTCTATTCATTTCAAACTGTAAATGAATTTTGATTTTGAATTTTTGTGAATGGAAGACCTTTTATCTAAGTGGCGCTATCTGGTGAAAATTTTCCTAAACACCCTCATTAACCTATAGCCAGTTCGCTAACGAAACAAATGAGAAGTAAAGTTCTTCTAAAACACAGGTATTCATGAAACCAGGAAGGATCTTTCTTTTTTTTATTACCGACAGTACGAAGTACCGATGTAAGTGGTAACTGTCGCTGATGGACTTCTGCAATCAGGGAGTCTGCAAGGCCGCTACCTGAAGGGGAGGTGAGGAAAAAGGAAAGGGGGGATATTAGGCTTCCCTATAAACAGTATATGTACTGACCAGGGTGATTCTCTTCAGAGCGTTGAATTTGTCTCTTTGGGCATCAATGGTCTCCTCCAGGTCCTTATGGCGATTGATCAGCTCTTCAACCTGGGCAACACTTTCGCCATATTTGCCGTCGCGTACTAAAGGTACTCTGTAAAATAGTTAAAGAAATTAAACTTTAAGAAACATCCTATTGAAATTTGATTAAATGACTAGCTGCATCCCACGGTTTCGCTCGCGCCCAAAATGTGTTGTCTCCCTCGGAACCAGAGCGATTTTCGGAATAAACGTAGCCTGTGTCCGTCCTCGGCACTGCATCTATCTACATTCCAATTATCATCGAAATCGGTTCAACTATTTAGGCGCTGAGTGGTAACAAACACAAGCACACGCACACACGCACGCACGCACGCATTTATTTTATTTTATTAATAATTAACAAATGTTAGTTTGAGATTATCAATTTTCTTGAGCTTATATTAGGGAGAGTAATTTATGGATATTACTGTACGATATTAAAAAAAATTGCTATGTTCAATGCTCATGCCTTTTTTGTATTAAGATTCTTTTGCAAAGCAATGGATCAAAAATCACCTACCTATTAGAGATCCATTCGTCTAAAGCTGCGGCATCTCGTTTAAACACGAGCGCATCCAGGTGTTGTGTATATATAAGGTCTCGGTTGTGCCAAGCGCCATCTAGTTGTCCCCGACGACTACGCAAGTGAGCCATTCGTTCTTCTATCTCTCCAGACATGAAGTGGCCTTCTTTTACTAGTTTTTCACCTGTATAAACATATTACTTTATTTAAGTCAAAGTCAAGGAAATTTATTAATTTGGGTTAATAAAATTAACACTTATGAACGTTAAAATTACAAAATGTATTCCAATTAACACACAGCTAGTTTGCTGACGTAGGGTAGGACCATGAGAAGAAATGGCAAGAAACTATATTAATTTCAAGTAGCATGCATTTTAACCAACTTCAAAAAAGGAGGAGGTTCGACTGTATTTTTTTTATGGCTATGTGTTACCTCAGAAATTTCGACTGTTGGTGCTTCCCGTGTGGTCCCGTTGTGGGAAAACAATATAGGTAAGTCTTAAATTTACCAAATTTTCTTCTTTTAAGTTTCCTACCAGTTTGAAGTCGCTTTTTTTGTTAAAATTATTTTTATGACAAATGTATTTTCTTACATTCAAATACAAGAAGTGCAAGGCAACCGATTGGTGGTGTTTTCTAAGCGATACTTAAAGTTACGGTTACCACTTACCATCAGGTCAGTATGCTTGTTTGACACCAAAGTTGTGAAATACAGGTATTTTTTTGTACAACTACACGGAGCTATCTAGACCCAAATTAAGCATATAACTTGTGGTATAGGTTTTACAATGCAGATAAACATGCTCGTACTTAAATCTTTTTTTATAAATATTACATATTATACATAGAAAATACCCAGACTAATGAAAATAGTCATCTCGCTCAGTGCAAGTATTTGCATAGAAAATACCCAGACTAATGGAAATAGTTATCTCGCTCAGTGCAAGTATTTGTGTGTATGACACACAAATACTTGCACTGAGCGAGACTGAACCCGCGACCTTTGCGTGGCAGTCCGTATACAGTACCACCGAACCACAGAGGTAGTAATCAAATATATGAACATGGCTATGCTAAACTTTTAGTAAACTTCTAGTTTTCTTTCTACTTATATAAAAGATCCACGCTGGATTCAGTACTACCCTCTCATAGAAGATTGACGTAAGAGTAGTAGTATCCGTACTATTGTGTTTCGTTTGGTGAGTGAGAGCGCCGGAGGCTCAATTTTCCCTCTTTTCTTCCATATACCATTCCCAGCCACCATAGAGGAGGCCACCATACCAGCAGTTTAAAAGGATGGCTTTTGGTATAATGGCCACCACTTCTGGATTCCACTGACTACTCACCATCAGGCGGAGTAGAGTCACTTTGGTATGCTAAAAAGAACTTACCATCGCTATAGAGCGTATTGAAGGCATCTTCCTTAGCTTGAATCTCGACATGTATATCCTTGTGACGTGCGAGTAACCTTTCAGCCCCGGACACGTCGGTGGCTAACTCAGGAGCTGTTACCCTTGCTAGAGTTTCGTTTGTCCATGCCCTGGTCAATGAGTCAAAGAAAACAGTCGTTAAGTCAAGTCCTGACCCTAGGTTCACCGCTAACCACTCGATAAGAAGAAGATATCGTAAACAACTTACAGCAACTCATGATAAGTATCGAAGTATGCTTGCAACTGTCCAGCAAGTTCGAGTTGCTGGCTGCACTGTTCAGTGAGCTGGACTAATGCTGTTAACGCTTCTGTTACGTCTTCCAGCTTGGAAGTCACGTGCTCTTTCGCGTCAGGGAAAGCTGTGCCAAGTCTGTTGATAAAAAAAGTAGAATTTAAATCTAATTGAACAAATTTATCTAAAGAAAGTTTTTAGATTCCATAAAAGCCTTTGATACCGCTGTCGTCTTAATTTTTTTCCAATAAACTGAAAACAATAAGAATCACAGTGATAAAGGACTGAATATTTTAACATGTTAGTTTAAAGTAGACCACAAAACTTTAAGATAGATCATTATATTAGACTTATTTCAACTAAATCTTAAGGTGTTCTTCAAGGCAGTATCTTAGGGGCCTATAAAATTTATAGTTTAGTGTTCGTGCATCAGTCAATTATTTATTTTCGAACATTGAAAAGTTACAATTTTTGAATACTTTACTATCGAGTGTTTTTTTAATTTTAGTTTTTTTTTTTTATAAATCTTAGGCAACTATCATAAGTATGTTTTATTACTTTATGTCAAAGTATGTACAGTCAAAAATGTGGTCTACCAGTTTTGACAAAGTTTCTGAGATGTAACTATCGTTAAGGTCGACTTTTCTGATAGAGTGTAAGAGAAATCGACCTTGTTGTTTCATGACGTTCAAGTGAAGGTGATAGGCCACATTTATGGCAGACTGTACCACATTTACTTAAATAATATTTTTTTTTATTAGTTGAAGTGTCCAAAAGCCTACTAAAAGGTTACCATATAAGTGCTTGCATACCTCTTGGCTTCCTCCTGCAGTTTATCGTGCGCTAGCCGCACGGCCGCGAGGTCGGCCGCGCGAGCGGCGTGCGCGCGGCGCTGCGCGTGCAGGTCGTGCGCGCGAGGGGCGCGCGCGAGGTCGCTGAGCGCGGACTCTTTCTCCGCTACCCAAGCCGCTGTTTCTTCAGCCGAGCGGTCGAATTCGTGTACTTGTCTGGCGCCTGCTAACGCCTAAACAAACACAAGTTTTTTAAAACCTACAAATTCGCAGTTTTATTCTTGTATTTGCCCGACTTTCGAAGACAAGGAGGATATTTTTTGTTATTAAAAGTATTGCTATTCAAAATCGGTGCTTGATATTCGTGGCCTAAAGTCAAATATTACCTTCTTTAATAATGACACGCACAGTTAATAATCCATACTAAAATTATAAATGTGAAAGTAACTCTTGTCTGTCTGTTACGCTTTCACGCCTAAACTACTAAACCAATATTAATGAAATTTGGTATAGAGATAAAATAGACCTTGCGAAACAAACTATGCTACTTCAAATCGCGAAAAAATGGCTTGAAGGGATTGAAATGGAGAATAAAAATTTGTATGAAAAATGCGATAATCAACATGCACGCAGGAGGAGCTGCGAGCAATAGCTAATATTAATATAAATATAGCAATTGCATGCAGTCTGATACCATCGATAGTCATCTCCGCAACAAGTGACACCACGGTCAAAAACCAGTCCAGAATGGAACTGGCGCAAAGTGTATTTTCAGCGTCTTTATCATTGTCATTAGCGTGATGTTACATAGCCTATAACCTTCCTTGAGAACTGGGCTATCATACACAAAAATAATCATTCAAATCCAACTGGTAGTTCCAGAGTTTAGTGCGTTCAAACAAACAAACTCTTTCGCTTTAATCTACAAGAAAATATCATTGACGACATTGCAATTCTGAAAATATATCTGAGAAGAAAGATTGAAGATATAAACATATATTTATGAAAATACTGAAGTAAAAGATCAAGCTTCAGCCGACGCCTTTTCCAGATATTTGACCGACTGCCGAAGTTAAGACAAGTTATGTTTTTTTGCAGTGTATGTATCCATGTATGTTTTTTCGAGCTTACGTATCTATGTATAATAATAATATAATATTCTACCACTTTCACACAGCGCCATCTAGCCCCAAATTAAGCAATTATATTTGCTTGTGTTATGGGTACTAAACAACTAATATACTACTTATATACATTCTTTTTTGTAAATACATACATATTATAGATAAATTACACCCAGACACAAAACAAACCACCATGCTTATCAGTTATCACACAAAGATTTGTCCTGGGTGAGAATCGAACCCACGACCTCCGGCTTAGCAGTCAGGGTCACTAACCACTAGGCCAACAGGCCAGTCAGTGTATGTATGTATCTTTGACACAATCTACAGCCTAAATATTTTAATGGATTTTAACATATGAGGTGTCATTATACTCCCTACACACTCACGCCGAGAACCCCAGAGAACACCCGAGAAGCGTGAACGTGATAAAGTTTCTCTTCTTCTCGTTCTCTCTTACGTTCGGTGGCGGTTTTTTTGGCCGCTTCAGGGGTTTCTCGGGTGAGAAAAGAGAACGGTATCACCTTCTCATTTGTTCTCAGTACGACGGTAGAAGTAGCATCAATCGCACGTGTGTGCATGTTAATTTTATGCTTTGCATGTATCTGCCTATTTAAATAAATAAAAAGAGAGCTTTTTATTGTATCTTACTTTAGTCTGTTAGTTTCTTTTACTTTTGGGATAAATTATTTTGAAAAATGTGGTCTAACGAATTAAAGTTCATTGAATATTTTCACGCAGAGCACGTTTTTTTAAATTTTGTTTTTGATTTTAATATTTACGAGATTATAATGTCAATGCACTCAATACCAAAGACGCTGCACTGTTTTAATCGTCGATTCCGGATACCGGTCGAGAACGCAAGTGAGAAGGTCGCGTGAGTGTGAATAGCTTCTCGATTCTCGCACAATATTTCGGCGAGACTTCTCGCGTGAGTGTGTAGGGGGGGTATTTTAGGTTATTTGACATAGAGTATATAATATTGTAATAAAGTATCGGCACGAAATAAATGGGCTTTTTCTTTTCAGGCGGGTGTTTTGTTTTATAATATATTTTGCTTGTGTCCGTACTGAATAAACGTATTTTCTTTATATTAACAAACGATTTTGTATGGTAGTAGATCCACGCTAATTGCAACATGAATGTGCCGGATCGTCCGGCGAAGTACTACACTCTCATAAAGATCCACGTAAGAGTAGTATCTGTACTACTGCGTTTCGATCGGTGAGTGAGAGCGCCAGAGGCCCAATTTATCACCTTTCCTCCTTTCCCACCTCCCTAATTCCCTTCCCCTAACACTATTCCCAGCCGCCATACCAGCAGTTTAAGACGATGGCTTTTGGTATGGTGCGCACCACTTCTGGATTCCACTGACTGTTTACCATCAGGCGATGTAATAATTTTAGTAGGCTAATGTATATATATAATGAAAAACGAATTTCTTACCTCCTGTCTAGCCAAAGCTAGCTCCTTGAGATCATCCCACAGACCTCTAATATCGTCTATCCTCTGCTTAACTTTGTCTGCTTCTGGCGTGTTCTCTTCTAGAAGTACGTTGCCTGCTTCACAAACTGCTTCGATGCGACCCTCATTGGCTGTGGGCAATAATATACAGTTTGTTGTAAATAAGTGAGTGGTGAAGTCGAAATGGTTCAGTGGATAAAGCACCCGCTTCGTAAACACGAGGTAGTGGGTTGGAACCCAGTATGTACTTTCTAAGTTTATCTTGGACATTTCTGACTGACGGTGAAGGAAAACATGAGGAAACCTGGACTTAAAAAGTCTGAAATTGCCAATCCGCCTTGAGCGCACGTGGTGATTAATGCTCATGCCTTCTCTATATGAGAAGAGGCCTTTGCGCTGCAGTGGGACAGTTAACAGGCTTTTATTATTATTATTTCATCATTAAGTGGTTGATGTATATTGCCAGGTGTTACACGTGCACGTATGCACGCACGCATTATGTACGTCAGAGTCGTCGCTTCGTGAAATCGCTGCCTTCTATGAAAGGAATGAGGGAGGTGAGGAAAGGATTGCAGGAGCAATGACAGGAACTATAAGTCGTTCATGAGCGACAGTTACCACGTACCATCACGTGGACTCTTTGCTTTTGCCGACAGTGGCAATAAAAAAAGAGGGAAATTGGGCCTCCGGCACTCCTATATATACTACGCTATGTCCATCTAGGTCGACCCCTACAGACTTTCCCAAACAACCTTGAATGATGTTAAATCTATACTATTATATAAAGTGGAAGAGTTTGTTTGTTTGTTTGAACGCGCTAATCTCTGGAACTACCAGTCGGATTTGAATAATTCTTTTTGCGTATGCTAGCCCAGTTTCTGAGGAAGGTTACAGGATATGTAACATCACGCTACTGACGACGGAAGGAGGACAGTAAGCAAAGACGCGCCGCGGAAAGCTAGTAGAAGAATATTTATTCACCATGTAGTTGTGCGAGGAAGTTGTCGAAGGCCTGCTGCAGCGTCTCCACATGCTCTACATCCAGGCCGTACTCCTCACTGGCGGCGGTGGTCATCTGCTCCCCGATCCATTCTTGGACTTCTTCGCATTCTTGCACGAATCTGGACAATTATACATAAATATACGATTTTTCATACAAACTTTCATCCCCTATTTCAACCCCTTTTAAGACATTTTAACTTTTTTTTAGATCTAGAATCTATCTTTATACTAAATTTCATCAAAATCAGTTCAGTGGTTTAGGCGTGAAAGTGTAACAGACAGTTTCTTTCTCATTTATAATATTAGTATGGATTTATGAGTGTTGTTTTTTCGTTAATCGCATTTGACCTGATTGGTTAAGATCTTGGAGCGGGCTATTAGCACTCAATGTCATAAAAGTGTCAATCGCATTAAGGTAAAAGGAACTCGTACTAGGCATTCTATTAATTTCAGATAATTATGTCACAATATCAAACTCGAGGCCGAACTCTAGACCTACTACAGCGAACCACTCTACAAAAGAACCACTTCTTCACTTCTCTCATGGTTGATTTGATAAGTTTCAACCAATAAGAGATCAATGATCGATCATTCTGACACTAATGTGATAGCAGAAGACCCCTGATGGTTAGTGGTAACTGTAATATATGGACACAGCTGTTTTTTAACTTGAGTAAACTGTTGAAACTGTGGCGACATCTATCACAGAAAATCCAAGTGAAGACGACGGCTACGAGTTTACAGCATAGAAATCAAAGATGGCGCTGTAATCAAATTTAGACCGCTCCCATACAAGATGTATGGAGGTCTGAATCGCGGTATTAACATTCTCACACCAACTAACTATATATACAAGTTCCTACTACCAACTGTTGGGGAGTGGCCCGTCAGGCACGATCACCTGCGAGGAGGATCCTCCCTTTGGTTGGAGGTATATGGTGTGATGCCTCCATAAAAGTATATAATACTAGCTGACCCAGCAGATTTCGTACTGCTTCAATCGATAAATAAAAGACCTTTAACAACTTTCATATTTATTCACCTTTTAAACCTTCTCTGGATTTCCACAAATAATTCAAGACCAAAATTAGTCAAATCGGTCCAGCCGTTCTCGAGTTTCAGCGAGACTAACGAACAGCTTTTACGGTAGTAGATCCACGCTGATTTCAGCATGAATGGGCCGGACCGTCCGGGGAAGTACTACCCTCTCATAGAAGATCGACTTAAGAGTAGTAGTATCCGTACTACTGCGTTTCGTTCGGTGAGTGAGAGCGCCGGAGGCCCAATTTCTCCCCTTTCCTCTTTCCTCACGTCCCTCATTTCCTTCCCCTAACCCCATTCCCAGCCGCCATAGTGGAGGCCACCATACCAGCAGTTTAAAACGATAGCTTTTGGTATAGTGGCCGCCACTTCTGGATTCCACTGACTGCTTACCATCAGGCGGGGTGGAGTCACTTTGGTAGGCTATACTATAAAAAAAAAAAAACAGCTATTTTTATATATATAGATAACTACTCACTTGAAATATTTCAAGCTCTGCTGCAGTCTCTGTTGACGTTTCGCAGACAGTAGCTTCATATCCTCATAGGTATTTTTCAGTTCTTCCATTTTCTTCTTCACTTGTTCTCCATCTATTGTTGTACGGTCCTGAGAATATAATATTAATATTTTATTTTCGACTTGAACAAATCCTGATACTAGGTCGATCACTTAACCACTAGATATGAAGATCATTTTTACATTCCACAGACTGCTTACTATCAGGCAGAATGAAGTTTCTTTGGTACAAATATATTTTTTAGTTACCATGAAACCAGCGGCCGCGTCGTCCAACCTGGCGATGGTGGCGTCGAACCCTTGCAGCTCCCTCTGCAGCGCGTCCAGGCGCCGCGCCAGCCCCCGCGCGGAGTCCTGGTCGCGCCCCACGTCGCGCGCCAGCAGCGCCGCGCGCCGCTGCAGCGCCCACGCCTCCGCCTCGCACAGCTCCGACACCAGCTGCACACAGGGGTGGGACGCCACGTTTATAGCTGAGCGTCATGTTAAACGTCTCGGATGTTACTATGATAACAGTCGTTAAGTCAAGAATAGACGATTCCCCCCTTTCCTCTTTCCTCACCTCCCTCGTTCCCTTCCCCTAACCCCATTCCCAGCCGCCATAGTGGAGGCCACCATACCAGCAGTTTAAGAAGATGGTATGGTGGCAACCACTTCTAGATTTCACTGACTGCTTACCATCAGGCGGGGTTGATTTACTTTGGTAGACTAATACAAAAAAAAAACAAAATTATCTTATTTAAAAAAAAACGAGTAGAGCTATCGCGATGGTGCACTATGATGGGTCAACGTGTTGAGTGCATAATGGTGTCGGATCACTTATGGCGCGTGCGCAGTGGCGTGCACTCCCTAGAGGCATAAAAGCACTGCCTACCCTAATAAATTCATCATAATTTTACCTAACTAGCAATATGCATAATGTATTATATTAAAAGAGATACATTACCATTATTTTATACTCAGCAATATGTATATTTTCACGCGTGATGATTTACTCTTTCAATTTAATCAACACAATATTACTTTACATCTATCTATGATACAACAGCGCCATGGTCGTCGGCGCGGAATAATCAGAAAACAGCAATGCCTAAAAAAACACACATGCGAGCTTCTTATGCTCTATCATATAGAGCGAAGAAAATCAACCGCGTGCGACTGTGTGCGTGCGTGTACATATACACGCACGCACACAGTCGCACGCGGTTGATTTTCTTCGCGACTAAAGCACTGTTTAATTGAACGACACGCCAATAGAAAGCGTCAATTTTGAATTAAATTGAATTAACCAATGACGACGCATTTCATGAGTTCTCATTGGTGGATTTGTAGTTCGAGTATTATCCTATTAAATTTAATATGTATCTATAGATGACATTTTAAGAGTTTTTGTAAACGATCTAATTTAGTTGCGTAATATATTAATATTTTATTCGCGTCAATAATTATATATAGTTATCGCGGCATAACATTCCGGCGTTTTGTACAAAAAAACAAAACAAAAGCTGAAACAAAAGCTGAATTGAAGCAAATACCTAAACCGAATTGATGGATAAGTGTACATTTACGAGTTTTAATTGCAAATCTGTGAAGCGTTCTATGGATGGAGTGAGATCTCTCTGCCAAACAGCCGATATTGTGGCCCTCCAGGAGACATGGCTTCTGCCCGAGGATATACCCTTACTGGGCCAAATACACAAAGATTTCAACTATACTGGCAAATCAGCCGTCGATACCTCTAAGGGCTTATTAAGAGGAAGACCCTTTGGTGGCGTAGCCATTCTATGGCGTAAGTGTATTTTTAAGTCGGTCATTGTTATTGAGTGTTTAAGTGCGCGTCTTACTGCTATAAAAGTGTTCCTAAATAACAGGTCATTTATAGTTTTTAGTGTGTACATGCCGACGGACATCTTACCGAATTTACAGACTGTTTAAGTGAAATGCATGCTATTGTGGAGGCTAGTGACTGTAGTGCCGTTTACATGCTCGGAGATTATAATGCGCATCCGGGTGAGTCTTTTTGGAATGAACTTAAAAATTTCTGTTCAGACCAAGGTTGGCTGTGTGCTGATACAGAGATCCTTGGTGCTTACTCAAGTTGTTATACATACGTCAGTGAGTCTCACGGTTGTCAACGGTGGCTAGATCACTGTATTGTTACACAATCCGCTTTCAATACTATTGAAAATGTAAGTGTGGTGTCTGATGTGTTTTGGTCTGATCATTTTCCCATTACACTAATTTGTAATATAGACATTATTAAATCATTGCCATACATAAATAGTCGGCCAACAAGTAAAGCCGTGTGGGGTGAGAGGGATGAGGATCAGATCAAAGAGTACTGTAGACTGTGTAATGATGGGCTACGGCAGATTGAATATCCGCAACACTTTGACATGTGTAGTATTTCTCAATGTAATAATTTAGAACATCGTAGGACACTCGATATTATGTATACTAACATTGTAAAAATACTGTCAGACGCCGCACAGCAAACGCGTGTGGAGCGACGGCAAGCCGATAAACGGCAGATAGTTGGGTGGAACATGCATGTGCGTGAGGCTCACAGGTTAGCCAGACTAAAGTACCAAACGTGGTTGTTATATAATAAGCCATCACATGGGCCTATATATGATGACATGTGCGTAAGTCGCAAGATCTTTAAAAGTAAACTTAAATGGTGCCAGGCTCACCAAGATAAAATAAAATTTGACATAATGGCCTCATACCATAAAGACCAGAAATTTAAGCAATTTTGGAAAGCAACCAATAAATTTAATGTTAAACCTCGGTTGCCAGATAATGTCGGGGGTGCCATTCAGCCCCTGTCAATTGCAAATATGTTTGTAGAACACTTTAGGGCAAAGTCAACTTTGAGCACATCGCGGGTGGTCGATGATGGGCAATGTTGTGACAGTGACTTTATTAGTTTTTCATCAATGCAAGTTTTTAATGTAATTAAGAAAATGACAAGGGGGAAATCTCCTGGTCACGATGGTCTCAGCATTGAGCACTTGCAGCACGCAGGACCTCATTTGCCGAGAGTTCTATCGATGTTTTATTCCTTGTGTATGTGCCATTCGTACCTTCCGGGTGATCTCATGCGTACAATAGTTGTGCCCATAATTAAAAATAAAACGGTAGATGTAACCGATAAGGGTAACTATAGACCCATATCACTGGCAACGATTATAGCAAAGGTGCTGGATGGCCTGCTGGACATTCATCTCGAAGGTTATTTACACTTACATGATGCACAGTTCGGTTTCCGGCCCGGACTTTCCACTGAAAGTGCGGTACTAGCGTTAAAACACACGGTTCGGTATTACACAGACCGGCGAACACCAGTATACGCATGCTTTCTCGACCTTTCCCGCGCTTTCGATCTGGTCTCCTACGATGTGCTATGGAATAAGCTTCGAGACAGAAATGTACCGGCAGAGCTGCTACGCATATTCCAATATTGGTACCATAACCAAACAAATTGCGTTAGATGAGGTGACAACCTGTCAGACTCGTATAAACTGGAGTGCGGGGTGAGGCAGGGTGGCCTGACCTCGCCGCGCCTTTTTAACATATATGTAAATGACCTGACCGTTGTACTCAGCAGCATGAGAGTCGGCTGTCGTGTGGACGACGTCACCGTCAATAATATCAGTTATGCGGACGATATGGTGCTGCTGAGTCCAACTGTCAAAGCACTCAGGGAACTGCTACCTCGGGCACTTTGTAACCGACGACCTTAAGGACGAAGTAGATATTGAAAGGGAACGCAGGGCGCTGGCGGTGCGCTGCAATATGTTGGTTCGAAGGTTTACACGGTGTAGTACGCCAGTATAAATCACGCTTTTCAAAGCCTACTGTCAGGTTTTCTATACGAGTAGCCTTTGGATCAACCACACGCAGCGGGCCATCAGCGCATTGCGTGTCCAATATAATAATGCCTTCAGGGTGTTGATGGGGCTGCCCCGATTCTGCAGTGCATCGGGTATGTTTGCACAGGCTCACATTGACGATTTTCATGCCACTATGCGGAAGAAAACTGTCTCAATGCTCTGCAGGCTGCGGGCCAGCTCCAACTCCATTCTGAGGGCGATAGCGGAACGATTTGATTCCCCTATTATAGCACGTTTTGTCCGAAGGTGTATCTCGGACACAAAAATTGTTTGCAAAATTTAGTTGTAGATATTTTTAGAACATAGAAATTACACTAACATAGTTTTTAAGATTTTTGTATACTAACAAGATATGGATTTTGGAACTGAAATAAATGTTATTTTATTTTTATTTATTTAATAAATAGCTAGTCGCCATTACCTAATGTTTTGTTTTGTTTTGTTTGAGTGCAGACAATTAAATTGAATTATGGTGTTTATGACTTATATTATTAGATAATGTAATTTTTTTTGTGGTGTGATTGTGTTATTATGGTTGATGTGATTGAGTGGTCAATTTATTTTTGTTATAATAAAGATTCAATACCAAGTGATTTGTAATGTTAATGATAGGTTAAGTACAAAAAAGGCAAACTAAAATTTAATATTAAGTAAGTACTTTAGCAATTAAACATATAATTTGTCTAACCAGTTTTTCCTATATTTACAAAGTAGACAATCGGTAAGTACCTACGTAGTCTCTTGTGTTTTCCGTGATAACTATTTCATAAGTTACAAAACGTTCGTAATATATTACCGATCTAACTAACAATAAATTTTCAATTCGCAAAGAAGCTTCATCATAAGTGACTGCCTCTGTGGTTCGGTGGTACTGTATATGGACTACCACAGAGGTCATGGGTTCAATTCCCGCTTGGTGCAAAAATTTGTGTGCATGAACATGTCTTTTTGCATTGGTCTGGGTGTTTCTATGTATAATATGTATGTATTTACAAAAAAAAGTATTTAAGGATGTATATATCCGCATTCTAGAACCCATAATACAAGCTTAAATGCTTACTTTGAGTCTAGATGGCGTTGTGTGTAGTTGTTGAAATATTAAATTATATTATTATAAGTCAATTGGAGGTGGTCACTCAAAATTATCATAACCATTAATCAACACATTTCGGCGAATTATGTTATGCCTACGCTATCGAAAATATCTGTGCACGCCACTGGCGTGCGATGGTCGTGGGAGGGCGTCGGTGACGGTTATTCGGCCGCACATTAAAGATGTCGGCTAGCGACAACGAACATTGCCATCGCGTAGTTGCGTATCAACCATCGTATGCCTAATTCGCTGGTCCAGCGCTGGGCCATCGTGTAAAGGAGCTATCAAAGGAAAGTTATATTGCCAGTTCTTCTCACAGCTCAACCTCGTCAGCGAACTGGCTGTAGGTCAATTAGCTGACTTTATGTAATTTTGACTTTTCATAAGCATCATACTTTATGATCAAACTGAAATAAATGAGTTTCGAGTTTATTCCACGCACCTCACTTTTGTCCCTTATATTGTTAGCTAAATTCAGAACAAATACATGTTAATGCGGTATTCATTGGAGGAAGCTCTTACCTGCATTAGCTCACACCTTTCCTGTATAAGCTTGGTCCTGGCGGCAGCAGCGTCTATCAACGCGCGGTGCGCAGAAGCGAGGTCGCGCGAGCGCGCGTCTAACGTGTTCGCGGCGAAATGACCGCGACGAGATAGCGCAGACGCGCGGCTTAGTAGCGCGTTTATTAACGGCTCTCTGTCAATAAGTGTTATTAATTACATTTTTGTACTAAGATTGAGAAAGTTAACAAAATATACCTAAATGCAAAGACTTATATGCTGTTTAAGATTCCGAGTTTTATCTTTTAAGGTAAAAGTTATTACTACTTATCACAGTATTTTGGACTTTATGGCGAGCACAGCAGTAACCAAAGTCGCGAGTAAAACCGCGCTGCAGGAAGCTACTGAAGTCATGTAATTTAAAAGTTAGTATAATTCTACATACCTACTTATACGCATAATACAACAATCACTACTTGGTACTTAAACATTTGGGATGAACCGTATTCATCCTATGACGTCTCATCCCATTTCTTCACTCATCCCAAACTAGTTTTTCAATTATAAATTTACTAGCTTTCTGCGGCGCGGTTTTACCCAGACCGATTTTCGAGTTAAAAGTAGCAGCTATGTCCGTCTCCGGCACCGAAGCTGTCTACGTACCAATTTTCGGTTCAGCCCTTTAGGCACCGAGTGGAAACAAACAAACAATCGAACACACACACACACACACACACACACACACACACACAAACACACACACTCACACACACACAGACAGACACACACACACAGACACACACACACAGACACACACACACAGTCACACACACACACACACACAGACACACAGACACACACACACACACACACACACACACACACACACACACACACAGACACACAGTCACACAGACACACAGACACACAGACACACAGACACACAGACACACAGACACACAGAGACACACACACACACACACACACACACACACACACACACACACACACACACACAAAAGCTAACCTGGACAGTAATTCAGCTTCCAATGCGAGATGTTTCTTCTTTAGAGCTTGTGCTTCAGCCAATGTAGAGCCGGCTTCGCCTTGTCGCACTGACGACTCGCGCTCTTGTAACCTAGACAATAATATATGGAAATAAGTTATCTTTGAACGTAATGCTAAATGATATAATACCGACGTGGAAGGTATTAAGGTATATTGCAGATGGGAGCAAAATAAATCAAATTGTAGAGTATAATGGGCGGCGTTAGTTTTATTTAAAAAAATAACTTTCACACAGACACAGCACGACATTTCTCGACGACTTGGAACAGGAAGTGGCGCCATTACATATTTTACATAATGTTGCCAAATCTATTAGTATGTTATCAATGCATAAAATATCAGTCTGTTCTGTATTTCTCAACAGAAGGTTATAGGCTACATCACGCTACTGGCGATGGAAGCAGTGCAGCAAGCAAAGATTATATATATATATATATATAAAACAGAAAAAAACATATTTAAAAATATAAAAATATGTTGACCCTCATGAGATTTAACAGGTGAATAGTTAATTCGTTGATCAGCCTTTTAGAATAAGTAAACACAGCGCCATCTTTCTTACCATCGGAACTCTTCGTCAGCATCTCTCTCCCATCGATGTAACAACGCAGCATCTTCAAGATTATCACGTCGTATCTGCATCGGTTCTTGTAGTTGACGGTATCTAGGGGTAAGATATTGTGATTAATATTATTCTTATCTGGAGTCCAAGCGATATAAACTTCACGATGTCAATCTGAAAACGTCGCTTCTGTTGATCCCCGATAAGAAAATTATTCTCCGAATATAAATTAAAACACAAATTATAATTTAATTAACATATTAATATTATTAATTCGAAAGTAACTCTGTCTGTCTGTTACGCTTTCACACCTAAACCACTCAAATAATTTTGATGAAATTTGGTATAGAGATAGATAATAGATTACACCTCGGAGAACAACATAGGCTCTTTTATCGCGAAAAAATGGCCTAAGAGGTTGAAATAGGGGATGAAAGTTTGTTTGAGAAGTCGTCGATGTATAAACAAATATAACCGACATTTACGTGGGCGAAGCTGCAGGCAACAGCTAGTATAACCTAAAGATTCTATAGAATTTAAACTGAGATCATAACTCAATATACTTGTACGGGCCAACGACCGTACATCAGCCGCGGTCAGCATTTTACCGTCAACGTGACAATTTTGTAACTTAATTTAATAAATATTATATATTCTACCATATAGCGCCATCTAGCCCCAAAGTAAGCAATTATATTTGCTTGTGTTATGGGTACTAAACAACTGATATACTACTTATATACACTTTTTTTTTTTTTTTGTAAATACATACATATTATAGATAAATAACACCCAGACACAGAACAAACAATCATGCTCATCACACAAAGGTTTGTCCTGGGTGGGAATCGAACCCACGACCTCCGGCTTAGCAGTCAGGGTCACTAACCACTAGACCAACAGGCCAGTCAACTATTCATAAATCGGTTCACTTCAACAAGCGTATTGTGTACTTATTAGCATATCAATCATTTATCATAATTTAGCATATATATATTAAGTTTATAAGTATTTTGGTAACCAATAAAAAAGTGTGCAATTTATATCATCTATCATTTCTATCACATTCAAGAAGTTTACATTACCCGTACAATACTATTTAGTGTAAAAGTAATGTTACGACGATTACCTATGCTAGAACATTCGCAAGTACCTACCTACACGTATAACAATAGCTCATCGGCGGTAGGCATACCTACGTGTCGCAGCTAAGTACCTACACTCATTGTTCTGTTTTCGAGAAATGTCGGCATCTTTGTAGTAATAACTGGAAGGTTCTAGATGAATGACTATAAAAAGGATTGGAACGAAAGTGATACGGAAGTTTACGAAGAGCGATATACGAAGCGTTATAGTGCAGTATAAGTGTTTATTGTTTTATTTTGTTACTGTTAGTGTATTGTGCGAGTCTTGAATAAACTCATTATCGCGTAACTGGCATTTTACGTCGAACCCCATCCTGATACGTAACAGTAATATTAAAAAATCAAAAAAGAATATAATTTTGTAATCGGACGCGTCAGGCTGGGAGATGTGGTGTTGCCAGTGCGCCTTATTTTTATTTTAAATTTCTGATAATAAAAATAAAAAAATAAAATAAAATAAAAGTTTTTAATAATAAAAATAAGTAATTATTATTTTTAGTTTTACCTTTGTACTGATTTGAGTGTGTTCTGTTTGGTGTACAAAAATAATACTTTTCTTTCTTTCTTTCTTTCTTTCTAATTTGCACAGAACAATGCCTTTCACGTTAGCTAGTAGTTAAGCGTTATACTCGTAAAATTATTTTTATTAGTCTACAGGATGGAAGTCGGATATCGAAAGAGATTTATGGAGCGGAAATGACTGGGTAAGTTGGTAGGAGTCGCCCCACACGGACATACACGGACCTAATAGATGTGTTGACAAAGGCCACAATTACAAGCACCCGTAACCGACGTGTGTATGAAAAGATTTAATGAATGTTGAAGAGGCAAAGGAGGTATGTTTGGATCGCAACAAATGGCGTTCTGTCTCTACTTACCTCATTCATGGGAGACAGGCGTGAAGTTATGTATGTATGTAGACTACAGAATTCTTAAGAATTAAGTTAAGAATAATTTTAATTATTTAATTACTCTACACTTATTAATAGTAAGCAGTCAGTAAGATCTAGGTGTGAAAATATTAACTAGCTGCGCCCCACTACTTTGCTTGCAGCTAAAATATCTTTTGTCTTCATCGGGAATCAAACCGATTTTGGAGATAAAAAGTAGCCTATGTCCGTCTCCGGCACTGAATCTATGTACATACCAATTTTCACGCACGCACGCACGCACGCACGCACGCACGCACGCACGCACGCACGCACGCACGCACGCACAAATGCACGCACGCACGCGTTACTTACCTTTTAACAGCCGCATCAGCTTTACTCAATATCTCCGGTCCCATAAAGTGCTTGCTGTCAGCTAGTTGTTGCGCGTTGTCAGCCAACTGTGTAGCCACGTCTGCTTTACTCGCTACTTGCTGTTCGAGACGTGTGTGACGTTTCAGTAGAGCTGTTACCGATGCTAGGTCTTTGCCTGACCAAATAAAAAAAAATATACAGATAACTATTGCCATATACAATAATAATTATTTACTATATATATTTGTATGACAATTTTTACTAAGGCTGCGTTCAGACAACACGTGCCCGCTATGAGCACGTTACACGTGTTGACTCTTTAAATACACCAAATTGCAAACCGTGTTACAGCTGACGTTTGTTGGTGTATATTAATTGCGACTGCGCGCGTGGCGTGCGCGTAGCGGGCGCGTGTCGCCGAACGCAGCCTAACAACCCTTGTGCCCATATTACGCAAAATAAATTATTTCATTTGAAATTTAAACTTTGAAAAGCAAGTATAATATGACCCACCTAATGGAAAGGTAATGGTAACCTGGCATGTACTGGGTGGCGCAAAAGTACTGGCACTAAAGAAAATACTTTTTTTTTTTATATATGCCATTTTCTGTCATTCTGTTGTTGAAAATTGTGTAGAGAACAAATGTAAAATACACTGAAAATAAACATGGACCGTTTTACTCCCCAAGAACGTGGAATAATTGTGTCAATGTTCTTACGGAATAATTCATCAGTGATAAGAACACAACGTGAATTTCGTCGACGATTTCCCCACCGTCCGGCACCGATTGGTCGCACAATTCGACGCTTTGCCACACGCCTTGAAGCAACTGGCTCAACATTGGATAGACCTAAGTCTGGGAGACCAAGAACAGGCCGTTCAGCTGAAAATATCGATGCTGTGCGCGAAGATGTGGAAGAGTGTCCAGAAACATCAACGAGGCGACGTGCCACGCAATTGGGCATTTCCAGACGGACCCTGCAGCGTATTTTGGTGAAAGACTTAAAGATGTTCCCGTATAAAACTCAAATGACTCATCAGCTGCTGCCTGCTGACCACCGAGCTCGTCTAGATTACTGCCAGCGCGTCATAAACCTCAACCTTGAAGAGGATGATTTTCCTTCAAAATTGGTTATGAGTGACGAAGCGCATTTCCATCTCTCAGGGCATGTCAATAAGCAGAATACTCGGTTCTGGGGCACTGATAATCCGCGCATTATTCAAGAAACACCTCTACACCCACTAAAAGTTACTGTATGGTGTGGCATCTGTGTTGACAGAGTGATCGGACCCTATTTTTTCGAAGACGCTGGAGGCAATGCGATTACTGTCACTGGAGAACGCTACAGAACCATGTTACGTGAGTTTTTGATACCCAGTTTGGACGAATTGGGGCTGGAGCACATCTGGTTTCAACAAGACGGCGCTACGGCACACACAGCGCGCGACACTATGGACTTAGTGAGGGACGCTTTTCCAGGCCGAGTTATCTCTCGTTTTGGCGATTTGCCTTGGCCTGCAAGATCACCCGATCTGACCAGTCCAGACTTCTTTCTTTGGGGTTTTTTGAAATCTCGGGTGTATGTGAACAAGCCACAGACTCTCGCAGCTCTAAAAGAAAACATTCGTCAAGAAATAACGAACATATCGCAGGAAGTGTTACGGCAAGTTATGCAAAATGTCATAAATAGGGCTCAAATGTGTATCAACTCTGGAGGTCACCATTTAAAAGACATCATCTTTAAATCCTAATGGTACGAAATTTAATGGCACAAATATACATTTAAAAAAATCTAAATCTAGTTTTCTAATTTAGAAAAAATGTTATAGCTGAACCAAATAGGGTCTTTACTTTTGCGCCACCCGTTACATGGCTATTCTTTAAGCATCGCAAAAGCAATGCTAAGAAAACACAAACCACGCTGCCGTCGACTGTATAGAGATGAGTATGTAGCGTATGGTGTGTAGTATATAAAGTTTAGTATGTAGTGTGTAGTATGTAGTGTGTAGTGTGTAGTATGTAGTGGTGTAGTATGTAGTGTGCAGCATGTAGTGTATAGTATGTAGTATGTAGTGTATACGCACCGTGGTCTTCACTAAGCAGCTGCGCTTCAACGTCGTCTAACGCCGCACAGAAGTCGTCCAGTCCACGCAAGTACACCCGCGCTTGGTACGCTTCGCCTAGTCTCTCCCTTCTCAACTTAGCACTCGCTTGTAACGATCTCCATTCATTCTCTAGCTCTTCGACGTGTTTGGCTATCTCCTGAGATGCGAAGTGCTTGCTTTCTACAAGAACATAAGTACACATAAATATACAACAAGCAATAAAAAAGCCCGCCTGCCTAAAACATAGTAAAATAAGAGAAACCATTTTTTTATATTGTAATAGCCTATGTCAGTCCCACTATTAATACGAATCTAATGACACCAAATCCATTAGGCCATTTAGACTGTACACTGTGCTTTAGATATAGACATATATACATACATAAGCTGGAAAAAACATTACCTTCCTTGACTTCAGCAGTCGGGCAAAACGTTTAAAATGTTTATTTATTTATTTATTATTGGAAAACCAACAGCTGTTCAAATTTAACAAATAGATAGGATAGGAAACATAAAGCTAATTACAGGTTTCCACGTATAGACATAGAATAAGCACGCTTACACTAATCTACATCGAAATTTGAAAATAAATAAATATTAATTTAATAAATTTACACTAAATATAATTTGAAAAAGTTACGGTTTAGCTCATTGCGCACCACAGAGCTTTTAGTGTTGAAAGGGTCAAAGGAATATTCCTTACATAAGTTATTAAAATCGCTACTCGCTCGCACAATATATGAATTCTGCCTATGTTGCCAAAATGAATGGCTCGCATTGTCAAAAAGTTATCACATCTCATGTAGAGCCAAACTCCTAACTCTACAAGCTCTAATGTCATAAATTGTAAACATAAGTTAAAATATATGCTTGGCTATTTCGACAAAGCGCTTCGAGAAAAAGTAGATCTTATTTTAATACTGATGATGACTACTACCGTATTAAAGTACCATTGCGCTTCACGGGGCTCGTCTTGTCCAGTGCTGAACCGTGAGTTTAGGGGGCCCTGGGCTAATACTACTTAGGGGTCTACCTAATTATTCAAATAATTAAATAATGGATATTTTTGCATTATCGTCTATTTTTTGGGAATCCACGGGGCCCTGGGCTGAAGTCCAATAAGCCATATGGTAAATTCGGTCTTGCCAATGATTAAACATTTATGTAATTGAGGCACTAACTTACCAATAAGAGATTCTCCATGGTTTGCCACGTCGTCAATACGACCTTTATTGGCCGCTAACTCTGACTCGAACGCCGCATGTTTTTGTATTTTACTTTGCAGATTCGATAACTCCCTACAAATAATTAAATCAGTTTAATATCCAACTATAAACTTGTATTTTGTGACCACATAATATATTTTTCTTTCTTTCAAATACTTAAAAGCCAGTTAACTTATGTCTAACTTGAAATTCGGCTGGGCAGTGTTCGGGTTACAACATATCTCGCCCCGTAGTGTGTCAAGACCAAGGTCTGACCAGTGTTGCCAGATGACATACGGCGCAGAGACGTGGTCGTTAACTATAGGTATCCATAGTTAGCGACCACTATGTAAAACATATATTATTATTGTATACCTATTTATTGTATGTCTTAGTGAATCTATTTATATTTAAGAACTCGACGTATTCTATGTTTTCACAAATAAAACATTTCGATTTTGATGGATTGATCACATTCGTATGCTATCAAGGCAGGACGCAGCAGTGCTTTGTTTTGTATTTATGACATCCCATGTAATATGACCTGTGATCCACAATAATAAAAGATTGATTGAATTACAAAATAAAACTAGAGAACATTTTTAACAATATATGTATAGAAGTTGTTTTTGTAAAATCAACAGATATTGCGATAGCCGCAAACTGTAGTTCAAAACGCATTTTGTATAGTCGACTATAAAATTGCTTCAACACCCTTAGAGTAAATGTCGTTTGCATATCACAAAACAATAAAGTCTATTTTTGCTTGCAAGTAACCTCAGTACAGTGACAGTTATCACTGCCATAATGAGTCTTATTGAATTCTAATTTTGATGGATTTTTTTTGTCAAAATTGGTAAAGCAAGAGTGGTCGACTATTTTTATTTATTTATTAAGGTTCACCAACAATTGTTTACATTAATACTAACAGTTAATACATGCTGCAAGAACACTTTGAACAATGTAACAATTACTTAAAGACGTGAATATAAGCCAAGTTATTTAAATGGAGCTCAATTGTGTCTCCAGATTCGGTAAACTGGAACGTAGGGCCTTTTTTTGTTAGTGGCATCAAAATTCAAATCGATTAAATCGCTAAAACAATTTGTGACTACACAATTGTGTCAGCAAGTGTTTAGTTTTTTCGAAAACAACATCGTCTGTATCATACCTGTAGTTCTGATCATTCGCTATCTGCATTTTGAGCGCTATCCATTCTCTCTCGTGGTACAAATTTCGTAAGAATTGGTGCAGCTGCCGAGATTGTTCCAGCATCTCACCACGGAGCTTACAGGATTCCTGTATAGATAATGTTCGATAAGTATCACAATAATAATTCTACATTAATCTATATGCCTATTTGAACAAAATCATATATTATAGTAAAATTCTTTGGATTGTTATAAGCACTGTTTACGTATATTACGTAACAAGGGTGAAAGTGCGAAAGGTGTTGGTACAAAATATGAGCTAAATAAAACCGCAGACGTTCTCTTTTAAAGAAATCATAGTAACAAATAACATTAAAAAGTAAAGTAAGTACTACTCTTTTCATAGATAACGTTTGGTATAATTCTTGATAATAATAGTTATAAGTATTCGTCTCTTCTCTTTCTTCGAATCCATCCTGAAGAAGTGGAGATGAATTCCAAAAATAAATAATATAAGAAGAATGACAAAAATTATATATACATTTTTATATATTTTCTTAAATAAAAATACATTTTATATACCTTAAGTTTATCCCTCCTCGCAAGTATTTCCTGTACTCTATTCTCTATGTACGGTCTGTCATAATGGCCGTCTTCTAGCATGCTAGCTGAGAATCGTTGTAGTTCATCAACTCTTCCCAGCTGAGAGTCCAGTAGTTTAGAGAACTCGGCGTGTTTGCGGATTAGAGTTTCTACGGCTGTTGGACAAAATATAATAAAGTATTAGATGAATTAAGTAGATGCATCGATGGTTCCGTGATTTTGCTAAAGAAATTTATCTACACTAGTATTATAAAGAGGAAAGATTTGTATTCTTGTATGCAACGAATAAACTCAAAAATAACTGGACCGATTTCAAAAATTCTTTTAACAGAAAGCTACATTATCACTGACTACCATAGGCTATATTTTATCCTCGTACTCCCACGAGGACGTGAACCACGCGGGTAAAACCGCGTGACGTCCGCTAGTATAAAAATACAATTCATATAATGAAATATTAATATTATGCACTTTTAGAATTGAGTATTTCTATGTATAATATGTAATCTATATCTACATATATAAAAATGAATCCCTATTTCCCTTGGTCATGGCATCACGCGTGAACGACTAGATCAATTTAGTTAATTCTTTTTTTGTTGTGTTTGTTATTGTCAGGAGAAGGTTCTCATGAAAGAAAAACTAAGAAAATTGCGCGGTGATCTTTTTTTTATATTAGCCTTCCAAAGTGACTCCACCCCGCCTGATGGTAAGCAGTCAGTGGAATCTAGAAGTGGTGGCCACCATACCATCTTCTTAAACTGCTGGTATGGCGGCCTCCACTATGGCGGCTGGGAATGGGGTAAGGGTAAGGGGAAGGGAATGAGGGAGGTGAGGAAAGAGGAAAGGGGGGAAATTGGGCCTCCGGCGCTCTCACTCACCGAGCGAAACGCAGTAGTACGGATACTACTACTCTTACGTCGATCTTCTATGAGAGGGTAGTACTTCCCCGAACGAATCGGCCCATTTATGCTGAAACCAGCGTGGATCTACTACGTGATTTAGAAAGTTTAAGAATACTTAACCACCATATTAAATTAAAACTTCTAAACCGATTTCGATGAAAATTGGTATGTATAATAGATAGATTTGGTTTCGGGACATAAGCTACTTTTTATCCCGAAAATCGCTCTGATTCCCAAGTTACATTAATTAAACACATAGCAATTTTCGCGCGGGCGAAGCCGTAGGGCGCAGCAAGTGTTACATAAACAAAAATTAAGTATATTTAGAACCCATAATACAAGCTATATGCTTGCTTTGGGTCTAGATGGCGGTGTGTGTAGTTGTTGTGATATATTATTATTATTAATAATATTATTATATTATTATTAAAAATATTAATAATATAATAATAGTTTAATAAAATTACTTCAGAGTAATATCCTCTATTTGCCTGATTCAATACTTTTTGGTATTTAAAGTCATAGTCATAATTAATAAAAATATACTTATAGTTTAAGACGTATGGCTCGAGTTTGTACTTTTAACTTTGTGGGCTGGGTAAGTAACAAATCAATTTATTCAAATATTTCTTACTCATACAAAACATTGATTTGCATTTTTATCATTTAATAGGAACTATATTTTAAAAATATGTTCTGTCTATATGCTAGAACTAGCTGCGCTCTACGACTTCGCCCGCACTAAAATTGCTATGTGTTTAATTAATGTAACTCGGGAATCAGAGCGATTTTCGGGATAAAAAGTAGCTTATGTCCCGAAACCAAATCTAATTACATAAGTAGTACCAATTTTTTTACCGAAATCGGTTTAGTGGTTTAAATTTAATATGGTGGTTAAGTATTCTTAAACTTTTTAATAGTTTTTCTTTCATAAGAACTTTCTCCTGACAATAACAAACACAACAAAAAAAGAATTAACGAAATTGATCTAGCCGTTCACGCGTGATGCCATGACCAAGGGAAATAGGGATTCATTTTTATATATATAGATTAGATGAAAGCTGTATAAAAAGTAAGTAACCATAATGCTTACAGTTATTTTACTATAAAAATAACGCAACTTAAGTTTCAAATGTATTATTTGCATATAAATAGAACTGTAAACGCAATGATTTCTTACTTTAAACAGCTTTTACCTAGTTCTGGCATGTTAACAGAATATATTTTAAAATATAGGTTCAATTAAATAAACAAAATTGTGAACCACTTATTATGCCACTAAATTGCGTCGTTGCCACTCATGACGCGTAAACAAACGCTCTTAAAAGGTCAATAGAAGATGTCTTACCATCAAGATTTTCACCCAGATCATCGTTATTAAGGAATGCTTCTTTCGACGCGAGCCAGTCTTCCGTCTGCCGAGCTTGCTCCTTCAGCAGTTGTAATTGATGGGCCTAAACAAAGAGATGATGTTAAATCCATACTAATATTATAAATGCAAAAGTAACTTTGTCTGTCTGTCTGGTACGCTTTCACGCCTGAACCACTGAACCGATTTTGATGAAATTTGGTATAGATATAGATTAGACCTTGGGGAAAAATGGCTTAAAAGGGTTGAAATAGGGGATGAAAATTTGTATGTGGACACTATCACACACCGTCATAGAGTCCCAAGCTAAGCAGAGCTTGTGTTATGGGTACTAGATAACTTAAATATAATACTACTTTTTTTGTTAAATACATATTATACATAGAAAATATGATAATCACACAAATATATGCCTTCCGCGGGAATCGAACCCACGACAACCGGCGTCGCAGTCACTTACATTAACCACTAGACCAACGGTGCAGTCGGTGCAGGAAAGGGAGGAAAATTAAGCCATGTCTATTTTCTGTCCCCTCTGTAACCTATAGTTCATGAACTCACCTGCGTCAAGTACTGCTTCCTCTTCAGCCAGGCCTGGTCGAGCGTGGCAGATAACTGTTCGACCTTCTTTACCTTTTCTGGTATCTGGTCTACTTCTTTCTGTAACGTACCGATGACTTTCTGGCGACCGTCGATTTCAGCCTGTAAAATACAGACATAACTTCACGCCTGTCTTCCATTAATGGGTTAAGCAGAGACTATAGATCACCAACAATTCAAGTGCTTCTTCAATTATAGAAGATCACAGAATGCGATAGTATGAAAAAAAAAATCATAAATGAAAAAAAAAAATGTATTTACCTTTTTCTCATGGTGCAGTTCGAGGAGTGCTTCAGCATCAGCTACGGTTTCCGGAGCTCCACTTTCGTCCATACGCTTCACTGTCTCCGATACCCATAAATCTAATTCCTATTAAGATAAAACAAAAAATATAAATATTAATAAAAGTCATCAAAATAGACTCGAAATAAATATTTATTTATTTACTTATTTATTTATTTATTACTCTTAAACTTACATCTATCTTTACAGGCAAGCCTAATGCGACAGAGAAGTTGAGCTTTTTATCTATATATTTGTGTATCGCATCTTTTTTTATTGCCGCCACTGGCAGATGAGCAAACAGCCTACGTGATGGTAAGTAGTAACTGTCGCTCATGGACGTGTGACAACTGACAACAACTGCGACATAACTGTCGCTACTATCGAGAAGGAAGTGAAGGTGAAAGGATTGAGGGAAGGGAGGAAAAGGAAAGGGAGGAAATTGGGCTTCCGGCGCTCTTAAATCGGGAATCCTATACATAACGACGATGGCGAAACAACCACAAGTATAAAATGAAATGAAATATATTTATTCGCTTTATGAGCGTTCACACATAAGGGTAGCTACGTCGCAATCTAGTGTCATATCTTCGTGGGTTTTAATTTTTATCATTTAATCAGAGCTATCTTTTAAAAATATAAGTAAACACTTTTTAGAATTGAGTGAAAGCTGTATAAAAAGTAAGTAACTATAATACTTACAGTTATTTTACTATGAACATAACGGAACTAAAGTTTGAAATGTATTATTTGCATAACAAATAGATTTGTAAACGCAATGATTTCTTACTTATTATACAGCTTTCACATAATTCTAGCATGTTAGCAGAACATATTTTCAAAATATAGCTAAGATTAAATGATGAAAATTGAAAACTACGGAAAATTACACAAAATTACACTCTAATGTGTGAACGCTCTTATATGTGGATAACAGAGTTGTTCAATTAATTAAAAGTACATCACATTTCGCCTTCAGTACAGTTTACATCACATACAGCCTTCAGTATACGAATATAATTTAAGCAATTCATTAATTCAACTGTGATTATTAGGAACCAAAATATTCATTTACAGTATAAACTTACTTTAAGATGTTCATCAAACTTATGTTCAGCTATCGCCTCGTCTAACAAAGCTGTGCGTTTGGCCGCCAGCTCCTGCAGCTTGTCCCAACTTTCGCGAAGACTTTGTAGACTTTTCTCTATCTCGTCTGCACGTTCTGGGTACCTGTGGGTTATAAGTAAAATAAGTCGTCATCTATCTGGCCAATAATGACGCTCAGAGTAAATCAAAGCGAAGACGACGACTACAAGTTTACAGCACAGAAAACATAGATGGCGCTGAGTAACACTTTCAATCAACTTCTATACAAAAACGGCACAAATGTATGGAAACCTGACTCGCGGTATCAACACTCTCACACCAACTAACTATATATACAAGTCCCGACTACCAACTGTTGGGCAGTAGTCCGCCAGGCACGATCACCGAGGATCTTCTGAGGAGGACTTGCGAGGAGGATCCTCCCTTTGATTGGAGGTATATGGTGTGATATAATAGCTCAATCACAATTCTTCTGCTTTATGTCAAAATGATTGAAATTACAGTATTTAAATGCAAACGATTTTTATTTTGAGATCATTTTTAATAAAAAAAAAATGCGAAAATTATGCGAAGTGCTTCTTTTGAGAAGTGTTCTTTACGTACCATTTGTAGAGCGTATCAGTTATACCAATTGAAATGATAAAAGCATGAATAATTACTGTAATTAGATCAAATTAAACTAAATATCGATACTTTTAGCATGCTTTTAGATGCTTTATAATATGAGATTTAACATGTGCTTAGTAAATTTTTCGTTGATCAGCCTTACAGAAACTGGGTGTGAGTCCCTTAATTGAATGATTTAAGGTTCTAGGTTATAGCCATAGCTTACTACATAATATTCAGAACAACATTATCAAAAGCGTGCTGTACAAACGTAAAAAATGCGTAGTGTTGCTATTTTAAGGTCAACAAATTACGTCCATTAAGAATTATGCTAGCGAATGCAGGTATGAGTTGTGGGTGTCTGTAGCCCTGTATGCGACGTACCTACGCTTGAGGTCGGCGCCGTCCGCCGCGAGCGCCTGTATCTTGTCCCGGACGGCGCCCGCCTCGGCCGCCCTCGCCAGGTGTCGCCGCTGCAGCTCGTGCGCGGCGGCGAGCTCTCTCCCTTTCTCTTCGCTGCTGAAGAGATGAGCCTTCTTCGATATACGCTCCGCTGTGTCTTCTACGTCCCTGAAGAACAAAAACATTTTCATCTATATCACGGTAAGTTACATCTTTGGTTACTGCTCTGCTCCCGTCGCCAGTAGCATGATGTTACATAGCCTATAACCTTCCTCAAGAATCGGGCTACCAAACGCAAAAATAATTATTCAAGGTAGTTCCAGTGATTAGCGCGTTGAAACCGGTCCTAACTGTATGTACGCTTTATAAACTACTTAACGGATTTCGATAGGGTTTTTATTATCATACAGAAAATTTATTTATAAAGGTTTATGTATATCTAATATAATCAATATCTAAAAATAATTTGTACACGGGAGAAGTCGGGGCAGATCGCTAGTTCTACTATAAAGTTCACACCCTAACCGATTAATGTTCACATCGTTCTGTCACAATGGTGTGACGGTTAGGAAAATATTACTAACCGTCACACTGCTATGCGAACAGTGTGAAAGTTAATATTTTTTTTCCTAACCGTCACACCATTGTGACACAGCGGTGTGAACGTTAGTCGGTTGGGGTGTTAACACAGCTTCTGAGAACTAATGATAAACGTAAATAAATGTTAAAACATTTGATTTTATTTTCTAACTTAATTTATAACTTTATTGTAGTGTAAAAATAAAGTTTTAATTACGTTGTTAACGTAATTCATTCAAAATATAAGAATAATGTCTCTCCTAAAAGCTTATAAAATTTGGCTTACGCGGTGATAAACAAGTAGGTATAAGTTATAACTTACCTATTAAAAGCGTGTATCTCCAACGCTGCAGATAAGTTGTCCCTGTACTTCTGTAGATCACCAGATAAAGCCTTCCACTTGGCTAGGAAGAGGTCACGGCGTTGGGAGACCGCTGCCGCTTGTTGAGTAGGACCCTGGCATTAAGGTCATAAATTAATAACTAATTTTAGAAAATCGTTTTCTTTTAAATGCCTATAATATAAGACATTTATTTTGTACAACTTTTCTTTTTTATATTAGCCTATCAAAGTGACTTCAACCCGCCTGATGGTAAGCAGTCAGTGAAATCTAGAAATGGTGGCCACCATACCATCTTCTTAAACTGGTATGGTGGCCTCCACTATGGCGGCTGGGGATAGGGTTAAGGAAAGGGAATGAGGGAGGTGAGAAAAGAGGAATGGGAGGAAATTGGGCCTCCGGCGCTCTCACTCACCGAACGAAACGCAGTAGTACAGATACTACTACTCTTAAGTCTATCTTCTATGAGAGGGTAGTACTTCCCCGGACGATCCGGCCCATCCATGCTAAAACCAGCGTGGATCTACTACCGTCTAAACTTACTTTGGTGGTAAACAAGCATACAGTCCACCTGATGTAAGTGGTAACCGTAACCTATAGAGATGGCTGTTTCCCAAGCATCGCACAAGTAATAACGCTTAGAAAACTCAACCAAGCCGTTGCCGACCACGGAGAAGGGGGCGAGGAAGGAAAAGGGAGAAGGAAGAGGACCGAGGGGGTAATTGGACATTTTAGATTTGTAGCGGTTTAGGCTCTGTGTTGATCAAACAGTCTCAAAACAAGTCTCAGTCTGTCATCAATGGATTTGAAAATTGGGCTGTATGTTATGTCTGTCTATATGCTAGAATTAGGTGAGAGCTGTATAAAAAGTAAGAAATCATTGCGTTTGACTGGCCTGTTGGTCTAGTGGTTAGTGACCCTGACTGCTAAGCCGGAGGTCGTGGGTTCGATTCCCACCCAGGACAAACCTTTGTGTGATGAGCATGATTGTTTGTTCTGTGTCTGGGTGTAATTTATCTATAATATGTATGTATTTACAAAAAAAAAAATGTATATAAGTAGTATATCAGTTGTTTAGTACCCATAACACAAGCAAATATAATTGCTTAATTTGGGACTAGATGGCGCTGTGTGAATGTGGTAGAATATTATTATTAAAAATTTATGAAACTTAAGTTGCGTTATTTTCATAGTAAAATAACTATAAGCATTATGGTTACTTACTTTTTATACAGCTTTCACCTAATTCTAGCATTTTTACAGAACATATTTTTAAAACATAGCTAAGATCAAATGATACAAATTGAAATCCACGAAATATGCCACTAAATTGCGGCGTTGTCACTCATGACGCGTAAACGCTCTTAAAGCTGCGCGTCCACTGCGTCGGTGTCAGAGCGTATGGAGCGTACGAGGCGTCAGTATTTACAAAATTCCGATGAGGTGCGTCTACTACATTCAGATTTTGCAATATCAGTACTTTCAAAGTAAGGTAGGTAAACACAAACTGTCAAGTGTCTAATAGAACTAAATATACGGGAATTCACGCGATCATGCATTAGGTATTTACATACCTTATTTTGCTTGACGTTTCGACCAGGTTACACCGGCCGTGGTCACAAGCAGACTGATGTGGCGATGTCACGGCTCCGTATGCGAAGTAGATTCTAGATCTACCCTCACATTTTTGTCTTTCCACGTAGTATCACAAAACACACTGACAGTGTCCTTATTCTGTATGCCGTCCGTATTCCGAGCGTTAACCGACTGCGCAAAGCGAGGTTGTGTAATTTGAATCACTGGATTCCACGTAGCCGAGAGCTTAAAGCCGTCTTCCTTATTGAAGATTGTATGTTTCTTAATTTCAATAGCTTCTCGTACCACCCGAGAGTAGTAAGTACGATCAGTGGAGAGGACTTGCGTATGATGAAATTCAATCCAGTGATTGGTGTCCCGTATATTTAGTTCTATTAAATCATTCAACGCGAAAGTTTAAAAGTAAATGTCAAGTGTCTGTCGCAAACACGTCGAACTCGAAAAGATCGGGATCCATTGATGCGTTCATTGCGGATGATGTCGTCGGCAGAAATACCGGTCTCCGGCGCAGATGTGTCGATCCAATGCAGGCAGTGCCATAAAAATCAATACAAAGTAACAAATCCGTACACTGCGTACGCTCCGATTCCGACGCAGTGAAAGCGCAGCTTAATGCTGTATTTACTGTGGCGTAATCTTATAGAATATTTAAAGTAATAAACATACCTGCTGCAGCAGCTTGTCAGCAAGAGCGCAGATACTCTTGACTCTTTTGTCATCCACCTTCATGTCACTGTCCATGTCATCCAGCTTCCGCAAGAGGGCGCTGCAGTGTTCGTAGTCACGACCTAGCTCGTGAGCTTGTACCTAGGAAGACATATAATAAAATAAATTATATATTTTCTTTGTTATGTATCTTTTTGTGTGCAATAAATAAATAAATAAAATAAATAAAATAAATAAAATAAATAAAATAAATAAAATAAATAAAATAAATAAAATAAATAAAATAAATAAAATAAATAAAATAAATAAAATAAATAAAATAAATAAAATAAATAAAATAAATAAAATAAATAGATAAAATAAATAAAACAAATAAAACAAATAAAAATAATAAATAAATAAATAAATAAAATAAATCTCTAAATAACAGGTGATAAGTTAATTTTTCGTTGATCAGCCTTTCTGAAACTGGGGGTAAATGTAAAATAAACATTTTCATTGCCATTGTCATTAATATCAGCATTGTCGTCATCAACATCATGTATCATGTATGTACGAGTGCACCGTTGGTCTAGTGGTTAGTGTAACTGAATGCGACGCCGGGTGACGTGGGCTCGATTCTCGCGGAAGGCTAATATTTGTGTGATGAACATTTGTATTTGTCTTTAGTCTGGGTGTTTCCTATGTATTCTAAGTATGTATTTACAAAAAAAAAGTATGTATATGTATTATATTTCAATTATCTAGTATCCATAACACAAGCTCTGCTTAGCTTGGGACTAGATGACGGTGTGTGATAGTGTCCACTATTATTATTATTATCTGTCATCATAAATATCATTCACCACAACATCATCGTCATTCCCATCCACCGTCATACACACATAAATAAATAAACCAAATAAATAATATAATAATATATATTATATATTTGACTGCCTCTGTGGTTCAGTGGTACTGTGTACGGACTGCCACGCAAGGTCGCGGGTTCGATTCCCGCTCAGTGCAAATATTTGTGTACATGAACATGTCTATTTGCATTGGTCTGGGTGTTATGTATGTATTTACAAAAAAAAAGTATTTTAGTATGTATATCCGCATTCTAGAACTCCTATCACAAGCTATAATATATGCTTACTTTGGGTCTAGATGGCGTTGTGTGTAGTTGTTGAAATAAAAAGAGATAATATTCATACCATCATCTCCTTATCTCTGATCCAAGCTTCAATCTTATCCAGATGCTGGTTGAACTCCAAGATATCCTGGGCTTCTTCCAAACCACGACCTGAACAAAATATATTAATAGTATATTTTCCTTTTCTTTACTCATCCCCTTTTTTTAATTGTACCTTCGAACCAAGTGATTCATGACCCAACATAAGCTCATTTCGTTAACCTATTTAAATGCAAGTAGGTCTAAATTCGCTTGAAGACAGATTTTGTTATCATTTTATATTAAACTAGCTGTGCCCTGCGGCTTCGCCCGCGCGAAAATTGCTATGTGTTTAATTAATGTAACTCGGAAAACAAAGCAATTTTCGGAATAAAAAGTAGCTTATGTCCCGAAACCAAATCTATCTACATACCAATTTTCATCGAAATCATTTCAGCAGTTTTTTTAGTTTTTTTTCATAACAAACACAACAAAAAAAGAATTAACGAAATTGATCTAGCCGTTTACGCGTGATGCCATGACCAAGGGAAATAGGGATTCATTTTTATATATGTAGATTAGAATTTTCAGTACAATTGCCAAGACAATTTATTTATTAAAAACATAAAAGGTTTTTAATATTGATAAGGTCACTTTAACATGTTGTTAGGTTAGTTATATAAGTAATGCTAATGACAGACAGAAGCTCTAATTTTGATCATAAAGTATGATGCATAAGAAAAGTCAAAATTACATGAAGTCAGCCAATTAACCTACAGCCAGTTCGCTGACGAGGTAGAGCTGTGAGAAGAACTGGCAAGAAACTCACGCCACTCTTTTCAATCGCCAGATAATAACAGTTTTTTGTATGACAACGCAACCAAAGAACCATACAAAGTAATTATTACAAATCAACCAATTTTTTCATTACCAAGATTAAAAAAAAGAAAAGGGAGGATTTTAATTATTTAGTTTCGTTTAGTATGGTATTTTTACTACGTATTTTAATTAATAAGAAGGTCCCTTAATTAGGGGCTAAATAAATTAACCGACTTGGTAATACATACGACACTCGCATTTTATTACACTGTTGTTATGTTAATACTAGCTGACCCGGCGAACTTCGTTACGCCTAAACATTACTTTGTTTTTCTAAAATAAAAGAATTGTTCTAAAATAAACGTAGTCTAAATTACTCCTTATTACATCAGCTACCTGCCAATAAAAGTCACGTCAAAATCGGTGCAGCCATTACAGAGATTAGCCGGAACAAACAGTCAGTATATATATATTCATATACATGTAGTAAAAAACGGTTATTTCAATATTACAAATAGACACTCCAATTTTATTATATGTATAGATTAAAAACGTCATAAGTGCATTCGACACAGTAAATCTTAAGTTTGACCGTTTTAAGCGAAATATTAGCAGAATGGGTCATAATTCAATTGATTCGATAGTACAATGCCTATCGAAAACACTGTAATTTTGTAAAATTTTATCAGGAATGGTTTGGTTATAATTTCTAAAACACAGTTTTATATAAACTCTTTACGTTAAGTTGTGCAAATATTTGTGTGCATGAACATGTCTATTTGCATTGGTCTGGGCGTTTCTATGTATAATATGTTTGTATTTACAAAAAAAAAGTATTGATTATGTATATCCGCATTCTGGAACTCCATCATAACACAAGCTAAAATATATGCTTACTTTAGGTCTAGATAGCGTTGTGTGTAGTTGCTGTGATATTATTATTATATATTACAGACCTCTCTGTTCAGTAGCCTGCTGCAGCCTCTCCCAGTCAGCCTGCAGCTGCTGCAGCTGTTGCTCCACATCAGGGTCTGGTCGCAGCTGTTCTGCTAACTCCTGGACCTCTTGTAATCGAGCCTTGTTCGCGCCCAATTCAGCGGTGAAAGCCTGGTGTTTTTGTAGTTTCTTGATTTTATCTTCGAGGTTTGTGACTTCACCTAAAACAAGAAATGAAGAAATCCATAATAATATTATAAATGCGAAAGTAACTCTGTCTGTTACGCTTTCACGCCTAAATTAATAAACCGATTTTGATGAAATTTGAAATTAGAGAACAATATAGGCTATCTTTTATTGAGACAAAATAAAAAGAGGTTTAAATTGGGGATGATAGTTTGAATGAAAAATCATCAAAAGAAAATTAAAATTTTATGCGATAACAGCTATTATAGAAACCAAAAGAAATTTATTATCATAGGTTTTTTATATAAAATAGTGTATGTGCTGTGTAAAAAGTGTTTCTTTATTGAGGAAAATGATTTTCTGTATATAAATGCTGATTTGAAGAGGACGTGTCGACGAATTGCTATATTTTTCTTCACTTTTTAAAATATTGTCAAAAATTTTTTATTAAGAAAGATGATTTTTCGTAATGTTGCTTTATATTCCCTTGCGACACCCACAGTAAGAGATAGGGTAAATGCATAATTCTAAACTGGACACAAAGATTTTTATTCATCAAGCTACTTTATTTTGACTGGCCTGTTGGCCTAGTGGTCAGTGACCCTGACTGCTAAGCCGAAGGTCGTGGTTTTGATTCCCACACAGGACAAATCTTTGTGTGATGAGCATGTTTGTTCTATGTCTGGGTGTAATGTATCTATAATATGTATGTATTTACAAAATAAAAAGTATTTAAGTAGTATATCAGTTGTTTAGTACCCATAACACAAGCAAATATAATTGCTTACTTTGGGGCTAGATGGCGCTGTGTGAATGTCGTAGAATATTATTATTCCCTTAATTCTTAAATTCTTATCATATTTGGCAAGACCTTTACGTCAGTATTTCCTAGACTCGTAAAGTTCAGCGTAATAAATCCATACCATGTTGATGTTCAGCGGCAAGTTTCGCCAGCTTGTCGGCCACCCAGCCGCGCGCTTCGGCCGCATCTCTTGCGAACTGTGCGCGCGCGCGGGAGCGCACCAGCTGCGAGCGGCGCGCGCGGGCGCTCGCGTATAACTGGACAGAGAAATATGGCTTTTAAATACGAACTCAATTTTGCAGTTACAAATTTTTTTCAATATCAAAAAATACGTTAGTATTACTTTATTTCATATGCTACAATATCAAACACATTAGAAATAACATTGTGTCTAGTGCAGATCTGCATCTAACCATACGACGGGTTAACCGACTTCGAAAAGGAGGTTTTTAATTCGGGCCATAAGGTTTTTTTTGGTACATAGCTATGTTTTCTAAACATGATCTCCTTTTTTATTCGCTACATTGTAAAATTATCCTACGTCACTCCCACAATTAATACGAATCTAATGGCATCTCATATGTTAAAATCCATTAAGACATTTATGCTATAGAGCGTGCCAAAAAAATAGACATAAATATGCTCAAAAACATTACCCTCCTTGACCAGCAGTCGGGCAAAAACAACTAAGGTATCGCCGACCATGTGGAGAGATGGCTATGAAGAACAAAAATAAAAAATAAAGGAGCTGCAGGTACATTCACTGTTTTTAAAGTCATCATCATATCACATATCACCCAAAAGACGTCTACTGCTGGACATAGGCCTCCCCCAATTTTCACCACCGTGGTCGTGAGCCATCATCCATCGGTTGCCCGCCACCCTTATAAAGTCCTCGGTCCACCTTGTGAGGGGTTTACCCACGCTGCGTCTTCCAGTTCATGGTCGCCACTCTAGAACCCTCCTGCCCCAACAGTCGTCAGTTCTGCGAGCTATGCGTCCTACTCATTATTAATACCAGCCTGTTTACTGCCCCACTGCAGGGCAAAGCCCTCTTCTCATATAGAGAAGGCATGAGCATTAATCACCACGCTTGCTCAAGGCGTGTTGGCAATTTCAGACTTTTAAGTCCAGGTTTCCTCACAATGTTTTCCTTCACCGTCAGTCAGAAATGTCCAAGTTAAACTTGATTTGAAAAATCACATTGGTACTTGTTAAGATTCGAACCCACTTCCTCGTGTTTACGAAGCGGGTGCCTTAACCACTAGGCCATTTTGACTTGCCACTTCATAATAAAGTACTCTAATATCCTGGACTCACCTTCTTCCTCCTCTCATTGATATGCTGTAACTCATCAGCGATGCGCTGAGACTCCACATGGTTCTGTTGCAGGAGCTTGTCGCCATGACTGTTCAATGTTGCTAGTTTCTCATCCTAGACAAAATATATTATTAATACTTAGGATTTTTCGACTTATTTATTCTATCAAAATTAAAATTGTATAAGACTCATTACAACTGTCACTGTATGTTGATCACTTGCAAGCAATAATAGACATTATTGTTTTGTGATATAAACGACATTTACTCTGAGCCGTGTACGCACGTACGAACACGAACATATCAAACACAAACATTGAACGAACGCAAACACAGTTCGAATAGAGTACGTGCACTGTACATGAACTCATATTAATAAAAATAATATTAAACTACTCCTCTGCCGCCTCACCTGTGCCCCACCGAGTTCTATAAGAACAGTTTTGTTACGGCACATTTATTAAAGCTCTTCGAATACCATCCATACAGAACATACTTATAGGATCGCCACAAACAAAGTCAAAGTCAAAGTCAAAGCATTTATTTCATTTTGGATATAAAGTATATGATGCTTATGAAAAGTCAAAATTACATGAAGTCAGCTAATTAACCTACAGCCAGTTCGCTGACGAGGTAGAGCTGTGAGAGGAACTGGCAAGAAACTCACGCCACTCTTTTCAATCGCCAGATAAATACAGTTTTTTGTATGAGTTAACAATTTTAACACATCAACGCAACCAAAGAACCATACAAAGTAATTATCACAAAACAACCAATTAATTTAATAACCAAGTTTAAAAACAAGAAAAGAAAAGAAAATAGAGGATTTCAATTATTTAGTTTCATCTAGTATGGTTATTTGACTACGTAGTATTTTAATTAAAATTAAAAAGAAGTAAATGCATTCCCCGGTCATATTGAACGACAAGGTAATACTGGATTAAGTATTAAATGTATGCCATGCCAAAATAGACCAGTCATCCCAGGTAGCACCCGTTCACGAGCATGACGCACAGACTAGCCATCATCACCTTCGCCATATTAGAGGGAAGGTGATGACCCGGCCAATACGACACCACAAATCGTGACATTAATACAAGTCAAACATGTTCGACGAACAGAGTGTTCGATGTTCGTTAGTGGTACGCGCGTGCGAACCAAGTTCTTGCGTAACGTGCAACGCAACTAATTTGTTCGTATGTGCGTACGCGGCTTAAGGGTGGTAAAGCTATTTTATTGTCGACTATACAATGGTGAGCTAATTGCCAACGGCATTTTTCAAACTAAACTTTGGGTAATCTGTACTGTTATATAAAGCGGCAGAATTTGTTTGTTTGAACGCGCTAATCTCTAGAACTAATAGTCGGATTTAAATTATTATTTTTGCGTATGATAGTCCAGTTCTTGAGAAAGACTATATAATACGACGGGAGGAGCAGTAACCAAAGATGTAACTTAACGCGGGTGAAACCACGCCGCGGAAGCTAGTGCGGAAATAAACGTAGTAGGTACAAGGTAACTAAAGAAAAGTTTACTACTTCTGACTTGGAGGTGATTAAAGTTCATTTTTGTTAAATATTAAATACACAAAGCATGGATAAAATTATTGTATTTATATTCGGGTTTCCCCGGATTTGTCCTAGTTTAGAGGGTGTCCGGGGAGCGTCCGGGCGGAGCTTCATTTCTAGTCCGGGATTAAAAATATAAAGTGTTGTGCCGCCCGCGACACACGCACTGTGCTCGCACGCCGCGATCAACCGACGAACAGATTCTATGTTTCTCTTTTTTGGTTATGTTATCGTATAGTTATTGTCACTCTGTCACTTGTTGTATTTATTGTTATTGTTTGTTTTCATACAAATTTATTGTTATTATTTGTTTTATTTAATAGTTTATTATTTTGATATATGTGATGTCACCCTTATGGGGGCCATCAGAATATCAACGCTGCGGACCTCTAAGAGGTACGCAGCATAAAGTTGAGATGGCACCCTTTCAGGCTGGCACACTACCTACATTCTGCAAAATTTTATGTCAATTTGTAAACCTTGTGCCTGTCTTGAATAAATGTTTTTTCTTTCTTTCTATGTTTAAAAAAACCTGTTGACCTGTCCGGGTTCTGGACTCTATTATCCTGGGTTTTCACGCGTCTTGTCCTGGTTGCCAAATTTTAGAGGTGGCAGACCTAATTTATAGTTTATTTTCGTGCGAATTTACGCGTACAAACATAAATATACAAGTTGTAATTAATGTAATTTATATACTATCCTGGTTTTTATACGATATCGATATCGATCGATAAGATATTCTGGCGTGTATTTACTGAGTGGAATCTTATCTAAACTGATATCCCCTTGACAGTGCACTTCGCTTTTAAAGCGAAGTGTCAAAATACCCCTAACTGTGTACTTCGCTTTTAAAGCGCGATTCAAGATGGCCGCCGACCAAAAATGAAAAAAAAATCGAACATGTCTAAAATCGGTAGTACTCCAACTGTGTTATTCGTTATAACTCCCTGATTTTAACGGTTATTGTCAACTAAACGCAACTAATAACGATACCAACATTAAATAATTATAGACATTTAGATGTCAAATATAAATTGTCATAAAAGTCTCTTGTCAGTGTTATTTACGCGCGCGAGAGAACTCTTTCGTTCTCCTCTTTTGTTGATTTCTTAAGTTTTTTATATAGTAGCCAGTATTGTTTTTACCTCAAAACGTTGGAAATCTTATCTATTTGTGAAGTGTTATGTTTTATTTGAAAACAACGCTATCGTGATAAAGTCATGGAACCTTTTTTTTGTCAAGGACCTTTTTTTTTTTTCAAGTGGTTCAAGTGGTTCAAGTTTTGTGTTATTTTATCGAAATAATAAAGTAAGCACTTGTAACAGCTGCTAACTTTGTTTGTGTTAAGTGTGTGAACCAAACTACAAAATGGATATGCCAGATGTTGTAAGTATTCTTAGAATTTATAAACAACGGACCCTATTGTTTACGTTAGCGATCGGATTTCGCTCGGGTGTCGGGTTACGGCTTTGTCAAGGTCTCATTGTGAAATAGTTAATGACAAGGAATGTTATTGTTTATTGATTTAAGAGTTTAATGTGTGCAATATGTATGTAATATGTATATATTATGTATTTAAAACATTAACTTTTTCGATTACGGGTATTTTTTTTAAATAATAGATATTTATGTAATTTGAGACGTCATAAAATACCTATTTTTTTTTTATATTATTTTAATTAAAAATAAATATATATTGCCTTGTAGACCAAAAGGGACTATAGTCCCTTTTATTCATCTGTTGGTAGAAGGCGTAACGGGACTTGACTCCCTTTTTAGCTCCTCTTTGAAAATTAAGAGATATCGCGAAATTAAAATTGCTGAGTTGCGAATACTGAATTTTCGCGATTCGCGGTAATTAGATACACAGTTGCGCGCAATTGACATTTATAGCCTACACTGCTGAGAGGATAAGGCAAACTTAACATTACAATCGACAAAATATTCTCCGTTGTTAAAATATACGTAAGTGTACATTTTTCAACTGCAAATGTAACTTTGCCAGATATAATATAAAAAATAATTATTTTATATATTGATATGTATATACTGTAATTATCTGGCGATTGAAAAGAGTGGCGTGAGTTTCTTGCCAGTTCTTCTCACAGCTCTACCTCGTCAGCGAACTGGCTGTAGGTTAATTAGCTGACTTCATGTAATTTTGACTTTTCATAAGCATCATACTTTATGATCAAAATGAAATAAATGCTTTGAGTTTGAGGGTATATATTATTACCTGTGTAGCGAGTAACTTCTCAAAGGCTTCATGTTTCTTGAGCTGGTTGTCGACTTCCTCTACACTGCTCGTTTGTGATACCTCTGTACCTGTAGAGAACATAATATTAATATTATCTACTTATTTATTCGATCTTTACTTATAAAAATAAAAAGGTTAAAGGTTTTAAATTTTATTTAAATTTTAGGTCCCAAAATGGTACCCTGTGGCATTCCGAAGACAATTTTTTTGTATAGTGAACTATTATTGTGAGTGTTGAATCAAGTACAATGTGAAATTTTAATACCTTGAATAGTAATTTAATACAACATATAGCTATGATATTACCTCAGATGCCATGAGATTGTAATTTTTGTAAGAATATATTGTGATACAGAGTCAAACGCTTTGGACATGTCGAAACATATTTCAACTTTTTCATTTATGATATATTTTCAGAAATAAGCCTAAATCAAATTAATGATAGGATTTTTGATCAAATATTTCTTCGTGCATAAAAGATTTCTTTTTATCTGACTTACTAAGTGCCGCCTCTTGCGCCGCGCACAGATCATGTAACAGCTTGGCGTCACGTAAGAAGCAGTGCAAGTCTATGAGCTGGTCGAGCGCCACCTGGCGGGCGGCCCACGCGCCGTGCAGACGATTACGCTCCTCTAGTAATGCTTCACATTTCTCTTCAATTTCCTGTTTGAAACAATTGTAGTTAACTTTAAGCTATATTTTAAATTAACAAATGGAAATTCACGGACACTGTAAATGTGGTATGTGACGGTACGTGGAGAAACACAAATGTGAGAGTAGATTTAGAATCTACATCGCATACGGAGCCGTGACATCCCCTCACCAGTTAGCTTGTGACCACGGCCGGTGTAACCTGGTAGAAATGTAAGTAAAATAAGGTAGGTAAATAGGTACCTATGCATGATCGGGTAAATTGCCATCTAATAATCCAAATTGTAGTAAAGTAGAACATTGTGTTACTACACATAGTTACACTCACAACAGCGTTGGGATGGTCGGCGGCCTGCAGCGCGCGGCCCGCCTGCAGCGCGTCGCGGAAGGAGTCGTCCCTGGCGTCGAGCTCGGCGCGCACGGCGTCGTGCTCGGCGCGCGCCGCCTGCGCCGACGCCGCGTCGCGCACGCGCAGCGCGCCCGCCGCCGCGCCGCGCAGCGACACCGACCACGACGTCAGCGAGCGCACCTGGCGCACACAACAGAACACCACAACGTTAGGTAGCTACAATGAGCGGTCGCGATCTCTTCTAGATAACCTTTGGATGGAAAATATATAATGTTTAGAGTAGATCAAGACTTCCGACCTTTTTTCACACCCACATTTACTTCAATAACTAAAAAAAAGTGTTTAACAAACAAATTATGTACTTGCTTATTTACTAATAGTAATGACAAAAAAAACAAATACATATCAATAATAATCAACATCAAAAATAATTAACTTTGTATTAAAATCAAGTATAAACGAATTTGGTGTTCCTCAAGGCAGTATATTGGGGCCACATTTTCTTGCTTTATTTCATTAGAGTATAGACTGTTTTTAAGACTACTCCGATTCGCAGTCGCAGTACATAAAAAGGACGTGGGCAGAGATGAGGATGGATTGTTTCAATATAATGCGAAGACATTAGAACTTTGTCAGAGCTGGAGTCCATATTCCGTAGTAGGTTTGTTGAAACCTTTATGAATTCTTCAGAAAAAATCTAAATGTTCTTTTATTCTCCGATGTATTTTTCTCGACGGTAAGGTGTAAGTGCATTCCTTTGCTCCATGCCGGCGGAGTCCATGCTACAAATAATGAATTATTTTCTATCTTATTAAATCCTACCTGTGTCAAAAACTGATGAAGTTGTAAATACTGCTGCAGTGTATGTCGTCTCTCGTCTGCGGCTTGTTTGAGCTGTGCCCAGGCTTCTGCTAATGCCTGCTGCTGCATGCCAATCTGCTGCACGTTGCCTCCAGGATATAGCTTTTGCAGACGAGTGCCTTCGTCTTGGAGGACCTGAAGAAACAATAGCGATAATGAAATCTCAGTTTATATGAGGTGAGATTGTTAAAATTGAATTAAGCCAAAACAGATTACTGGGAATTTAACAATTTGTATGATTACAAATAACAATAATATAAGATGAATCCCTACAAGGTGGACCGACGACCTTAGGTATAAGGGTGGCGGGTCACGCCAAGGTCGGGAAGGTCTATATCCAGCAATGGACGTCTGTCAGCTGATATGATGATGATGGTTGAACCCTATAAGTACAAACCTGCATCTGAGCATCAATGGCCACCAGATCGTTCTGCGTGGTCTCGTGCTCGCGCAGCAGCGCGGTGGCGGCGCGCAGGTCGCGCGGCGGCGGGGGCGCGCCCAGGGCGGCGCGCTTGTCCGCGGCGCGCGACACGAGCTCGCCCACGTCGCGGTGGAAGCGGTGGATCTCGCCCGCCGCGTGCAAGCGAGACGCACGGGACTCCATTTGTTCCACTAGACGTTGCCACCATTCGCTATACAAATACCGGTTATTTAGATAATTTTTTTGAAGACTACAATAAATTGAAGGTATAAGGAAAAGTAAATTTTATGACTGTTCTAAAATATCCTGATATACCTTAGCTATACAGAGTGTATACGACGGTATGACATTAAATGCAATTACGTATAGTATGTGACATTATAAAGCGAGACAAAAAAAAATCTACTAAATATCTTCAATAGTTTAGACACAGGACAAATTTTTTAATTTCTTTAATTCTAAATTAACACTTTGTAAGTACGTCAAACGGTCACTGACTTAAGTCACGTCGAAGGATAAACGTTGCCGTTCATTACAGTTCAGTGAACTTGTCATAATAAAATGGTGTATTACTTCGTTACTATTAAAATATTATTTATTTTGTTAGAAAATTTCAAATTTTTGTTTTTCGTCAAATTACTTTTGTGATTAATTAGAAATCATTATATGGGCTAGTAACACCTGCCTTTTCATTTAATGTCAAACCGTCGTATACACTCTGTATTTTAAAAACTAACTATGCAACGCCTCAATTTCTTTATGGATCTAGAAGGATCTATCCAGTTGAATATTTCAAATATCTGAGCACTGTAATTTTTATTAAGGATGCCGAAAACAATGTTAGAATATTTACACCCTTACCGATCGTTAACGCGGACGAAGTTGCGGGCATAGCTATTTATAACTTATAAATACACTGTGGAGGTATCACACCATATACCTCCACCCAAAGGGAGGATCCTCCTCGCAGGTCCTCCTTAGAAGATCCTCGGTGATCGTGCCTGGCGGGCTACTCCCCAACAGTTGGTAGTCGAGACTTGTATATATAGTTAGTTAGTGTGAGAATGTTAATATCGCGATTTAAGCTTCTATACATCTTTTATGGGGAGGTCTATATTTGTTGACAGCGCCATCTTTGATTTCTATGCTGTAAACTCGTAGTCGTCGTCTTCACTTGGATTTTCTTTGTGTGTCATCATTGGCCAGATAGATGACGCCACAACACAAATATAAGAGTCTCTAAAAGTGAGATATCTACATACTATTGTACTTACCCGAGTGCCTCCTGTCTCTTCTCAATATCACCGATGTATGGACTCTCAGTAGCAAGTAATTTCTTAGCAAGTTCTTCACATTGGTTAAACCGTTCAGCACCACTTTCTACTCTGTGGCGAAGCTCGTCGAATTTAGACCTTAGGATCTGTGCAGAAGAGTTTAAATTTGATTAAATTAAAGTATATACGTTAGTAAAGTTATAATTATATTAGCTTTTACGGTTACATCTTTGTTTACTGATCGGCTCCTGTCGGTAATAGCGTGATGTTACATAGCCTATAACCTTCCTCAAGAACTGTGCTATCATACGCAAAAAGAATTATTCAAATCCGACTGATAGTTACAGAGATTAGTGCGTTCAAAGAAACAAACATATTTTTCGCTTCTTGAGGAAGGTTATAGGCTATGTATGTATCACGCTACAGGCGACGGGAGCAGAGCAGTAAGGAAAGATGCGGGTGAAACCGGGACGTGACAAGCTAGAATATAATAATATGTAATATGTGGACACTATCACACATCGTCATCTAGTCCCAAGCTAAGCAGAGCTTGTGTTATGGGTACTAGATAATTGAAATATAATACATATACATACTTCTTTTTATGTAAATAAATACTTAGAATACATAGGAAACATCCAGACTAAAGACAAATAAAATATATATTTATTGTATGTATTTATGTATGTATAAAATTGTATATTTTCTGTATGTAGGTATATTTAACTTTATTTATCATTAATTATATTATTTAAGTATTCTTAGTATGTATGTTTAAATTAAAAGGTATACATTGTGATATACTATAAGTACTTCTGTGTAATCTAGGTTAAATTGGTTTCTTCTTTACTTTTCTCTGCTATTTTTCTTTCTTAATTGTACACTTCATATACTCTCACTAATGTTACTTCCTCTTCCACTCTTAAGGTATGCTGTTAGAGAACTCAGTTCTGAGTTAAGCTCGCCTTTGTACATGATTTTTATTTATATATTTTCCTTGTTATGTATCTTTTTGTGTGCAATAAATAAATAAATAAATACAAATGTTCATCACGCAAATATTTGCCTTCTGCGGGACGAACCCACGCCACCCGGCGTCGCAGTCAGTTACACTAACCACTAGACCAACGGTGCAGTCAAAATATATTAATATTTAAACAATATATTTACCAATAAATGCTCATAATCTTGTCCATAATCTTCACTGGAAGCTGCAGCATACTGTTCTTGGATCCAACTCTCTAGTTCAGCACTCTCGGCCAAGTATTCATGTCTGTGGGAGAAGAATAACTTGATGACTTGAAATTGGTTCAGCCGTTTAAGCGCTGAGTGGTAACAAACATCCACACACACACGCGCAAACTTTCGTATTTATAATATTAGTAATTACAAAAATAACAACAATCGTCCAAAAATCGTGATGACAAACATAAAAATAAATTATGCTAAAATAATAATATTCAAATAATAATAAATAATCGTTTATTTACTTAAAAAATACGACCATTTATTTGTTTGGTTTATATACAAACTAGCTGCGCCCACGGTTTCACCCACTCGTATAATATATTTTCTATCCTTCAGGAACCAGACCGATTTTCGGGATGAAAAGTAGCCTATGTCCGTCTCCGGCACCAAATCTATCTACATACCAATTTTCATCGAAATCTAAGTAAAGTAAAGTTAAAAGTAAGTAAAGTTTAGGCATACACACACACACAAGCACGGACGCACGCACGCACGCATGAGTACGCACGCACACACACAAACACACAATCTTTTGCATTTATAATATTAATAGGATTAATAGGATAGAACAGCCATCATAGTCACCTGCAAACACTCTCAACCAGCGCCTTCTGTCTCTGCGCAGCCAATCGCTGCAGTCTCTGCAGACTATCGGCCAACAGCGCGTGTCGAGCCACCAACGCTTCTCCCTCAGGATGCCCACTGTTGGCCATACTTGTCGCTACATGCCCCATCTCTGCTATGATAGCGGCGTACGTGTCTAGTTCCAGTTCTACAGCCTGTAAGAATAGAATCATGTTGTTAAGTAGGTAAAATATAGTTATTATATATTTTAAAATAATATTCTTTTGGTTTTATTTACCCGCTACCACTAAAATTGACGAAATTTCATACAAACTTGCAACGCCTATTTTGGCACTTAATAAGGGTAGTTTCTAAGTCTGCTATAAAAACTATAGAAGTTTCATACAAACTTTGTCATCCCTTTACATCCCCTTAGGGGATTAATTTCGCTAAATTCCGTAGCACTTATGTCCTAAAAGGAACCCCATGCAAAATTTGCATAGCACTTGTAATTTCTAAGATTTCGTGATGAATGAGCGATCTTTCGCTTTTATATTCAATACTCAATCGTTTATATATACTAGTGGTCACCTAGTGGTCGAAATTTGACCATAATAATTTTTTTAAGCATAATTTTAAAAAAATATTGACTTTCTGTACTCCTTCTGTACATAAACTATAAGTTTACGAAATTTCATTCTTCTCCGTCCACGCAATTTTCGTGAAAAGGAGTGCAAAGTTTTTGCTTTACGTAATAAGAGCGTTTACTCGTCATGAGTGGCAACTTGTGGTTTTGAATTTTTGTCATTTAGTCGGCGCTATATTTTGGAAATATGTTCTGTCTTTATGCTAGAATTAGGTGAAAGCTGTATAAAAAGTAAGCATTGCGTTTACAGTTATATTTATATGCAAATAATACATTTGAAACTTAAGTTGCGTTATTTTCATAGTAAAATAACTGTAAGCATTATGGTTATTTACTTTTTATACAGCTTTCACCTAATTCTAGCATTTAAACAGAACATATTTTTAAAATATAGCTATGAATAAATGATTAAAATTGAAAACTACGAAATGTGCCACTAAATTGCGACGTTGTCACTCATGAAGAGTAAACTTTCTTATTTTAAATATAATAATATATATATAGATTACCTTGTGTCTAGTGAGCAGCTGCGTGGCCCTATGCCGGTCCTTAGCCACATCAGCGGCAGCTAGAGCAGCAGCTTTGTCGGCGAGCCACGCGTCTACCTCCAGCGCTTCGTGGTAGAACTGTTGGGCTTTGAGCGCCCTTTCTAAACGCAACCCTCGCTTGTCCGCCGCGTCTGATACGGAAGTGTAGCCGCGTTCTAGCTCTTCACATAGCGATATGATCTGTGTGTAAATTAGGAATTATTAAATATAATAAATAATAATAATATCACACTAACACACAACGTCATCTAAATCAAAAGTAAGCATATATTATAGCTTGTGTTATGGGTTCTAGAAATGCGGATATACATACTTAAATAGTTTTTCTTTTGTGTGAATGTCGGTTATATCCCATTTTCAACTTTACGAACTTTCATCCCCTATTTCAACCCCCTTAAGTCATTTTAGCGATAAAATATAGCCTATGTTGTTTCCCAAGGTCTATTCTATCTTTGTATAGGCATGAAAGCGTAACAGACGGACAGACAGAGTTACTTTCGCATTTATAATATTAGTATGGATGATCAAGAAACAAGAAAGAAATATACCTTCTCCTTCTGAGGATGTCCTTCTTCCACCAGCGTATGTCCATGTGCTATAACCCTCTCTATAAGCGGTCGTCGTCCAACAAGCTCTGCCTTCAACTTGGCGTGTTTCTTCTGCGCTGACTGCGCCAGGTGTAGGTCTGAGGGCATGGAGTCTGATGACGCGGCTGCGGTACGTTCGGACAACCAGTCGAGCTCGCCGGCTACTTCTGCAGCGAATTTGTGGAGTCTGGACAAAATTATGTTATTATTATTACTTATTAGCTGTTGCCCGCAGCTCTACCCGCGTGAATGTCGGTTATATCTCTGTTTACATTGACAATTTTCTTACACAAACTTTCATCCCCTATTTCAACCTCTTTCAGGCCATAGCGAGATAGGAGCCTATGTTGTTCGCAGAGATCAAATCTATCTCTATACCAAATTTCATCAAAATCGGTTGAGTGGTTTAGGCGTGACAGCGTAACAGAGAGACAGTGGCTTTTTGTTCTAATGTTAAACATTAGTCGACAATAAAATAGCTTTACCACCCTTAGAGTAAATGTCGTTTGTATCTCACAAAACAATAATGTCTATTTTTGCTTGCAAGTGAACTCAGTACAGTGACAGTTGTCACTGACATAATTAAGTGTTATTGAATTTTAAAGCAAATATGAGGTATAATATGACTATACATTAAAAGGTTTTACGTGTCATGAGTGGTAACGTTGTAATTCAGTGTAATATTTTGTGGTTTTCAATTTTTATCATTTAATCAAGGCTATATTTTAAAAATATGTTCTGTCTATATGCTTGAATTAGGTGAAAGCTGTATAAAAAGTAAGTAACTATAATGCTTACAGTTATTTTACTATGAAAATAACGCAATTTTAGTTTAAAATGTATTATTTGCATATAAATAGAACTGTAAACGCAATGATTTATTTCTTTTTATACAGCTATCACATAATTCTAGCATAAAGATAGAACATATTTTAAATATAGCTCCGATTAAGTGATAAAAATTGTAAACCACTAAATATGACACTATACTGCGACGTTGCCACTCATGACGCGTAAATATGTGTTTGACTAAACATAAACGAACACATCGTCGTTGCGCCTGCAAAATTCGCTATGTGATTTTTTACGTATTTTGGTTTTTGATGTCATTTTGATCCTTATTAACGTTTAAATAAGGATCAAAATGGCATCAAAAACCAAAATACCTACGTAAAGAATCACATAGCGACTTTTGCAGGCGCAACGACGACATGTCCTTCTTCAAACGAGGTTTAAAGAGAGCATTAATATCACGGTAGGCAGCGGCTTCGCAGAGCCCCTGGCATTGCAGAAGTCTATGAGCGACAGTTACCACTTACCATTAGGTAGGCTGTTGGCTCGTCTGCCACTGTGGGCATTAAAAAAAAAAAAAACACGTAACCAACTAACACGAGTGTCACGATTTATTGTGTTAGTGTGACTATACATTAAACACTTACTGTAAACTACTCTCCAAAGCCTGTTTCCTTTGCCCAGCGTTGGGCTGCAGCGCCCTGACGGCCTGCAGCAGCACAGTGGACTCCCTCTCAATAGCCGGCGCGTCGAAGTGTCCCTCGGAGACCAGGTCTTGTCCCTGAGCTGCTAATCCAGTAGCTTTTTGTTCCCATAGTGTTAATTCTTGTTCTAATGCCTAGGTACAAAAAGAAAAATTATAAAAACAAAAAGCCCTGTCTAAAACAAAATGAAAAGAAAGAAACCCATTTCTTTTCTCGTGCTGACGCTTCACTGAAATGTTATATACCCTACTAGCGGACCCGACAGACGTTGTCCTGTCTTAATTATTATACAATTTTTCGCAGAACCTTCTCTTGACAATAACAAACACAACAAAAAAAGAATTAACGGAATCGGTCCAGTCGTTCACGCGTGATGCCGTGACCAAGGGAAATAGGGATTTATTTTTATATAAATAGATATTTCTAATCTCCCATTCTACAAACCCTCTTTCACCTACCTACAGATATCCCCCGTAAACTTTTCACTTCTTTCCCCTATTCTCCTCTCCCTTCTTCCCCACTCCTCCCATTCCGCTTCTTCCCCCCCTCCCCCCTCCCCCTACCTCCCCTCTACTTTCCCCATCATTTTACTCTCCCTTTCCCTGGCTTCTCCCTCATTTCCCCCTTGCTTACCCCTCACTTACATCTCCCTTCCCCTACCTTGCCCCATACTTCCCACTCACTTCCTTCTCATCTTTCTCTCATTTTCCTCTCACTACCCCCTCACTTCCCCTCATGACACCTCATACGTTAAAATCCATCATGCCATTTAAGCTATTAATAATAAATATATATATATTTAAGCGTGCCAAAGAAATGAACATACATACTCAGATACATACATACATACATACATACGTCCTTGACTGCGTCAGTCGGGCAATAATTCACAACTTGTCCAACAGTAGACGCCAGCTGATACAATGATAATGAACTTACTTGATGTTGATTAAGCAAACGCTTGCAACTCCTTAAGTCAGTGCCGATTTCTTCACTCTTCAGAGCTCTCTCCAGATCTACAAGGCGTGCCTTCGCGTCATCTACAGATCTGTATACAAAAAACCATTGATAAATCTATATATTATAAAACAGAATGTACACGTCGGTTTGATATTAAATGAAAAGGCAGCTGTTACTAGTCCGTATAATGATTAAAAATTAATTACAAAAATGATTTGACGAAAAACAAAAATTTGAAATTTTCTAACAAAATAAATAATATTTTAGTAGTAACAAAGTAATACACCATTTATTATGACAAGCTCACTGACCTGTAATGAGCGGCAACGTTTATCCGTCGATGGATTATGACTTAAGTCAGTGACCGTTTGACGTACTTACAGAGTGTTTAGAATTAAAGAAATCAAAAAACTAGTCCTGTGTCTAAACTATTGAAGATATTTTGCTGTTTTTTTTGTCTCGCTTTATAATGTCACATACTATACGCAATTGCATTTAATATCATACCGTTGCTATTAATATATAAAGCGGAATGGAAGGCTATTTAACAACACGCCACAAGAATTAAAAAAAATGGTGATTTACTTTGTCACTACTACAATATTATTTATTTTGTTAGAAAATTTTAAAGTTTTGTTTTTCGTCAAATCATTTTTGTAATTAATTTGAAATCATTATACGGACTAGTAACAGCTGCCTTTTCATTTAATAACAAACTGTCGTATACACTCTGTAGATTCTGATAAATTGCAGATAAATTTTTTTAATAACGAGTGGCGCAAAAGTAAAGACCCTATTTGGTTCAGCTATAACATTTTTTCTAAATTAGAAAACTAGATTTAGATTTTTTTAAATGTATATTTGTGCCATTAAATTTCGTACCATTAGGATTTAAAGATGATGTCTTTTAAATGGTGACCTCCAGAGTTGATACACATTTGAGCCCTATTTATGACATTTTGCATAACTTGCCGTAACACTTCCTGCGATATGTTCGTTATTTCTTGACGAATGTTTTCTTTTAGAGCTGCGAGAGTCTGTGGCTTGTTCACATACACCCGAGATTTCAAAAAACCCCAAAGAAAGAAGTCTGGACTGGTCAGATCGGGTGATCTTGCAGGCCAAGGCAAATCGCCAAAACGAGAGATAACTCGGCCTGGAAAAGCGTCCCTCACTAAGTCCATAGTGTCGCGCGCTGTGTGTGCCGTAGCGCCGTCTTGTTGAAACCAGATGTGCTCCAGCCCCAATTCGTCCAAACTGGGTATCAAAAACTCACGTAACATGGTTCTGTAGCGTTCTCCAGTGACAGTAATCGCATTGCCTCCAGCGTCTTCGAAAAAATAGGGTCCGATCACTCTGTCAACACAGACAACTTTTAGTGGGTGTAGAGGTGTTTCTTGAATAATGCGCGGATTATCAGTGCCCCAGAACCGAGTATTCTGCTTATTGACATGCCCTGAGAGATGGAAATGCGCTTCGTCACTCATAACCAATTTTGAAGGAAAATCTCATAAATAGGGCTCAAATGTGTATCAACTCTGGAGGTCACCATTTAAAAGACATCATCTTTAAATCCTAATGGTACGAAATTTAATGGCACAAATATACATTTAAAAAAATCTAAATCTAGTTTTCTAATTTAGAAAAAATGTTATAGCTGAACCAAATAGGGTCTTTACTTTTGCGCCACCCGTTATATTTTTTTTAGTAAAATTGATAAAGTAAAATATGGTCGACTATACAAGGTTGTCATCGTTTATCACTCATGTTGATTGTCTATAGGTAAAACATAATAATTACCTTCTATGTTTCCTCTGTTCAGCCGCCTGTCTCAGCTTGCTGCCCTTGTCCCTGGAGGCAGCCACCAGCTCCTCCCACGCCCCCTGTAGCCCCACCAGCCTCTCTGAGACCTCCTGCGCACGAGCGGGGTCTGACTTTTGGAGCGACTGGCCGATCTGTGACAGATATATTACTTTTTAATCTGTCTGCATTTAAAACAAAACATAATTTACATAAGATTAATTTTTGTGTAAAAAAACTTACATTTGCATTTGAAAAGTAAATAATATACATCGATTATTAATTAATAAGTCGAAATGGCTCAGTGGATAAGGCACCTGCTTCGTAAACACGAGGTAGTGGGTTTAAACCCAGCCAAGTACGTGTGATTTTTCATCATATGTACTTTCCAAGTGTATCTTGGACATTTCTGACTGACGGTGAAGGAAAACATCGTGAGGAAACCTGGACTTAAAGTCTGAAATTGCCAATCCGCCTTGAGTGCACCTGGTGATTAATGCTCATACCTTCTCTATATCAGAAGAAGCCTTTGCCCTGCAGTGGGACAATAAACAGGCCGGTATTATTAATATAAATATTATACTTACACTCTCAACGTTTCTAAGCTGTTTCTCATTAGCCTGTAGTTCTCTTTCGAAAGCTTCATGTTTCTGTAGTTTTCTCTCCAAATTCGCTAGGTCCCTATAACTCTGGTCTTTAGCTGTTCTCGTCTTATCCTGAATCCAGGCTTGTAACTCTTCAGTGGCTGCTAGGAACTGTACAAAGTTAAAAACTTAATATTAGATTACTATTTTTTTTCAATCAAGTCCCAAGCTAAGCAGAGCTTGTGTTATGGATACTAGATAACTGAAATATAATACATATACATTAATTTTTTTGTAAATACATACTTAGAATACATAGGAAACACGCAGACTGAAGACAAATACAAATGTTCATCACGAAAATATTTGCCGATGTCGAACCCACGACACCCAGCGTCACAGTCAGTTGTTACACTAACCATAAGACCAACGGTGCAGTCAATTAATAGATAGAAAGTCTTTTAAACGGGGCGTGAAAATCATCATAAAGCCGCCATAATAATTAATTTAATAATTTTATTTATAATTTATTTATTTTTATTCTCTCAAAAAGGTTAGTAGGTACATAGTTAGGTCTTAAAATAAGTGCTGCAGTAAATAAACCTTAGTGAGAGCTGGAGTTTGTAATAGGTTCGAAACCTGTGTGACAAATCTCCAGGCTCTCTCTTTTGGTGAGCGTTAAGGCAAGCATATAGTTGGTAAGCGTATACTAACATATGTACATAGTGGAGGCCACCATACCAGCCGCATCAAACGATGGCTTTTGGTGAGATTTTTTGTTTGTTTCTAATAAGCATACGGTCCACCTGATGGTAAGTGGTAACCGTAACCTAAGATGGCTGTTTCCCAAGCATCGCACAAGTAATAATGCTTGGAAAACACAACCAAGCCTTGCCGACCACGGAGAAGAGGATGATGAAGGAAAAGGAAAAGGACCGAAGGGGTGTTTGGGCAGCCGGCGCTCTCACTCACCGAGCGAAACACATTAGTATGAAAACTAATATTCTTACGTGGATCTTCTATGAAGGTAGTACTTCCTCAGTTGATTTGGCACATTCATGCTGAAACCAGCGTGGATCTACTAAAGCTGTACTTCTAGAAAGAGACGGTGTATGTACCTGTTGGTGCGCTAGACTAGCGAGCAGCGCGCGGCGTCGCTCGGCGGTTGATCCGACACATTCATGCTGAAACCAGCGTGGATCTACTAAAGCTGTACTTCTAGAAAGAGACGGTGTATGTACCTGTTGGTGCGCTAGACTAGCGAGCAGCGCGCGGCGTCGCTCGGCGGTTGATCCGACACATTCATGCTGAAACCAGCGTGGATCTACTAAAGCTGTACTTCTAGAAAGAGACGGTGTATGTACCTGTTGGTGCGCTAGACTAGCGAGCAGCGCGCGGCGTCGCTCGGCGGTTGATCCGACACATTCATGTTGAAACCAGCGTGGATCTACTAAAGCTGTACTTCTAGAAAGAGACGGTGTATGTACCTGTTGGTGCGCTAGACTAGCGAGCAGCGCGCGGCGTCGCTCGGCGGTTGATCCGACACATTCATGCTGAAACCAGCGTGGATCTACTAAAGCTGTACTTCTAGAAAGAGACGGTGTATGTACCTGTTGGTTTTTTTTTTTTTTTTTTTTTTTTTTTTTATGGCTCACTAAACTGGACGTAACACTGGTTATAATCTAGAATAACATTCGCAAAAATAACATGTAAGTGCATGCCCTTCTTGAAGTGAACACAATATTCATATGAGAATTATATAAGTTTGGTACATCACAATGACACTATTACTAATTGAGTTTAATTAATAGATTTTAAACAGTTTTGGAAAGATGTAGTTTTAAAGTTCGAACAGATACATTGAATATGTCAATTTCGCTACAAATATTGTTATAGGAAGAACACATACGGTACAACGGTGAGTGCTGACTGTAATTAGTGCGACAATATGGCAAACTAAAAGTTTTCTGGTTATGAGAACGGGTGCCTGGTCGAGGAATAACTATATTTATTTTTGCTAATACAGAGGGACTATCCAGTTTACCACTCATCAATTTGTGCAGATACACGATATCAGCCATGTTTCGCCTTTGTTCCAGTGACATAAGATTAAAATGTGCGAGTCTAGAATCATAAGAGGCTCGAATCCGACAAATGTTATGTTTGTACGAAAGATGATACACGAATTGTTTTTGTAATTTCTCTAGACGGGACATATGCACTGCATATGATGGGCTCCATATTTGACAACAATATTCGAGAATTGATCTTACGTAGCAATTGTAAATGAGAATAGGTACCTCGTGATCATGAAATAATTGGGTTTGACGGATGACAAAACCGGCTAATCGTGCTCCTTTACTTACAATACTGTCTATATGTTCACGAAAATCCAATTTGGTATCAACCACTACTCCCAGATCCCGCATACTTGTGACTTCTGTGATTGGAATGTTGGATATGTAATATGTGGCAGGTATGGGATACCGTTTACGAGTGAATTTGATATGAGAACATTTAGAAACATTGATTGCCATGTTATTTAAAAAGCACCAATCAGTTATTGCATCAATATCGGCCTGGAGAGAGCTTATGTCGTCGTTGTTGGTTATAGTTCGGTATATTTTTAGATCGTCTGCGAACATGTGGTTTTTAGATTTTATTGAGGAACACAAATCATTGACATAGACCAAAAAGAACAAAGGTCCTAGGTGTGAGCCCTGGGGCACTCCAGACGGTACCGTTCTTGCTACTGATCTATAACCTCTAATTTTAACTAGCTGTGACCTATTCGTAATGTAAGATTCGCACCATCTAAGTAGCGAGCCACAAATTCCTGCGTGGGATAATTTTTGTATAAGACGAAGGTGATCTACCACATCGAACGCTTTTGAAAAGTCAGTGTAGATAGCATGTACTTCTGTTTTGTGTTCCAAGGCTTCGTAAATATTAGTCACATAATCTAAAAGGTTCGATGTAGTTGATTTGCCAGGCAAGAATCCGTGTTGATTAATGTTAAATACAGGCTTTAGATGAAAATACAGTTTGGTTTGTATAAGTTTCTCAAATACTTTCCCCATTGCAGATAGAATTGAAATGGGTCTGTAATTGGTAATGTCATTCTGATCTCCCTTTTTATAAATGGGAGTAACATATGCAAGCTTCCATTTAGACGGGAAAGTTCCACTTGAAAGAGACTTATTGAAAATATGATAAAGTGGTTTAACAAGCTGTTCTGCACAATTCTTAATAAAAATTGGTGGAATAAGATCTGGTCCTGGACCTTTGTTAATATTTAAGGATTTCAGGGCGCCTAAAATGTTTGATTTTAAAATATAACATGATGCAAAAGATGTTGCATGGTCTATAGATTCTTCATTAGCATTGCTAATGGTTATATTTTCGTCAGAGTATATCGCGTGGAAATATTGTGAGAAAAGATCGCTTATGTTTTGGCCACCTTGCACTGTTACACCATTTAGATACATTTCATCGGGAATACCATTACTATTAGATCTCAGTGTTTTGATATAGGTCCAAAAATGCTTAGGATTCTTTTTAATTAAATCTTTAGATTCCTGTTTAAATTTGTTTAGGCATTCTTGGACCATTAACTTACATCGAACACGTAAATCTTGATAAATAATTAAATCCCTGGGATTCCCGTATTTTTTATATTTTTTATGGAATTTATTTTTCTCCTTTAACACTTTTAGTAGAGAGCGACTGAACCAAAAAGGGTATTTGTTATTGCCAGAAAGACGAGTTGGTGTGTTGCTCGATATAATTTGCATTAATACAGAGTAAAATATATCTACAGTTTCATCAATACTTTGTTTCGAGTCAAAGTGTGTGTTCCAGCTAATCGCTTCTAATTCGTCTCTTATATTATTGTAGTTTGCCTTGGAAAAGTTTAGTGAGACAGACTTTTTGGTTTTGGGTGGTTTATGAGCTAGTAGCTTTAAAGTAATATCTAATGCTGGATGGTGGGTGTCTTCATCGACCAAGGGTGCTAGACATTTGGATACGTTTAAAATCTTGTTAGAGTTAGTTATAACCAGGTCGAGAGTACGGCCTTTGGCATTACTGATTGGATTAACATTATAAAGACCATTTAGGGACAGAGCATCAGTTAGTACGCTGTCGGTATTGCTTGGGCAGCAAGCTGGAATTAATAAATTAGTACTGGTGTCAATCTTCCATGTTAAATTAGGTAGGTTAAAGTCACCCACCAGTAAAATTATTGAGTTTTTAGGTATTTTATGTTGTAACACGCTTGTCAAATGTATCATAAGGTTTTCAAGACGGTTATGAGATACTGGAGGAGGAAAATATAGATTGCAAATACAAAGCGAGACAGCCGTATTACCTCGACCTAGTTTAACAACAATCCAGAGATCTTCATCTGAAGACTCCCATTTTATTTTTCGCACAGGTTGATATTTCTTGGACACCGCGATCAAAACACCGCCGCCTTCGACTTTTAGAGAACTGGAAGAGCTACGATCACGCCTAAATATCGTGTATCTACTGTCCAAGATCTCATGATCATAGACCGAATCATTTAGCCATGTTTCAGTTAGAAGAATCAAGTCATAGTCGTGCACAATCGCGTTACTCCGTATGGTTTCGGTTTTAGTCCTAATACCTCTAACATTCTGGTAAAGAATTTTTAAAAAAGTACACTTATTATTAATTTTCAACAATGTCGACATAAAAATAAAATCAAATAAAAATAAACTACATTAAACTGTTGAGAAACAAAAACTAACAGAAAATAAATAACGGTCTTAAAATTACGGATAATATAAGGTTACAAAGTTACAGTGAATTTAAGAAATCCAAATCTTTTACAATAAGGATTTTACTATTAATATCTTTTTTAATATAAATGCGGCCGTTACGAACCCACACAAATTGGAAGCCTTTATCTTTTGCAAATTGACGTGTTTTGGCATGCAGCTGTTTGTTCGCTGGAGATAAATGTTCAGATACATACACTGGTGCTTTGGAGGCTATACCAAGGTGTGAAGAATTAAGTTTATCGCTTGGGTGGGCCTTATTAAATGTTTTAACCGCGGCAAGAATCTTGTCACGTACGAGTGGGCTAGATAGTTTGACCACAATTGAGCGCGGACGACTTGACTCTTGGTTGACTTTGGCAACTCGGTGATAATTCACAAGATGCTGTTCAGGAAGAGAGAAACCCACAGTAGTGGTCAATTGTTGTATAATTGTCTTGAGGTTTTCAGAATTATGCTCTGGGACGCACTGTATTTCTAGATTCGACACTCGGGATTGTTGCTCAAATTCGTTAAGTCTATCGTTGATATTTGTTACGTTAGCTTTTAATGCCTTGTTCTCAGCTTCAAGTACTTCAATCTTCTTAGTTTTTGAGTCGGGTTCCTCCCTGAGTTGGTCGTATTTCGCAGACATAAAATTTACACTATCAGTAAGCTCTTCAATTCTGGTTCGAGTGCCCGCACTTTCTGTGTTAATGTCCTGTCGAATATCTCTAAGAAGTCGTGACAGTGACTCTTCTAGTTTTTTATTAAAATGCTGTTTAAACTCTTCGATGGTGTACGCAGCCGAAGACTCGAACGTTTGACCCGTATTTGATAGTTGAGATGGGGTACTGACACTATCAGTTTGTTTCATAGAGAGTTTGCAATCAGGGCACTTCCACGATGCCTTGTAAGCTTTTGATTCCTTATTAAAATTCTCAGTCGGCACTCCTAGACACTGATAGTGATATGTTGTATTGCACTTTGAGCAGGCTTTTAAATCTGTGGTTTTTATTTGCTTCTTACATACAGTACATACACTCATGTTAAAGATTTTCCTTATATCGGGGTAATATTTATAACTTGGCAACACTATGTTAGTGTCAGTATCGAAAATGACAAATGTCAATTGAATTTGACAGTGTTTTTAAACTGATTTGGCGGTACTTTTTGACACTTGCATAAAATATTGAATGAAGGTAGAAAATTAGGACTTATCTCTGTAGAATCCTGGTGTTTGTTGGTGAAGATAACAGTGGAACAACGATAACACAAGGTCGTTGTTAGGTGAACTACACTTTATACATGCACACGAACTGATTTAACATAAATTTCTAATTAATATTCGAAATAATAGCGGCACCGTAATGCACTGTGTCAGCTGTCAACTGAACTTGGTGCGCTAGACTAGCGAGCAGCGCGCGGCGTCGCTCGGCGGTTGATCCGACACATTCATGCTGAAACCAGCGTGGATCTACTAAAGCTGTACTTCTAGAAAGAGACGGTGTATGTACCTGTTGGTGCGCTAGACTAGCGAGCAGCGCGCGGCGTCGCTCGGCGGTTGATCCGACACATTCATGCTGAAACCAGCGTGGATCTACTAAAGCTGTACTTCTAGAAAGAGACGGTGTATGTACCTGTTGGTGCGCTAGACTAGCGAGCAGCGCGCGGCGTCGCTCGGCGGTTGATCCGACACATTCATGTTGAAACCAGCGTGGATCTACTAAAGCTGTACTTCTAGAAAGAGACGGTGTATGTACCTGTTGGTGCGCTAGACTAGCGAGCAGCGCGCGGCGTCGCTCGGCGGTTGATCCGACACATTCATGCTGAAACCAGCGTGGATCTACTAAAGCTGTACTTCTAGAAAGAGACGGTGTATGTACCTGTTGGTGCGCTAGACTAGCGAGCAGCGCGCGGCGTCGCTCGGCGGTTGCTCCGACACATTCATGCTGAAACCAGCGTGGATCTACTAAAGCTGTACTTCTAGAAAGAGACGGTGTATGTACCTGTTGGTGCGCTAGACTAGCGAGCAGCGCGCGGCGTCGCTCGGCGGTTGCTCCGACACATTCATGCTGAAACCAGCGTGGATCTACTAAAGCTGTACTTCTAGAAAGAGACGGTGTATGTACCTGTTGGTGCGCTAGACTAGCGAGCAGCGCGCGGCGTCGCTCGGCGGTTGCTCCGACACATTCATGCTGAAACCAGCGTGGATCTACTAAAGCTGTACTTCTAGAAAGAGACGGTGTATGTACCTGTTGGTGCGCTAGACTAGCGAGCAGCGCGCGGCGTCGCTCGGCGGTTGATCCGACACATTCATGCTGAAACCAGCGTGGATCTACTAAAGCTGTACTTCTAGAAAGAGACGGTGTATGTACCTGTTGGTGCGCTAGACTAGCGAGCAGCGCGCGGCGTCGCTCGGCGGTTGCTCCGACACATTCATGCTGAAACCAGCGTGGATCTACTAAAGCTGTACTTCTAGAAAGAGACGGTGTATGTACCTGTTGGTGCGCTAGACTAGCGAGCAGCGCGCGGCGTCGCTCGGCGGTTGATCCGACACATTCATGCTGAAACCAGCGTGGATCTACTAAAGCTGTACTTCTAGAAAGAGACGGTGTATGTACCTGTTGGTGCGCTAGACTAGCGAGCAGCGCGCGGCGTCGCTCGGCGGTTGATCCGACACATTCATGCTGAAACCAGCGTGGATCTACTAAAGCTGTACTTCTAGAAAGAGACGGTGTATGTACCTGTTGGTGCGCTAGACTAGCGAGCAGCGCGCGGCGTCGCTCGGCGGTTGATCCGACACATTCATGCTGAAACCAGCGTGGATCTACTAAAGCTGTACTTCTAGAAAGAGACGGTGTATGTACCTGTTGGTGCGCTAGACTAGCGAGCAGCGCGCGGCGTCGCTCGGCGGTTGATCCGACACATTCATGCTGAAACCAGCGTGGATCTACTAAAGCTGTACTTCTAGAAAGAGACGGTGTATGTACCTGTTGGTGCGCTAGACTAGCGAGCAGCGCGCGGCGTCGCTCGGCGGTTGATCCGACACATTCATGCTGAAACCAGCGTGGATCTACTAAAGCTGTACTTCTAGAAAGAGACGGTGTATGTACCTGTTGGTGCGCTAGACTAGCGAGCAGCGCGCGGCGTCGCTCGGCGGTTGCTCCGACACATTCATGCTGAAACCAGCGTGGATCTACTAAAGCTGTACTTCTAGAAAGAGACGGTGTATGTACCTGTTGGTGCGCTAGACTAGCGAGCAGCGCGCGGCGTCGCTCGGCGGTTGATCCGACACATTCATGCTGAAACCAGCGTGGATCTACTAAAGCTGTACTTCTAGAAAGAGACGGTGTATGTACCTGTTGGTGCGCTAGACTAGCGAGCAGCGCGCGGCGTCGCTCGGCGGTTGATCCGACACATTCATGCTGAAACCAGCGTGGATCTACTAAAGCTGTACTTCTAGAAAGAGACGGTGTATGTACCTGTTGGTGCGCTAGACTAGCGAGCAGCGCGCGGCGTCGCTCGGCGGTTGATCCGACACATTCATGCTGAAACCAGCGTGGATCTACTAAAGCTGTACTTCTAGAAAGAGACGGTGTATGTACCTGTTGGTGCGCTAGACTAGCGAGCAGCGCGCGGCGTCGCTCGGCGGTTGATCCGACACATTCATGCTGAAACCAGCGTGGATCTACTAAAGCTGTACTTCTAGAAAGAGACGGTGTATGTACCTGTTGGTGCGCTAGACTAGCGAGCAGCGCGCGGCGTCGCTCGGCGGTTGATCCGACACATTCATGCTGAAACCAGCGTGGATCTACTAAAGCTGTACTTCTAGAAAGAGACGGTGTATGTACCTGTTGGTGCGCTAGACTAGCGAGCAGCGCGCGGCGTCGCTCGGCGGTTGATCCGACACATTCATGCTGAAACCAGCGTGGATCTACTAAAGCTGTACTTCTAGAAAGAGACGGTGTATGTACCTGTTGGTGCGCTAGACTAGCGAGCAGCGCGCGGCGTCGCTCGGCGGTTGATCCGACACATTCATGCTGAAACCAGCGTGGATCTACTAAAGCTGTACTTCTAGAAAGAGACGGTGTATGTACCTGTTGGTGCGCTAGACTAGCGAGCAGCGCGCGGCGTCGCTCGGCGGTTGATCCGACACATTCATGCTGAAACCAGCGTGGATCTACTAAAGCTGTACTTCTAGAAAGAGACGGTGTATGTACCTGTTGGTGCGCTAGACTAGCGAGCAGCGCGCGGCGTCGCTCGGCGGTTGATCCGACACATTCATGCTGAAACCAGCGTGGATCTACTAAAGCTGTACTTCTAGAAAGAGACGGTGTATGTACCTGTTGGTGCGCTAGACTAGCGAGCAGCGCGCGGCGTCGCTCGGCGGTTGATCCGACACATTCATGCTGAAACCAGCGTGGATCTACTAAAGCTGTACTTCTAGAAAGAGACGGTGTATGTACCTGTTGGTGCGCTAGACTAGCGAGCAGCGCGCGGCGTCGCTCGGCGGTTGATCCGACACATTCATGCTGAAACCAGCGTGGATCTACTAAAGCTGTACTTCTAGAAAGAGACGGTGTATGTACCTGTTGGTGCGCTAGACTAGCGAGCAGCGCGCGGCGTCGCTCGGCGGTTGATCCGACACATTCATGCTGAAACCAGCGTGGATCTACTAAAGCTGTACTTCTAGAAAGAGACGGTGTATGTACCTGTTGGTGCGCTAGACTAGCGAGCAGCGCGCGGCGTCGCTCGGCGGTTGATCCGACACATTCATGCTGAAACCAGCGTGGATCTACTAAAGCTGTACTTCTAGAAAGAGACGGTGTATGTACCTGTTGGTGCGCTAGACTAGCGAGCAGCGCGCGGCGTCGCTCGGCGGTTGATCCGACACATTCATGCTGAAACCAGCGTGGATCTACTAAAGCTGTACTTCTAGAAAGAGACGGTGTATGTACCTGTTGGTGCGCTAGACTAGCGAGCAGCGCGCGGCGTCGCTCGGCGGTTGATCCGACACATTCATGCTGAAACCAGCGTGGATCTACTAAAGCTGTACTTCTAGAAAGAGACGGTGTATGTACCTGTTGGTGCGCTAGACTAGCGAGCAGCGCGCGGCGTCGCTCGGCGGTTGATCCGACACATTCATGCTGAAACCAGCGTGGATCTACTAAAGCTGTACTTCTAGAAAGAGACGGTGTATGTACCTGTTGGTGCGCTAGACTAGCGAGCAGCGCGCGGCGTCGCTCGGCGGCCGCGCGCCGGACCGCGTCGCGGCGAGCGAGCACTGCGGCGCTGCGACTTGCAATACTACGGACAAGTTTATTAGTTATTATTATGTCTATAAATGTTATCTATACTATAATATAAAGCGGTAAAATTTGTTTGTTTGTTTCAACGCGCTAATCTCTAGAACTATCAGTCGGATTTGATTCAATCTTTTTGCGTATGATAGCTCAGTTCTTGAGGAAGGTTATAGGCTATGTAACATCACGCTATTATGTAAAAATAAGGGCAGAATACTGACTGTTCAGCAGCATAATGTGGTATCTTCTGCAGCGCTTCTGCTCGCTGGCTGCAGGCCGCGAGGCGCTCGTCCTGTGCGGCCAGTCTCGCCTCCAGCTCCTCGTGTCTCTTGATCAGGGCTTCGGCTTCGTCTACTGATGACTGTGGAACAAATATTATATTAAAGATATGTCTAAATATACATTCATAGTTTCATGCTGTTGAACATTAGACCTGTAGGAATGTTTCCCTACACTTAGTGATAGATGATAGGTTTGTATTGATATGAGTACTTGATAGAGAGACAACTTGTTCGTTTGAATGCCTTTATTGTACTAATTAATAACAAATTATATTCGTATAAAATGATCCAATTGTCACGTCAGCGATACACACAATTCTAAAGTATGTAGTATACAAATTATGCTAAATGTGCAACTTGCTTGTACAAGACCAGACATACGACATACATTTTTGCTTCATTTTATACCTCTTTTTACCAATTCGGCTAAAAAGTACACGCCCAATATATTTCATATATAAAAAAAATGCTGCACACCACGGCTTCGCTCGCGCGTAAAATATATTTTATATCCCTCGGAATTTAGACGGATTTATCTCCGGCACCGAATCTATCTATTTTCATCGAAATCGGTTAAGCCGTTTAGGCGCTGAGTGGTAACAATCACACACACAAACTTTCGCATTTATAATATTATAGGAATACTTACACCACACTGGTTATACTCTAAATAGGCCTCATGGGCCCCGCTGGACGCGTCGATCTGATCACACTCTCGGTTAAAGCTGGCGAGTTGTACCAACTGCTTTAAGTAAGCATCTTTTTCCTGCCATTCTAGAATAAAAATTAAGGTTTGTATAAGTACATAAAGGCCGTTATTGTTTATTATTGTTACGACGATTACCTACGCTAGAACGTTCGCAAGTACCTACCTACACGTATAACAATAGCTCATCGGCGGTAGGCATACCTACGCGTCGCATCTAAGTACCTACACTCATTGTTTTGTTATCGAGAATTATCGGCAACTTTGTAGTAATAACAGGAAGGTTCTAGAAATCTATTGAATGACTATAAAAAGGATATGAACGTCGGCGATTCATTCAGTTGTGAATGTTTACGAAGAACGATCTACGAAGCGTTATAGTGCAGTATAAGTGTTTATAGCTTTATTATGTTACTGTTAGTGTATTGTGTGTGTCTTTAATAAACTAATCTTCGCGTAACTGGTATTTTACATCGAACCCCAACATGACACGTAACATTATGTAGTTAAGCATACCTCAAACAGATTTCACACGATACTGGTAAACTAAGCCTCACCGGCACAGTTCGTGTTAGCCATCAAACTCTCATCAATTTTGTCTATTTAAATATTTAATATAATAATAATATCACAACAAATATACACAACGCCATCTAGACCCAAAGTAAGCAGATTATAGCTTGTGTTAAGAGTTCTAGAATGCGGATATATATACTTAAATACTTATTTTTTGGAAATAAATAGAAACACCCAGACCAATGCAAATAAACATGTTAATGCACACAAATATTTACACGGGAATCGGATGTCCAATACTAATGTCTCAGGTACTGAGAACTGTAGGTTAAACAGTGAGGCTGTGTGGTCCAGATTAGGTTACTTAAGTAAATCAGTCTTGTAAAGATGCTCACGCAAGAGCACACGACCTCTGTAATATTTAAGTTTCTAAAAACTTGTTTAAACGCCGTTATTATTTGACTATATATACTATTATATAAAGAGGAAGAGTTTGTTTGTTTGTTTGAACGCGCTAATCTCTAAAACTACTAATCGGATTTGAATAAGTCGTTTTGCGTATGATAGCCCAGTTCTTGAGGAAGGTTATAGGCTATGTAACATCACGCTACTGGAGACTGGAGCAGAACAGTAATCGAAGACGCGAGTGAAACCGGAAAGCTTGTGTATAATAATTAAATATGTATTTAAGTATATCTGCATTCTATAACCCATAACTATAATATATGCTTACTTTGGGTCTAGATGGCGCTGTGTGTAGTTGTTGTGATATATTTATTGTTACCTTTAGCAACCGCCTTATGTTCGTTCTCCAACACCCTGATCTTGTCAGCGACGTCAGTCAGCGAAGGATTGTTGGCAAGCAGCTGTTTCCCCAGACCTATCACTTCTTTGAACCTGCACGAGTTACATTTATAATTAAGTAAGCGAAAAAGAAAGGGTGGAGGTATCACATCATATACCTCCAACCAAAGGGAGGATCCTCCTCGCAGGCTAGGTGATCATGCCTGGCATACATATACAAGTCCTAACTACCAGTACAGTACTAACAGTCGGTAGTTAGGACTTTTATTATTATAGTGAGTTGGTGTGAGAATGTTGATATCGCGAGTCAGGATTCCATACATTTTTGATGTTTTTTGTATAGAAGTTGATTAAAAGTGTTATTCAGCGCCATCTTTGTTTTCTATGCTGTAAACTCGTAGTCGTCGTCTTCACTTGTGGTTTTCGTGTGTGTCATCATTGGCCAGATAGATGACGCCACAAGACTTATAGTCTTCCCCTAGATAATTTTGAACCAATAATTGGCGTCGATGTAGTATTTAAATCATCTATACATACATATAATAAAATTGGAGTATCTGATTGTAATATTGAAATAACCGTTTTTTACTACATGTATATGAATATATAGCTGTTGCCCGCGACTTCGTTCGCGTGAAAATTCAGATGTGTGCCTGTATGAGAAGAATATTTCTTACCTAATCTTACGGCAATCGTACATTGTATTAGTAATAAATATCAGTATAATCCGTCTCTAAGGCGAATCCGATTTAAATCTATTCACCCGCTACCACTAAAACAGACGAAATTTTGCGATATTTAACGAAACTTGCCACTCCTATTTTCCCACTTAATAAGAATAGTACCTAGTTTGGAAATCGTATTATCAAAACTCCCGTTTAAACACTATAGAAGCTTTATACAAATTTTGTTCCCCTTTATAGTCTAGGGAAATGTATTTCGCAAAATCCCGTCTTTAAGAGCACCTATTTCCAAAGTTTGAAACTCCTAGCACTTGTAGTTTCTGAGATTTCGTGATGAGTGAGTGAGTGAGTGACCTTTAGTTTTTATATAATTATGTATAGCTTCTGTCCATTGGAGAAACTATATTCGCATGAATATAGTTTCTCCAATGGACATTTTTATATTGTTTAAATACTGTTTTGCATACTATTTCTAATCTCATCCTCTAACCTAAAGATATCCCCCGTAAAACAATATACAATACACAAAGGCAAATTTTCACTACAATAACTTTTCCCTTTGCCTCATTTCCTCTCCCTCACTTTCCCCACACTTCCCCTCACTTTCCCTCACTTCCCACTCACTCACCCCTCACTTACCACTCACTGACTGCTCACTTCCCTCACTTTCCCTTACGTCCCCCTCACTTTTCCCTCACTTACCTCTCACTTGCCCTTCACTTGCCCCTCACTTGCTGCCTCTTCACATCCCCCTGAGTTCCCGTTTTTTTTTTTACACAACGCTATCTAGTCCCAAAGTAAGCATATTATATGCTTGTATTATGGGTTCTAGAATACGGATAAACATACTTAAATACTTTTATTTTTGTAAATACATATATATTATACATAGAAACACCCAGACCAATGCAAATAGACAGGTTCATGCTACAAACATTTGCACTGAGCGGGAATCGAACCCGCAACCTCTGCGTGGCAGTCCATACACAGCACCACCGAAATACAGAGTCAGTCGATTTCCCCCTGACTTTCCTGTCCCTTTGCCCTGACTTCCCCCTCACTACCCCCGCACTGTCTCCTCACTTCTCCCTTCCTTTCCTCTTCCTCCCCCACCCTACCCCTCCCTCCAATATTCAAGTCGCCAACTTCAAAAGCAAAGATCTTTCCATACAATATTTCATCCCTTATTTCACCTAAATCAATCCACCCCAGTTAAAAAAAAAAAATGAGAGTATTTTTTATTTAAATAAAATTATTCCAAAACAAAATTTCAAAGCTGTAAGTTAAAAAATGAAGACGTTTCATACAATCGTTTTTATCCCTTTTCATACATTAAGGGTTGAATTTTTAAAAACCCTTTCTTAGTACACTTCTAGACATTAATACAAACACACCCTCCAAATTTCAAGTAGCTACGACCAGCGGCTTAGGCTGTACATTGTCTGTCAGTCAGTCAGTCAGTCAGTCAGGACAAAGCCTTTATATTGCCAGTTCTTCTCATGGCTCTACTTCGTCAGCGAACTGGCTGTAGGATAATTTGCTGTAATATGTATGGATGTATGGATTAGACGTATAGCCATCAGGGATCAAAGCATACAGACTGCTAGGAATGCTAACACGTGATAGAGCCACATAAAGCTGACCGTGCGAAAAACAGCTAATATCTAGATCCATACCCACAACTTTCAGTGTCTTACCTTGGGCTTTATTAATTAGTCATCGCAAAACTTAGGCTCACTGGAAACTGGACTCGTTTCAAACTAAACAAAATATTGTTTAGAAAGGAATAAAAACACTATCAGCTATTCCGCAACCTGTTAAAATCTCTGCTTCTATAAGATTTCGTAGTAAATTATCGAATATTCGATGTGATTCTTTAAATTGGTATAACTTTTTTATTTATGAACCGATTGACATGAAACAAACACTAAATGTTAAGTGAAGCTTACCACAATGTATCAGTGAAAACCATATTTAAATCGGATAAGCCGTTTTTGAGATTAGCGTGAACAAACGCACAGACAAACAGACAAAAATTTTAACAATCATTGTTTTGGGTTCTATTTGCGTTTATAAAGGTCCCAATAAATTTTTTTCTCATATATCTGCCATGTACAGACAGCGACCGGTTACATTTTTATTATATGTATAGATATACGGTACATACACCAAAATAACATTTTTAAAATTTTTGTCTGTCTGTCTGTTTGTTCCGGCTAATCTCTGAAATGGCTGGACCGATTTTACCGGGACTTTTATTGGCAGGTAGCTGATGTAATAAGGAGTAACTTAGGCTACGTTTATTTTAGAAAAAATAAAGTAATGTTGATCGAATGTTAGGCGGAACGAAGTTCGCCGGGTCAGCTAGTTATTTATTTTAAAATAATCAAAGGTTTACTTTACACTTACTCATCATCATGCGTTTTAATGTCATCGTGCAATTCTTGATGTTGTTTGTACAAAGCTTCGGCTGTCGCGACATCCTTAGCGGTCGCTTCTTGTGATAATTGTTCGCGTACTTTCTGTTAAACAAACACATTATTATATTTATTATTTTGTAATAGGGGAAAATACCAAACATAGTATTAAAGAGCCCATTAAATTTGCATTCACTGATAGACTATTTTCTTTTTAGACATAAGTCGTGTAAGGATAAAGCGTAAGAGTTTGTTTGAACGCGCAAATCAATAGAAGTACTAGTCGGATATAAATAATTCTGTTGCGTTTGATAGCCCAGTTCTTGCGGATGGTTATATAACATCACGCTACTGGCGACGGGAGCAGAGCAGTCAGCAAATATGTATCTTAACGATATAACAAATTTTAGTGTAGGTACCTAAAAATAGTAAACGGATGGTCAAATGTATTTATATTATAACATCTTCATGTAACCTGTATTAAGCAAATAAATTCTTTGATTTGATTTGAACTAAATATAATACCATACTATGAGGCGCTCATAGCTCGTTGCGCTCACTGATCGGTAAACGGTTAGCGGGTTAAGCAATTGAGACTGCGGCTGGCCCATGGATGGGTGACCGCATAGTGGTGTTTGATCTGAGCGTCTCTCTGCTTCGGAGGGCACGTTAAAAATCAGTCCCGGTTGTTACCAAGTTGATAACAGTCGTTAGGTCAAGTCGAATGCCTCTATGAGCGACCTGAACAAACCCTGACACTAGGTTGACCACTAACCACTCGGTAAGTAGTAGTAGTAGTACCGATCGTGAGCCGGTGAGGGCGGCTTAAGACAGCTTAAGATGACGAAAATTGGTTGATGCTTATGTGTTGTAATGGACATCTTTTGGCTGATATAAATAAAAATTTTTCACTGACCTGTGACCAATCAATGAGCTGTGCTGAACTGGACCCAAAGATCTGGTGTCCCACGGCAGACTCGAGACGGGAGCGTCTCTCGGCGGCCTGCGCCTGACACTTCTCCCACATCTCCTGTATCTCGCGCTGCCGGGTCTCCACGTTGGCACGCTCCGTCGGGTATTGGGACTTGACCCTGCGACAAGGAACACATTAGGACTCGTTTTGATAAAGCCGCCATTTGATAGGGTAGCTTTTAAGCTGGTTTTACAGTCACGCTGATTGTCGGCACTAACAAATCAATATAACAAAAAAAGGTTTTAAATACGTATATTCGCATTCTAGAACAAGCTATAATATATGCTTACTTTGGGTCTAGATGGCGTTGTGTGTAGTTGTTGTGATATTATTATTATATATTACTAGCGACCCGCCCCGGCTTCGCACGGATGCAATGCTGATACTATATTTAGTAATAGCATTGCCCGTGCGAAGAAAAACAAATGCTGTGAACGTTGTATTTACCGTATTTACACATTCTGTAGTATATTTAATTTTACTACAGAATGCCGGCCCCCTGCCGCTATATGCATTTTTAATCTGTAATATCTTTGAAAATATTTATTTAAAATACATGCTCCAAAGGGCATTATTGATTTATATTAAATGCACAATGTGTTAAAGGTACTTAATTTGATAAGGATAAATGCTGTATTGCTTAAAATCGCTTCGAAAATAAGCCATTATTTCTCATAAAATGTAAAGAATAAAAATGGTTATTGTGGGTTATCCCTTAGAGATAGACATATACTATCGCGGACTCTTTTATAGACCTTATTAAGGTGTACAATATTGTAGTACACTATTTTGATCTATCTTGTAGGGTTTAGCCAGCGTTGCAATGTAAGCGCAAAAAATTTGATTATTTACGACATCACATTAAAAACATCAAAATTTATCAATGTTTCTCTACTATTTTATGCATGTTATATACATATAAACCTTCCTCTTGAATCACTCTATCTATTAAAAAAACCCGCATCAAAACCCGTTGCGTAGTTTTAAAGATCTAAGCATATATAGAGACAGACAGGGGAATCGATTTTGTTTTATACTATGTAGTGATGATATGGTGGTTAAGTATCTTAAACTTTCTAAATCACCGCGCAATTTTCTTAGTTTTCTTGCATAAGAACCTTCTCCTGACAATAACAAACACAACAAAAAAAGAATTAACGAAATTGTTCTAGCTGTTCACGCGTGATGCCATGACCAAGGGAAATAGGGATTCATTTTTATATATATAGATATTATGTTAACGAAAACGTTCCTGAGTCGCACTGATGGCTCAGCGTTGACATGCGTAAAGCTACGATTAGCGTGACTGTAAAATCAGTTTTAAATGGCGTCAATAGAGACCGCACTGAAATGAGTATGTGTTTAATTAATTTAACTGGGAAACTAGATTATTTTTCGGAATAAAAGTAGCCTATGTCCGTCTCGGGCACCGAATCTATCTACATACCAATTTTCATCAAAATCAGTTTAGCCGTTTAGGCATTGAGTGATAACAAACACACACATACACTATCGCATTTATAATATTAGTAGAATTCAAGCTCTGTTGAGCTGTTGGTTGTTATGCTAGCAAATACGGGTATGAGTTATGCGTGTCTATTATATGAACAATCTATTTGAGAGTTATCTGTGGTCGCAATTAAAAAAGTAAAAGAAAATTATTTGTGTTTCAAGCCAAAAAATATATGTTACGAAAATTATAGTATTCTTACTTATTAACTTCGTACCATTTTATTAATCTGCATTCAAAACATAAAAATATATATAGAATGTAAAGTTTTATCACTGTACTAGAATATTCAATACACAAAACATTAAAGTATTTCAAATTTTATAATAATAATATTCTACCACATGCACACAGCGCCATCTAGCCCCAAATTAAGCAATTATATTTGCTTGTGTTATGGGTACTAAACAACTGATATACTACTTATATACAATTTTTTTTTTTGTAAATTCATACATATTATAGATAAATTACATCCAGACACAGAACAAACAATCATGCTCATCACACAAAGATTTGTCCTGGGTGGGAATCGAACCCACAACCTCCGGCTTAGCAGCCAGGATCACTAACCACTAGGCCAACAGGCCAGTCAAAAGCTGCCACTTAAGTCTGACTTTCTTTTTCATAGATTACAATTAATGAAATTCTGAGGTCAGAAAAGTAAATCGGCTTCTTTTAGACCATAATTATATGTACTAAAAGTTAAATTTTCTATAGCGTGAACTTTATCACAAATCACATTGAGGGATTAATGAGAATTGCGATGATTTTTCGAATCTGCGTTCAGGGGATTTATACGAACTCCTGCGTTCACCCGTACCACTTACTGATCAGGATTTAGGTAGGTCAGATTTTTTCTATATACAATTTTTTAATTAGGACAGATATGAAATATATGGAATAAAAAAAAAAATTAACCTATGTGGTAAGCGTAAGTAAAAAAATTCGGCTACATCACCATATTTGACATTCCAACATTTCTATTCAAACTATTCCAACACAGAGCTAGGTAATTAGGTTTTTATTGATTTGTTTAAAGCAAGCAGATGCCTCTCTATTGGTTATAAACCTATGAAGAATTATGAGCTAGGTAAAATTGACTAATTTTTTGCAGCTTTAAAGAAAAACTTGAAATATTACTTTACTAGCAGTTTTATATAGTAAAGTAATATTACAAGTTTTTCTTTATCTAAAATTCACAATGTAATAGGCTATGTAAGAGCCTATGTAATTTCTGGGTGTTTTTTTTTTTTTTTTATAAATGACCGCACAGTAAGTGCGGTCGGCGAAGTGATCCTCTAACATTATTAGAGTCCTTGTTGTCTAGTTTAGTTTTAGTGCTTAATTATTGTTTTTTATTTAGGTAAGGTTTAGGAATAGTACTACTTCTATTTACAATTTCCTTTTACAAGTTTTGGCTAATTCTATCTTAAAACCTAGTTTTGTATCGGTTAAAAATCTTAATCTCATAATTTCTTTTAAAATACACTAACATATATTACTATAGGTCTGCACCACCGTGCAGGGCGTGTTTGCAAAAGTGCAAGCTCAGTTTGTAAGTTTGAAGACCGCCGCTGCACTGTAGTGCAGAGCTCAGCTTTATTTTGACCACATGGAATTGAAACACTACTTAAAAGTTAACGAAGTTATTTGCTTGAAAAAGTTCTTGTAATACCACAATATATCATAAAATCTACCAACACTTTAAAGTTTGTACCCACTGCAACAGAAAAAAATCCATAATATGTAGTATATGTTATGCTACGTAAAATTTCTCAGGGTAGATGCCACAGTTGACCGGTACTAGTAGTGTTAAAAATGTGTGGATTATACTTACGAATCAGCTAGCAAGTCGAGCGTGTGTACTTTCTCCCGCAGCGGCTCCAGCTCCCGCTCCAACTGAGCGTGTCGCCTCTGCAGCGCGCGCACGGTGCGCAGGTCGCAGGCGGGCGCCGCGCCGCCGGCCAGCTGCGCCGCCTTCTCCCCCATCCACTCCAACGCCTCGTCGCAGGTGCGGGAGAACAGCTCCACACTACGTAAACGAATATTTGCTTTATATCGAAAAATTGTGGACCCAAATGCGAACCCTGTAGTACCCCTCATAATAATAATTCGAACAGACTTCCAAAAAGCAGGAAGTTTCTTAATTTAAACGTATACATTTAAAAGAGTGGTCTGAGTTTCTTGCCAGTTCTTCTCACGGGTATACCTTGTCACCGAACTAACTGTAGGTTAATTAGCTGACTTTATGTAATTTTGACGTTCATAAGCATCATATTTTCGCATTTATAAGTCATGTAGAAAAAAAAATTGATCAGAAATCTATTTGGTTCTTTCTTGACTGACTCTTCAAACTCATACACCCAGTTTCTGAAAGGCTGATCAACGAAAAATTAACTAATCACCGTGAATCTAATCACACTCAATCAAACCGTGAATTATTTATTAGTTCGAATGATCTAATTAGCTAATTAGATCAAATTAAACTAATTATTCATGCTTTTAGCAACCTAATTGGTACTTCACATGAGATTTAACAGGTGATTTGTTAATTTTTTATTAATCAGCCTTTAAGAAACTGGGAATTATTCCCCAGTTAGTAGTTTATACTTCTATCCAAATACATGTATGACCAAAAGAACCATATTAAAATTTACTTTCCAGAGGTACAAAATCATTAAAATAATTTTTACCTGGAAGCTCCTTCTAAGCTCTTCTCCTTCTGCTGTTTAAGCCTCAACAGTCTGTCCCACTGCTGCCGTAACTGCTGGCGACGTGCAGTAGCTTTAGCAGCTTGACTGTGCTTAGCTTCCACCAGCTCTTCAGCAGCAGCATCAATATGCTCCAAGCGTTTAGAGGCCGCTGACAGGTCCGTCACGAATTTCTATAATTTGTTTGTAAAATTTGTCTTTGAAATATAATAATAACAATATCTCAACAACTACACACAACGCCATCTAGACCCAAAGTAAGCATATTATAGCTTGTGTTATGGCCTCTAGAATGCGGATAAACATACTTAAGTAGTTATTTTTGTAAATAAATACATATTATACATAGAAACACCCAGACCAATGCGAATAGCCATGTTCATGCACACAAATATTTGCACTGAGCGGGAATCGAACCCGCGACCTCTGCATGGCAGTCATGCACACCACAGAGGCATTCAATATATAATAGTCTTTTCATCATTAGTCTACACTATGCACTTATAGGTTTTTTTATTGCCGCCAGTGGCAGATGAGCAAGCAGGTCATGGAACTAGAGAATTCTCAAATAATTAGTCAGCCAGTGACCATGGTCGGTGTAATGCGACCAAAAGATCAAAGTCAAAGTCAAAGCATTTATTTCATTTTGATCATAAAGTATGATGCTTATGAAAAGTCAACATTACATTTTGTCAGCCAATTAACCTACAGCCAGTTCGCTGACGAGGTAGAGCTGTGAGAAGAACTGGCAAGAAACTCACGCCACTCTTTTCAATCGCCTGATAATTACAGTTATTTACATACATCATCATACATACATCGAGTAAATAGGTATGGCATCTTATAATAATTTCTAACACAAGTAGACCTGTTTAAAATATGAAGTTATATTCTTATGTAGCAAGCCTGAGTTTGCCAGTTCTAATGGCCATACCCTATGTCAGCGAACTGGCTGTAGGTTAATTGGCTAACATTTTGTTATTTAACGTTCATAAGTGTTGATTCAATTAACTAAAATGGATAAATGATTTGACTTTGATTTATCACAGATAATTATGTTACTTATACGGCCGCTTTCTATATTTAATTATCAATCTAAGATTGTTTGAAATCCCGATTTAATGCAATGAATCGTTTAGCGCCGATTGCAATTTCAACATATCTAAATTGAAATATGAAAGTACCCCGTGCGAAGCAGGGGCACAGGTCGCTAGTATCTTACCTCATACTTCCTCTTAGCAGTATCCACGCTATCCTCTGCATCATCAGCTCTCAGCATTTTCTCCTTATCCTTGATCCACTTGTCAAAGTCATCACATTCAGCGAAGAAACTGTACAGCTTGATGGCATCCTCGAGCTGGGCTCGACGAGCTGCTGAGAGGGTTAGCAGCTCGTCTGGGGAAAAAAGTGGGGATTACAATTGTACCATTTCAGACCCACGGTACCCCTGGCCATACCCCCGGTGGTACCGTGGGTTTTTAAAAGTTAAACGGTACCATCTAGTATGTGACCCTAGTGATGTGTTGACCTATATATCTCTCGCATGATAACTAGTTAATTAGGTAAATAATAGAAAATGCATATTCCAATAATGAATGCAAGTAAGTACCTATATTTGCTATTAAATAGTTGGTAAAACCTGTTTTGCGTTTAAATAGTAAAACCTCTTCTGTTTACAACCTCTTGGGTTTTTGAAAGTGTGTTCTTATTTTTCTTCTTTCAAATGTCTAAAAAAACAAGGGAATTGTAATATTAATATTTTGCGAGTTCTTTCTGTACTTGTGAGAAAATACCATGGAAGAGGAAGATAAAGAAAAGTCAATGGAAATAGATTACATTAAAATAAATGGCGGAACCGCCCTTCTTCGGGGTAATTACCGTTACCATCGACACAAGACTTACACAGATGGGTCAACATTATGGCGGTGTTCTACATACAATAAAAGTAAATGTTGTGGTACTGTCAAAATTTCAAAGGTAATGCTGTAATGTATTTTTTAATAATTATTCCAGTTTTCAGAGTTTCGTACTAAGTAACTTACGTCTATGTTTCATTTTAGGATTGCATATTTATCAAAAGCAAAGATCATAGTTGTGAGTTAAATGGATTGAGTAATGAAATATTAAAAGAAAAGATAAAGCTGCGTGAAGGAGTGCTTAATTCGGATAAACCCATCGAACAACTATACGACGAGAAAAAGAAAGAATTTAAAAATTCTGGACTGAATTTTGTGAATGGGGAATATCCTCGATATGAAAGCGTAAAGCACTTCCTTCAAGATGCGCGAAACAAGTCAGCACAAGTTTCCAAAACTGTATTTCGGAATGTGAAAGAAATTGAAGTGCCCATTAAATATCATAATTTAATTTTAGCCGATTATTATTGCGAGGAAGGAAACAAACAAACCCGGATCATTGCTTTTTGCTCAAAGGAGTCTCGATTAATAATTCCGAATATAAAAGAATACTTTTTTGATGGTACTTTTTACTGTTGCCCAAAACCCTTTGCACAATTATATAACATTCACGGTGACATAGGGAGTGGTGTGGAAACAATTAAATTAAGACCCTTAATCTTCGCACTAATGTCGGATCGAACTGAAAAAAGTTATACGATTTTGTTCAATATGATAAAATCGCAACTTCCAGAGTGGAGTCCACATAAAGTTCACACTGACTACGAAAAAGGTGCGATGAATGCAATTTTGAATGTATGTCCAGATATTACATTACGAGGGTGCTATTATCATTGGACTCGCAATATTTGGAAGAAAGGCAAGTCGTTACGATGCACAAAAACGAAATCTGGGCGTAGAATCGTTGCATTGGCAAGTGCCTTGCCGCTTCTTCCTGAAGACAATATTCAACAGGGTATGGACTACATAAAAGCTGAAGCCGATAACATACCAGAAGCATTTATAAAATATCTTGAATCGTTTTGGTTCAAGGTCCATAGTCCGAAAATAATTAGTGTGTTTGGTGAACGCCACCGAACAACAAACATTTTAGAAGCCTTCCACTCAAAAATAAACAAACTGATTAATAAAAACACGGTTACGTTGATGCGATTGCTTCACGTACTAGAGCAAGTTCACACTTTGGAGATGATTCCAAAAAAAAGACGCAAAGATCAAATCGTCAACGATGATTACATAATGAGCATACAGCTCCAAATTGTACATAAAGACATATCTGTAGGCTACGGACTAGAGAAATTGCGTTAATTACGTAGTACCTATACATTTTTTTTGTAGTGTGTGACATGTTGGTTTAGTGAAAAGCTTCAAAAAAGCTATGATTTGTTATACAAAATGTCTTTTTAGTTATTTTAGAATAATAAACATATTATAGTAATTGCCTATTTACTGTTAACACCGTGTTTTATCAGCCATGGCTGTTGCATCACAACACTAGTAGTCGATGGTACCGTTTAACTTTTAAAAACCCACGGTACCACCGGGGGTATGGCCAGGGGTACCGTGGGTCTGAAATGCAATTGTACTAGGGAGAAAAAACAATCTATACAAATAAAGCGAAAGAGTTTATTTGATCGCGTTTATCTTTGAAACTACAACTCGGATTTGAATCATTATTTTTGAGTTCGATAGCTTACTTCTTGAGGAAGTAAAAAAAGTCTATGTAATCGGATTCATATCGGGCACAAGTCTGAAATTGCCTCTAACTTAAGCGCATGTGGTAATCAATGCTCATGCCTTCTCTATATAAGAAGAGGATTTTGCCCTGCAGTGGGTCAGTTAACAGGCTGGTTGTGGTGTATTACAAAACTCTTTAGAACGCTGTTTCTATACAAAAGAAGATAAATATAAACAAATGTCATGTAAATATTCTGTCACAATGAATAAATGATTTTACTAATTAACAATATTTATTATTGGCGACGAGAAAAATTTAAATAAACTTTTTTAAAATGTATATACATAATGAACAAATTAAAAAAATATCGAGGCACCCTACGCGGAATGCTCACGCGACTCGACACTGGTATTATTACTTTTCACTAGTACCGTCTTCTTCGCTTGCTGTACCGTGCAGACTTCCAATCTAAATCTAAGATTTAGTACAGCGAGTATTAATATTATAGAGAAAATAAAGAAATATTATTTTGTATTATTGTTCGTAGATCTTAAGATCTATGAAACTGATTTAAACAATTATTTTACTATTAGAAAGCTACAACAAAGGCGGGTAACATAGGAATAAATTTTATTATGTTTCACATTTGCCAGTTATTTTCAAAATTTCAATATTTTAAGCGCCTTTTTAAATCTGAAAAATGCAATACGACACTACTGCTATGATATTTTCCGTAGGCGTTTGCGAAGCGAGGGCATGTACTATATAATATCTTACCGTAGTCCTTCTGTATCTCACTCATACGCGCCTCCACACTAGCAGTCTTCTGCGCGGGTATGGCGGCGCGGCTGGCGCGGCGGGCGGCCGGCTTGCTCCTCTTCACAGGTACCACCTGCTTCACTAGTACCGTCTTCTTCACCCGCTGTACGGTACGGACCTTCTCCGGACGGCGGACTTGGACCTACGACAAATGGAGAATTTAGAATATAGAAAGTAATGGTGGCCATCAGACGGAGAAGTCTATTTGGTAGTAGATCCACGCTGGTTTCAGCATGAATGGGTCGGAAGTACTACCCTCCCATAGAAGATCGACGTAAGAGTAGTAATATCCGTACTACTGCGTTTCGGTCGATGAGTGAGATCGCCGGAGACCCATTCTCTTCCCCTAATCCCATTCCCAGCAGCCATAGTGGAGGCCACCATACCAGTAGTTTAAGACGATGGCTTTTGGTATGGTGGCCACCACTTCTGGATTCCACTGACTGCTTACCATCAGGGGTAGAGTCACATTGGGAGGCAAAATTAAAAAAAAAAAAGGCACTTTGGTAACATTCGCGTATGATAGTCCAGTTCTTGAGGAAGAGTTGCAAAAATTCGATAATTCTATAAACTTTAAACTCTATTTAACAGTAAAAAGACTGTTCACTCACCGGAACAACCCTAGGCTCAATCTCCCTCACGTAATTAGCTGGAACAAACCCATCGGTCCTGTCTGCCTTCCTGATCGACCACCAGTCAGGGTTGGTCTTGTTAATCAGGAACATCACCTCTCCCTTCTGCATCGATATGCCTTGACCCGTGAATGGGTATAGGGCTTTTACCTGGAAAAAAAAAACATTTTTTTCGAAAACGCTACGTACAAAAAAAAACCAACAATAACTACGCTATTTATGATTTATTTAATTTATGGGGTAAATAAAAATGTTTGTAATACTGGGGTATTATCAACCCCAGGTAATACCACAGTTATTTAAAAAGTATGTTTGTTTTATATTATTTATTATAATAATAATACCAGACTGTTTATTGTCCCACTGCAGGGCAAAGGCTTCTTCTCATATAGTATTGTACGGTAGTAGATCCACGCTGGTTTCAGCATGAATGGGCAGGATCGTCTGGTAAAGTACTACCCTCTCATAGAAGATCGACTTAAGAGTAGTAGTATCCGTACTACTGCGTTTCGTTCGGTGAGTGCGAGCGCCGGAGGCCCGATTACCCCCCCTTTCCTCTTTCCTCACATCCCTCATTCCCTTCCCCTAACCCTATTCTCAGCCGTCATAGTGGAGGCCACCATACCAGCAGTTTAAGACGATGGCTTTTGGTATAGTGGCCGCCACTTTTGAATTCCACTGACTGCTTACCATCAGGCGGGGTGGAGTCACTTTGGTAGGCTATAATATAAAAAAAAAGAGAAGACGAATTGGCAATTTCAGACTTTAAATCCAGGTTTCCTCACGATGTTTTCCTTCACCGTCAGTCAGAAATGTCCAAGATAAACTTATCATATTGGTACTTGCCCGGATTTGAACCCCCGACCTCGTCGACCTTATCCACTAGACCATTTCAACGTATTCAATTTTATTTATGACTATGAATATTATTATAATCATACCTGTGGCACTGATCGTTCTTCAGTAACAGTGCGATGTTCCAATCTCTCCACAGGCTCTTCTTCCCATACTTCGGTGGGTACTAGACGAGATTCGTTCACCCATTCCTCTTCCTCTATCGTCTGGGTCGATTCCACTTCTGTTGGTAACTGTTGATAGCAAAAAAACAATGTTAAATTAGCTTGAAATTAAAGTGGGAGTGGGGTCTTAAATACCCCACTGTGTCTTTAAATGAAATTTTAAAATACTTACTTTTGTAAATATTCAAAACGCTCTATATGTTCGTAGTAATTTTAAATAAATTTAAGAAATATATCATTTTTTTTAATTTATTTTTTATGACTACTATAGTATTCACTAGTTACCATCAGGTGGGCGCCGTATGCCTGTTTGTCATCGAAGTAGTGTGAACAAAACTTGAAGCCTTTATTATGCTGTATACATGACGGTTACCTGCAGACAAGTGATGCCAGCGGCGTGCAGGCGGGCCGCGTGCGCCGCGAGCGCGCGCAGCTCGGCGCGGTGCGCGCGCAGCTCGTCGTGCAGCGCGCGCTGCACGACGAGCTGCGTCTGTATACATGACGGTTACCTGCAGACAAGTGATGCCAGCGGCGTGCAGGCGGGCCGCGTGCGCCGCGAGCGCGCGCAGCTCGGCGCGGTGCGCGCGCAGCTCGTCGTGCAGCGCGCGCTGCACGACGAGCTGCGTCTGTATACATGACGGTTACCTGCAGACAAGTGATGCCAGCGGCGTGCAGGCGGGCCGCGTGCGCCGCGAGCGCGCGCAGCTCGGCGCGGTGCGCGCGCAGCTCGTCGTGCAGCGCGCGCTGCACGACGAGCTGCGTCTGTATACATGACGGTTACCTGCAGACAAGTGATGCCAGCGGCGTGCAGGCGGGCCGCGTGCGCCGCGAGCGCGCGCAGCTCGGCGCGGTGCGCGCGCAGCTCGTCGTGCAGCGCGCGCTGCACGACGAGCTGCGTCTGTATACATGACGGTTACCTGCAGACAAGTGATGCCAGCGGCGTGCAGGCGGGCCGCGTGCGCCGCGAGCGCGCGCAGCTCGGCGCGGTGCGCGCGCAGCTCGTCGTGCAGCGCGCGCTGCACGACGAGCTGCGTCTGTATACATGACGGTTACCTGCAGACAAGTGATGCCAGCGGCGTGCAGGCGGGCCGCGTGCGCCGCGAGCGCGCGCAGCTCGGCGCGGTGCGCGCGCAGCTCGTCGTGCAGCGCGCGCTGCACGACGAGCTGCGTCTGTATACATGACGGTTACCTGCAGACAAGTGATGCCAGCGGCGTGCAGGCGGGCCGCGTGCGCCGCGAGCGCGCGCAGCTCGGCGCGGTGCGCGCGCAGCTCGTCGTGCAGCGCGCGCTGCACGACGAGCTGCGTCTGTATACATGACGGTTACCTGCAGACAAGTGATGCCAGCGGCGTGCAGGCGGGCCGCGTGCGCCGCGAGCGCGCGCAGCTCGGCGCGGTGCGCGCGCAGCTCGTCGTGCAGCGCGCGCTGCACGACGAGCTGCGTCTGTATACATGACGGTTACCTGCAGACAAGTGATGCCAGCGGCGTGCAGGCGGGCCGCGTGCGCCGCGAGCGCGCGCAGCTCGTCGCGGTGCGCGCGCAGCTCGTCGTGCAGCGCGCGCTGCCGCGCCAGCAGCGCGCGCGCGGCCGGCGCGTCGCGGCCCACGTCCGAGGTGGCCACGAGCGGCCGCTTCTCCTTCATCCACGACTCTGATTCGTTCGCGTCGCCGTAGAACTGTACGAAAGTGATGAGTCAGACATTTTATAGTAACAATGTTGCTTTTAATTACAATTTAAAGTAATTATTTGGGGTATTTATTACCCCATGAATCAGAGTGACTCACAACTGAACAAGGTGCTGCAATTTAGGGGATGCTTATGTACAGAAAGTCAGTCTTTTGACTGATATAATGAAAAATGGCCCAGATAAAATGATTTAAAAATGTATTAGTATTATTGAAAAATTAAATGCACACAATTAAAAATAACAAGAAGATTTAAATGTTCACTCATTTTCATTAAAATTTCAAGACAAATTGCAACCTCCATAAAACTTAATTGATCATATGGGATTTTAAATACCCCCGTGTCTTTAAAATTTACTGCAACGGATATAGTTTCCGGAATGTGCGCCTGGGGTCTACAAAATCCTACGCGGCGTTAACGTATTTAAAAAAACACCAATTTAATTAACTTAATAACATAAAAATTTATATAAAAATTTGTTCTACGTATACCACTTCTTACCTGATGGGCTTCAGCAGCATCAGCCAGCTGCTTCTCTCTGGCGGCGGCGAGTTCTCTCAATATCTGCCATTGTTTGTTTAAAGATGTAAGACGACGTTCGATCTCAGCACTTTTGGGGTGTTTAGCATCGATTAGGCTGAGAACAATATATTTTGTTATTAATAGGAAATATTTCAAAAACACAATATTTTCTTATCAAGTACATAAGGTATAATAATATGCCTGAACTAAGAGATCCTTGTATAATTATACTATTTATATTTGATCTATTAATACTCCATTTCTTTACTGGCTTAACAAGCAAATGGTACCTCATGAACTTGAAAGCTGTCCTGTGTCGCGGGGAATTTCATTTAACAGACACAAAGTACACCCAGACTCGGTACAAATATTTACCACACAAAGGTTTGTCCCGTGTGGGGATCGAACCAACTGCGCCACAAAATAATAAGTATTGAGAATAAAAATGCTAGTAGACCATATGCTTATTTGCCTATATGAACCCATGACTAACCTCTGTCCTTTAGCCCTGTGTCGTTGCGCGACATGATCTCTGGCTCTCAGCTCGTGTAACAACGCAGTATGCTTTTGCTTCAAAGCGAGAACAGCTCTCAACTCCTTAGCAGCAACATCAGCTCGGCAGATACGCTGTTTTTCTGTTACCCATCCTACGAAAATACGATTTATTAGTACGATATAAAGTAGCTGTTCGTTGTGTTTCTCTGTTAAGAGCGTTTACCAAAGTGACTCCACTCTGCCTGATGGTAAGCAGTCAGTGGAATCCAGAAGTGGTGTTCACCATACCAAAAGCCATCGTCTTAAACTGCTGGTATGGTGGCCTCCACTATGGCGGCTGGGAATGGGTGTTAGGGGAAGGTAAAGAAAGGAGAAAGGGGAGAAGTTGGGCGTCCGGCACTCTCACTCACCGAGCGAAACGCAGTAGTACGGATACTACTACTCTTACGTCGATCTTCTATGAGAGGGTAGTACTTCCCCGGACGATCCGGCCCATTCATGCTGAATATATTTTCATAGTTTTTATGGGTTAATTTCATAGTAAAATCAAATTTCACGTAATTCTAAAAAGTGATCTACTAATATTTTTAAAATATACCTCCGATTAAATGGTAAAAATTGAAAACCCTGACAATATGACACTGAATTGCGACGATGCCACTCATATGTGTGAGCGCTCCTAAAGTAAAGCATATAATGGACTTTGATACGGTTTTTTACTATTGTTTAGATCAAGAAGGCTTGTTATGACCATTATAGTAGAGAAAACTATGAATTATAAAGCTAAATTAAGAAAATATGTTGCAAAAATATTTAGTAGTCACGTGTGATGTCGAGGCAAATCGCTAGTGATAAAATATGAAACAATTTATACTACCTACTCCAAACAAAACTTCTGATTTAGTACTTCTAATAAATAGAGACACGACTTACCTTCTTCTTCATCATGATCTTCCAAGAACTGGTAGAGGTTCCTCGCGTCTTCCAGACGAGCCTTACGGTCTTTGGCGGCTGCTACCAGGCTGTAAACAAAAATTAAGGTTATATCTCTGATCTGATCTAGTGATGGACCAAGAGTTGAACCCTGTGGGACACCCTTGACTACAGGTAGACTGTCTTGACCTATTTCCATTTAGATCAAAGTAATTGTACTTTATAACTTACATAGGTGATAATTTTATTAATTGCAGCATCCCTGATACCATATTGACAATATTTTCTCAAGAAATATCGTGGCCAGCTCCGCCAAATGCTATATAGAGATTACAGAAAATTACTATCAACATTCATTGAGCGCCAAAGAGCTAGACTCACTCGCAAATCTGATGGCCATTGGAGCAGAAAGGTTCTATAATGGCGACAATGAATGATACGCAGCGTGGGCAAACTCCTCACAACCTGTTAAGGGTGGCGGGTAGCAGATGAATGAGTTTCCTCAGCAGGCACTCCATCTCCCCGACTGTACTGCACGTACCTGTCTCGTGCGTCCTCCAGCTGCGCGAGCTGGTGCGTGAGCTGGTGCGTGGGCTGCGCGGGACCTTGGGCTTGGGTGCCGTGTCGCACGAGGCGGCGGATGGTCTCGTCCACGGCGCCCAGCTGCAACTCCTGCAGCGCGTGCGCCTGCAGCAGGCGCTCCACGTCCACCAGGTGGCGCCCCACGTCCTCCGACTGGAACGCGGCCTAGGGAACACACAATCCGTCAACGTAAAAGTACAGTTTACAATAACAAGATTAATTAGTTGACGGTTCGTTTGCAACGTGATGCCTGCATGGGGTATGTTAACAAACAGTTGCAGTGGTGGGCTGACACTTATAAAGCGGCGCAGCATCAGCCCGTGGCTACATTTATTTACCCCATATTAAAATCACTAAGATTACAATGAGCAATGACCTTGCTATGGAAGTAAATCTTTAAACTCACCTTCATTTCTTCCAGCGTATGTCCCACAGCATCAGCTTCTCTCAGCAATGCCATTAACTGCGCAAGTAGTCCAAGAGAGGACCGATGCCTCTCCAGCAGTTCCAGGAGTTCCTTCCACCTGGCCAGCACTGCCTGTTCCGTACGTGACACCGCTTCAGCTCCGTGATAGTTCTCTCTGACAAGTTCTGCAGCCATGGCGGAAAGATCTTCAAACCGCTCGGTTCTGTGTAAAAATAATCATGATGATATAAAATACAAAGTTAATGGCTCATTGTGGTTCGGAAAGAAATTATATTGAAGAAGTTTAGAATAAACAATATAACATGACTCAAAAGGAACAATAATGAAACAAAATCCATACTAATATTATAAATGCGAAAGTAACTCTGTCTGTTTGTTACGCTTTTACGGCTAAACCAATGAACCGATTTTGATGAAATTGTGTACAGGGATAGAATAGATCTTGGAGAACAACATAGGTTATATTTTATAGCGAAAAAATGACTTAAAGGGGTTGAAATAGGGGATGAAACTTTGTATGGTAAATGCGATATAACCGACATTTACGCGGGCTGATCTGCAACAGCTAGTTACAATATAAAAAATACAAAAAATCCTTGGGATCAATGTAAGTTACTCCTTACCTGGCCAATATATCAGCAGATATAGCTTCGTGTTTCTTGACTGTGGCGTCTACCTGCGCTAAGTTTGATCCGTAGCGAGGATCTGATAGGACCTGGATCATTTCCTTTAAGTAGCCTTTGCGGAGGACGGACTAAAAAGATAAATATAAATTGTTATGTGTGAAAAATGTGTCTGAAAATTTATCTATGTATGTATTTACAAATACAATTATTTTTTTAATTATTTTACTTTATACGTTGCAACCATCTCTATAGGTTACGGTTACCACTTACCATCAGGTACCGTATGCTTGTTTGCCACCAAAGATGTATAAAAAAAACTACTTTTATACTTGATCAAAATTGATCAAACTTTGAACGGTTATAACTTCTAAAAGACAAGATATTTTTTGATAATTCTTTATGTTATAGCATATTAGAAGCATGCTCTATTTCCCATTACAAATAGTGTTTGACTTTTTGTGTGCATCTGTATAAAAAGTAATTATAACTGACCTTAGTATTAAATTTATAATTAAGCTGTTCCAAACGCTGTTGTCGAAGTAATTCAGTCCTCAATGCTATTTCTCGAGCGTGTTCAGCCTAAAACAAACATTTTAATATTATCTTATAGTAAATAAAATACCTAAACAATAAAATTCATTCTTTGTTATTTACTCGCGCTAGTATTAAAAGTTGCGGTTTCCGTGCTTGGTTTACTGTTATCGTTGCTGCTCGGCTCCTTTAGGTGATAGGTTAATGTATTATATGCCTAAACCTTCGTTGAGAAACCCACAATATAACAGTGAAAACCGCATCCAAATTCATTGATTTGTTCTCAAGAATAGCGCGTTCAAACAGACACGCTTTCCAGCGACTTTCTTTTTACTATGTATATAGATTTATTACTATAACGAGCCGTCCGCGCGGCGGTTTCACCCGCGGGTTTGCTTACTGCTATGCTCTTGTAGCCAGTAGCGTGATGTTACATAGCCTATAACCTTCCTCGAGAACTGGGCTATCATACGCAAAAAAGAAGCTAGTTCCAGAGATTAGCGCGTTCAAACAAACAAACTAACAAACTCTTAATACATATAACAGTATAGATAACACTACGTTACCTGTTCCAGCTTTTGCCAGGCCCTCTCCAGGTCTTGGGGCAGCTGACCCTCCAGAGGTGCCCAGGCCTCGCCAACCAAACTCTTCTGCATAGTGTTGATGTCGAAGTACAAAGCTTCGATTTCTGATCGTTCTTTATATCTAGAAATATAATTATTTTTAATAATCTGTATGTGTAACTATTACCTATCTTCTCTCCTCTAATACTGATACGTCATTAATTTTAAGCGGCTCATAAGTCTTATGCTTATATTTATCTAGTTTCAAACACGGTAGTAGATCCACGCTGGTTTCAGCATGAATGTGCCGGATCGTCCGGAGAAGTACTACCCTCTCATAGAAGATCCACGTAAAAGTAGTAGTATCCGTAATACTGCGTTTCGTTCGGTGAGTGAGAGCGCTGGAGGCCCAATTTCCCCATTTCCACCCCATTCATTCCCAGCCGCCATAATAAAGGCCATCATACCAGTAGTTTAAGACGGTGGCTTATGGTATGGTGGTCACCACTTCTGTATTCAACTGACTGACCATCAGGCGGGGTGAAGTTACTTCGGTAGGCTAATATAAAAAACAATTAAAGTATGGCAAAATGTGATAACTTAGCTGATGCTGCCATAAATAAAAATATCGGACAGCAATGATTTTCAGTTTTTCCTGTCTCCTTGAGATGTTAAGCGAGAGCGAGGCAGAAAGTAAAAATGATTCAAAGTTTTCAATAAAAATGATTCATTTCAATGACATTATTAATTTTACCATTAAAGCTTTTTCAAACATAAACAGTATTCGCTGCTGTTTTGAGTAGAGGTCCATACCGAGCGGAATACCCACTCGAACTGGCGAAAAGTTCATACGTTCGTGAGCGAAACTTACGCGATATTCTACCTACAAGGATAGCGAAATTGGCTTTAGTGTGAACAGTAGTATTACCGCATACACACTCGGATTTCTCTTCCGCAAGCGGTAGCGAATACCGCTCTGGTTTGAATAGACCTTTATCACACTTGAAGCTGACAAAATAGCTGACTCATTTTATGTGTAAGAGGTAAAGTGTGTTAACTATCATTAATATTATAAATGCGAGAGTGTTTGCGTGTGTGTTTGTTACCACTCAGCGCCTAAACGGCTGAACCGATTTCCAATGTTTCGATAGATTCAGTGCCGGAGACGGACTAAGGCTACTTTTTATACTGAAAATCGGTCTGGTTCGAGGGACACAACAAAACATATTTTACGCACGGTAAAAGCCGTGAGGCGCAGCTACTTTATTTATATATTAAATCAGTCACCATTACCGTGTTCTAATTCGATTATAAAATGTACATTTTAATATGTAAAGTCTAAAAACAGCTTAAAAACTCAAACTCAAAGCATTTATTTCATTTTGATCATAAAGTATGATGCTTATGAAAAGTCAAAATTACATGAAGTCAGCTAATTAACCTACAGCCAGTTCACTGACGAGTTAGAGCTGTGAGAAGAACTGGCAAGAAACTCACGCCACTCTTTTTAATCGCCTGATAATTACATACATTAAGTAATGTTACTCGTATTACGCGTAAGTATACGCAATGTTGGCATAAGGGGAGGGATAACATATTGTATAATATTACTAACACCCCCTTTTTTAAGGAGCAGCAACTTTAGCAAAAAAACTTACTTAGGAGGTTTCTCAACCGTTCTATATTGCTTGAACGAGAGGAGTAGTCTCTGGATGCCATCCAGCGAGTTGGGTAACTCTCTGCCATTCAGCTCCTGAATCTTGAGCCTGATCCACTCCAAGAGTGCGCAGACTAACACTGAATATTCGCCTTTACGGCCGTCGCAGTCCATCAGCTGACCGATAATCTAAAATCAAAATTAAATCAATAAATTTATGTTACTTTCATACAACTTTGATGTCATAAAGATTTCTACACAAACATCAATCAAATAATAATTTATTAATTAACTAGCGGACCCGACAGACATTGTCGTGTCTTAATTATTATCTAATTTTTCGCAGAACCTTCTCCTGACAATAACAAACACAATAAAAAAAGAATTAACGGAATCGGTCCAGTCGTTCACGCGTGATGCCGTGACCAAGGGAAATAGGGATTTATTTTTATATAAATAGATATTTCTAATCTCCCATTCTACAAACCCTCTTTCACCTACCTACTGATATCCCCCGTAAACTTTTCACTACTTTCCCCTATTCCCCTCTCCCTTCTTCCCCATTCCTCCCATTCCGCTTCTTCCCCACTCCTCCCATTCCGCTTCTTCCCTCGAAAGTCGGTCGAGCCGTTTCGGAGGAGTTCAATAACGTACACCGTGACACGAGAATTTTAAATATTAGATTTGACTGCCTCTATGGTTCGGTGGTATTGTGTACGGATTGCCACGCAGAGGCAGTGGGTTCGATTCCCGCTCATCGCAAATATTTGTGTGCATGAACATGACTATTTGCATTTATCTGGGTGTTTCTATGTATGTATATACAAAAAAAAATTAAGTATGTATATCCGCATTTCTAAAACTAGCATATAATATGCTTACTTTGGGTGTAGATGGCGTTGTGTGTAGTTAGTATGATATTATTATTATTAAAGTAAAACAGCTCTTATAGTATATATAATTAAGGTTAAACTTACATTGGCGATCCTTTTTCCACTCTTCTGTTCGTTCTTCATGCGCGCGAACGTGTGGTAGTAGCTCGCGACGTAAGTCATCACTGACTTCTCGTCGGGTCGGCTTGTGTCCACGTCTGTTGTAAGTCAAAAATTAAGTTTTTATTACCATCTATATAAAGCGAAAGAGTTTGTTTGTTTGTTTGTTTGTTTGAACGCGCTAGTCTCCGGAACTACCAGTCAGATTTTAATAATTCTTGCGTTTAATAGCCCAGTTCTTGAGGAAGGTTATAGGCTATATAACATCACGCTACTGGCGACGGGAGCGGAGCAGTAACCAAAGATGTGAAACCGTGTCGCAGAAGGCTAGTTGTTTTATCTTTCTTTCATTATTATTTTCTACTAGATATCATCTCACAAGTCACCACTTGTCAGATGTGAATCTAGCTTCTTGTTTAAAGACTTATATTCTGCATATAACGCTTTAAGTTAATAGAAGGACCTTGACAATTTTTCATTCATGTATACACAAGAAGAAATGGATCGAAAACTTGCTTCGAAAATAAATAACAACGAAGTATTTAAATAAAACCTAGGTACACAAAATTCAAAACAATTGACAATAATAGTTTTTTATTGCCGACAGTGGTAGACGAGCTATACCTATACCATCAGGTGGACTGTTGATAAGTTGTTACTGCCGCTCATGGACAAATGCTTGCTCCTGCAATGCCAAGGACTCTGCGAGGCCGCTGTCTACCGTTAAGGGAGAGGGTTAGATGAAGGAATTAAGGGAGGTCAGGAAAAATGAAAGGAGACAAATTAGGCCCTCGAAGCTCTTACTTACCGAACGAAGCGCAATAGTACGGATACTACTACTCTTACGTCGATCTTCTATGAGAGGGTAGTACTTCCCCGATTGATCCGGCCCATTCATGCTAAAAACACCGTGGATCTACTACCGTAAAATATACTCAAATCTTTTTATACACAAATACATTTTAGATCTTACCTTCAGCGTCAAGGAGACGAGGAATACCAAGGTGATTGTGAGCCACATCGAAGGCATGGTTAAGAGTTTCCACATGGTCTGCTGCTGGTACCTCAGCCCAACGGAACAGATCCGGTCTGTGAAGTAATAACAATCATTATTTATTATTTCAATACAGTTTGATGTGGGCCCATGATAGACCCTTGTGGTACACCCAAAGTAATTTACTAGACCTTATCGTTTAGATATATAGCAAATATGCGATGTAATAAAACAAATAATAAAATGTTAATTAAATACTATACTACTGGATTAAATAATAAACTTTTATATTTATAAAATAAAACGCTATAGTTAAAACAGTCAAAGGCTTTGAAGAGATCTTCTAATATAGCATGAAATAAAATTTATATACACGATATTTATGATTAATAGATTTTGCTAAAAGAAAGACCATTACAGCCAGGATGACTCTCACTAGTTCCACCAGCATTAGTTCCATAGAATAAATAAGTTTATTTAAGAACAGGAACAAATTAATGTCCTTAAAAGAAGATAAAATAAATAAAAATAATCTGACCTGTGTGCATGTATAAGAGCGTTGAACCCAAGACCGGATCGCCACGAATCGGTAAAGTTGTGTATATGTACGCCATGGTATCCACTGGTCTTGCGTTGACACCACAACAGAAGAGCATCCTTAGCTGATTTTTTCTCTGATGATTCATTCTCCTCGTCCTGTTAGAAATAGTAGTATTATGACAAAATATCTTATAGAGTCGAGTTACTCTTGATCGATTAAGGCCGTCCTTGAGATAAGATGATGATCACTTTAAGGTTAAACCACATCTAGTATTGACATTACACTTTCCTGTGCTTTTATTAATTATTTTGTGTCACTATCAGAAAGAGAGCGAAAGTGCGGCTAGATATAAACTATTTCTTTAATTAAACTCTAATTTTCAAAGATGTAAATATTATTCATTTGTACACAACAAAAATACCTACAAGTCAGATTAAAATATTAGATCTAAAATGTTTTATTTGAATAATAATAACAACAACACAGTGCTGTTCAAACTAGAATTAAGCAATTATTTTATTATATCTGTACTATTATTAAAGCGGCAGAGTTTGTTTGTTTGACAGCGCTAATCTCTGGAACTACCAGTCGGGTTAGAAAAAATCTTTTTTGCGTATGATAGCCCAGTTTTAACATCACGCTACTGGCGACCGAAAATAGCTTTCAAACAAACAAATTAGCTTTCCTCTAGTTTGTTATATGAGGTCTATATTGCGGATAAACATAATGCAGATGTTTTTATTTTTTGTAAATACATGAACGAATCCGACCTACGACCCTTGACTTAGCCCTATAACATTATGCTTAAAGTAACGTTAAAGTATTATTAATTTATTATTAAAAAAAAGTAAACTTTATTTCCTTTTTTTACATAACAATATGGGGCTACAGGTGTCACAATTTTATTGGTAGTTTTACAGCATATTTTCAATTTGTGGCGTGAAAATATTTATTTAAAGTTACAATAGATAATATAATAGGTATTTACTTGCTAAATTATTGTTTAGTACCTATGCATGCAATAAGGAAAAGTAAATTATAAATAAATTATTGTTAGAAGAACATTGTATAAAATTATAAAAATGTCCACTTTTAGCTTATATAAAATTAAATGAAATTTTAATTGATATTATTAATATTAATATTGTCATCTAAGTATTTATTAATATTGTACTAATTTTTTGATTATATTTTGACCTGCGAAATTATTGTGCTGTGTACTTGTGTTACTATTATTGGTTATTATACTTACAACATCTATCTCAATCTCCTGGATCTGGAAGCGCAAGATGATAGTCCAAATGAGACCGAGGATGAGACGAGGGTTGCCGTCTACTATGTCTTCGGCTCCTATGGACTCCAACCGCACCTGGAACAAACCACGTTTTTACATATTGTTTGCAAAAACTTTACGAAAGGAAAGTTAGAGAGACATTTATCCTGCAATAGGCAGTAAGGCTAGTAGTAATCTATACTAAGGCGAAATTGTAATATATATATTCGTAAACTATTTTATAAGACTTTTGTATTTTGTACCTAATAAAAATTGAATAAATGATTATAGTGGGTATATTATATAAAGCGAAAGAGTTTGGTTCTTTGTTTGTTTGAACACACTAATCTCTGGAACTACCAGTCAGATTTGAAACTTCTTTTTGCCTATGATAGCCTAGTTCTCGAGGAAGGTTTTTTTTTTTTTTTTTTTTTTTTTTTTTATTAGCCTACCAAAGTGACTCCACCCCGCCTGATGGTAAGCAGTCAGTGGAATCCAGAAGTGGTGGCCACCATACCAAAAGCTATCGTCCTAAACTGCTGGTATGGTGGCCTCCACTATGGCGGCTGGGAATGGGGTTAGAGGAAGGGAATGAGGGACGTGATGAAAGAGGAAAGGGGGGAAATTGGGCCTCCGGCACTCTCACTCACCGAACGAAACGCAGTAGTAAGGATACTACTACTCTTAAGTCGATCTTCTATGAGAGGGTAGTACTTCCCCGGACGATCCGGCCCATTCATGCTGAAACCAGCGTGGATCTACTACCGTCAAATAGGTTATAGGCTATGTAACATTACGCTACTGGAGATGGGAGCAAAGCAGTAAGCAAAGACGCGGATGAAACCGCGTCGCGAAAGGCTGGTAAGTAAATAAGTATAATTAGACACAACGAAGCCCTCGCAATTCTCATTCCAAGCCACAGTCGCGTATTTGTATGGCTTCGAAACAACGGTTTCAGCAATTTATTTCAGTTTGTCTAGCAAACAGGCAGGTATAGTTTAGCGATTAAAGTACGTGCGTCGTGTGGATTCAACACCCATTATGAGACAAATACTTATTTTATAAGATTTGTCTAGCAGGAGGTATGTATGATGTAGCTGTTTAAGGTGCTTTATTCTTACGTCCTACTCCAACGTACGAATTAGTGTAACTCATTATGATGGGAAAAGTTGCTGGAAGTAGACGAAGTAGTAGTAGACGCGAGTCTTGGTTGCGTGAATGGACGGGGATTTCAAGAGCCGCCAAGCTGTCGCCTTGCAAGTGACAGAAGCAAATATGCAGAGCTGACTGCCAACCTTCACTAGTCTAGAAGCACTATAAGAAGATTGTTTACATCGTTGGCTTGATTGCGTTCGAGACGAATATTTTTTGGAGTCAGAATCTGGTTTTAATACACATACTAAAATTAACTAATTATCTGATAAATCTCATGTGAAGTACCAGTAGGGTTGCTGAAAGCATGAATAATTGAGTTAATTTAATCTAATTAGTAAAAAAGTTGATCAAATTAAACTAATTATTCATGCGTTTAGCATGCTTTTAGGTACTTTATTTACAGGAGATTTAACAGGTGATTAAATAATTTTTCGTTAATCAGCCTTTCAGAAACTTGGGGATAGTACAATACACCTCACGATTTGCGGACTGGAGGCGGTTTATGACCAGTAAAGTGTGTAACATGCTGTCCTAAGTCTGAGTTTACTTTATGTTTTTTAATTGTAAGTTTTAAAGTCTCCTGCGATACAGAACTTCATCATTATCATCATCATATCAGCCAAAAGACGTCCACTCCTGGTGGCTCAACGGTGGCTGATCATTCGCCGGCCTTATCCATCGGTTCCCGCCACCCTTACAAGGTCGTCGGTCCACCTTGTGAGGGATAAGCCCACGCTGTGTCTTCCAGTTCGTGGTTGCCACTCTAGAACCTTTCTGCCTCTACAGCTGTCAGTTCTGCGAGCTATATGTGTCCTGCCCCTAGAACTTCATACCGGCCTGTTAAAATTCTACTGCAGAGATAGCCCTCTTCTCCTAGGGAAGAAATAAACTAATTTAATAAACCTAAGCGTCATCACTACATTGACAAAATAAAACATATCATTAGATCACAAATCAGTTCCACAAGGACATCAAGATACTACTACCAGTCAAGAAGGCGATGTTCAAGTATTTTGCACTTGTTATCAATGATAAGATAGTACTTGATTATTATTTATACGCAGGTACTTTTAATTGATGATATTTATACTAGATCCGCATAGATATTAATAGTCATTATAGCTTAAATGTATTATATGGTAGTAGATTCACGCTGGTTTCAGCATGAATGTGCCGGATCGTCCGGGGAAGTACTATCCTCTCATAGAAGATCGACGTAAGAGTAGTAGTATTCGTACTACTGCGTTTCGTTCAGTGAGTGAGAGCGCCGGCAGCTCAATTTCCCCTCTTTCCTCTTGCCTCACCTCCCTCATTCCCTTCCCCTAATCCAATTCCCAGCCGCCATAGTTACTGCTTACCATCAGGCGGGGTGAAGTTACTTTAGTAGAGTAATATATTGATTTGGATTTGTGGTACGGCAAAAGACTCGCCTGCTGTTACATATGGGACCTAACATTTCTCTAGAGTTCAGATATAACAGGCTAATCCTATGTTACATGGTGTCTAATATGCCTGGCAAAATCAGGCTTCACTTCTATCTTTCTCTTCGAAAGAAGGCGTGATGATATATAAACCATTACGATTAAAGACATTCTGGACGACTGGTGAAATTTTGTACATAGTTACCGCTGTTGCTCGTTGACCGGTATTGCGTTAGTCAATTTTCACGACACCTATATAGTGATTTTTTATTCTTTTGTTTTATTTATATTAGCCTACCAAAGTGACTCCACTGCATGATGGTAAGCAGTCAGTGGAATCCAGAAGTGGTGGCCATCATTCTAAAATCCAAACTACTTTAGTGAGATGCATTTTCACGCCCCGCCTAAAGGACCCAGGGTCAAAGTTAGATGAGAACACATGCGCTAGTAGAGTTCCAGGCTTTAATTGAGCGACAAAAGTATGAGGTGCTGAACCGTTTGGTTTGAGACCCTTTAGATTCCACTGTGAAAGGGTGGCACATCAGTCCCGCACGTGTCGTTCTGGATAAAAAGGGAGGGTGAGAATAATTCAAAGAACTCTACAGAACACTCTCCGTGGTAATGGCGATAGAAGACGACTATAGAGGCGATGTATCTTCGCAACTGTAAAGAGTCTTAGTGGCATAATCCCAATACTACAAATAATATATACAGTTGAATAATTACTCTCATTGGTAAGTTATTCTCATTAGTATTACAAAATGCGAAACTTTGTATGGATGTTTGTTACTCGTGTACACAAAAACTACTGAATGGATTTGAATACAACTTTACAAGAATATAGCTTATTATATCAGAATAACACGGAGACTAATAATAATTTAATTTAATTGTGTAAATTGTTAATTCACGCAAGCGTTGCGGGCGGCAGCTAGTAATATAAATTGCTGCAATCCTTTGCGTTTTTATAGCAAGAAAAATCTAAAAATAACACAAACCACTTACTTTAGTATGTAAAAAGCTTAAACTTTTGTTGACATTCTCGATCTTGTGCACACGCATACGCCCACTGTTGGGCCTGGGCAAGCGCTCTCCGCTGATAATCTCCAGCAGCTTTAGGAGTCGTCTTCCATCCGCTAAGTCCAGGAAGAGATCTTCTACTTCCATGCGAGCCTGAAATAAACATGCATTACATAAGTTTCCTTAGTTAATTTATACTATTATACATATAAAACGTTAAGTAGTTGTTTATTTATTTTTGTTTGAAGCGCTAATCTTTGAAATTATAAGTTGGATTTAAATAATTATTTTTGCGTTTAATAGCTCAGTTCTTGAGGAAGGTTATAGGCTATGATATATCACTTTGGTTACTGTTCTGCTTCCGTCGCCAATAGCCTGATGTTACATAGCCTAAAACCTTCCTCAAGAACGGGCTATAATACGCAAAAGGATTGTTTCAATCCGACTGGTAGTCCCAGAGATTAGCGCGTTAAAACAAACAATCAAACCAAAACTTTAATAACAACTAACAGTCGCCGTCATACAAACATAGGTATAATAATTATATTAGTACATCGAGCACCGTTTACCGCACAATCAATGCGGAAAACGCATAGAAACCTTGAAACATAACGGCTTTTAAGAACTGTTTGTTAAATGCTCTGAAAGTGAAATCATCAGAATGATGTCACCCACACATGTGATCGTGTATCATCGACATAAAATATTTAAAAATTAATAGCACTCTTGTTATTTACTCTGAGAACAAAAATTAGGGACTGCATTACGAACCCTGAATATAATACCAGCCTGTTTATTGTCCCACTGCAGGGCAAAGGCCTCTTCTCATATAGAGAAGGCATGAGCATTAATCACCACGTGCGCTTAAAGCGGATTGGCAATTTAATACTTTTCCTTCACCGTCAATCAAAAATATCCAAGATAAACTTAGAAAGTACATATGATTGAAAAATCACATTGGTACATGCCCGGGTTCGAACCCCTTACCTCGTGCTTACGAAGCGGGTGCCTTATCCACTGGACCATTTCCACTTTATATTTTATATCTTAGTTCAATAAATTTAAAATTTAAAAATAAAAGACGGAGAGGCTTTATGCAAAGGTTGAGGAGAAATTGCTTTTAGCCATAAAACATCATTGTCACTACTATTGTGCTGTTTTGTTGTTTTTTTAATAATGTCGTGTGCAATTTAGGAATACACTATTCTATAATATTCGCTTCAATTCTCCTTTTTTTTGTTTTTTTGTCATATTTCCATAACCTCACAGGTTCAACAGCGTGGTAGTGTTTACTTAGCATCAGTAGCGAAGAGTCACTTTTCCGAGGAGGAAAGCCGGTGGGACTAAAAAAATTTGAGTTTCTGAAGGCTAGTTACTCGGTGAGTAGTCACGCAAGCAGTGATGTGTATAAGGAGGTAAGGACATATTTTAAAAGGGAAGCCGGCAGGAATCGTGTTATATGGACGCTTCGCCACTGCTTAGCATTATTTTTGCAATTCTTAGAAAATAAGAGACTTGTACAAAGGTAACAGTTACCAGATGTATGCTTTTTTGTCACCGGATTTTGTCCGGTGCACGCATAGAACAGTCAGTCGATTCCTGACCAGTGACCGAGTAACACGTGGTGGTGCGCAGGCGCACCAAAATCTTATACTATTTATATCGTGTAGTATCAAGCCAGTTAACAGTAAAGTGTTATATACTGAACTCCAAACGTAACACAGATACTACACTGACATTAAAAATAAACAAATGCCTTCATAAAATAAACAAATAATATTCTTTTAATAGTTTAGCAATCATTATCATGTCAGCTACAAGACGTTCACTCCACTCCAAGGTTTTGAGTTTTTTCTTTCTTTTTTATATGGAGTCACTTTGGTAGGCTATAATATAAAAAAATATATATATATATTCTAGCCACCAAAGTGACCACCCCGCCTGATGGTAAGCAGTCAGTGGAATCCAGAAGTGGCGGCCACTATACCAAAAGCCATCGTCTTAAGCTGCTGGTATGGTGGCCTCCACTATGGCGGCTGGGAATGTGGTTAAGGGAAGGGAATGAGGGAGGTGAGGAAAGAGGAAAGGGGGGAAATTGGGCCTCCGGCGCTCTCACTCACCGAACGAAACGCAGTAGTACGGATACTACTACTCTTAAGTCGATCTTCTATGAGAGGGTAGTACTTCTCCGGACGATCCGGCTCATTCATGCTGAAATCAGCTTGGATCTACTACCGTAACTACCGAGGATCCCAACTTTTCCCTTTCCTTTTTCCTTACCTCCCTCAATCCTTTAACCTACTCAACTACCTTCACGGTAAGAAGCGGCTTCGGAGTCCCTGCATTGCGGAGCAATGCTAGGGACTCTGAGTCGTCTATGAGCGACAGTTGTCACTTAACATCTTTGGGCTGTTTGCTCGTCTGTCGGCAATAAGAAAAAGACAGTAGCTTTTGCCTTTTCCATCCATTCACAAAGGTACCGTTTGGAAGAATTTAGCGTTTTCTGCTTTTATCAGGTCGTATGTCCATCTTGCAGATACATACCATCGTTTTCCAGTCCATGGTCTCTGAACTTATCAATTTAATTACTCATTTAATTATTACGTTTTAATAATACGACATAATGATTGAATCTTATGTATTATCGCGTCATCATTGCAAATAGAAGATGAATTCACAAAGCAAGGCTAGACCTAAGGTCAAACACTATTAATAAAAGATGCCATTTTAATAGAATGCAATTATATAATACTAGTAACCCACCCCGAGTCCGTTCGTAGGTACGCTAGAATTAAAAATGTGCCGCCGGCCGGATCAAAAGTTTTAGCGGGTCGTATATGGCTTATAGCATTAAGAACGTACTCCGTACATATGTGTATGGGGCTTAATAAATAAATAATTAGTGTTTTGTGGCCACTCCTCTCTAGGAGCGGCCTCTGAAAAAGTGTTTTTCACAGAGAAAACACCAATCGTCTTTCGCCTAACGCCAGTACGTCTAGCAGTAAATTTTTAGTCTTTGGAAGGCCATCAGTGAACTTAAGGCTGATAATGTAATGTGCATTTATAAGATTATTTATCAGTTTAAAGGATTATTAATTAAAAACTGTCCTAATGAAGATAGCTGTGATAGATAATTGTGATAATATGTTATTTCCAAAAAATATTTTAATACCTTGATTGTGTTGAGTCCCTGAACTAGAACAAAAGCTAAATCATGGTCACGTTCTTATTATCGAGTGGTTAGTGGTCAACCTAGTGTCAAAATTTTCCTTGACTTGACCTAACGACTGTTATCATAATCGGGACAGAGTTTCGACTCATCTGATACTAATAATAGTAATTTTATATAAATTACTTTATATAAATAAAGAGGAAGAGTTTGTTTGTTTGAACGCTCTAATCTCTGGAAGTACCAGTTGGATTTGAAATTTTTTTTGCGTATGATAGGATACCCCAGTTCTTGAAAAACCTTATAGGCTATGTAACATCACGCTACTGGCGACGGGAGCAGAGCAGTAAGCAAAGACGCGGTTGAAATCGCGACACGGAAAGCTAATACTATATAGTGGTCATTCATCAATGGCAAGCCGCATTCTTTGTTGCTTAAACCGCTGATCGTTTACCAAACAAAAGCGCATTTGGTCCCGCATTTGGTGATAACAGAAAGGTGATGCTGTGCAATGGGCAGATCATATAGCTCGCAGAAGAAGCGTTAGGGCAGAAATATTTTGGAGTGGTGACCTCGAACTGAAAGCAGCATTGTCAGACCCTTCACAAGGTGAACCGACGATGTGTGATGTGATGGATGAGGGCGGCTTATGTCCGTCAGGGGACATCTTTTAGGTGATATGATGATGGCCCAGTGGTAAAGCAGCCTTCTATGCATGAGTATGGATTCGAGACAGGAGAAATAGTCAAAGTGTTACTGACGCGGGTGAAACAGCCGGCAAAGCTTTTATAGCGAGACGGTCTCTTTAAGATCTAATTATGCGATAAACGTTTGATTAATTAATAAAAGATTATAAGTTCAAGTTGTCGGCGATATTGATGATTAGTTTGTTTATAACATAATAGATACATAATTTATCTTAGTTGTGGATTAGAGAGGCCTTCCCTATCGACTTAAAGAAGCTGGCGTTGCATTCAACTTCTGGCCATGTTTGAGCGGGTTCAAGCAGACATACTCTTTCTGGCGACTTCCATTATACTATGCATAGATATTATTTAGGTATTACTCACTATCACATGTTCATAGTCGATTTGTTCGTCGCCTATTAGTCATCCATCATACAAATAAGGTCATATACATAATACACACGACTTTGATTGCTCAGATTGAGCGACAAAAGTGCTAAATGTTACAAGTTTGAATTCCACATGGGATAAAATTTGTGTGAACCATAACAATTTTTAAATACAACTTCCGCTATTTGGCGCAAGCGTAAGTACGTTGTTACTTTACAAAATATGCAAACGAACACAACGTACAACCAGACTTGAGCGTTTACGCGTCATAATTGACAACGTCGCAATTTAGTATCATATTTCGAGGTTTTCAATTATTATCATTTAATCGGAGTTATATTTTAAATATATGTTCTGTTTAAATGGTAGAATTAGATGAAAGCTGTATAAAAAGTAAGAAATCATTGCGTTTAAAGTTCTAGTTATATGCTAATAATACATTTGAAACTTAACTATTTTCATATTAAAATAACTGTAAGCAATATGATTACTTACTTTTTATACAGCTTTCACCTAATTCTAGCATTTAAACAGAACATATTTTTTTTTAATTTAGCTCTTAATAAATGATAAAAATTGAGAACCACGAAATATGACACTAAATTGCGACGGCGACGTTGCCACTCATGACGCGTCTCTCTCTAATCGGTCCCTCATGTCTGAGGATCGTGGTCAGCATTGGGGTAGCATCTGGAGCGGATGATCTTCCTCCACCGGTCTCGATCCAGCGCGTCTCTTACGACCGCGTGGAATTTGGAGGACGATGAGTCTTTCACTTGATCGGTCCATCTGGTTGGTGAACGACCACGCGACCGGTTGTCTTCGGTGTTCCCAACGACAATCAGTTTTTCCAGACTTTCATCGCCTCTGCGCACTGTATGGCCGAAATAGGAAAGAATGCGTTGACGCGTAAACCCTCTTAATTTTTTGTATGAACTATGCGTACAAAGTATTACTGAACCACCGCACCAAGGTAATAATATGAGGTTTTAACTTTTCAATAACATAAATGTATAGACCCTTATAATTTTATCTACATACTATAAATACATAATATATTAGCTCATCGTACAGACATGATAATTATATGAATAAATACAATATGATAATGCAATTGTTGTTGACAGTAATTGTTAGGTTTTTACTTGTTATTGCAGTCTGATGGTTTTAAAATATGACGTCAGTCACGTAAAATAATAAATATAGTCATTATATTTTGTAACAAACACCTCTTCTTATACAGAAGGTATTCATCGCTTAATCACCGACGGATTGAAGTCTTAATATTTTTATGTTTTTCTTTCCTCATGACTCATCAAGCTGGCGAAAATTTGTGGAGGCCTATGTCCAGCAGTGGCCGTCTTTCAGCTGATATAATGTTCATTTTTGCCTTTAATAAATAGCATCCGATGCCTAAACTTTCCTCTCAGGGATAGTTTTGAAGGTTGAAGGCCTGGTGGCCTTTTTACTTCTGATCAAATTCGTTGCGGGGTCCAAGACTATAGGCTTAGCAGTCCCCGGAACTCCAGAGTGTCAAAGCTCGGTGTTTTTGGTTATCACTGTTAATCCTGGCCTACAGGAGTCACAGTGGTGGGCAAGTGGGTGGTATTGTCCAGAAAAAAGGTTGATGGCCTGGTATTACTTTAGTCGCCACAGGCTTACGGCCAAGAGATGAGCTAATTTTCTTTTCTAAACCGGAACCTCACGATATATCTAAAGGATACCTTCTAATGTTTGACGTGAATAAATTTGTCCGCCGCTTTTAGTGCGGGGTACGTATGTATAGCCCACGACAACATCATCACACTAAATCACAAAATACCGTGTCACATACACACTAAACCAAAAAATTTCCTTGGCTAGCTAGAGGGTATCGGAAGCATTTCCCTAATTTAATGCTCTAAATGACATTAGAACAATTACGGCTACATACCTTCTGCAAGAATGAATTGATCCATTTCGTGAAGGTCTTCTTCTGGATGTGCAGCCGTTCTTCTTGCAGCGCCTTGATGCGGCCCTGTTCGAACTTGAGGGCGTCTTCTCGCTGGGTCATGTTTGTTCTTTGTTGCACTGCCGTGGCGTAGCCGCCGGGCTCATACTGCGGCCCTGGAGAACAGAAAAGAATTTCGTTAATATACTATTATCAGGACACGTTTGCAAACTGATGGACGTTGAGAAAGGTTCTAGAGTGGCGACCATAAACGGACGCAGCATGGGCATATCCTTAACAAGGTAGACCAACGACCTGATAAGCGTTGGGGGCTCATTGACTGGCCAAGGTGGCGAAACTTGGAGGAAGTCTATGCCCAGCAGTGGACGTTTTTCGGCTGATATGATGAACACACAATGAACCAAACGGTTTAGAAGCAGGATCTTTCGTCTGCCGGTTCAAGTTTGCTACTCCAAAACATTTTTGCAAAACGGTCTTTGTTTATTGTTCTGCGAGCTATGGGTTTAGGCAGGATACATAATTCGCAGAACAAGCAACTTATGGATGACGCCGGCTCACGACCGGCAAAGCTTTCTGGCTGCAATCATGATAATATTAGGATTTCTATTTCGATGGACCTGTAACAGGTTTCGTGATGACTAACTTAAACTAGTGTGTCGTAAGCGTAACCAGCGAAGTTCTAGTATGAGTTTATAAAATTTGTAAGTATCTATTTTATAACTTAATCTTATCTTAGAAAGAAAGAAATAAGAATATTTTTATCACTCTAATTATGTTGCATTACTGTGTAAAAACATGATGAATGATGATTGTCTGACTATGAACCATCATTTATCATAATTAGTACCCAAATGCATTATTTAATTAATTATATTACTAGCATCTCTTAATTACTATAAACTTACCATAACGTCTTGAAGGCTGGTAATCTTGGTAAGAGTAAACGCTCACGTTGCTCAGTTGCCGCTGCATTTTTGTTACGCGGCAACACTTAATACAAATGTCTCATGAGGTTGGCAATACTGGGTGCCACAGATTATAAATTATAGATATTGTTAAAACTGTGTTGTGTCACCTGTCAAATTTGACGAGTCATCATTAGATTTTTGTTGGATTCGTATTTAAATGTTCGTATGTTTAACTTATATCAGAAACTACTAGTCCTATATGATAAATAATAGCATTTGACAGTTAGTTTATAGAGGAAGGTACTAAATCATATTTCAATACGACAACACAGTAAGCAAACTTGTGATCGAATAAGAATTGTCTCTATTCTTTAAGTCCGTGGGTACCTTCACAGTAGGTCAAGTAGGTCCAAGGTTAGCTACACTACATGAATCCTACTACAGCTGATAAAGAAAAGCCTAGCACATCTGCCTACCCCTTCTGGGATAACGTTTAGATCTGATTACTTAATTGTTTTTTTTTATATTTTCTCTTTATAAATAGAACTGAGTGTGAGAATGTTTCTAAATGTAAATCTTACGACAATATAAATATTGTAACGGTACATTTCACGGTCATTAGACAATTAAGTATTTAATTTAATTAGTAGTGCTTTCTATCACCGATTGTGTTATAAACTTTCTTGTATTTAAGAGGGACAGTCACACATCAAAACACATCGAGTGTCTCTTAACCTATAAGTGACGAACACAACAAATGATGCATGTGCTATTCTTGCAAAAGCAATACATCAAATTTTCATTGCATATCCTGTAATTCTGATAGTAAACAAAAGACCTACTGTCAATATGCCGAATGCCATCAACTAATTAAGTTAATTGTACTCATCCGCTCATAATGTACTGCTCTTATTTAGGCGCTAGGTCGTAATATAGTAGTAATAGTGCTATCGGGTCGTAACGAGGGTAAGAGAGGGAAAATGCTTAAGTAGCATTTATCCCGCTCGAAAATAAAATGAGGGATGAAAAGGAAGAGATGGTTGTCATTTAATTTCATCCACATTTTTTCTATTTTTTTTCATTGTAATATACCATTAATATCATCAACAAGAATATAATTCTAAACTTGACGCTGGCAGAAATAGCTGACACAATCGTCGGCTCTGTTGCCAAAAAAAAGGAGAAGAAGAAGAAGAAGAGGGATGAAAAGCATAGAGTCCTTTCTCTGGCTTCATTGAGTGTGCTATTTTTGATCAACTGCCGAAGTCACGGAGGGTAATGTTTTTCGAGGATATGTATTATGTATATAAATTTTTTTGGCACGCTCTACAGCCTAAATGGCTTGGAGTTTTAACACATGAGGGACCTTTAGGTTCGTATTAATTGTCGAAGTGACATAGGGTATATAATACTGCAATGGAGCGTCAGCACGTAAAAAAAGGCCACTAGTACTCACTCAAAAGGCTTTATTATAGAAACTATCTCTCCGCGGAGTGGTTTCACCCGCGTCTTTGCTTAATGCTCTGCTCCCGTCGCCAGTAGCGTGATGTTACATAGCCTATAACTTTCCTCGAGAACTGAAGGATCATACGCAAAAAGAATTTTTCAAATCCTACTGGTTTTTTTTTTTTTTTTTTTATAGTATAGCCTACCAAAGTGACTCCACCCCGCCTGATGGTAAGCAGTCAGTGGAATCCAGAAGTGGCGGCCACTATACCAAAAGCTATCGTTTTAAACTGCTGGTATGGTGGCCTCCACTATGGCGGCTGGGAATGGGGTTAGGGGAAGGAAATGAGGGACGTGAGGAAAGAGGAAAGGGAGGAAATTGGGCCTCCGGCGCTCTCACTCACCGAACGAAACGCAGTAGTACGGATACTACTACTCTTAAGTCGATCTTCTATGAGAGGGTAGTACTTCCCCGGACGGTCCGGCCCATTCATGCTGAAATCAGCGTGGATCTACTACCGTACAATGGTAATCAAAAACTGGTATCCGCTATTCTCTAGATTAGAAAAAAATATTTTGCATATGATAGCCCAGTTGTCGAGGAAGGTTATACGCTATGTAACATCACGCTACTGGCGACGAGTGCAGAGCAGTAAGCAAAGATGCGGCATTCTAATACTATAATATAAACCGGAAGAGTCTGTTTGTTTGTACCAGTCGGACTTAAATAATTATTTTAGCGTGTGACAGCCTAGTTCTTGAGGAAGGTTAGGCCACTGGCGATGGGAGCAGAGCAGTAACTAAAGACGCGGGTAAAACCGCGCTGCATAAAGCTAGTAGGTAATGTACAAGTAATTAATGATCAGTTAGGCGGTACTTCATAACCGTGACCCACCGGTATAAAAGCAATTGACTATAGATAATTATTAACGCTATGTACGAATGTAGAGAACATCGAACTGTTGAAATATGAAAGGAAATTAAAAGACCACAACAACCACACAACGCCATCTAGACCCAAAGTAAGCATAATAGCTTGTGATATGGGTTCTAGAATGCGGATAAACATACTTATATAACTTCGAGTGTTCTTTTCTCGAAGGAATTTTTTGACTTAGGGTTTTCTGACAATTGGGCGTATAGCCCAAAGCAAAATCACTTATGGACTTCAGAAATACCAAAAGCTCAGTTGGGGCGAGCCTGAAATAATTGTAGCTGTCGCTATGTAAAAGAAACAGGGTGCCTAGTGCGAGTTTGTTTTACTGTAACGCGATCGACATGTTTATGACGTTCAGTACTCTGATTGGCCCGCTCCAAGCTCTTAACTAATCAGAGAGCCAAACGCGGTAAATGTTTCTATCGCGTTTACGTAAAAACAACTCGCACTAGGCCCTCTGAAGTTGAACACCGTTACTTACATAACAAGTTGCTATGCATCCGATAGCAAATACACTGACTGATTAATACAATGCACAATATCATGTGCATTACATATAATTATAAAGAACCACAGAGTACATTAAAAACTATAAACCACGGAACATAATGGTAATTCCGGGATTGCAAATAAACTGACTGATCAAAATAAAACTTTTTAACAAAAAAATTAAAACCGCCATAAAAACTGAAAAACAGGAAATATTAAACCTTGATTTTATTAACTTTAATCTAAGTTCTTCAACTTAATTTAAGTAGACCTAAGACATTTTAAGTCGGCGCTAAACAATCAATGAACAAAGTTCACTAAAATACTTTAAATTTAAAGAAATAACCAAATTGTTTCCCGATATCCTGCACAAAGTACGGCAAATCATTTACATACACAAAAAAGGATCAAGAATTGAGACCTGTTGGACGCCCATAGCAACAATCATCTCCTGTTTTCCCACCATTAGAGCTGGAAATCCAAAATTATATGGGACTAACTTCGGAGTATACCTTTTCCAATAAAAAAAGAATTATCAAAATCGGACTACTCTGTAAAAAGTTATGCGTGGTCATACATAAAAAAAAAACAAATTATACGCATCGACTTGATACTCCGTTTTTTCGTCAGTTAAATAATAACGCGCTATTGAAAACAGTAACATTTATGTAAGATCTAAGATGATTAATAGCATAATGAACTTGATTGCAACGCATAACATTTTAGAACTGCAAAATAACTTAATACTTCAACCAATGAATAATGTAATTTAAGAGTTGATCCGGTCAGATTCTCCCAGATCTGATTCCCTTTGGTTTTAATAGTGAAGAACCACATAACACATGGAATACCGTAACACGTATGTAAAGTATAATTTCGATAGCGTACGGTCACGGTTCGTCAAGTGGCCACTGACCAGGTATGCTGCTTGCATCCACGTTTTAATTATTATTCATATATTATTGTTTTGTATGCGTTAATAGTAACGCTCTTAGAGCATAACTAGAAGATACCTTCGCGCGAATTCTCCTCTCGACGAGAGAGCAGCTGGTGTCACACGTTCTTTATTAGTGACTAGGTTTTCGCAGCGCGGTTTCACCCGCGTTAAGTTACATCTTTGGTTACTGCTTTGCTCCCGTCGCCAGAAGCGTGATGTTATTGTAGCCTTTAACTTTCTTTAAGAAAGAATTATTGAAATTCGAGTGATTAGCGCGTACAAACAAACAAACAATTAAGCTTTATATAATGGCTCAACGCTCTGCTGGCGTCAAGTCATGGGCTGGATCTGTTTGCTGATGAATGGAAGTTGATTTTGTCTGAATATATGAGGTATTGTGAGACTTCAGAGCGAATGTTGTTATTTTATATTTTATGAACCGGATCGTCCGGGGAAGTACTACCCTCTCATAGAAGATCGACTTATGAGTAGTAGTATCCTTAATACTGCGTTTCGTTCGGTGAGTGAGAGTACCGGAGGCTCAATTTCCCCCCTTTCCTCTGTCCTCACCTCCCTCATTCCCTTCCCCTAACCCCATTCCCAGCCGCCATAGTGGAGGCCACAATACCAGCAGTTTAAGACGATAGGTTTTGGTATGGTGGCCAGCACTTCTGGATTCCAGTGACTGCTTACCACCAGGCAGGGTGGAGTCACTTTGGTAGGCTAATACATATAAAAAAAAAATGAGAAGAGGCCTTTCCCTGCCGTGGGATAGCAACAGGCTTTTATTATTATCATTTCTGCTTATACCTTGTGTCGGACATGATGCTACATTGTTCAATTATGAGCAGAGTGCTATCCGTTATCTGGGGATAGTTTATTGAACCGAGCTTGTCAGTTATCGACATTATTTATAATTATTGTTGAGAATTTGTGCAATATAAAATGTTGTGGAATAGTATAGCTAATATGTAGGCGAGCGATTATAAGGTGACGGCTTTGGGGATGTGTCCATTACTCCTGGACCCCACTGACTACTTACTTAGAGATAGAGTTGTCATTTGGTACGCTAATATAAAAAAAAAACTTTTTACAACCACACAAAGCCATCTAGTCCCAAAGTAAGCATATATTAATAGCTTGTGTTATGGGTTTTAATTATATTTTATTATAAACATACTTATAAACTTTTTTTTTGTAAACACATACGTATTGTACATAGTAACACCCAGGCCTATGGAAATAGCCATGTTCATGCACACAAATATTTGCACAGAGCGGGAATTGAACACGCGACCTCTGCGTGGCAGTCCATCCATACACAGTACCACCGAACCACAGAGGTTGTTGTGTGGTTCCTTCATTATGTGCTGCAGCTTTTTAAAAATGGGGCACTTTGTACTTTAAGTTACTAGTATAGCTGCTATCAGGATATGCTGGTCTTGTCTTAAGAAGTCTGTATCGCGCTCGTCGCCTGCCCCACGGCGAGCCTCGCGACGTCGCGTCGGCGCGCGCATCTATTACTATTATATAAAACGGAAGGGTTTGTTTGTTTGTTTGAACGCGCTAATCTCTGGAACTACCAGTCGAACTTGAATAATTCTTTTTGCGTATGATAGCCCAGTTCTCGAGGATGGTTATAAGCTATTTAACATCACGCTACTGGTGACGGGAGAAGAGCAGTAACCAAAGACGAGGGTGAAATCGCGCCGCGAAAGGATTCGCCGCGCGCTCTATTCTTCGCAGCCGGAGCCTAATTAAGTCCAGCCTCGCTGGACCTCGGATCGTGTCTCAATCCTGCCCTAAGATCTTTTTCTCCGTCCCTCTCTTGGTCTTACCGTAAATTCTCCTTTTATTCATATAATAACTTTGTAACTGTAAAATCGCTAATTTTCCTTCTTATCATCAACGTGACAAGTTCCAATCATAAGATGGTACAGTACTATATGCAACTGATATTTCTGTCTTCCATGGGCTATGGTTACTGTTTACCCACAAACAAAATAGCGTTTTACCTTTACAGTGTAAAATGTATGTCTTGTAAACAACTTGTAATATTTACATTATTATATCATTGAGGAGCGGTCACCCACTTTCTTATCAATATTTATCTACAATGGTACGAAGAAGACTCGAAGATAACGCGAAATTGTCAGTACAACACAGTAGTGTGTTTTAGGGTTTTTATAAAATATTTTTAAATCTGTTCATCCGTTTAGGAGCTAAGAGACAGTCACGCTGAAACCAGTGTCTTATATATACATACATAGCTTGATGCCTTTGATTCCCGAAGGGGTAAGCAGAAGTGACCACTTTTTGCCATTATTTATTTTAGGTCCCATGTAACGGGGGGCGAGCCTGTTGCTCAATTCCAGACTCCGGGCTCATACAAATTTTTCGACAGAAAAACCCAATACTACTGTACTCGACCCGGGGATCGATCCCGAGACCTCTGCGTGGTAATCCGTACATAATACCACCGAACCACAGAGGCAGTCAGATGCCATATTCATGTGTTTTGTTTAGAAAGTGAGCCTCTTACTTGGCCTTTTCTACCCTCATTCATAGCTTACACGATTTGGTTGTTTTCTTAATATGGTGTCTGCAATGTTTAAAGAACACAGCTCGTTACTGTTACCACTTAAATATAGCCCATACTAGCTGCTTCCTGCGGCTTCACTCGCGCGTAAAATGGTATGGTTTTAATTAATGTAACTCAGAAATGAGACCGATTTTCCGGATAAAAATCGTATGACACCGACTCTATGTATATTCCAATTTTCATCGAAAATAGCTCGTTTAGACGCTGAGTGCTAACTAACTTTCGCATTTATAATATTAGTACTTAGGATGCTAGTTCACCAGTTCTATAAAAGCGTTGGTTAAATATTCAGATGTGTGTGAAGTGTCTAGTGCATACAAACATCCGCTCTACGGTGAAAGTACGTGTGAAATTGCATTGTTCACTCTCACTATTCTCTTATTGTACGTTTTAATACTTTATTTATAACTTTTACATGCATATGCCATGTATCTAGCCATATTTCCTTTAAATAACACTAGCTTCGCGCAGTGCGGTTAAATCTTTGCTTACTGCTCTGCTTCTGTCGCTAGTAGCGTGATGTTACATAGCATAACCTTCCTCAAGAACTGGGCTATCATACGCAAACATAACTATTCAAATCCGACTGGTACTGCCAGAGATTAGCGCGTTCAAACAAACAAATTGGTCAAAGAAGTTCAGTTCCAATAGCCTACTATTCACGTTGTCAATGAAAGATTGCTTACTAACCTCAACGAACCATGTAACCTTGTCATCAATGGTGAATGAATGACACAATAAAATAATTGAATTCTTAGTCACGGTGTTAACTCATTTATGTAATATACTAATTCATAGATATGGAATGGAAATCTACAAACTATGTTAACAGTTCATTGTGATACTGAAAAGGTCTGGTCAATCTTGTCATATTAAAGCATTTGCAATAATACACTCGTATTAAAGTGGAAGTATTAAAGTTTGTTTTCTTGTTTAAACGCGCTAATCTTTGGAATTACCAGTCAGATTTGAATAATTATTTTTACATTTGATAGCACAGTTCTTGAGGGTTATAGGCTATGTAACATTACGCTACTGGCTATGGGAGCAGAACAGTAACCAAATAGCGCTGCGGGAAGCTAGTAATCAAGCCTGGAGTCTGGAAATTAATTAGCTAATTTGTTAATAGCACAATGTGTTCGCGCTCTGATACATGAATAGTAACGTAACAGGCGAAACGTATTATAAATTTTTGTCTACTCCCAAGGAGGAGGTGATGTTATGGAGTGTAAATAAAGATATTGCAATTAATTTGATGCAACACGCGAAACAACAGTGAAAGTAGTAAACAAAGCGAGATTTTCTCATGATATACAAAAATACCTTAATGATACTTTTTTAATTTAATGGATACCTATATCACGTCAGAAGTTCCAAAAACGATTTTAGTGGCAAATAATCATACGGTAATCATACGGCCCTGCTGTTAAGCAGTTACTGTAGTAACTATGCTGACACAATTCAAGTTCGAATCTCGTTTGAAACAAATCTTTATTAAGTCACACAGGACTTATTTCCTAACACAGGAGTTAATTTAAAAAAAAGAACATAAAAAAACGAAGGAAGTTCCGTACGCGATTTAAATTTAGAACTCGTATATGTACCCGTTTTGACCGTTGCACAAAAGTAACATTGGGTTAGTATTACCAAGAACTTGTTCACAATAGCCGCGAATACAAGGTCATGTTCGAATTTTAAACTCGGGCTGAGTCAAGTACACATTGTCAGATTATAACGACCGATTTGTTAGGACAGGTTCACACTTGGGTAACGGCCATTTAGTTTATGGTCCTGAATTAAACGTAAACAAAAAGCGTATCAAATACAAAAACTAAATTAGAATCATTTTAATCTAAGCCGTAAGTAGAAAAAAGTATTGAATGTGTACCACTTCGTGGCCATAATAGTTAATATGACGACAATAGGTAAGCGCCACGGTTTACGCTTTCAATTAATTACTCAGTCCACGCGCTCAAGATATTTTAAATTAAATATGAATACTTTCCCATTACGTAAAGTGACAATAAATAAATTTTAACAAGTAAAAATATTATTAAGAATAACAATACTAACAAAAAACTACACAGCACAGCGCTGTCTAGACCCAAAGTAAGCATTATGTTATAGAGCACTGATATGGATTCTAGAATGCAGATATAATACTTAAATACTTTTTTTGCAAATACATAGAAATTGATGGTGCCCTGAGACAGTGCGCGGCGAGGTCGCGGCAGACCGAAAAAGAAATGGCGAGACGATCTAGATAGATTTTTTGGGGAATTAGAAGGACGCGTGACCGCGATAAGTGGAAGGGATGGAGGAAGGCCTTTGCTCAGGAGTGGAACAAAATAGATTAGTAATAAAATAATAATAAATAGGTACAACACGCAGGCCAATGCAAATAGCATGTTGTTAGCTACAAACATAAGCACATGTGAGCGGTTTGAGACGATTTCTAGTCTTAGAATGACATGGCTTCTACGAATTCCCACGTGAGACAAGTCGCAGAAACTAGGTCTTGAAGACTGGATCCACAAGTTTTTATTTTTTTATTCTAATGCAACTAAGCGTTGGTACTAACTAACCTTCGTGTTAAATTCTAGTTTAAATAAGCTGCGTACCAAAGGCTTAATTAAATAAAGAAATTTATTTTAGATTTTTTTTCGTACTAAAGTGACTTTACTCTGCCTGACGGTAAGCAGTCAGTGGGATCCAGATGTGGTGAACACCATTCCAAAAGCCATCGTCTTAAACAGTGTTGTAAACAAATATTGTGTGCACAAATTTCGTGTTAAATTGTAGCAGTAGACTAGCTAGCTTACCACAGCACGGTTTCACCCGCGTCTTTGTTTACCGCTCTGCTACCATCGCCAGTAACGTGATGTTACATAGTTTATAACCTCCCTCAAAAACTGGGCTATCATACACAAAAAGAATCATTTAAATCCGACTCCTATTTCCATAGATTAGCGCGTATAAACAAACAAACTCTTCCGCTTTATATAATAGTATAGATATTTAAAGATTTAAACTTTTGTACGTAATATATTTGGTCTCTGTTAGAGTATGGGACCATCCTATCAATACCAGTGGGTGTACAGGAAATGCTAGATAACAGTTAACTGCATACTAATTATCACTGCACTCACCGATACTTGTTATCGGTACCTAACATCACGCTACTGGCGATGGGAGCAGAGCAGTAACCAAAGACGCGGGTGAAACCGCGCTGCGGGAAACTAGTAAATTATAAAGAAGTTTCTTAGATCTGTTTTTCCTTCTCCGCTTACTTCTTCCAAACCACTAAACGGATTTTGTTACGGTTTTAGCTAACGTTTAGAGCATTTCTTCTGGTAGGTTTTAAGTATATTACACGCAAGTATGTTAAAGTAGGGAAAAGCCAGGAATTTTATCTATTTTTAATTTCGTAAAAAGCTTAAAAGTTCTCAATTTCGACGCAGTCTCTAGTATATTATATTAAAAGTGTGACGACCTGTGTGTACTAGCCCTTAGGAAACGTTAGTAAAAATGGCGACGCGACGCGGTTTGAATAATGTTAGTATTTTTTATCTGTGCTGAAGTTTTTATAACGGCGAGAATATCTATGGTTTGGGTGGGGTTGTGTTATAGTCATGTATTTGATTTGATTATGGCAAAAAACTTAAAAGGCGTAATTCTTGTCTGCTTAAACTTATTTTTAGCATGATTAACCATTTTACCAATTTGGTCACACTGTTTCGGTCATTAAAATCAGAGTTTTCTAAGCAAAAAAACTATGCATATTTGTAAATATAGTTTTTATTATAATAATAGTAATGATAATAATATGTGTAAAAAATAAAAATAAACTTATATATTATTACGATTATCCTTCGCTTACAACACCAAAATAACAAAAACATGTTTATTGTTATTTATGAAAGAACACTTGAATGAACTCGCCATTCAAGTTCGAGATCAGGTTTATTTGTTATTTAATTTAGAACATGACAAATCAAAATATTTGGGTGCACCTGTTATGCCTCAGTGAAAAGTGCCATACGAGTTCGATTCCCACAAAGAATAAAACTTTGCAAAAAAGAAACAAATGGTCCAGTCCAAGAATTAGTTATATTATCACATCCACATTCGTCTAAAAATTGCCATCATCATACAAAATTATTAATGGATAGCATCCAACGAGTAAGTATAAAGTACGAGTCTACGAGTATACCTAGCGGTCAGGTTATCTTCACTAGCACAATCAGTCAACTGAATGATGTGGGACAAATCATCACATGAGAAAAGAATGATGCTAATGCTATCATCATTATATCAGCCAAAACACGTCCACTGTTGGAAAACCAGGACAAGACGCGTGAAAATCCCTGATATTATAGCCCTGAAACCCGGACATGTAAACATTTTTGAACAAAGTGTAATAAAAACAGTTGAAAGCAGAGTAGGGTGCCGGCCTAAGACTTTGTATTTATAAACCCGGACTACAAATGAAGCCTCGCCTGGACGCTCCACAGATGCCCTCTAAACTAGGACAAATCCGGGGAAATCGGGACGGATAGTAGCCCTAGATATAGGCCTCCCCAAATATCGCCACCGGTCGATCGTGCACTTTTCCATCGGCCATTCGCTTCTGCTATCGCGTGACAATTATAGTAAACTAGACCCGCCTCCTGCTTCGCATGTACTCTCATGCTTTTTTACGATGAAATTCTCGGCTTTTCTCCACTATATATGGTTTGTTTATATATATTTGGTGGCAAACAAGCATACGGTACCTGATGGTAAGTGGTAACCGTAACCTATAGAGATTTCTGTTTTCCAAGCATTGCAGAAATAATAATGCTTAGAAAACACAATCAAGCCGTTGCCGACCACGGAGAAGCGGATGAGGAAGGTAAAGAAAAAGGAAGAAGGAGGACCGAGACGGTATTTGGGCATGTAGGTATTATACTTATAAACCTCACAGAAGATATGCCCGCTCGAAGAAGAAATAACGATTTTAAACTTTCTAGTAGGTATTACTCGCCATTCTTATACATATTTATGGTGAATCTAAAATCTATCTGATTTTTCGCTGCTCATGAAAACATAACTTAAGAGAAATCTCTGTCCCCTCCTCTCAAATATCTATTGACTTTTCTTAGTCATCTTTAACAGTTGCCTACAACAGGATATGACAGTGACTTATTCTTAGATTGCACACTAACTTCAACACATTCTAAGAAACAATTTCGTAATACTATTTACGACCGAGCTACATATGGCGCGCATTTGCCAACGGTTTTAAATTTAAAATTTTGACAGCTGCCATATTTAGTAACAATGCTAGCCGCAAGGTAGCGGTTTATTCAAAAATAGTTAAGATTACGGTTTATGTGTATGAAAAGTTTGTGTGTGTTTGTGTGTAAGAAGATAAATTCGGTGCCGGAGACACCAAATCTACGGACATAGGCTACTTATCCCGAAAATTGGTCTGGTTCCCGAGGGATACAACAAAACATATTTTACACGCGGGCGAAGCCGTAGGGCTCAGCTAGTGTATAATACGATAAGTTCAAAATTTGAAAGATTTGTATGCTTTAAACAACATATTAGCGACTTCTGATCTACACGAGACACAATGTTATTTCTATTTTCTGATATAACAGCATACGAGAGGTTAAAGTTTTATGAACTACTAATGTAAGGTGCCATGTAACAGAGAACAAGCCTGTTAAATTTACCGGGCACAATTTCAGATTTAGAATAATTTCTGAACATAATACCTAACCCTTTCAAGGACACTACTGTAGACACAATAGATGTTTTATTGTCATTGTGGCTATATACGTTTATTGTCCCGGAATGTGTTAATATAGAAAGAAAGAAAGCTCAGTAGGACCACGGGTACATAGTAGTATACTGTGGTCCCAAAAGTAGGACTAATCGGTAGGACCACGGCCCATAACGCTTTCATTTTGATACGATGGATAGGTACCACGAATCCACGAGAGTACGAAAAAAAAGAAAGAGATTTATTGTTAAAAACATAGCCACAATAAGAATCATATCACTACCCGACCCGGAGGTTGAATCCAAGGCTTCAGCATGGTAGTCCGTACACAGTACCACCGAATCACATAATATGCAGTCATTAATTAGCTTTAAAATATTTTATGTAATAAATCCTACTACTTAATTAATATTATAAATACGAAAGTTAGTATGTGTGTGTGTTTGTTACCACTCAGAGCCTAAACAGCAGAACCGATTTCGATGAAAATTAGAATGTAGATTGAATCGGTGCCTGAAACCGACAACGGCTTTGGTTTGGTTTCCGAGGGAGACAAAACATATTTTACGCGCAGGCGAAACCGTGTGGCTTAGCTTGTAGCTAATTAGTACGAAATAATTACTGTTAATTGTGCAATATAAACATGTTGGCATAATTATACAATCATTATTACTCTTCATATTACATTCAAATGATGAAAGAAATTGTTCAAATGTGTAGACGTTCTAGATATTATCGGCCACAAACATTATAAACTTACAAAATTCGCACTTTCTTTCTAATGTTAGTAGAATTTTTTTTTTTTTTTTTTATAGTATAGCCTACCAAAGTGACTCCACCCCGCCTGATGGTAAGCAGTCAGTGGAATCCAGAAGTGACGGCCACTATACCAAAAGCTATCGTTTTAAACTGCTGGTATGGTGGTCTCCACTATGGCGGCTGGGAATGGGGTTAGGGGAAGGAAATGAGGGACGTGAGGAAAGAGGAAAGGGGGGAAATTGGGCCTCCGGCGCTCTCACTCACCGAACGAAACGCAGTAGTACGGATACTACTACTCTTAAGTCGATCTTCTATGAGAGGGTAGTACTTCCCCGGACGATCCGGCCCATTCATGCTGAAATCAGCGTGGATCTACTACCGTAAAATTAATTGTAGATACAAATCATCAATACTAATTATATAAAGCGATAGAGTTTGTTTTATTGAACGCAGTAATCTCTAAAACTACTAGTGGGATTTGAATTATTTTACTTTTGATAGCTCAGGTTTCGATGAAGGTTATAGGCTATAATATAACATCACGCTGCGAGCGCCGGGAGCAGAGCAGTAACGAAAGATGTAACAAACCGCGCTTCGGGAAGCTGGTATTCGGACTACCGGAGTTTAAGACAGATTAGGGTTATTGGTAAGGCCCTTACCGGAAGGTTTATATTGATAAATTTTCTCAAAATCCCAAACGCACCGTAAAAATTGGAATATGCTTAACTTTTTTGAGTACGTTTATATACATATCGTGCCATACCAAATGTGTTTACAACATACCTAATTACAAATCTTTTTGTTTTGAACAAAATTAATTATTGTGTAAATCGTTAGGAAATTTTGCAATTACCTAATTGTTAATCGAGTTAATATATCTATGTACCTATATAATCTGTATATCATTGCTATATCTATATAACTGCATTATTAGCTACGCATGAGTCATTTGATTCATCATAATCATCATATTAATACGTGAACAACAAGAATAGATACTTATGAAGGCTTCTTTTGTTTCAATTTCTTTTTTTTCTTTTTTTATATTATAGCCTACCAAAGTGACTCCACCCCGCCTGATGGTAAGCAGTCAGTGGAATCCAGAAGTGGCGGCTACCATACCAAAAGCTATCGTCTTAAACTGCTGGTATGGTGGCCTCCACTATGGCGGCTGGAAATGTGGTTAGGGGAAGGGAATGAGGGAGGTGAGGAAAGGGGGGAAATTGGGTCTCCGGCGCTCTCACTCACCGAACGAAACGCAGTAGTACGGATACTACTACTCTTAAGTCGATCTTCTATGAGAGGGTAGTACTTCCCCGGACGATCCGGCCCATTCATGCTGAAATCAGCGTGGATCTACTACCGTACAAAATCTTTTTTTGATAGTTCTTTTGATAGTTTTGGACTAAAAATTACTACTTTCCCTAATCTATATTTATTTTATAAAGCGGAAGAGTTTGTTTGTTTGAACGCGCTAATCTCTGGAACTACAAGTTGGATTTGAATAATTCTTTGCGTATGATAGCCTAGTTCTTGAGGAAGGTTATAGGCTATGTAACATCACGCTACAGGCGAAGGCAGCAGAGCAGACAATAAGTTTCAATTAGAACGTTTTCGGGTCTTCACGATTACGCGTTCATAACATATCTGTTAAATAGAATATCATTAACAGATAGATAGGAAATCCAAGGGTTTCAAAGACATAATGACAATGTAAGCGTATTAGTAATACATATTTTAAAGAATACTCTTAAAGGACAAGGTACGTGATACTATTTTAAGTGTATTGATAAACGATGACGTACTACAGATAACTTATCACCCAAGGTATGTTGGTATCAGAGATAGTATGCTACTTAATTTATATGTTACATATGTCTTGTATATAAAAATTGTAGTAGCCATCGATAAATATCGTTTAAATCATACTAATATTATAATTCGAAAGTAACTCTGTCTATCTTTTACGCTTTCACGCCTAAACCACAACGGATTTTGATGAAATTTAGTATAGAGATAGATTAGACCTTGGAGAACAACATAGGCATATCTTTTATCGCAAAAAATGGCTTATAGGTATTGAAATAGAAGATGAAAGTTTGTATGAAATATCGTCAATGTTAACAGAGATATAACCGACATCCACGCGGGTGGAGCTGGCAACAGCTAGTATTCTATATAAAACGGTAGTAAATCCTTGCTGGTATTAGCACGAATGTACCGGATCGATAACGAAAGGCCTATTCTCACACAGAGAAGGCATGCATGAACACCACGTTCAAGACAGATTTGCAATTTCAGACGTTCTAAAATAGTTCAGGTATAGTTAAAATGCTGAAATTATATTGTAGACATATGACACAAAGCGGAAAAGTTTGTTTGTTTGAACGCGCTAATCTCTGGTACTACCAGTCGGATTAGAAAAATCTTTTTGCATATGGTAGCCCAGTTCTCAAGGGAGGTTGAAACTAAGGCTATGAAACATCACGCTACTTGTGACGGGAGCAGAGCAAAGACACGGCTGAAACTGCGCCGCGGAAAGTTAGTCAATTTATATAATAACATACATAAATATCATTACACCTACAACAAAGGGTAAGTAGAGGCTTTAATACGCCATTAGCTACGATCCGGGCATATCTTCTCGCTTCTTTAACATTAGTTAAAGTCTTAAGTCATTAATTGGTCATAAACTCATAAATTAAGAAATTATTTACACTTAAGAAATGTTGACTGCGTCTGTGGTTGACAACCTACTGTTTACCGAACTGCTAAAAGTCTCGGATTCTACGCCGGATGAGGTAAAATAATATTAACGTTTTTGACGAAAATTTATTGGTCCAAACAATTTTTTTGTTTGGACCTACAATGGCTTGCAAAGCGTTTTACATACAGACAGAGAAGAATAGCGTGATATTATATATATAACAAATGTTTAAAAATTAAACTTTAATGATCAAAAATGCTACCATCTAAAGATCACGACCTCATTTAAAATAAGTTAGAAATACGTCAAACAAAATAATGTGAGATCAACATTTTTGCTTCATTTTTTTGTTGTCTGTATAATAAAACCTAAACATATTCGACGATGATGTAATTAATTAAGAATTTAGCGATTGTAATAATTACTCTATGTAAGCAGATGTTTATACCTAATACTTCAATCTAACTTCAATTAATTATGATTAAAAAAAATGTATCCCAAAACTTTTTGACGGTAAGAGACACGAAAAACACCAGTAAGTAGTAGAATATAATAATAATAATAATAATAATAATAATAATAATAATTTATTCATAAAAAGTTACAGATCAACTTACACTTATACTAAATCTGTTTAAGTTTACTTAATATAATTTTTGAACTCTGGTACCCAAGGTAAGATTTAACTTGTGTTTTGGGTACCAGGCTCTCACACAATGTTTAAATACACAACAGATATAAGTACAGCATTACATAATATTTATTGGTATGTGTTTGTGTGTGCGTATGTGTGTGCGTGTGTGTGTGATATGTTCTGTTAGCGTTCCTACCAAACTGCTGCGTTTAGAGGAATACCCCAGAGATACGTTTAGAAACTGTAATCTAATTGTTAAACTAAACACGAATCCAACAAAAAGGCCAGTGACATCAAAAAAAGGAAATTAGCACTGCACATCAATCCAGTGAAAGCACGCAAAAATGCCACTTCACACACGAAACGAAAAAAAACACAATTAAAAAAATACACTTTCCGAACGAAAAATATAACTTCACACACACCTTCTAAATTTCAAAATATTAACCGTTGGATTTCAAATTTGGATTACAAAATCACTATTTCCAACCATCACTTTAAACCATAAATAAAAAAGTACGTCCGCGTGCGGCGAGCGGTTGCCAATGACTGATCACTTCACAGAAGAGACTCGTTAGCGAATTACCGTTTAGTTTTAGGGGCCAGTAACTTGATGAGTGAACGACGTGTATTTTTATTTTCCTTTTAGTAAATACTATTATATTTGAGAGCGAGAGTGAAGTCTAGATAGTATCAAGCTACAGAATTGCACTGTTTACAAAGAAAAACTTTATTATTACCATATTTTTATTATAACTTTTATTTTACAATGTTTTCATCGTCTCTAAATATAAGTCGCTGTTTTTTCTGTCTGTTTATCTGCTAACTTCTTCTAAACCGCACAATGGATTTCGATACGATTTTTACTAACATTTAGAGCATTTCTTGTTGGGTTTATAAAGGATTATGGGCATACATACATTTCATAGTATAAAAACACCGAAGCGAATAACGTACACGGGTGGACATTTCTATCCCATACTTCCACTTCGACCTGGAGCACTTTTCCACTTCAGGCTGCCCATATTCAGTGATTTTCTGTACCAGGTCATCCTGTCATCATCCTATGAAGAGTCAGCATCTACATAAGCGACGAACCAACAAACAAATGGTAAATAGTAACTGTCACTCATTGACTGTAAAGCCATTGCATATCGAGAAAATAATGCTCTCTTTAAACCTCGTTGCTGCCTCGTGACTATTATATTCTTATCGAGTGGTTAGTGGTCAATATAGTGTCAGGGTTCAGGTCGCCTATAGAGGCTTCCGACTTGACCTAACGACTGTTATCAACATAGTAAGATACCCTTGGCCTTCGAAGCATAGAAATTCTTATTAAATTAATCCTATCTTACAATAGCTACAGTATACGTGTTTTGTTCTAATATTTCCTCTAACCTTGCATACCAATTCTCTTAATTAAGCAATTTAAATTTAGTTCAATTGAATTTTAACTTGCAATAATAGCGAATTCCAATCAAAATACAATAAATTCACTATTTTTAAAAGATCTTATGTATATTATCTATAATATGTATGTATTTAAAAAACAAAAAGTGTATATAAGTAGTATATCAGTTGTTTAGTACCCATAACACAAGCAAATATAATTGCTTAATTTGGGGCTAGATGGCGTTGTGTGAATGTGGTAGAATATTATTATTATTATTATAACGCGTGAATTGATAGGTCATATTGAGTCTATCTAGGTAACTAATGTTTAGGCAATAAGTCTATTCTAGGTTATATAGATACACTAGAGCTCCTCACTTCGCATCGGTGTTAAGTTTTTGCTTGTTTTCTGCTTATCACAATATAACACAGTAAAAACCACTTCTAAATCCATTGGGTAGTTCTCGAGATTAGCGCGTTCAAACAGAAAGATGCTTTCTAACGACTTCCTTTTATACTATGTATGTATAGATACTAATGGACATGTAAGTTTGTTTGTCCTATGATAGGACTGTCGCATCACCTGCTAAGTGTGGTGATTAGAAAAATACCTTAAGTCCTCAAATATGGTCTTAGTGAATTGTTGGACATAATATAATAAGAAAGGATAAATGCGTTCATACTTTCATGTCCGCCGCGCCGCCGTGGTCCTATTTTTATTGAGATCGGGGCTAAATAATTTTCTCTTGCATTCTTTTTTACCAACTGTCATCTGAGAGTATTCCTCCTTGAACGCACCAGTTTGGTGCGCTAACAAAAAAATGTACTACTGATACATTTCGAGTAATCCTTTTGGTACTTAGAGCATTAAACAAACCGGAGAGGCCACTGACAGGCGTACCCCTCTGCCAAAGGTACCAGCCCACCGGTCATACCCGTTATATAAAACTAGTTGACGCGCGTTCCGCATCATAAGTGACCTATCAGTGCATGCGTAATAGCGTCTCAATAGAAATGCCGAATTGCAGTGTATTTTGGTGTAAAAAGCGTTCAGCGACATCAAGTCTACAAAAGGATAATATTACATTCCACCTGTAAGTATTATTTTGTTCTAATATTATTAAATAAGGCATTAAATTAGCAATTTAACCAAATAAAATGCTAATCAACAAGTGTTGCCAGGCTTATCATCAATACTCCAATCTGGGGTAATATTTTAAGTTGAATTAACATAAAAACTAACCTTTCCTTTTTTATATCTCGCCTTGTTGACATATCTAATAAGTTTCATTTTGGATGTACATTATTGTGTCACCGTTCCCATATTTATTTATTTTTAATTAAAACCAATGTTTTTTTTACCAAGTAATGCACAAAATAATATTAAATGAACAAGTAAAATGAGATTATAAATCCAAATATACAAGATTAGTGCACTTTATTCCGAAAGATAATTACAAAAATAAGCGTATTTATTTTTAAGAAACTGGTCACACTTTAGCATAATTAGAGATGAGACAGTTTAATCACAAATATCGATATTGGTTTTTCAGTAATAAATTAATTTTTTTTTGTTTGTTTTAGATTTTCAAAAGAAGCAGCGCCTCGAGTCGCTTGGGTCCAATATTGTAGGAAACATATAAGTGGGTTCCTAAGCGTACAAGTATCTGACTAACAGCTTAAAAGACAAAGCCTTCTGTGCTGCCAGCACTGCTACCTCCTCCCTACCCCCCAAGCGGCGGAGAGCTCAGTTTTTAGCAAGTAAACTCGCTGTGCGCTACCTCCTCTTATTGCATTACCTAGGATTAGTTAAACTAGATTTATAAGGTTAATTTAAATTGCACAGTTTTTCAGTATTTTATTATACCTACTTAAATAAAGACTTTCTGAAATATATTCTGTTGTTTTTTTGTTATCTGAACAGATAAAATATCTCTCTAATAAAAATCTACTCATACATTCTCATGTCAGTGTCTTGTTACTATGTAATCAGAACAAAATACTCCAATTACAAGCTCTGCTTAGTTGGAACGAAATTTAATAGCAACAGACAATTAATTCAAAGTATTATTTGGTTTGAATATACATACATACTTAGGAATAATACACGTAAAATTGACACGTAATAATTAATTACAATCTTTAATCCACACTAGAACAAATTTCAACAAGTGGTGGTTACTGAACATACATCCTTGTGCGCAGTAGTAAAATAAAAAAAAAAGAGTGGGTACCCATGTACGCACGTAAGAAGTTATACTTCTTTGGCATAACAATCCGAAAATACCAAATAATAATACAACGCATACATACATAAATATTTGAATTGATATAAACGCCAATATATTTTTTATTTATTCACACAGTTTATTTGTACTGATACGACACACAAAGATCCGGAACTAACTTCAGTGTGTAAAAGGTTCGCAACTAACTTCAGGGTGTTGCTTTTTTCTGTCGGTGTGCGCGCGCATCGTAAAAATTCACTCTCATCATTTTTCCCAATCGCGCCAAAAAAAGTATAACTTCAAAAAAAACCGGCTAAATGCCAGTAGGACTCGCGCGCCGAGGGTTCCGTACTATCAGGGATCGGAAGTATTGAATAAACATTAGTAAACATAGTAGGAGAGCCCGACCGCATAACCAGATTTGTTTGTCGAACAATGTTTAACAAATAAATTTAGCCCGACCGTATGACGGGACGGGCTTTTTTGATAATAATTACAAAAAAGTGTGCTAGTTAGAAACACTGTTTTATTCTTCCTGTAATATTGACATAAACATGAATTAACAGAATTACTTCTAGTTAATTCATGTTTATGAACTATTTACTTTACTTTCATCTATTTCAAAGTGCTTAAATAAAAAAAAAAACCTTAAAATTATAATAGATTATTATTACCTAAAAAAAAACTGTTTTATATAATATAAGATAATGCTCATTTTAATAAGCAAACATAATAATCATGAAAATAATTAAATCTTTCGCGTACTTATATGAAATCCTAAACATCGATACTAAATATCGACAGAGTCAAGCTCTAACTGTTTTACGCTAAGGAAGCGTAAACTGATAGATGTCCCTGTGTGTGAATGTGATTGTGTGTTTAGTTTAAGCTAGTGTGTAATAATTTTATTGTGTGCGTGTATAACGACGCGATTTAAAAATGCATTAGTAGTTAACATTGTAATTAGTGTGCGTTGCTCGCGTTACCCCGTCCCCCGCCGAAAGTGGCAGACTTTTGCGCAAGGGAAATAGAGCGCGTGTGCACTCCTGTTGGTTTAATGCTCTAAGTTTTGGTACGTTTCAAAATTGGTGCGATTCGAGAAATGCGCTGTCATTTGAATACACACTCCCAATAATGTCATCTTTCATACAATACACCCATCTTTTCTATCACATCATCACCAGTTTAAGGCACTCCACAGCTGGATACAAGCCACTCTCAAAGCGCGCCATCTATATCATTTTTTTTATTAACCTGCACTGTCCCTATTCTGAGCAAAGGCGTCCCATACAGACTACAGTCTTTCACACCTCTACTTGATGACAACCTCGTCCAGTTGCCCTAGAAGGCAACTAGGACATCCCGCTAGTGTTTTTTTGGGTCTAACGCGGCAGCGACGACTTTTCTGTTTATAATCAGTAAAAATTCGTTGCGATCCAACTAAGTTTACAACGCTTGGGGTCGGATCTTCCGGTTCATACAAAAACTTAAATCATAGAAACATGGATACTTTAAATAGAGCCACGGGTGTACCGCACGTGTTGCCAACATGTGTTCACCATATTTAGCCTGTTATTGTATTTGTTTATGTTAAAGTAAAACGAACTTTGTTAGTAGTTTTATAATGTCATAAAGCCGCCATGGATGCCACCTTGTTGACAGGCTTTTGTAAAGATGTCCACCATTCCCAAGTCCTACTGCTCATCACTTAGAGTATACACTTTGACAGACAAATATTTTTTTATGACATTTTCAATTGCGTACTTTTTAATTTTACCTTAGACATTAAAGATTTACGGTGAAAGATAACGTCCAGTTAGAAACCGGCGTTTAGTTAGAAGGATACAATTAATTAAATTTAATGTTTTAGTAGGCTAATTATAAAAAAAAGTTTTGGCGTCCGGACTTTTAGTCTGGTTTCCACCAAAGCAAAATAATTAATTTTTACGTAAACTTTACGTAAAACAATTAATTAATATTTATTTTTAAAATCCCGGGATTGTAGTCGAAATCCCGAGGTATATCCATCTTCAAATATATGTTTGCGGTCAATAAACCAAAAAATCTCTACCTATTCTGACCTCTGTTTATGATATTGTCGTGTACTTTATGTATGTACTCCGCAGACAAATTTCTCACGTCAAACATCAGGCATTATCTCTAATCTCTATGTCTCTTAACTACAGAAGTACCTATAATTACATTATCAATCTAAGTATAATAATTATTTAATTACAAATAACATTAACCCCATTTTCCTTATCAACAGTATTTATAAATTAATTGCTCAGTCAATGACTCCTCTTTATTCGTTACTAGCTTCCCGCAGCGCGGTTTCGCCCGCGTTTTCGGTTACTGCTCTGCTCCCGTCGCCAGTAGCGTGATGTTACATAGCCTATAACCTTCCTCAAGAACTGGGCTATTATACGCAAAAATAATTATTCAAATTCGATAGGTAGTTCCAGAGATTAGCGCGCTCAAACAAACAAACTCTTTCGTTTTAATATAATAGCATAGATTGTACACAACTGAAATGCATTTAAGGCCGCTATTAGACATAATATCATAGAAATATGATCAAAGATGTGTAAGTCATTTTTAAATGAAGAACATATGACGGTATAATAACTACATGTGATTATCTATGATCATAGTTTGAGGGTCGCCGAACTATGATCATAGAATTTGACAGATATGAAATCATATTTCTATGTTAATGTAACACCGCTTTATGACAGATTAAAATAATTACGTCTATTACGTATTTTCACACACATTTACCGCATTGCCCACTAGCGAACTACTAATATGACATAGTTCAAAATTATTTTATTATTAAAGACTGTAGAAAAATAAAATTATAAATAAATAATACTATTAATAAATAAAAAAATATAACGCAATAATTATGTTATAAGTACCTATCATAATTATACAACGATTATTTTATACGTTCAATCTCAAAAAAATAATTATTTACTTTCAAATTTCAAGAACTAGGCGACCTAGAACAAGTTACTCTAAATATAAAGCAAAATCGTGGATTTCTTGTTTTTTAAAACGACATAATGATACAATATTTTTTTACATGTGGCAACAATAGAAGGATCTAAACCGTCAAAATAAAAAAAAAACAGTGCTCTGTGGTATAAAGTTACATGGCGTCCACACGTTTCAAATTTTTTTTCGCTTTCTAAATTATCACAAAGGCTTTTTAATATCTTTTATTTTAAAAATGTATCACCTCTGTGTCACGAAAACACGACATTCATAATTTATCATTTTACTAGCGACTCGCTAGTAAACTGTTACTTCGCACGTGGGTGACCACTTTATCACTATGGTGGTGCTTTCTTCACTGATTACTAGAATGGCTGATAATATCACAAATATCATGGTTTTGGCAATTTCTGAGCCTCAAGCTACCGTTTAAAGATGGACTTTTAAGGCAAATTAAAAGTTTATAACATGTTTCTTTTTATTCCCAACGGTGGCAGACGAGCCTAACGGGAAGAGAGTGGGGTAGCGAGGAAATAATAAAGGCGCGCGAAAAAAAAAAGGAGCGAATTGGGCCCCCGGCGTTTAAACTCACCGAACGAAATGCAATATTTTTTTATACAACTTTGGTGGCAAACAAGCATAACTGATAGTAAGTGGTAACCGTAACCTATATAGATGGCTATGTTTTCCAAGCATCGCACAAGTAATAATGCTTAGAAAACACAACCAAGCCGTTGCCGACCACGGAGAAAGGGGCGAGGAAGGAAAATGGAAACGGAAGAGGACCGAGGGGGTATTTTGGATGCCGGCGCTCTCACTCACCGAGCAAAACACATTAGCATGAAAACTAATATTCTTACGTCGATCTTCTATGAAAGGGTAGTAGGTACGTCTCCTGAAACTCTCATGCTGAAACCAGCGTGGTTCTACTACCTTACAAATAGTATGAACACTAACTCTTACGTCCGATCTTCTATGAAGGGGTAGTACCTACTTCTACGGTCGATCCGGCCCATTCATCCTGAAACCACCTAACTATCGATGACCTTGTAAAGCCTTATCAAGAACACTAGCGTATGCCAAATTATTATAGATGCTTGGCACTCAATGTCTTATCCAATCACGACTTGCATACTAATGGGTGTCTGTCGTGATGACCTAGTGGTGACGAGGTTATGCGTTTGAAAACAATGGAGTTTTCCAAATTCATAATCAGTTTCTAAATTTACATTAAACTTCTGACTTACGGTGAAGAAAAGTTATTTAAGAAAACCTAGTCTTGTAAAAAAAAGTGAAATTGCACATCGAACTTTGAGCTAATGATCTTCTCAAACCTTCCATGTGAGAAGTCTTGCAGCGGTAATATTATGAATGCTTAAGTAACAATCTTTGAGCCAAAACCTTGTTAAATACGGTCACCAATCTATGCACTGATTGCGACAAGTATGCTTAACCTTACTGGTGCTAATATATTTCTACTCCTTTTATCATGGAAACTGAGCCGAATATAATGCTATTTTCGCTAGCGTCTGACCTCGATAATGCTATTTTTTTTATTTGCAATAGCAAAGGCATAACTAGCGTTTCCTAGGCCCATGCGTATAATACTTAACTCTCATTTTGAAAATAGAACTAAACCTTCGGTTAGCATTACGTCAGCCGTGATTATAGCATGCTAATGTATTGCTATCAAAGTATAATATGACTCTTATTTCTATGCATTACGATTCAAAATTGTCTGTGTTTTAGTTTAACAGCTGTATAATAATATTGTACACAGTTATGACCGCGTTGGGTGACCTTATGGCGTTATTAATAATAGTATTAAATTCAAATAATTTTTTGTTGCGGTTAAGATAGCGGATGAATAAAATTGAATATTATCTGCCGTTTACATAAAATTAACTGTTTTTTTAATCTATTGACATTATATGATATTATTGAGATAAATAATTAATTTAAATCATATGAAGTATGTCATTATTATCATCTCAGAGGCCGCCATACCTTGATGAGCCTTGATAGTGGCTACGAGCCCATTCGACCCTAAAGATTTTACCCTGCATTAAAAGTTGTAGATTCGACCCTTTTTTGAAAGTCCATTCGTACCTATTTTAGGTACGAATCCAGAAAAAATAAAAATAATACTTATTTTAGAACCCATACGTATACTTCATTGGGTTTTCTACAATTTTAGAAGGAAAACAGTACAGTCAGAAAAAAAACTCATTTCAAATTATGTTAAAATATTTATTGTATTACTTAACAATATATCGGTTCTTAGAAAGATCTTTTCGTTCGCCTCTAAGAATGTTGAGAAAAAATCCGAGGTTATGAATGATATTCTGAATGAAGAGCTTTTTACTAAAAGAAAACTTACTAGAATAAGGGGAAAAATATAAATATTGTTTAGGGTCGAATGGGCTCATAGCCTGGTAGTCTATCTATACATACATACTCGTAATATAAAAGGAAGTCGCTGAAAAACGTCAGTCTGTTTGAAATTACTAATCTCAAGACCAGCTCAATGGATTTTGATACAAATTTCAATGTTATGCAGTGCGATTTTAAAGTACATTTAAGTAAATTAAACCAATTAAACCAAGTCGCTGGAAAACATCTGTCTGTATAAATAGCAAATCTTAGAAAACAACCATTCAATAGATTTGGATGCGATTTTCACTGTTATATTCTCCGTTTCCTATAGTTTCGGGTTTTCAGGTTTCGGTACATATTATACCTTACGGCAGCGCGGTTACACCCGCGTTAAGTTCCATCTTTGGTTACTGGTCTGCTCCCGTGGTCACTAGCGTGATGTTACATAGCATATACTGCCTCAAGAAATAGGCTATCAAACGCAAAAAGAGTTATTCAAATCCAACTGGTGGTTCCAGAGATTAGCGCGTTCAAACAAACAAACTCTTGCGCTTATGTATTAGTACAGATTAACCTGAAATGTATAGGAGCACGTATGTTTTATAAAACAAAAGGTGAACGTTTATTGTGTTATTATTCCCGCCAAGCGCCATATTGTATTATAGTTGCGCGCGCATTCTGTCACGTTCCGCTAAACGCAGTGATTTACAGGCGGCGCGGAATGTCGAGCAGGTGAAATTGACGCTTTTTACTCCATTATGTCAACTAACATTATTTAGATTGTTGCTTATAACAGAAATATTCCTTGTAATAACATTATTTAACGTCAAAAATAAATAAATTACAAGAAGATTTCGGAAGTTTACAGCACGACATATTACATTAAGTTTCTAAGAATATGTTTTTGCAACGGTGATTCATTCGCGTTCTGTCGTCCACCAACAAGACGGACAGTAGCGGCTTCGAAAAGCCCCTGGAATTGTACAATTCCATGAGCGACAGTTGCCACTTACCACCAGGTGGGCTGTTGGCTCGTCTGCCAACGTAGGCAACAAAAAAAAATAGCCTATTACTGTCCCACTGCAGGAAAAGGCTTCTCCTTATACAGAGAAGGCGTGAGCATTGATCACCACTCTTCAAAACGGAATGACGTCATAAAGACAGTCGGAAAACAATAGCTACAGGCCTTCAATGAGGCCTAACTGCCCTCTTTAGAAATCAGTACATGAGACCTATATTTTAATAATAGCGGCCGACCCGGTTCGCACGGGTGGACATTTTCTCTTCACCTCGTATGGGAAGAAGTGTTTTTTTTTTCTTAATTACAGACAATTTTTTAATTTTCTCTTCGTAAGAACCATTCTCGTACTTCAAGGTTCAGCTGCTCTCGAGATTTGTGCAACACATTCAGCGATTCATTTTTATATTATAAGATACCTACCTGAGATAATGATGGTCATACTGAAGGGTTAATTCATTATGGCCTCATTGCTCATAGCACAAAGTAGTACGGCTACTCTGTGCTCGTAGCATGATTATGCTTGCTCGAGGGCATTAGTAGAAATTTCAAAAATCACACTGCTCAATACGAAATCTCGAAAATCACTACATCTAGGAAGCATATCCTACTATTCTACTAATATTATAAATGCGAAAGTTTGTGTGTGTGTGTTGTTTTACCATTCAGTGCCGACTGAACCGATTTAAATGAAATATGGTATGTAGATAGATTCGATGACGGAGACGGACATTATGATACATTTTATCAGTCAAAATCAGTCTGGTTCTCGAGTTTATTACATCCAATTTTACGCGCGAGCGAAGCCACCGGGCGCAGCTAGTAACACATAAGAAATTAGGAAGAAAGATATAAGAATAGAAGATAAAAAGAAGTCTTAAAAAAATTACTAATCGAAAAAGAGTAACCGTAATAGAAAAAAAAACCGTGAGTTTCTGGAAGTGTGACGCTAAGTCCAAGTTTCCTCACGTTTTCCATCACCTGACAAGCCCGATATTATTAATATTAACAAACAATAACTCTATATTTTATTATAAACCGTTAATTAACAGGAAACTGAAGAATAGTGCCATAAATAGCATAAACAACAGCTCTAGGATGAATTCCAATGATTTAGTGCGAGAATGTTTCGCTCTTCCTTATTTGCACTGGTACTGCTTAATTAAATAATTAGTATTATTATACCATAACGGTTTTCTCGGCAGGATTAGGCAGAAGTGTGTTACTGATGTACAGTAAAAAAATATATTACAAAGTCGCCTCATAACTATGCAAAACCAATACGCAATACTAGTTTTCAAGCTGATGTGTTTCGCTTAGAGTGAGAGCGCCGGCAACAGTTCAAAATCGTCTCGGTCCTTTCTTTTCCTTTTCCCTTTCCTCATCCCTTGTTCTCTACATGGTCAACAACTGCTTGGTTCTTTTGAGCATATTTTTTAAATAGGTACAACTCCTGAATAAACGTTGTGTCCGGAACAATCAATCAAAAAGTTTTGTCCCGTGTGGGGATCGAACCCACAACCTCGTGCACAGCAGTCGCTTGCGCTGCCACTGCAAGGTTTTGAAAACACAGCCATGTCATTACAGTTACCACTTACCATTAGGAGGAAATGCTTGGTTGTCAAAGTTGAAGAAAAAAAAACAATCCGTTGCTGACCATAAGCAGAAGGGGATGAGGAAGGAAGTGGAAGAAGACAGAGAAGGTAATAGACCTTTGGCGCTCTCAATATTTTTTATTAAGTTTCAAATACGTTTATTAATGGAGAAACATCTTAAGACAGTTTTAGCTTAAGAGAACAATATAACGCTAGAGCGCGTTAAATCGCGACCTTGTTGATAAGAACTGAGATCACACCTCATATTGTTGCGGCGCCACAAGGTAACACTGAGAAATAATAACATACACTAGCTGTTGCCCGCATGAATATCGAGTTTTCTATATAAACTTTCATCCCTTATTTCAACTCCTGCAAGCCATTTTTCCGCTATTAAAGATAGCTTATGTTGTTCCCCAAAGTCTATTCTATCTCTATACCAAATTTCATCAAAATCTGTTCAGTGGTTTAGGCGTGAAAGCGTGACAGACAGACAAGAGTTACTTTCGCATTTATAATATTAGTATAGATTAAGTCTGTCTAGGACTTAATTACCCTATGGATCTCATCCGTCCACGTAGAGATATCGGGTTCGATTCCCGGTTCGGGTAAAGTGATATTGGGTTTTTCTGTCAAGAACTTTTCAGTGTTACTCTGGAGTCTGGTGTCCGATAAATGGCAACAGGCTCCCCCTCTGTTACTTGGAACCTATCTATGTAACTGATTAAAACGTGACACACACCTCTACTTACCCTTTAGTGCTTTAGGGAAAAAGGGCCAAAACTATGTATAGAGGCAATTACAACCTCGTAAAAAGACGGAGCAACTCGTTAGTCTAATTTTTTTACTCTGGTGACAAAAAATCATGATATCCTATAATGCCTGCATAAATGCATAGCCATGTCGGCTATGTTTTCTAAGCATTGAAAAATAATGCTTAGAAAATAACTAAAAGGGAGGAACAAAGTAGTAATTAATTGGGCTGCCGTCGCTCTCACTCACACATTAGTAAGGAAACTAATATTTTACGTCGATATTCTATTGAGGGTAGTATTTCCCCGGTCGATTCGGCACATTCTTGCAGAAACTAGCGTGGATCCACTACCGTAGTCAACAATAAAAATATAAAAACGCATCACTTTAGAGATAATCAACGTTATTTATGAGTATAACGTTGTGTTATCTTTGTTTTCCTTGACAATGTACAAATATTTGCTTATTTAGTTTCAGACTATAAAATTAATTAAGTTGCATTTGGTTTTAGCCGAAGGTCGAAACCTAAAAGAATTAATATCTGATATAACTGATAGCAATGCGATGATTGACGGTGCTTGCTACGATTCTCCATCGTTTTAGGCCTAGGTTAATTCTTCTTTACTAAATGTTGATGAACATAGTACAACATTAAACATTTCGCTGGGAAAAAGTCTTTATACACAGCTGGACGACTTTAAACCAAAATGATAGAGATGAAACTGATAAAATGAGTTTCGGCTTTCGGTAAGCCGAAAATTCTAGTATCTTGTTCGTTCAACACTAATTTAATAAACAATTAGATGAGAACATCATCTTAAAAGTTTGAGGTCGTCCTACTTTCACTAACATTAATAATTCATTGTTATTAGTTTGACATTGTTGATCTTGTGTAACCTTGAAGAGTCTTTTTGTTTAAATTACGTAAGACTGGTCGTCTGACTTTACTGTCATTAATTATGTATGTATGTAAAGTACCTCGTGATAGAAGGCATTGGTCTCGAACACAGGAGTTGTCTTTAAAACTGTCGCATAATACCTTCTCCCTTTCTATCCAGAACGACATGCGTGGGACTTAAGTGGCACCCTTTCATAGTAGAATCTAAAGGATTTAAAACCAATTGTTCAGTACTACATACTTATGTCAATTACAACCTGGAACTCTTTTCAGTGTATTTGTATGTTTCCTTTCAGTTTTGAACCAGTCATTTAAGCGAGACGTGGCAAAGCATCTCACAAGCTCGACATAACGGAGGCTGATATCTATTAGGTCACAGATTTACCATCTGCTAAGGTGGAATATTCGGTACATGTTGTGCTTACGCCTGGAGCAACAAACACTGCGTTACCGTGTTTCGGATGACAGATCTCGGCTATAAGTAAAAACCAGGGTTGTATGACCGGCTCTGAGTTTCATATCTATGGGTGTCTTGGACACAGAGGGCATCGCAACGCATCTTACGGCATTGTTCGGGGAATATTTCTGATTTGTTCTGTGAGAAACCCTAGATGTTAGTGACTACACACCGAGCTGGCTTTAGTGCTGCACTAAAAGTGTGGTGTAAGAATGAAGGAAAACATCGTGAGGAAACCAACATATCCTAAGATGGAGGGTGTACCGCAAACCAGCATTTGGTGTTCTAAAGCCTTCTCAGTTATCTATAGAGGTTAGAGGCGGCCCTTGCCCATCAGTGGACCATTATGAGTTAATTATGCATTTAAATTTTCTTTTCAAATAGTAAGTATTTAATCAAGTGTACGTCATCGAATCTTTTGAAGCCGAAGGTTGCTGAATCACTGCTGATTGTGAAGCTGATGTCACGTAATGTTTGTGTAAGGTTCATAACAAAATTAATAGGCTTTTATAGTAGAACAAGTTCTGTGCAGTGGAGAATTCTACTATTCTACCATTATTATAAATGCGAAAGTTTGTGGGCGTGTGTGTCTGTATGTTTGTTACCACTCAGCGCCTAAACGGCTGAAGCGATTGCGATGAAAATTGGTTTAAACATAGATTGAAGACCTCTGTGGTTCGGTGGTACTGTGTATGGGCTGCCACGCAGTGGTCGCGGGTTCGATTCCCGCTCAGTGCAAATTTTTGTGTGCATGAACATGTCTATTTGCATTAGGCTGGGTGTTTCTATGTATAATATGTATGTATTTACAAAAAAAGTATTTAAGTATGTATATCAGCATTCTAGAACCCATAACACAAGCTATAATATATGCTTACTTTGGGTCTAGATGGCGTTGTGTGTAGTTGTTGTATTATTATTATTCGGTGTCGGAGACAGACATTGGATACTTTTTATCCTGAAAATCGGTCTGGTTCCCAAGGGAGACTAAACACTACTATAAAATACTGTGTTTTGAAACTAGAACTAACTGGCTTGACAGACGTCCTATACAAATTATACACTACTAGCTACTACCTACTAGCACGACCTTGTTTGGCAATTGGGTACTTTTATTCTCTTTATAAGGTCAAAAAGCCGTCTTCGGCAATTTGACACCATTTTCAGTAGCCAGGATAACTCGATAAAACCAGGAATTTGTAGTTCATCATCATAATCATCACGTTCACTGCTGGACTGCCTAGTGCCTCCTAGAAGTCTCGTCACCTTGATCGGTTATCCGCCACCCTGCATCCTTATCAGGTTCACGATCCACCATTAGTATTAACATGATTATTAACATGACATCATTTTGTGATAGTTTTAAAATATTTTCGTAATCTAAACTACCTACTTAATATTGCTAAGAGAAAAGATTATATTTTTTGTATGTTTATTTGTTTGCAACGATTTAATTAAAAATCTGCTAACAACTTGAAAAACTTTTCAACTTTTAGAAATAAATAAATTGATCGGATAACGAAAGCTTAAATTAATTGTTTAGCATATTATTTTCAGTCATTTTCAGAATTAAAATATTTTAAGCGCCTTCGTAAATCTAAATGTTGCAATACGACACTATTGCTATAATATTTTTCGTAGGAGATTGTTGTAAGATCGAATGGAACTTTTGATACCGAAGCGAGGAAAGACCTCGATAATATATTTATATAAACAATATTAAACAATATTACTTTTATATATTTTAAACAAACTATATTATGTTAGATAAAATTTAAACAATGCATAAAATATCACGTAGTTTCTTGTTTGGAAATAAAACACGAATGTTATTCAATTAATATATAGATAAAAGACTCTGAGGTCATCTATACTAATATTTAAAGCTGAAGAGTTTGTTTTAACGTGCTAATCTCTAGACCTATCAGTCGCATTTGAATAATTATTTTTGTGTTTGATAGCCCAATTCTTCAGGAAGGTTATAGGCTATGTAAGATCACGCTACTGGCAACCCGAAGCAGAGCAGTGACCAAAAACGTAACTGAAAACGCGCTGCGGACAGATAGTTATATCATAAAAGCATGAAAACATACATGCGAACCAATGGCGGTTATTTTACGGAGCCCTACCACAACCTCTTATAGCTATCTTATTATAACCTTACTTTGTCTCTATCCTTGTTTTTAATGGTACAAAAGATGAAGACAAAACACAAAGTAAGATTAAATTAAAACTGCTATATGAGGTGGTGGTAAGCCCCCAGAAGTCTGCTGACCTACCTCGAGGAGCTGGGATGGATCGAGTGATCGCCGCCCACCCACACGCAAAATACGCGCACAGTCGTGGAGTTGCGGAAAACAGCCCGTTTATACCTATACCTATACCTATAGCACCTAATATTCGTAAGCACAAAGTAGTGAGTTCGAATCCGCGCAAGTACTAATGTGATTTTTCAAATCGTATGTACAGTTTATCTTGAAAATTACTGACTAAAGGTGAAGGAAAACATTGTGAGGCAACCTGGATTTAAGAGTTTGAAATTGACAATCCGCCTTAAGCAAGTGTGGTGATTAATGCTCATGCCTTCTCTATATGAGAAGTGGCCTTTGCCCTGCAGTCAGACAGTAAACAGACTGGTAATATTATTTATTATTATAATATGATCTACATTAAGTATTTTATAAAGCGGAAGAGTTTGTTTGTTTGAACGCGCTAATCTCTAGAACTACCAGTCCGATTTGAATAATTCTTTTTGCTATGATAGTCCAGTTCTTGAGGAAGGTTATAGGCTGTGTAACATCACGCTGCTGGCGACGGGAGCAGAGCAGTAACCAAAGACGCGGGCGAAAATTAAGGAGGAAGCTAGTATAATAACATATCCAGCCAAACTAGATGTACCAAGGACCTAGATCAAAGGTCCATTTGCAGACAATGAGGCCATCAACACAACAAGCAGACGCATAATATAATAATAATATATATTCTACCACATGCACACAGCGCCATTTAGCCCCAAATTAAGCAATTATATTTGCTTGTGTTATGGGTACTAAACAACTGATATACTATAATGGATAAAACGTTCCGAGTAGACAAGCCCATCCATCCAGAAGTAACAAGCACTGCATCTTTTTTCTTAAGGGATATAATTACTTCCACCTAGTCTACCAAAGTGACTCCACTCTGCCTGATGGTAAGCAGTAAGTGGAATCCAGAAGTGGCGGACACCATTTCAAAAGCCAAACTACTGGTATGGTGGCCTCCACTATGGCGGCTTAGTGGGATGCTTTTTCACGCCCCGCTTAAAAGACCCAGGATCAAAATTAGATGGGAACACTTGAACTTCCATGTAGCCATTTATCATGCACAACTTCATTCTCAAAACGAATACTAAGAATTTCTTGACAGAAAAACGTTATTAGTTTAATCAACCCAGAGTGGTCGCTTGGTTCAACGGATCGATAGTATGTGGACTGCACTCCATACACTTTTGATCTATGTGGCACAGATAATAAGAAAGCAATAAGGTCAACAGATAATAAAATATTTATTGAAAGGAACAAAGTTTGCTTACTTACTACAATTTATTACTTACTTGATATTGTATTCTAATCTTTATAAATACTTTGTTTAACAAAGTACTTCTAAATATGGGAATCGGGACATATAAGGCCAGAGATACAATGTTTTTTCTTTTATCTCTTACAGACTATTGTTTAAGCCTCTAGCCTCCAGTGTGATCATCAGAATTAATTAAATAATATGTGAAGATATACATAATGTAATGTAGGTAACACATGCCTGTTAGTTTTTTCTTACCAAGTACTGGTATGTAACTGCAGTTCTTGACATACTTTGCATTTTATTCAGTACGAGCAATTCGCCCCTGCTTCACACATTAAAAGTGATTTTTTTTCATGATTAAAACATGTTGAGATTCTGCGCTTTTTTCTACTTTAACATGCATGTGTTATACCTAATAAACTTTCTAAAAGAGATGTTCTAAACGATCGTGAGACTGTATAAAAGTCCATTTTTATATATCAAAGTTGTATATCCCTACTAATAATATAAATGCAAAAGTAATTCTGTCTGTTTGTTGCGCTTTCATGCCTAAACCACTCAACCGATTTTGATGAAATTTGGTAAAGAGATAGAATAGACCTTGAGGGACGACATATCTTTTCGTGGAAAAGTAGCTTGAAAGGTTTGAAATAGATGATGAAAATTTTTATGGAAAATGCAATGACATTAACGCGGGAAGAGCTGCAGGCTACAGCTAGAAACAAAATACTTTTCTATAAGAGTGACCTCATCCTGCAGTGGACATCAGGCTAATGTTTGTTTTATCTACAGGCTGATGATTGTTTCATCTACAGGCTGATGTTCGATTGTTATTCAATATGATAAAAGTTATGCACTTGAAAATAAACAAAATTATTCACAAAACAAATTATTCATTGTGTAGTTTAGAAGAAGTTTAAGGAGAAACAAACAAGAAAAATCAGCAACTTTAAACTTTAGGAAAGAGTTTTGGTGACCAGTTAAAGGTACCTTTTTTATTTTTGTTCTCTGTTATACAATTAATCCACTACTTTAAATATACCAGCCAGCCAACTGTGAGGTAGCGAATGAGAGAAGAAAACATATTTTATAATAAATATCAAGTGCTTATATTTTTATAGGCTTACTGTTTTACAACCTACAGTAAAAGTTTCTATTACCACCATTATACTATCCTACAATTTAAACTAAACAATTTTTAATATGGTGTTATTGAGGATAATAAGTGCTGGTAAGTTATTTAAAAATAAAGATGACTACATTAGGTACATATTGAACATGACGCTAAGCTAAATATGATCTAAACTTGGTCATAAAAATCTATACATAGCCGGCAAGGCGATAAACGCGTGGGCGCCATACTTTAATTAACAATACAAACTTTTTAAACATTGTAATGTAAGCTAAAGTACAGTCATTCGTCTATTTTCCCGCTAAAAAATGACTAAACAAAGCCGAACTTCAACACAGACACCATTGTTTACTTTTGCGTTAAAAAAAAAATGCCGCGTATGCGAGTGTATGTTCTACTTAGTTTTCGTATCCTGTTACACTTAAAATAGCGCAAAACATGTTCAAAACAGTAACAATTAATTAAGGACTATTATTAATATTATGCAATTACCTTATCAAGGGCGAAATTAGCCTCCCTCTCCAAAAAATCCGTGTAATTTATGTAATTATGCACAAAACTTTGACCCACTCACAACTTAACTATTTAACACAATTTACAACACATTTAACACTTTTAAACAAATAAGTAACACTTAGGAATATTTTTTAAGGCACTAGTCATAAGTTTTAAGCGTAAACAAAGTATTTAATCACGAAAATAGTCGGCATTCTAAGTTTCTGGTAAAGTTAAAGTTTGACAGTTCATGTCGAAGCCTCTCGCTCGCGACGACGACGACGTTCATTCGTTTTGATAGTGAACGCGTTCGAATACTGGTCCGGTTCACAGCTTGGTTGTACTGGCTACGTATAAAATTACCTATTATAATATAACTATTATAATAACCAATACAATTATCTACATATAAATAATTAATCAATGGGAAATAATTATTAAGTTTGTATTGTGTCTATTTTCCTGTATACCTAATCAAGACTGAAAGAGTAGCATTATTGTATGTATTTGACTTTGCTATCGGATAAAAAGAGAACACCAATTATTTTCATAGATCTAAAACCTAATTAATTAATAATCATACTATATTAATAATCAAATACAAACATCGAGTATCAATATAAATCGGTTACAATGTTTATTAATTATGGACAGAAATATAATTATTTACGTACATGTATTCATATTATGATAATGTTCACGTTGTACTAAGACGGTGGCGCGCCGGTACACGCATTATACGATGTATAACTAAAAAGATAAAGCCCTTTTGTCAGTATAACTAGAGCGTCAGCCTCTATACGACTACTACATGACATAGACCTGTCCCAAAACTAGTGGTTTGGCATAGTCACCACGAGTGCGCGATAGGTAAGACTGCAAAAGGTAATCTATACTAATATTAAAATATATCTAAAAAGTTGTTTCTTTAAACGTGCTAACCTCCGGTACTGACTACCATTCGGATTAAAAAAAATATTTTTTTATTTGATCCCTCCTTAAGAATAAGCTTTACTTACCTATAACATCATGCTAGGAGCTACGGGCGCGGGGCTGTAATTAGAGACGTATATTAACGTGGATAATAATAATAATAATAATAATATGCTACCACATTCACACAGCGCCATCTAGCCCCAAATTAAGCAATTATATTTGCTTGTGTTATGGGTACTAAACAACTGATATACTACTTAAATACATACCAAACTACGATGAAACCACGCTGCGGACAGCTAGTATTTTATACACTAATATCTAGTATTGCCTTTGTCTGGCGGCAGAAGAGACCTATTGCAAAGTAATAGGAAGGTACCTATGTATAGATAGCCCTATAGCAATGTTAGCTACGCTTTTGGAGGAAAAAATGGTGAAATGAAGGTTAAGAGACTGCAGAATGAGTTTGCAAGTCTGCATTTTTCCAGTTTTATGGTCATGGCAAATAAATGAACCAAGGCCATAACCATTTAAAATATAAAAGTAACATATTATTAATACTGTTACTAATATAACTTTGTATAACTTTAAAATAAAGCAAATTTATCCCTATAGGCACCAGTAGCTACTTAGAATTTTTTTAGACAAACTGTGTGACAATTTAGTGACAACTGATTATGCCTTAGCTATGGTTCAAAACCCACAATGCGATTCGGACAGCGGACTGTTGCCGCATTCCTCGCATATCTTTCCCGCCAGACAACAGTGCGCGAAACCGGTCCTGCCGCACCTTCACTGCCTCTTACCCAAACAATATCACATAATTTTATATTCATTGCTTTATCTATACGGATGAATATATTCTATAAGATACACAACGTTCAATGAATAATATTTACACGATATTGTCACTAAAATTTTTGTAATAAAGTGTATGGTGTTACGAGTTAAAAGGAATGTCAGAAGGTTGAAGTCTGACTACGCCTCTACACGCTGGCTCTGGTCAACATTGCCGCGTGGCTTAGCCCTTCTATGAAAGCCGTCTGTCTGTCAAGACCAAATAGCACACTTTCCTTTTTACGGGTGACGAGCGAAATGTTTTTTTCGCTTAATGACAAATTAGTTCTCTTCTTCTTCTTCTCCTTTTTTTTGGCAACAGAGCCGACGATTGTGTCAGCTATTTCTGCCAGCGTCAAGTGTAGAATAATATTCTTGTTGATGATATTAATGGTATATTACAATGATGAAAATAGAAAAAATGTCGACAAATTAGTTAGATTGACATGAAAGCATGGTACCCAGAAACGAACGATAAATCGAACGACAAATCAGATAGATGACAAAAACAGAACACCTAGTCAGCAGAGAGTCAACTTTACTGGGAGAATGCGTAGCATCTCTACTTGATCTGTGCTAGGAGACAAACGCAGAATGAGCAAGTAGAAAAACGTCTGAAATTGCAAATAGTATACCTAGATTATAAAACTTTATAAGCTAGAAGGCAAATTAGTCGGATGACTTAAACGCAGATTGAGATAGTAGTGAAAACATCTGGAAAATAAAGTCTGAATGGACTTTTGCTTGCTCTCTTTTGATTTTTCACCACTTTCGCAAATAAATAAAATATTTTTTCATAAAATATAATTTATTTATTTTATTTATAAATTTGATAAGACTACAAAATTAAGTTGTTATAGAGCATGTGGATGTCTATCTACCTAGGCATTCAGCGTTAATGTCAGTAAAGTAACTATGGCATTTTTACATCCAGACGATTTGCTACTATGTCATTTTAATCATATAATGCTCATGTTTATTTAGTGACTATGACATTTTTAAATCTAGACTATTTGTTATTAGAGTATTCTGAATTAAGACATTTTATGATCCAGACGTTTTGCTTGTAGAATATTTAGCGTTCATGTCTATTACTTAACTATGGCGTTTAAATATCAATACGTTAGAGCGACATGGACATTTTGCAAAGAGGACATTTCGCTCGTCACCCCTTTTTCCTAGCCTCCCTTAATCCCTACCCCACTCCCTTCACGGTAGGCAGCGGCTTCGCAGAGTCCCTGGTATTGCAGTAGCAACTTCAGAGACTCTGAGTCTTTCATGAGCGACAGTTACCACTTACCATCAGGTGTGCTGTTTGTCGACAATAAAAATAAGAACAATTTGGAAGTAGTTAGTAGTTAACAAACCTTCACTATTTGTAAGCTAGGTTAAGTTTTATATGCAATAAAATATATTGTTGTGATAAGAAAGTACAACGGAATATGTTCACCGTTCACACCTAGGGTTATCAGTGTATTTATATCATGCCTATTTATTCAAAAGAAGTAAGCAGAGATAACTACTCACGTTTCAGAAGCATGTTAAAACAAGGAACGTAGTTGATATTTATCAATCACAATTTCCAGACACATGTTTAGATAGGCAAATCTAATTATTAGGAATTACAATTTAGCATTTTAAAAGCAAAAAAAACCCGCCTGCTTATAACAAAGTAAAAAGAAAGAAACACAGTTTTTTTCTGGTGCTGACGCTACATTGAAATATTATGTACCCTATGTCACTCCCACAATTAAATACGAATCTAATGATAGGTATACCTTATAATAAAGAGCGTACCAAAGTATTATAAATATATAGGTAGGTACATACGCTCGAAAAACATTACTCTCCTTGACTTCGGTAGTCGGGCAAAAAGGCTTGATGCGACGAGTATGTATCTAACGGCACATCATCTTAGTATTTGTAAGAAGTCCACCGCTGGACATATTCTCCCTACCTTGGCGGGCCGTAAGTTGCCTTCATCTTGACCGTCAGTAGCTAACGTTTGAAAGCTTGCAGATTTATTATGTCAGCCCTGATTTCTAGCAAATAAGAGTCAATTTATATTTTACTATTTTATTTATTGCCATTTGTATGGTACTAGCTAGTGCGTAGTCATATTTACGATAGAATATTATGTATATCTTGGCGTCTATGCTTTTATTACAATTATTTTCTTCAAGTTTTTGTCAATATGAAAAGTATCAACGTAAGTATTTTACATATATCTAGCATCACGCCTCTTCCCGAAAGGCATAGGTAGAAGTGTATAACACAAACGCTTTAGTAGAGTAAATACTTATAATTAATTTAAATATTTTAGGTGAATTAAGGGCCAGACCAAAGTTAAATCAAACAGTGAAGCATACTATTAAATTATTGGACAAAATGGGGGAGCATATCAAGTCTGTTCGGAAAAGAATTTTAACTGTAAATTGTAAGTTTTTTATTAAGTAGCATGCCACCACAGAAGAAGAAGAAGAACGAAGAAATCGGCAGGCGAACCGAGGTAACTCACGTGGCTCGTTGCTTCTCTGAAGTGGAAATGTTCAGGACACAGCTCGCAGAACTGACGGCCGTTGGGGCAGAAAGGTTCTACGTTCTACGCAGCGTGGACTGACCCCTCACAAGGTGGACCGACGACCTTATGAGGGTGGAGGGTAACCAATAGGTGAGGGCGGCTCACGACCGACCATGATTGTGAACATTAGGGAAGGCCTATGTCCAGTAGTGAACGTCTTACGGATGATATGATGATGCCACCACAGAATATATAGTATTGTGTTGCTACCCTTTCACAGTGGAATCTAAAGGGTATCCAACCAAACGGTTCATCATAATTTGGTCGCTGAATTATAACCTAAACTCTTTACGTACGTGTAACAAATTTTGACAATGCTAAGAAAATATAACCAAGCACTGGCTATAAATAAGAAATAAAGGTAGAAAAAGTCACACTCGAAGCTGATTTCGAAGCCGCGCCTTTGGAATACCGTCCCGGACGGTTCTCAATAAGTATTCATATCAATCAAATTGTTGACCGTGTGTAGAAAAGTGAGAAAAAGAAAAGGAACGAGGGCTTAAATTAAATCAACAACACTCTCGCCCGCCAAAATACTCATTAATATTTTAACTAATACTTCGCGATGACATTCTACGAAAGGATAGAGTCCTTCCCCGATCGATCAGGCCGCCCACTCATGCTGATACTAGCGTGGATCTACTACCGTATATTCTCTCGTAGAGCACTAAGGCCCTGAACACTAGCTGCTAGTGTATGATAATTATTGATACTAACAGATAAAACTTCTAGTTAAATTTGTCTAATATTAACAAAGAGTTTATTTGTTCGTTAAGGTTATCAGGCACTTGAGGAACTGGTTTTTGAATAAATACTATCTGTCAGTTAGGTTTCGCACTTTATATCAGCAAGTGGTAAAACAGGGCCTTAATCAGGGTCGGATCTACCACATGACTTTTTGGCTTCAGCCCAGGGCCCCGTGGATTCCCCAGTTAAGTCAAGTCAAAATCAAAAATAGACGATAACGCTAAAATATCCATAATTTTATTAGTAATTAGATTAGATAGGAGTAATTAGGTGGGCCCCTAAGTAGTATTAGCCCAGGGCCCCCTAAGCCCACGGTTCGGCCCTGGCCTTCATTTCGTTTTTCAGTCACTACCGAGCCTGGACCAGCAGATATAAAGGATACGTTACTTGAAGGTATAGAACACATGTTTCAAATGCAGTCTCGTGTAGCCTACTGCTTACATTTACTGAAATCGAGTGGGCTACGAGGGTTCACCATGGCTAGTGTCAAGAATGACAGCAATCTTCATAAAGTTTATTCTTGGAAAAAGACTTCCACAACATGTAAGTTCTTTCTTTTTTTAATAAATAATAACACAAAAACTACATATTTACATTTATATACATTTACGGTAGTAGATCCACGCTGATTTCGGCATGAATGGGCCGGATCGTCCGGGGAGGTACTACCCTCTCATAGAAGATCGACTTAAGAGTAGTAGTATCCGTACTACTGCGTTTCGTTCGGTGAGTGAGAGCGCCGGAGGCCCAATTTCCCCCCTATCCTCACCTCCCTCATTCCCTTCCCCTAACCCCATTCCCGCCGCCATAGTGGAGGCCATAGGCCATTATACCAGCAGTTTAAGACGATGGCTTTTGGTATGGCCGCCACTTCTGGATTCCACTGACTGCTTACCATCAGGCAGTGTGGAGTCACTTTGGTAGGATATAATATAAAAAAAAAAAAAAACAGCTATGTAAAGATTCGCTTCTAAATCACTTTTCTCTTACGATCTTTCTCCATCTGTTTCTGACGGCAGTTTTGTAAGTACATATATCTACTTATTAAACATAGAAATATTAACACATAGTCATGTTCATGCACACAAATATTTGCACTGAGCGTAAAACGAACCCGCGATCTTTGACTTAGCAGTCGATCGCTATACCGCTTCCTCACAGGAGGTCGTCAAACAAGCATGTAGCCCACCTGATCTGTAACCTTACAGGGATTTGTTTTCTAAACATTGTTACACAACCAAGCCGTTGCTAAACATATGTTCGGCCGTCGTTGCCAAACAAATGCAGAAAAGGACATAAGGAAGGAGGGGTTGGGCTGATGCTCTCACTCACCGAGCAATATGTTCGCAGCTCCAATACCAAAAAGAAAGTTTGTATCTAAGGCCTTGATGACTATTTGCGAAGGGGCTAGTAAGTTGGGCGACGTCGAGGAAGCTGCTCTTTTCAACGACTTTAACGATACAATTATGTAAGTAATAATAATAGATCCACTAAGCATAAGTAGAGTGGCATAGGTATGAGACAGCCCTGGATCTACGATTCTTCCAACTCGGGCAGAAACTTTCGTGGCGCCCCCTAACGCCAACAAGTAGAGAGTAGCGCCGGGGGCGCGGGCGATTGTCATTCGATTGATGTTGAGCGGGAGGGGGGGGGGGGTATATGATTTTTGGCGCCATCTGAATTTAGCGCCTAGAACAGGTGCTCCGGTTGCCAAGTCTAGATTTCCTTACAATAAGTACTAATTGTTAAACATTTTAGACACAATAAACACAGACTGCCCGGGCGAATGTACAGATTTCTTATCTCCATTATGAAAGAAGATGAAAACAAAAAGATTAACTTTAAGAGTAAGTACTTTAAGATAATTTTCTAAGTATTTAATTAACTAGAAGCTATCCCTTCGGGGGACAAGGAGTGCCTTCATAGATTTTCACCTAATAAATACCTACAGCATTAACTTATAGTGTGAGTCGAGCTCACCATCATTTATGTTATGAAAATGCAAAACCGACTTTAAAACTATACCTACTTATTGTTCAAACTGAAACAAAATCTAAAAGTAAAATTCCTTATTTTATACTTAACTTGAACTATCCAAAACATCATACCTATTTTGTTTCTGTTAAACTTTTCAAAAAACTGAACCAATTGCCATCAAATTTATATGAGACCATGTCTGAGCATGACCTACCTTGCAAAAAAATAATGAATGAAAATCCATTCATAATTTCGCGTGAAATCGCGTAACAAAACATACAAAAAAAGATCTCCTTTTCAAGTCGTTTAAAAATGAGGCGGGAGCGGAATGTGTATAACCTAAAAGCTGCGTTGTAATTGGCTATTTCAAGGTGTACCAAGCATTCGAATTTCAAATCAGAAATGCACCGTACACACGTATGTAGTAGGTAAGTTGATAAACGCTAGCGAATACCGAATATGTGCGTATGAATCTATTTTTTTTATTTAAGCTAAAGCCGCTGCATATGCCAGTTATATGAAATCAAGATTGCCTGATTTTATAAAAAAAGCTGATGATGTCACTGGCTATGACGTGGTACGTGGACGTGCATTGCTGAGGACTGTAGCACACTTTCACAACTATTGTAAGTATCCAATAGCGGATCCAAAGGAGCCTAAACCTAACCTAACCCTCCAAACATCGGAATCCTGCCATAAGAAAGCATATGCTTTTATTGTTTACCTTGATAAAAAAATTCCTGGAGGTCAAGCCTCACCCAAACCCAAATCCTGAACCCACTACTGTATGTATTTACTTAATCTCTAGCCGTCGGTTCACCTTGTGAGGGGTCTACTTACGCTGCGCCTTCCTGTTCGTGGTCGCCACTCAACCTTTCTGCCCCAACGGCCATTAATTCTGCGAGCTATGTGTCCTGCCTATTGCCATTTCAGTAAAGTAACTCTGAGAGCTATATATATATATATATATATAATATATAATATATAATAAATAATAGTTTATTTAGTTCGACTGCGAAGTTTTTCAGTGGAGGGCAACCGATAGAAGACGGCGGCACACGACCTTAGATGTTTATAATTATTATGACCTATGTATCTATGTGCAGTGGGAGCGCAAGTGACTGCTATACACGAGGTTGTGGGTTTGATACCCACACGGAACACTACTTTTTGCGATCGATTTCGAGTCTACGTGTACTTTGTGTCCGTTTGTAAAGTCTCCCGGAACACAGAGCTTGTTCCCTAGTACGAGAGTCGTCTTTTTAAAAGAATACGTAAGTTTAAGGTCACTGTTCTAACTAGTCCGATGTTTACAGCATTCAGTACAGTAACAGAAGTAGAAAATCAAACTATTACACACATTGAGACCGGATATGATCGAATTACCGCTATTTTGAAACGATTTCTAGATTTGTTCGAATACGCAAACTTATCAGGCGCGTGGGTCGACTACGAAGATGATTGTAGGAAACTTATACGTTACGAAACTAAGAGTAAGTAGCTATTTGTTCGTTTGAGGGCGCTAATATCTGGAACTACCAGTTGGTTTTGAATTATTCTTTTTGCGTTTGATAGCCAAGTTCTTGAGGAAGGTATATTATATATATTATATAGAATGTAAGTATATATATTTATTATTATTTATTATATATTATATCATATTATTTATTAAGGTACGCCAACAACTACCGCTATTAATCCTGAACACATATTTCCATTCAAAGGTTGCCTGGAAGAAATCGCTCTTAGCGATAAGGCCGCCCATTGTACTATGTATTGTATTGTGAGATCTTTACCTTTGTAAGTTTGGTGTATGTACAATAAAGTGTAAATAAATAAATAAATAAATAAATATATAGGCTATGTAACATTACGCTACTGGCGACGGGAGCAGAGCAGTATTCGCTACTATTTTATTAGCATTTATGAGCCACCTGTCTAGACCCTAAGGTTACACCGGCCGTGACATATTAAGCAATATAAACACGTACTATATTTGCAGAGAATCTTCGTGTTAGGAGAGGTTATTTAACCGAAGCGTTGCTAAGACTTACAAGAACGATACAAGAGATGAGTGATGAACATTTGGACATGTTTCTAGTGCACTATAAACATGCCGTTGAGTATGTTTTTTTTTATTTCTTTTAATGCGGCTGTAGTGTCACTGCTACCATGATTGATCCAGTGGACCCATTTTTGCAAACAAGAACCAACCCACAGCAGATTACTTTCGAGAAAATGAAACTTTTGTAAACAAAGTGTGCAAAATGCATACTTAGTATATTAATGAATGATTACTTGTTGACCATATGTGGCATACTGTAGGCTATCTAGGAATATCTGATTTATACATTTTATGAAGTTATGGTATAAAGTAAATCGTTAAAAACCCGGTTGGTTCTTTCTAGCAAAAACATATTTTGTTGCTTAGTTCCTACTTGCAAAATGGACGTAAGATTCAATTGTTGTGGTTCGCACATGGTTCTGGTTTGCATAATTAAAATGCTTAAGTTGAAAGGTACCAAGGATCATGGGTCTGTTTAACAATTAGTCTTAATAAGTGTTTAGGGGACCATGCCGTATAGTTCTTTACAGTTTATTAAAAGGTGGCCAAAGTGGGTTGGTTCCGCAAGTGACAGTGTTGTATCTCTGTTGTTAGTCGGTGAAAAGGAACCATTTTTTTAGAGAAGCTAGAATGCGTGATTTGAGCGCCATCTATGTACTAAACTCAATTTCACTCAAACTGTGGGTTGGTTCTTGTTTGCAAAAATGGGTCCCATTGTGTTCGCCGCTTTATCAGGCTAGAGTCCACCACTAAATCCTGCAGCTATGATATACTGCAGGATTTGCTTAGGAGAAAGATCCCTAATTTCTTCTGGATCCAAAGTGTATTTCCCTAGAAGAGCCTGACGCCTGTGTATAAGCGGACCACAGTCTCCCAGAAGATGGATGGATGGTTGAATATTAAGATAGTTCGTAATTATTCTTTTTTTATATAGTTAAGTCTACCAAAGTGTCCATTCTGCCTTATGGTAAGCAGTTAGTGGAATCCAGAAGTGGGCCTGCCCACGCTGCGTGTTATTCGTGGTCGCCACTCTAGAACCTTTCTGCCCCAACGGCCGTCAGTTCGGCGAGCTATGTGTCCTGCCCATTGCCACTTCAGAGAGGCAACTTTGTGAGCCACGTCATTTACTTTGGTTCGCCTGCGGATTTCTTCGTTTCTCAAACGATCGCGCAGGGAGACGCCTAACATAGCCCAATGCATCGCCCTCTGAGTGACTTTGAGCCTGATAAGACCCATAGTTAGCGACCATGTCTCTGCTCCGTATGTCATCACTGGCAACATACACTAGTCAAAGACCTTGGTCTTGAGACACTGCGGTAGAGTGGACGAGAAAATATGTTGTAGCTTTCCGAACGCTGCCCAGCCGAGTTGGATTCGACGAGTGAGCTCTATAACTTTAACTTTTTATGATATTACTAAGTACCTATAGATTTATTTTTAATTTGTCGTAGTGAATATTTAAAACTCTACAAACTACATGGTACAAATTTGGAGATGTTCCTCAGAGATCATCTTCAATTTAATGCGTCAAAAACAGCGAGAGGTAAGTACCTGTGTAGTATGTAGTTTATTATTATTTTGACTCTTAAGGGCCACTTTCCAAAATCATATCGTAAAAATTCATTAGAATAAAATATTTGTTTTTCCTTAGTGTTTTCAAGACTATATTACGACGAAATAAACGATTCCGATTATGATATTCTTCGAAGGGGAGACGAGACCTTAAGAAGACATGAAATGATGGGCATTAACTTGTTAGAAACTATTAATAAGCTTCAGAACTTTAAAAGTAAGTTTTTAAGAGTTTTGATCTTAAATTGGTATTAGGGTCCTGTAATGGAAAGTGACTTGGGCGCACGTGGTGATCAATGCTCATGCCTTCTCAATAAGAGAAGAGACCTGGAACTAGGACAGTAAAACAGGCTGGTATTATTTATTTAAGTACTAGCGTCAATGTCGGTTATATCTCTGTTTATACATTGGCGATTTTTCATACCAACTTTCATCCCCTATTTCAACCTCTTTAAGCCAGTTTTTCGCGATAAAAGATCCAGAATCCATCTCTAAGTAAGTATATCAAATTTCATCGAATCGATTCAGTGGTTTAGGCGTGAAAGCGTAAAAGACAGACAGTTACTTTGGCATTTATAATATTAGTATAGATTTAATAATCCAGCCAAACCGGACACAAAAAGGATCAAGAGGTTTAAATGCGGACAACGAGCCAACCAACAAGTAAGAAGTAGTATAGATTTAGCAGTATCTATACATATAATAAAAATGTAACCGATCGCTGTCTGTACATGGAAGATATATGAAAAAAAATACTATTGGGACCTTTATCAACGCAAATAGAACCCAAAACAATGATTTTTAAAATTTTTGTCTGTTTGTCTGTTTGTCTGTTTGTCTGTTTGTCTGTGCGTTTGTGCACGCTAATCTCAGAAACGGCTTATCCGATTCAAATATGGTTTTCACTAATATTTTGTGGTAAGCTTCACTTAACATTTAGTGTTTGTTTCATGTCAATCGGTTTATAAATAAAAAAGTTATGCCAATTTAAAGAATCACATCGAACATTCGTTAATTTACTACGAAATCTTATAGAAGCAGATATTTTAACAGGTTGCGGAATAGCTGATAGTGTTTTTATTCCTTGGATTCCTGTCATTCTAAACAGTCTTTCATTTAGTTTTAAACGAGTCCAGTTTCCAGTGAGCCTATGTTTTGCGATGACTAATTAAATTAATTAATTAATTAAGTAATTAAAGTAAAGGTAAGACACTAAAAGTTGTGGGTGTGGATCTAAGTATTAGCTGTTTTTCGGTCAGCTTTATGTGGCTCTATCACGTGTTAGCATAACTAGCAGCCTGTATGCTTTGATCCCTGATGGCTATACGTCTAATCCATACATCCATACATATTATAAAAGGCTTTGTCCTGACTGACTGACTGACTGACTGACAGACAACGTACAGCCTAAACCGCTGGTCGTAGCGACTTGAAATTTGGAGGGTGTGTTTGTCTTAATGTCTAGAAGTGTACAAAGAAAGGGTTATTAAAAATTCAACCCTTAAGTGTATGAAAAGGGATGAAATCGATTGTATGAAACGTCTTCATTTTTTAAGTTACAGCTTTGAAATTTTGTTTTGGAATACTTTTATTTAAATAAATAATACGCTCATAATTTTTTTTTACTGGGGTGGATTTATAGAAGTGAAATAAGGGATGAAATATTGTATGGAAAGATCTTTGCTTTTGAAGTTGGCGACTTGAAATTTGGAGGGAGGGGGAGGAAGAGGAAAGGAAGGGAGAAGTGAGGGGAAAGTGCGGGGGTAGTGAGGGAGAAGTCAGGGGAAAGGGAGGGGAAAGTCAGGGGGAAATCGACTGCCTTTGTATTTCGGTGGTACTGTGTATGGACTGTGAGGTCGCGGGTTCGATTCCCGCTCAGTGCAAATATTTGTAGCATGAACATGTCTATTTGCATTGCTCTGGGTGTTTATATGTATAATATGTATCTATTTACAAAAATAAAAGTATTTAAGTATGTTTATCCGTATTCTAGAACCCATAATACAAGCATATAATATGCTTACTTTGGGTCTAGATGGCGTTGTGTAAAAATAAAAAAGGAAGAGGGAACTTAGGGGGTGTGAGGAGGCAGTGAAGGGCAAGTGAGGGGCAAGTGAAGGGCAAGTGAAGGGGACGTAAGGGAAAGTGAGGAAAGTGAGGGAAAGTGAGGAGTCAAAAGTGGTGGTGAGTGAGTGGGAAGTGAGGGAAAGTGAGGGAGATGGGAGGGAGACGGGAGGGGAAGGAAGCGGAGGGGAGGGGAAGGCAGGGGAAGGGGAAAGTTATTGTAGTGAAAATTTGCCTTTGTGTATTGTATGTTGTTTTACGGGGGATATCTTTAGGTAGGTGAAAGAGGGTTTGTACGAATGGTGATGATGATGAGATTAGAAATAGTATGCAAAACAGTATTTAAACAATATAAAAATGTCTATTGAAAACGATATTCATGCGAGCGAAGCCGCGGGCAAAAGCTATACATATATAAAAACAAAAGCTCACTCACTCACTCACTCATCTCATCACGAAATCTCAAAAACTACAAGTGCTAGGAGTTTCAAATTTTGGAAATAGGTGCTCTCTAAGACGGGATTTTGCGAAATTTATTTCCCTGGAGTATAGAGGGGAATAAAATTTGTATGGAGCTTCTATCGTTTTTGAAAATAGGAGTGCCAAGTTTCGTTAAATATCGCAAAATTTCGTCTGTTTTAGGGGTAGCGGGTGAATAGATTTAAATCAGATTCGCCTTAGAGACGGATTATACTGATATTTATTACTAATATACAATGTACGATTGCCGTAAGATTAGGTAAGAAATATTCTCATACAGGCACACATCTGAATTTTCACGCAAACGAAGTCGCGGGCAACAGCTATATATAATAAAACTGTAACCGGTCGCTGTCTGTACATGGAAGATATATGAGAAAAATATTATTGGGACCTTTATCAAATAGAACCCAAAACAATGATTGTTACAATTTTTGTCTGTTTGTCTGTGCGTTTGTTCACGCTAATCTCAAAAACGGCTTATCAGATTTAAATATGGTTTTCGCTGATACATTGTGGTCAGCATCACTTAACATTAAGTTTTTGTTTCATGTCAATCGGTTTATAAATAAAAAAGTTATGCTAATTTAAATAATCACGTCATAAATGTGGTATGTATTTAGCTTAGCTTAGTTTGTTTTTAAGTTAGGTTAACACGTCTTATTTCTTTATTAAAATGTAAATTAAAATACTTTATTAGTTAAAATGTAAATACAAGTTAGATTTATATTTTCTGGATTTATTTTATTTTTTATTTTTTGTGATAAAAACATGTTTGTTACCACGTTTCATTACGGAATAGGTGGAATTGAAGTGAATTACGAAATAGTAGTAGTCGATTTACGCTGGTTTCAACACGAATGGGTCGGATCGACCAGGGATGTACTACCCTCTCATAGTTTTCGACGTAAGAGTAATAGTATCCATATTATTGCGTTTCGTTCGGTAAGCGCGAGAGCCGGAGGCCCAACTGATGCAGAGATGACAAACCTCGCAGCATGTGTGAGACCAGCTGAGTATCCGCGGAGTCATTGTGTGGGTGGTGTGTTCAGATCAATCTAAAGGGTCTCGAACCAAACGGTTCAGCACTTTATACTTTTGTCGCTCAATTAAAGCCTGGAACTCTTTACCAGCGCATGTGTTCCCACCTAACTTTCATCCTGGGACTTTTAAGCGAGGTGTGAAGAAGCATCTCACTAAGCCGCCATAGTGGAGGCCACCATACCAGTAGTTTGGCTTTTGGAATGGTGTCCACTACTTCTGAATTCCACTGACTGCTTACCATCAGCCAGAGTAGAGGCACTTTGGCAGGCTAATATAAAAAAAAAACTTATATCGTTTTTATTCCTCGGATTCCTTTCATTCCAAACAATTTCCCGTTTAGTTTTAAACGAGTTCAGTTTCCAGTGAGCCTATGTTTCGCGATGACAATTAATGAGTGTGGATCTAAATATTAACTGTTTTTCGCATGGTCAGCTTTATGTGGATTTGCCACGTGTAAGTAATCCTAGCAGCCTGTATGGCTTTGATCCGCGATGGCTATACGTCTAATATCGTAGATAGAGAAGCATTTACTGTAAAGATTTTTCTTATTCACCTAAACGAAGATGTTTATAATTCAAAACAAACCAAAAGATATATCCAAAAAATGCTGCCCAAAATCACTATTCCACGCGGACGAAGTCGCGGGCACAGCTAGTTTATAATATAACATGTACATAAATACCTATACTGTTGATTTTCATAATATAAAATATAATAAACAGATGTAAAAGGTGAGGACCCTCCAGACACCAAGGAATTGTGTCGGCAAATAGTCAGTTTATTTTTAAAAACGTTTTACAAACTCGAGAGGTCAAGCACGCCGCTAGAGAGGCATAATTTAAGAGAGAGTTTACGTCAAGGTAAGTTCTTTTAAAAGTAGTTACATTCGATTATATGGTAGTAGATCCACGCTGGTTTCAGCATGAATGGGCCGGATCGTCCGGAGAACTACCCTCTCATAGAAGATCGACGTAAGAGTAGTAGTATTCGTACTATTGCGTTTCGTTCGGCAAGTGAGAGCGCCGGAGGCCCAATTTCTTCCTTTCCTAACCTCCCTCATTCCCTTCACCTACCCACCTTCACAGAGGCATTGAAGAAGTCCATGAACGACATTTGCCACTAACCACCAGGGGGGCTGTTGCCTTGTTTGACACTGTCGGCAATAAAAAAGCCCTTTCCTCGAAGGGGTAGGCAGAAGGATCTAATATGTTTTGCCAGCATGGAACAAGGACTCAATTCCAGACTCCTGGGCATACTTAACATTTCTCGACAGAAAAACCAAATGACACTACCCAACCCAGGGATCGAACCCATGACCTCTGCGTGGCAGTCCGGTCATTAGGGCACAGAGTAGCCGTATTTGTAGGAAGCTTTCTCTCTGTACGTATTTACTTTGTGATTAGGGTGCGTTTTCATTGATATGAAGTTAGGCGGAGTGGACAGGAGCGGACTGTAAATTGGCTAATGATCACAGCATTTCCACTGATGTTGTCCACTCCGTCAATTCAATGTAAACGCACCCATGGTACACCTTCGTTCGTTTCTCATCCAGTTAGGTGTCAAAAGTGGAATTAATTTTTTACATTCTTTTGGAAATTGCCAATACGCCTTGATCGCACGTGGTAATTAATGCTCATGCCTTCTCTATATTAGAAGAGGCCTTTGCCCTGCAGTGGGACAGTAAACAGGCTGGTATTACTATAATTCTTTCCGTGGACGTCATAAGAGGCGAGTAAGTGTTTACGTACCACGTAAAATTCTGCCTACAAACTTCTTTTGCAGGAAAAGCACAACAAGCTGTAGTATATATATTCGGCGTACTAAAATCTTTGGAAAAAGATTTATTATATATTGAGTTTGTATTAAACTTAAATGGCATATAGATGTAGTCTTTGCCTTCTCTGTATGAGAAGAATCTCAGTCTGCAGTGGCAAAGTTAGAATAATGGTAGATAAGCACACAATTTTAAAGACTGAGTTTTTAAATAAATTAATTTAAAACAGCATTGTTTATACTTATTTTAACAAATTACCTATATATACTTACTAATAAGGGTTTGTTAGTTTAAACGCACTAATCTCTGCAACTTTTAGTTCGACAGTTCTTGAGGAAGGTTATTAAAGGCAATGTAACATCACGCTACTGGCGACGGGAGCAGTGCAGTAACCAAATATGTAACTTAACGATAACAGCGCTGCGTGAAGCTAGTCTAAGATAAAATTACCATTAAAATTAAGTAAAAACAAATTCGATGAAAAAAATAATTTATTTAAATATAAAAGACTTGTCTTAGTAATAAAATTCTTGCTTAAGGACGCGTTTACAATTCTATCAAAAATAACCCCTTTTTCGGTTCATTTTGCGGCAAAACGATAAACAATTTTATATATCTAGCAAATACTACAAATAGAATGGTTCTTTATCTTGTGATGGGACGTGTTTTTTTCTAACTTTTGCGTGAAATATGATAAAACAAGATTCTTAAGTCAAATTTCATTAAAGCAGCTGCCATTGTGAACGTTGCTGCTTTTGTACCTATTGCTTTCAAAATCGATACCCGAGTGTCCCAGCGATGACGAAATACGAATCTTAAGTCAAATTTAATAAAAGCAGCCGCCATTTTGAACTTTGCTGTTTTTGTACCTATTGCTTTCAAAAACGATACCTGAGTGTCCCAGCGATGACCGAACATGAATCTTAAGTCAAATTTAATATAAGCAGCCGCCATTTTGAACTTTGCTGTTTTTGAACAGATGGCTTACAAAATCGATATCTGACTGTCCCAGCGATGAACAAACAAGAATCTTAAGTCAAATTTTGTTGAAGCAGCCGCCATTTTTAACTTTTGCTGTTATTGAACCGATTGCTTTCAAAATCGTCATCTGAGTGTCCCAGCAATAACTGAACACAAATCTTAAGCCAAATTTAATAAAAGCAGCTAGTAATTTGAACCTTGTGGTTAGAGAACCGATTTCTTTCAAAATTGATATTTCTGTGTCCTTGCGATGACCAAACACGAATCGTAAGTCAAATTTAATTAAAGCAACCGCCATTTTGGGCTTGGCTGTTTTTAAACAGATTGCTTTTAAAATCGCTGGGATACTCACTATATACATTTTGAAAGCAAACAGTAAAAAAATTGCGGCTGCTGTTATTAATTAGACTTAAATTCGTGTTTGAACACTCAGTTATCGATTTTGAAGGCAAACGGTTCAAAAACAGCAAAGTTCAACGCAAAAGTCTTTCGCGCGAGTGTCTTTCTCGCAAATGTCCATTCACGCAATGTGTGACTCCATGCCCACCAAAACTAATTCTAAGTACAAAATAAAAAACATAATAATAGAAATTTCAAAATACAAGTCATTCCAATTAAACAAAATAAAAATTTATTTCTAAAGTATCAACGTGAGTTTATTTTCATATAATCGCCTTAGTTAGGCTGACCAATGCATGTGTGCGTGAAATTTGTTTATGCATTGGTGCGATTCGATACCTATGATTTTTGAGAACGCGTCCTTAAGCATAATACATAGCAACCGATACAATAAATAAGCTTCTATAGACACTCGGCTTCGTTTACAAATCCGCGATAAGAAAATGCATTTGTTCTAGAAAACATATTCCACTATTTATTATGCGTAATTTATACTTTAAAGAAATAGTAACATTTACGGCGTAATATACATATTTTGCGTAATTTACGCTATGTATAGCTCACAACGCGTAATTTTATTTTTGACAACAATTAAGCCACTTTTACGCTAAGCAAGGTTTGCCACGCAATTAAATTAGTCATATTTACGGCGTAATTTATGCCGCTTAACTTTCTTTATATTTGTAACACTTATGGTACATACATATTCGCAGCGTATGTATTTTCCTCACATAATATGGACAAGTTATCTAGTGATTTTTACGCTATGCTGTTTCTGCTGACACGCTTAAAAGGCAATTCAAATAGTGATATTTACGGCGTAATTTATTTCGCGTAATTTATGGTGTCTGTGATATTTACGGTGCATTTTTATGTCATATACATACACCAAATAGGTAGCAAAGGGCCAAATTACAAGCACCCGTAACCGATATGTGTTTGAAAAGATTAATAAAGATTAAAGCAAAGAAGATATTGTTTGAATCGCAAATAGTGTTCTATAGTCCCTGCTTACCCCATAAATGGGAGACAGGCGTGAAGTTCTATCTAATAACATTAAGTTATGTTTTGTTCTCGCATTCTAAGTTAGTGACTTGCATGCTATTTGAAAAATTGCATTTCAATGCATTCAAATGGTTGACCTTGAAATATCGATGATCGACGATTTTTAATCGATTTCGCATGTTTTTTATACAACTTCTGTGACATACAATCATACAGTCCTTAAAGTATGACATAACTTATGGACATAGCCGTTTTTTAAGCATCGCAAAAATAATCCTTAGAAAAAACAACACAGCCATTGTTGACCGTGTAGGGGGTAGGGAATGAGGGAAGAAAGGAAAGGGACTGAGGGTGATAATAGGCCCAAGCCATTATCAAGTAGGGAACGAGGAAGGAAAAGGAAAAGGGAATAGGGGGTAATTGGAATAATTTCAGTACGGTGTATTATTGCGCTATTAAAATGTCTTGCGGTGTACAGCCCTATGTCCCTCTTCGTCGTATTCTCGTTTAGAGACCCACATCTTTCGGAATGTGTCGAGTGACGCGAGAATCGAACCTCCTATCCATGTGGAGTAGAGGCGTTCTTGCGGTGCTGAGATCTGTAAGGCAAATATAATCATTAGATAATATTCAGAATTAGTATATTACAACGTCATGCCATAAGCTAAAGAGTTATCTTAGCGCGTAATCTTCTCTCCATACGTACATTAAAACTTTTTTCTTTAAAAAAAAAAAAACTATCCTAGTCTCATTTTTATCCAATCCGGGGATCGAACTCAACACCTCTGCTATAATGTAATCTGAAATACTTTAACTTTTTCCTTTTTCCCCCAATCAGGCCCAATTTTCCCCTCTTTCCTTTTTCTTCACACTCAATCTTTTCACCAACCCCCACTCCCTTCACGGTAGGCAGCGGCTTTGCAGGAGCAATACTAGGGACTCTGAGTCGTCCACGAGCGACAGTTACGACTTACCAGCACGTGAGCTGTTTGTGATGTCACTCTTGGCAATAAAAAAAATTTTGAATTATAAAATATCTCATACCCTGATCTTCATATCCTTAGGTGCTAATCTTCGTATCTCAGCGAGGAGTCTGTCTCCGAAGCCTCTGAACAAGGTAGACCCTCCAGATAATACTATGTTCTGATATAACACCTTCCTTAAATCCATGTCTGACTTCTGTATAGCGAACATTAGTACCTCGTGGAGTCCTAAAACATAATAATATCAACATACAACGCCATCTAGACCCAAAATAAGTATATTATAGCTTGTGTTATAAGTTCTAGAATGCTGACAAATATATTTAAATTACTAGCTGCGCCCCACAGCTTCGCCCGTGCGTAAAATGACATTGTCTCAAACCGATTTTCAGGATAAAAAGTAACCTATGACCGTCTCTGGCACCATCTATCTGTATATCAATTTTCATCGAAGTTGGTTCAGCTGTTTAGGCGCTGAATGGTAACAAACTTTCGCATTTATAATATTAATAGGTTTATATAATTATACATGTTATACATAAAAACCCAGGCCAATGCAAATAGTCATGTTCATATATAAATATTAGCACAGGAGCGGGTATTAGGGAAGGCCTATGTTTTATAAGGACGTCTTAATATGATATAATGTTTAAATACCTTCACATTCTTCACCGATGAGATCAGGTCTAAAAAGCACTTCTGGTGCTCTGAATCGCGCTGGACCAATCTAAAACAAAACAGAGCCAGTGACTATTAAGGCTTATTCAAACATAAGCGGTTATTCTGCGGCTAAAGCGGCATACCGCTGTAGCGTACCTATCAATTGTTATTATTAGTATTTAATAAATTTTATTCATATTTATTTAAACACCTATTTACATATATACAGAGTGTATACGACGGTATGATATTAAATGCAATTTCGTATAGTATGTGACATTATAAAGCGAGACAAAAAAAACAACAAAATATCTTCAATAGTTTAGACACAGGACTACTTTTTTATTTCTTTAATTCTAAACACTCTGTAAGTACGTCAAACGGTCACTGACTTAAGTCGTAATCCACGTCAAAGGATAAACGTTGCCGCTCATTACAGGTCAGTGAACTTGTCATGACAAATGGTGTATTACTTTGATAATACTAAAATAAAATTTTTTTTCGTTTGTAAATTTGAATTTTTTGTTCTTCGTCAAATAATTTTTGTAATTAATTTAAAATCATTATTCGGACTAGTAACAGCTGCCTTTTCATTTAATATAAAACCGTCGTATACACTTTGTATAATAAAGTATAGTAAACTATAGAGAGAGAGTAGAGAGAGAGAGAGTAGATTTAGAGTTGTCTGGAAAATATCGCTTTTAGCGGTAAGACTGCTTATTTTAGTTATTTTTGTGAAATATAGCGTGTAATAAAGTATATTGTATACTAACATACCTCTAATTGTGTTCCATCGGGTAAAGTATACTGTGCCCTCTCCGTTTCAAGAGTTTCCTCCTTCAAAGGGTTCGGAGATAAGTAACAAGCTCGTTCCTTTATAGCTTTTACTATTTCTAGTTCAGCTGATGTACGAAGGTTCACTCCTTCTTTGCGTAGAAGTAATCTAAAAGTTATAATTGATTGCCATTACCAACAACCAGATAAGGGTGTTGGGCAACCGATGTATAGTTCACGGCCAAGGTGGGGAAAATTGGAGACCTATGTCCAACAGTGGATCTTTTGGATGATAAAATGATGATACCATGGCTATACTGCTATAGTATGAATGAGCTATAGATTTATGGAGTCATTTTACATATAAATTTTTAAAAGGTTACTGTTGGACCTATGGCCTTCTTAACGAGGTGAGCAAAAACTATAGAACGCCAGACAAACCTCCTTTGCCTCTTTAAAATCATTTAACCTTCATAATGCTGAGTGTATAATACTAACTTCCTTGTTACTGCTCTGCTCCCGTCGCCAGCAGCGTGATGTTACATAGCCTATAACCTTCCTCAAGAACTGTGCTATCATACTCAAAATAAATTATTCAAATTCGACTGGTAGTGCCCAAGATAAGCGCGTTCAAACAAACAAACTGTTCTGCATTATATAATAGTATAGATAGGTTAATTGCTTTTGAAGATTATTATAGCCAGGTTTTGGGTTTGAGGGGGCTTGACCCTGCCAGGGTAAGAACATGTTTTCGAGCATGCAGATATGTTTAGGGCAAAAGGGGCCAGGGAAAGATGGCTAGAGCCCCTTCTCTCCCTGGATCCGCTAACTGAATAGTCACTGGAGCCTTTTCATATACACAACACACCAGTAGCGAAGAGTCACTTTTCCGAGGAGGGAAGCCGGTGGGACTAAAATATTTTGAGTTTCGGAAGGCCAGTTAGACTTTGAGTAGACACTCAAGCAGTGATAGGTATAAGGAGGTCAGGGCATATTTTAAAAGGGAAGCCGGCAGGAATCGTGTTATATGGACGCTTCGCCACTGCAACACACATCAGTTACGGATTAAACACGTACCGTAAATATCTGGTAACATCTCTGCCAGCGACATCCACCCTCATGATGGAGTGGGGCATCGCGAAACCTTCGTATATAGGCACGGAATGGGTGACTCCATCGCCTGAGTCTAAAACCACTCCTGTAGTTCTACCAGTAGCATACCTACAAAGAAATTATAATAATAACTAAAATACTTAATGCAAAATATAACAAATGTACTAGCGACTAGTACATTTGTTATATTTTTCATTAAGTACGATTTTCGAAGGTTCTCTCGATTTCTCTGGGATGCCATCATCAGATCCTGGTTTCCTTATCATGGTACAAGATTTGGGATATCTTCTTTCCAAAAAAAAAGAATCATCAAAATCGGTTCATAAACGACAAAGTTATCCGCGAACACACATAAAAAAAACATATATACGGTCTAATTCAGAAACCTCTTCCTTTTTTTGAAGTCAGTTAAAAAATGCCACCAAAAACCAAAATTGTATAAAAAAAATACCAAAGAATACTTACAAACTGAGTACCGCTTGCATGGATAGAAACAGAGCTGGTACGTTAAAGGTTTCGAAAAACACTTCGGCCGCCTTCTCCCTGTTACGTCGAGGGTTCAGAGGAGCCTCCGTTAGTAACACTGGATGTTCTTCGGAGAAGGTTGATAGCTGGTCCTGGAAGGCAGTATTCAGATCTTCATTTTCTGGCGTTGTGAGGCGCTTGTAGTTCGTTCAACTCACTAATCGGTAAACATTTCGGGAAGCAACAAAATAGGTGACCGCATAGTGGTATGGTCTTTGATCTGAAATAATCCGTGCTTCGGAGGTCACGTTAAAAGTGGGTCTCGGCTGTTACCATGTTGATAACAGTCGTTAAGTCAAGTCGGATGCCTCTATGAACGACCTGAACAAACCCTGACACAAGGTTAACCATTAATCGCTTGATAAGAAGAATAATAACATACCTTGCTATAAATATAATTCCACACTCGTTCCATATCGTTCCAGTCTGTGACTATACCATGTTCCATGGGGTATTTGATACTGAGTAGCCCTCGATGCTCTTCAGCTCGAGGACCCACGAACAGTTCCCCTTCCAAAGCACCGGCCATTACACGGACATGTTTTGGACGACCGATACTAAAACAAAAAAGTTATTTTTATTGCCGACTGTGGCAGACGAATCAACGGCTCAGCGGTAGGTGGTAGACGCTCATGGACCTATGCAATACCAGAGTCGAAGCCACTGCCTACCGTGACGGGAGTGAGGTTGGTGAAGGGATTAAGGGACGCGAGGAAAAAGAAAGTGTGCTATTTGGTCTTGACAGACAGACAGACGGCTTTCATAGTTATGGGCTAAGCCACGTGGCATGTCGACCAGAGCCAGCGAGTAGAGGCGTAGGCAGACTTCAACCTTCTGACATTCCTTTGAACTCGTAACACCATACACTTTACTACAAAAAATGGGGTGGGGACGTGAATAAGGGAGATGAGGAAAAAATGGGGAAATTGGGCCTCTTGGTGTATGTTTTTTATACAACTTTGGTGAAAAACAAGCATATTGTCCACCTGATGGTAAATGGTAACCATGACTTGTGGACATGGTTTTATCCTCTAAAGGTCAAACAATGATAAGAACACAACCAAGTCATTGACCATGTAGGAAGACACCATATCAGCCAGACGTCCACTGCTGGAAATAGACCTCCCCAATTTTCGCCACATTGGCCGGTCATGGGCCGTCCTCATATATCAGTTGTCTGCTACTTTATCGGGTATGTGAGGGGTCTGTGCGAGGTCTGGGGTGTAGGCATGATTCAAGGATTCGGTTTTACGGTCTGTTACCACAAAGCTTTTTCTGATTGATAAGGATGTTGATAATGATTGATAGATGCTAAATGATACTATAGAATTTGATTTAACACGTATATTGAGTTCATTTCCTAATTGATAATGGTAGTTGTTGCTATGACACGGTATGAATATGAACTGATTTTACATATGAGTTGCAATGAATGAATAGCAATTTGACAATTCATTCATAATTCGGTACATCGCTCTTTCTCGCTCTTGACGGTTTTGAGTGACAGAAAAAGATAGAAAAAATTAGGACAGTATGTTTCCATGCTACCAAATGTAATCCAACCCTTATTTCTATCAATTATTCTTTTACTAGTTTAAAAACCCTATTTATACTACATAAAGATAAAGAAGAAGGCCAAAGGTATAACTATAATAGCTGCAATACTTTTTAACATTTATATTTATTAAAATTGAAAATCTATAACCATTAGAAACATGAAATAGAATTAATATCTTTGTAACATGAAAGGTAAACCTTTAATGTTAAAGAAGAAAATTAAAAGATAATTATCATTCTCATTTTTACTAGCAACCTGCCCGAGCTTTGCACAATAGGTACTTTAAGCTTTTTACAACATGATTACAAATCGTTGGAGATTCTCGACGTTTAGTATCAACGGACTGATGCATTTAAACCTTTCAAGAGAAACACTCTAAAATATCATGAAAAGCATATCAAATTCCATTAAATGGTTTACACGTTAGCGGCATAACAGACAGAAAACAACTTTGTTTTAAACTATTTAAAAGTTAATTTATGAAATGGCAAGTTATAATATTATTTTATTAAGTTCATAACTATCAATTGCATGAAATAAACTGTATTTGCTATGGTACCAGTCTGTTTGAGACTACACTGTAGCACAGGTGTACTTAAAAAAAAGGTAAGTTTAGCAAATTTTGCCCTAATTTTGACTTTATCATATAGTAGATATTCACCCTCACGTCGCTTTAGTATCAAAAGTTTTATTCGCTCTCAAAACGAATGTCTACGAAAAATATCATAGCAATAGTGATGTATTGCATCATTCAGATTTACATAGGCGATTAAAATATTGAAATTTTGAAAATGTAATATGTTAAACATAATGAAATATGGCCCATCCTATTTGTAGCTTTCTAAAGGTCTCTCACCTTTAGAAAGCTAATTTTAAAAACGGCTACGTAGATCTCGAGTTAAATCGGAACAAACAAACATACAAAAAAACAATTCTTTTTTCATTAGTTTAGAAGTACTGTAAAGTTTATTGCGGACATTACTAAGAAGATAAAATTGTAAGGAAATCAAGATTTTACAAAATTTTGAAGATGAGTAATTCATTTTGAGTACATTTCAATGTCAATGCTCAGAGCTTGTCTTTGTGTGCACAGGCATTTACTTCACAGTGTAATAGTAATGAACTGGTATTGTATGCATAGTCAACAAAATTAGGTCTACACAGAGGGCAATGGAGAGAAGTATGCTGAGTAAGAGGCTTTCAGATAAAACCAGACAACAAAATCAGAAAAAAAAACAAACAAAAGTTACTGATGCTCTTACTCAGGCCCTTAAACTGAAGTGGAAATGAACCTATAGCTTGTCAGCGAACAAAAAGATGGCTAGCACAGTTGGAAAAAGAAATGTCTGCAGATCGATAAAACGTTAGGCAGATGACATCACCCAAAAAGCAGGTGCCAATTGGTTAAAAAGTGCGCAAGATAGGCTTAACTGGAAGAGGTTGGAGGAGGCCTTGCACCCAAAGAGGAAATCTATACCCAGTGAACACTCATAAAGAATATATAAAAGACTTTATTATTATTGTATGCATACATGCGAAAGCATCTGCCAAAGTTAGAACTGGACATTGTTCAAAAGTGGAATTTTCTCTTAGAGAAGGAATGAGTATCAATGTAAACGTTTTCAATCCAGTCCAGCATCCAGTGTATCTTGGTTAATGTTTTCAAGTGATTCTGGTGCCAGCTAGTGGATCAATGTAAATCAGCCTTTACTCTTTAAATTACTTGTTATTTCATGGGTGTGAAATTTTCTTTCATGAAGCATATTTCTAATAATTACCTTTAATAATTTAATATATAGAAATGTACTTACTAATTTGGAAATCTGCATTTTGGTATCTGATCACCTGCAAATCCAGCTTTGATCACACCGGAGCCCTGAAAAATGTTTCTAACATTTTAGAACGCCGTAAAAACATTTAAATTTGCATAAAACTGTCAAAACTAGGATGACTCAATTTTAATAACTTTTGTATGAAAGTTTAATTAAAACCTATTTATAATAATTATTTGTGGTCGATTGCTTGTTTTCAATCAATAATAAACAAGAAAATTACTGATATTTGATACAAGATAATTCAAAGTTGTCGTGTCGACTCGGCGTAAACGTAGAAATTATTTAAAATATAATTATATTTACGTTATCTATAACGACGGGCTGGTTAACTATAACGTCGTTAAGCTCCATTTTATCTAAATTTGGTAACAATCACACGATTTAATAGGATTTTTGTAATATTTTCTTTTTGTGAAGTCTACATTCGAGTACTATTTTTTCACTACCACTCAAGAGCAATCAGCATTAGTTAAATATTGAACGTCAATTTTCGTTCTAGTTGTTTCACACTTGCAAGCTTTCCGTATCTTCTGCTCTACTTTGCAATGCAACACAAGTAACAAACTTTCAACCACTGGAACGCAAGCGTGACATGACATCATCTGTATTGCCAACGTTTGTCGAATGGAATATATATTGAGCGGATGGAATAAATTTATGAAATTGAAAAATTTACTAAATCTATACTAATCTTAGAGCATTAAACCAACAGGAGTGGACACGCGCTCTATTTCCCTTGCGCAAAAGTCTGCCACTTTCAGCGGGGGACGGGGTAACGCGAGCAACGCACACTAATTACAATGTTAACTACTAATGCATTTTTAAATCGCGTCGTTATACACGCACACAATAAAATTATTACACACTAGCTTAAACTAAACACACACAATCACATTCACACACAGGGATATCTATCAGTTTACGCTTCCTTAGCGTAAAACAGTTAGAGCTTGACTCTGTCGATATTTAGTATCGATGTTTAGGATTTCATATAAGTACGCGAAAGATTTAATTAGTTTCATGATTATTATGTTTGCTTATTAAAATGAGCATTATCTTATATTATATAGAACAGTTTTAGGTAATAATAATCTATTATAATTTTAAGGTTTTTTTTTTATTTAAGCACTTTGAAATAGATGAAAGTAAAGTAAATAGTTCATAAACATGAATTAACTAGAAGTAATTCTGTTAATTCATGTTTATGTCAATATTACTGGAAGAATAAAACAGTGTTTCTAACTAGCACACTTTTTTGTAATTATTATCAAAAGAGCCCGTCCCGTCATACGGTCGGGCTAAATTTATTTGTTAAACATTGTTCGACAAACAAATCTGGTTATGCGGTCGGGCTCGCCTACTATGTTTACTAATGTTTATTCAATACTTCCGATCCCTGATAGTACGGAACCCTCGGCGCGCGAGTCCTACTGGCATTTAGCCGGTTTTTTTTGAAGTTATACTTTTTTTGGCGCGATTGGGAAAAATGATGAGAGTGAGTTTTTACGATGCGCGCGCACACCGACAGAAAAAAGCAACACCCTGAAGTTAGTTGCGAACCTTTTACACACTGAAGTTAGTTGCGGATCTTTGTGTGTCGTATCAGTACAAATAATCTGTGTGAATAAATACAAAATATATTGGCGTTTATATCAATTCAAATATTTATGTATGTATGCGTTGTATTATTATTTGGTATTTTCGGATTGTTATGCCAAAGAAGTATAACTTCTTACGTGCGTACATGGGTACCCACTCTTTTTTTTTATTTTATTACTGCGCACAAGGATGTATGTTCAATAACCACCACCTGTTGAAATTTGTTCTAGTGTGGATTAAAGATTGTAATTAATTATTACGTGTCAATTTTACGTGTATTATTCCTAAGTATGTATGTATATTCAAACCAAATAATACTTTGATTTAATTGTCTGTTGCTATTAAATTTCGTTCCAACTAAGCAGAGCTTGTAATTGGAGTATTTTGTTCTGATTACATAGTAACAAGACACTGACATGAGAATGTATGAGTAGATTTTTATTAGAGAGATATTTTATCTGTTCAGATAACAAAAAAACAACAGAATATATTTCAGAAAGTCTTTATTTAAGTAGGTATAATAAAATACTGTAAAACTGTGCAATTTAAATTAACCTTATAAATCTAGTTTAACTAATCCTAGGTAATGCAATAAGAGGAGGTAGCGCACAGCGAGTTTACTTGCTAAAAACTGAGCTCTCCGCCGCTTGGGGGGTAGGGAGGAGGTAGCAGTGCTGGCAGCACAGAAGGCTTTGTCTTTTAAGCTGTTAGTCAGATACTTGTACGCTTAGGAACCCACTTATATGGTTCCTACAATATTGGACCCAAGCGACTCGAGGCGCTGCTTCTTTTGAAAATCTAAAACAAACAAAAAAAAAATAATTTAATACTGGAACACCAATATCGATATTTGTGATTAAACTGTCTCATCTCTAATTATGTTAAAGTGTGACCAGTTTCTTAAAAATAAATACGCTTATTTTTGTAAGAAATGAGCAATTATCTTTCGGAATAAAGTGCACTAATCTTGTATATTTGGATTTATAATCTCATTTTACTTGTTCACTTAATATTATTTTGTGCATTACTTGGTAAAAAAAACATTGGTTTTAATTAAAAATAAATAAATATGGGAACGGTGACACAATAATGTACATCCAAAATGAAACTTATTAGATATGTCAACAAGGCGAGATATAAAAAAGGAAAGGTTAGTTTTTATGTTAATTCAACTTAAAATATTACCCCAGATTGGAGTATTGATGATAAGGCTGGCAACACTTGTTGATTAGCATTTTATTTGGTTAAATTGCTAATTTAATGCCTTATTTAATAATATTAGAACAAAATAATACTTACAGGTGGAATGTAATATAATCCTTTTGTAGACTTGATGTCGCTGAACGCTTTTTACACCAAAATACACTGCAATTCGGCATTTATATTGAGACGCTTTGACGCATGCACTGATAGGTGACTTATGATGCGGAACGCGCGTCAACTAGTTTTATTTAACGGGTATGACCGGTGGGCTGGTACCTTTGGCAGAGGGGTACGCCTGTCAGTGGCCTCTCCGGTTGGTTTAATGCTCTAAGATACTAATATTAAAAATAGAAGATTCGATTTTTTGTATGTTTGCTTATTGTTTTTTATTTTTATTTTTAAGGTCTGTATATTTTGTTGTAGTAAAAGCTCCTCAGTATGTGAATTTAAAAAGTGTGGATTCTTTCTGAGTTCAAATTATGTGTCATCTGAGTATGTCTAAAAAAAGTTAAAAATGTGATTTCACTGTAAGAAAATAAATAAATTATGTAATTAGAAGTTGTTTGAATCTTGGAAGTGCCGTAGGAAGCTTAGAAGCGAATGATTCACGGAGTAAGTTTTATATAATCTTTACATGGTAGCTGAGCGAGAGAAAGCTAAGCTAAGTACAGAATGGAAGGAAAAGACGAGTTCAGAATACCTATTTTCGATGGAACCAATTATGAACAGTGGAATTTCAGATTAAAATTATATTTGAAAATGAAAAATTGCGAAGCAGTTAGTAATAGTAATAATAGTAATAATAGTTTATTTTCATTTTCTTACGAGCTAGTTTATATAAATTAATGGGGGTGCTCCTTTTAAGTAACAAAATACTTGTGTTAGGAGACCCCGCTCTTCACATTACATGGGATAAATACTAGACAGGTAAGTAAGCCGAGATTAGATTATAAAAACAAAAAAAAGAAAAACATGTGTGTGGGTATGTGTGTGGAGGTGCGTGTGTGTGTAAGGGGGGTGTGAATAAATGAGTGTGACTGTGTATGTGTGTGTGTGTGTGTGTGCGTGTGTGTGAAAAAGAAAGTATGTGTGTTATATGCAATTATATACATATGAGTGAATGAATAAAATAATGTAATTTAACGTGAGAGTTATAGAAAGTTCTGGAAAAAACAAAAGAAATGACAGATAGTGAACGGAAGAAACTAGATACAAAAGCTCAAAACTATATCGTTAACAGTATAAGCAATTTGCAGTTGGACATTATAATATCTGAAGTTACGGCATACGACATGATTAAAAAATTTGATGAAATATATGTAATAAAGGGATGCGCCAACAAACTATTGTTAAAGAGGAAAATTCTTGGAACTAAATTCAAAGAAGGAGACCCCATAGATTTTTTTCAGATGTTTGAAAAACAGATAAACGATTTGAAAGGAGCCGGAGAAAAGTGACGAGGACAAATTGAATTATTTGCTATTGGCCCTACCATCAAAATTCGAGCATATTGTCAACATCGTGGATGCATTACCGATTGAAAACCAAACGGTCGAATATGTCAAATCGAAAATAATTTTGGAATATTCTTATATTCCAAAATTATTTAAAAACGAATCGCAGACTCCACAAATTAACGAGCAGACATTTAACGCCAATACGAATACCTGTTATGAATGTAAACAAGTAGGACACTTTAAGAGAGACTGTCCAAAGCTAAAATATACAAGACATTATCATCGAGGAAGTAACTATAGAAGTAATAGAGGCTATAGAGGATACAGAAGTTATAGAGGTTATAGAGGACATCAAGGTGAATCTTCGAGAGGTTACAGAGGACAGCAAGGTAAGCCCTCCACAGGAAAACCATTAAGTGGCTTCAATGTGGAAGTACTGACAACAGAAGCGAATGACTGAACGGCTAATTGGCTACTTGACAGCGGGTGCAGCGACCATATTGTGAATGATGACAAATATTTTTGTGAGTACAAACAGTTGGATAACCCAGTAGACATTAGAGTAGGTGATGGTTTTGCTTTAAAATCAGAAAAGATAGGTAATATTACAATGTTTTGTCAAGCGAACGGTCAGTCGCATAGAATTGAGGTTTCGAATATTTATTATGTTCCTAATATGAAACGAAACTTACTAAGCGTGTCGTCCATTGTAAACAAAGGCAACATGGTTAAATTTCAAAATGATACAGCGAGTATTTACAATGCGCAACACATATTAGTGGCTATTGCTAAGAAAAATAACAAATTGTACGAACTAGAAGGTAAAATAGTTAGTGACAAATTTATAAACTCGAATGAGCATGTAATGTCAACGAAAGAGAAATGGCACCGAATACTAAGGTCATGTAAATTTTTCAAAACTCAAAGAAATGTGTAGGTACAAATTGCTGAACGGTTTACCCGAGAACTTAAACGATAATAATTATGTTCAGTGTGAAATTTGTTTACAAAACAAAATGACAAATTTACCATTCGAAAATAACAGAAGGAGAGCAAAAGAAATACTTGAAATCATACATACAGATGTGAATGGACCAATCACACCGGTAGGTTACAATGATCAAAGATATTTTGTTTCATTTATAGATGATTACAGCAGACATGCGACAGTGTGCGTGATTAAAAATAAAAATGAAGAGTTTGACTGTTTTAGAACATATGTGAACGCAATGCATACTCAAACCGGAAAGCGAGTGAAGGAAATTAGGTGTGACCGAGGTGGTGAGTACTTGAATAGAGTTTTTTATGATTTTGCAAAAGAAAAAGGTATATATATAAAACCTGGACCAGCATACACACACGAGTTAAACGGTGTTGCTGAAAGATTTAATAGAACTGTAATGGATCGTGCCAGATGTTTGATAGCTGAAGCAAAAATAGATAAGCGATATTGGCCAGAATGCATTTTGACAGCAGCGTACTTAGGAAATGAGTTTTGACCAACACATTTGAAAAGAAAAGTCCATTTGAAATTTTTCATGGAAGAAAACCAGATGTAACAAATTTAAAATTATATGGAAACAAATGTTTTGTCAGGATACCGGAAGAAAAACGAACAACTAAACTAAATCCGAAAGGGGTGGCTGGAACTTTAGTTGGTTACACAGACACAGGTTATAAAATTTTGATTGATGACAAAATTGTCATAAGCAGACATGTAGTTTTTATTAATCCTGATGCAGAAGTAATCCGATTTAGAAATGAAGACACTGAAGATGAAGAAGAAAACAGAGAAAGCAACAAAGAAGATGTTACCAAAGAGACAAATGAAAACTTAAAAACAAGAGCACCAAGTGACAACGATGACGATTTTTACGACACTATAGATGATGACGAACCTAATATAATTGAAGAAGTGAGTAAATCAAGGCCAAGAAGAGAAAGTAAAATACCAGAGAGATTTAAAGATCATGTGGTTTATGTAAACATTTGCAATGCTGATGTACCAGAAACTTATGAAGAAGCAATGAATAGTGGTGAAGCAAATAAATGGAAAAAAGCAATAAACGATGAAATCAACAGCTTAAAACAAAATGAGACTTGGGGAATAGTTGACGAGCCTATAAATAACGTGATCGAAGTTAAGTGGATTTTTAGAGTCAAGTCAAACGGTAAATACAAAGCACGTGTTGTTGCAAAAGGATTCCAACAGATTTATGAAGAAAATGAAGAAATATATTCACCTGTAGCTAGAAATTATTTTTATGCTCTCGAAACGATTTTTTGTTTATGTGTCTTCCACATCACTGGGTTATTAAAAACTCTCAACACAATCCCAGTCGTCGATTTTCTGTCGTTTTAATTTGCAGCTCAGTCGGCATCCACATATGCATCTAAGCATTCTTCATAATCTGCATTATAGTTTAGTACCAAGTTTCGAGTGTGATACAAATATTTTAAAATCCTTAACGCGTATTTGTAGTGTGTATCGCTGTAACAGTTTTGAAATCTACATAAGTAGTTAACGCTGTATGAGACATCTGGTCGCGTTCCACTTGCAACATATGATAAAGCTCCCATCAAATTTCTATATTTCAAATCATAATTAATTTCTCCAGGTTCAATTGACAAGTTTTGCTCCATTGGCGTTTCATATTTCTTGCATTCAATTATCTTGTATTTCTCTGCTAAACTTTCTATATACTTACATTGACTCAAAGTCATTTTCTTAAGTTCCGGGTTATAATCAATATCAATGCCTAAATATTGATTTATTTTTCCTAAGTCTTTCATACGGAATCTGTTATTTAACATTTGTTTCATCTTCTTTATTGTATTTTCATTTTTTGCACAGATTAAAATGTCATCAACATATAGACATATATACACTTTTTCATTATTAATGCTCCCTGTGTACAAACAATAATCATAGTTCGATCATTGAAACTGATAAGTCTTTGTCAATGCCTTCGCGGTTTAGGGTGTCCTCTATAGATTCGGGGGTTGCTTTGTCGAATGCACCCTCAACGTCAAAGAAGCAGCCTAGTGCGTATTCTTGATTGGTTATTGATCTTTGCACTCTAATGACCAAATTATGTAGGGCCGTCTCGGTTGACTTGCCTTCCATGTACGCGTGTTGGTTTAGGTGCAATGGAGATCCACTTTTCTCTATTTGTTCTCTTATTAACCTATCTAGGAATTTCTCCAATGTCTTAAGTATGAATGAGGAGAGGCTGATGCATCTGAAGGATTTTGCCTCCTGATACGATGCCTTCCCGGGTTTCGGGATGAAGACCGCTCTCACCTCTCTCCATTTGCTTGGGATGTACTTGGTTTTGATGCTACTGTTGTATAGAGTTAGTAGATCTTTACATATGTGTCTAATGGCTGTCTGTAACATTTTCGGGAAGATTTCGTCTGGTCCAGCAGCCTTGTATGGTTGGAAGGACCTTAGGCTCCACAATATATGTTCTTCTGTGATGATTACCCTCGTCTCCTGTTCCACTATGGGATTTTGGGGAGTTGGTGTATTGTCTTTATCCTCTTCACTTCCTGGAAAGTGTGTGTCTAGCATTACTTCCAGTATCTTTTTAGGATCGGTGATTAGTTCATCTCCGTCCTTTATGCTTCCTAGTTTGCAGGTGTTTCCCTTGGAGAACGTTTTCACTAGCCGCGCCGCATCTGGGTATTTTTCAACCCCTGCGTAGAACGATCTCCAGCTTTTCGTGTTTTCCCTCCTGCATGCTTTTTTTATATATGTTCCTTTCTGTCCTATATTTATGCCAGCTCTCGTCATCGTCCTTATTCAGGGCTTTCCTGAGGGCTCGCCGTGTCTTTTTCCTCTGTTTCTCTAGAGCCTTTGTCCACCAGGGTTGACCCTTTCCTGGTTTTATCTCTTTCGGTGGGCATGCCTTATAGTAGGCTTCCCTTAGAGCGGCGTCTAGTCTGTTGGCTTCTTTTTCTATTTCTGTTGTGCTCCTTAGCAAGGTTTCTGGCCCTGGGCTCCATTTCTCAATTTGACGTTCGTATGTAGCCCAGTATGTTTTTCTTGCGTTTCTTATTAAGATCTTTTCTATCTTGGTTTCTAGACTGAAAGTGATTCGTTTGTGGTCAGACATTGAATTGCTTTCATCTAGCGCCCAGTCCCTTATGTGTCGGCTTATGCTATCTGTTGCGATAGTGATTGGTTACGAATGTGGGTGTATTACCCACGTTGAGAATTTCCAAGCCTGTTGCACCTATAAAGTCCAAGAGTAAGTCACCTTTCTTGTTGCAGTCTGTACTGCCCTACACTACGTGGTGGGCATTTGCATCGCAACCTAGAATAATTGGAATGTTCTTACCCTGGTATTTTCTTATGACTTCTTCCATTTCTGGGGACGGTGGCTCAAAGTCTTTCTCGCTGGGCAGATACGCGGAGACTAGGAGCACCCTTTCTTTTGTTTCTGCACCTGTCTGTATTGTTATCATGACACTGGCTAAGTCTCTGTAACAATCTGCTTTTATTAATCCTAGCGTTCTTGCTCTGATGCTGGTGTATATGCATGCCCTAGGGGTTGACTCACCATCCTCGTGGCAGATGATGTCTCCTCTCAAGGCACTGAGCCCTGTTACTCGTCCGTTTGAGACGTATGGCTCTTGCAGCAGAGCGATGTCTATTTTCCTATCCACCACGTATCGACAGAGCTCCGTCATAGCGTCAATACAGCGGTGAAGATTTATCTGAACTATCTTTATTTTTTGTGTGGTGTGTTATTGTGAGTGTTCATTTGATGGTGTGTGTTCGTGTTTTGTGTGCATGTTAGTGTTCTTTGTTCCCTCCCTGGTTAGCCGTCGCGTCCGCGGCCACCCCCCACACCAGTGCGGTTGCAGTGATGCTACACTGGGTGGAGGCGTTAGGTCCTTTCGCGGGGCGTTAGGGAGGGGGTGTCCTGTGACATTTTTCCCGGGACTGTCCTGTAGGCAGAGCATCCGGTTTTCAGACTGAACCTCCTGTGAGGTTGCAGTCTGGGTACCGCCCCTCCGCCTGTGGGCAGTTCCGGGTTAGTGCGTGGTTGTTGTGTGCTGTGTGGGTCTCCGCCTCCAATAAGCTCCTTACCCGGCGTTTTGGTGTTGTGTTTGGGACATACGTAGCAAGGACATTTTTCATCCGCCTGTGTAGTACTCTTGCTGATGATTCTAGCGTGTACTCTTGTGCCCTGGTAGTGAAATGAGATCGGGCTTTCCCTGGCGACTTCCTCTGGGACCCCTACCACTAGTCTCACTCCTAGTGGTAGTTCTTCCTTACGGATAAGGGTCCAGTCAGGGAGCCTCAGTTCTACTTTGTGCCTGTTTTGACCCATTATGTAATCTAGAGGTTCCAACTCTAGGTCTTCATTACTGCCTGGAAGCCAGATTGCCATCCGGTGTTTCTCCAGCTTCCTGACTTTTAAGGGAACACCATTCTGTTCGCCGAAGTCGAGTTTCAGCAGCCACTCTTGCGCCTCCTCGGTGTTAGCCGTCACAAGGAAGTATCCTTCGGTGACTAGGCCTGAGGCGTCGTCAGCTGTCGACTATCCGTGGCGTTCTTGATGGCTCTCCCGATTTCTATAGCCAACTTTTTCCTAATCTGGGTAGCTGTTGTCTCGTCCACCGCCACCCCGTCCTCCCGTTGCACCGTGACCGCTAGGTCACTTTGGGCTGCCGCAGACTTCCCCGGTGCCTCAGATCTTGCGGTCTGGTTGGTCTTCTGGCGCTTAGGTGGACGTTGCTGGGTTCTTTCTTCGGAATCTGTGCCCTGCCTCTTAAATTTCTTTGGCCTGGAACCTACCTCTCCCTTTGGTGCTGTCGGTGCCGTTTTGGCCGGCTCACCTGTGGGTTTGGCCTGGTTTGAGGCTAGCTCTTTCCTTTTGCGAGCCTTGATCCTCTTCCATTTGGATTTGGTCAACCACTCGCCCTCTTTTTTCTTTTCACTCTCCCCATTCGACATGTTTCCTCCCCGAGAGTCTCAGATATAGACCTACCGGGACGCACCTGATCGCTGGGGTGCTTACTTTTTTTACTTTTAGGTGATGGCACTGATTTGTCCCCCCCAGAATACGTGGGACAGCCTGGACCACTAGATGGTCCAGGGAGGGATTCTCCGGTACTGGTAGTACCGGTACCCTCCTGGAGTAGTGTATTATTTATCGGTGCGCTCATAGTTTTTTTGTTTTTCCGGGGTTGCCGGGGTTGGATCGAGGGAAGGGGTGTGGGTTTGGGATGGAGGTGGGGGGAGGTGGGATGCTGGGGATGGGAGGGGATGTTGTGTTTTGGATAGAAAGGGGAGGGTTTGGACAGGGAGAGAGAGTTTCGACTGGAGATTTTTGTTACATCTGTTTCTTATGGAATCAGACCAATAACAGGCGGCACCACGTGAAGGATAATCTCTAGCCTTGTTTTGGGGATCTACACGACTTTTGCGCTCTCCCCCAAAGCCGTTCACCAGACTCAGCATTGGATAGGTGCTGAGAATAGGGGTTCTCCACTCTTTTTTTGGTCCGGCTGACCTCGGTCTCGGTGGCCGAGGACTCACCTTTCCAAATTGGCTTGGATCCCCCCCGCCCCTATTACTTCTATAGTTACTTCCTCGATGATAATGTCTTGTATATTTTAGCTTCGGACAGTCTCTCTTAAAGTGTCCTACTTGTTTACATTCATAACAGGTATTCGTATTGGCGTTAAATGTCTGCTCGTTAATTTGTGGAGTCTGCGATTCGTTTTTCTTATATTCCAAAATTATTTTCGATTTGACATATTCGACCGTTTGGTTTTCAATCGGTAATGCATCCACGATGTTGACAATATGCTCGAATTTTGATGGTAGGGCCAATAGCAAATAATTCAATTTGTCCTCGTCACTTATCTTTTCTCCGGCCGCTTTTAAATCGTTTATCTGTTTTTCAAACATCTGAAAAAAATCTATGGGGTCTCCTTCTTTAAATTTAGTTCCAAGAATTTTCCTCTTTAACAATAGTTTGTTGGCGCATCCCTTTATTACATATATTTCATCAAATTTTTTAATCATGTCGTATGCCGTAACTTCAGATATTATAATGTCCAACTGCGAATTGCTTATACTGTTAACGATATAGTTTTGAGCTTTTGTATCTAGTTTCTTCCATTCGCTATCTGTCATTTCTTTTGTTTTTCCAGAACTTTCTATAACTGCTTCGCAATTTTTCATTTTCAAATATAATTTTAATCTGAACTTCCACTGTTCATAATTGGTTCCATCGAAAATAGGTATTCTGAACTCGTCTTTTCCTTCCATTCTGTACTTAGCTTAGCTTTCTCTCGCTACAAGATAATTCAAAGTTGTCGTGTCGACTCGGCGTAAACGTAGAAATTATTTAAAATATAATTATATTTACGTTATCTATAACGACGGGCTGGTTAACTATAACGTCGTTAACCTCCATTTTATCTAAATTTGGTAACAATCACACGATTTAATAGGATTTTTGTAATATTTTCTTTTTGTGAAGTCTACATTCGATTACTATTTTTGCACTACCACTCAAGAGCAATCAGCATTAGTTAAATATTGAACGTCAATTTTCGTTCTAGTTGTTTCACACTTGCAAGCTTTCCGTATCTTCTGCTCTGCTTTGCAATGCAACACAAGTAACAAACTTTCAACCACTGGAACGCAAGCGAGACATGACATCATCTGTATTGCCAACGTTTGTCGAATTGAATACCTATATATTGAGCGGCTGGAATAAATTTATGAAATTGAAAAATTTACTAAATCTATACTAATATTAAAAATAGAAGATTCGATTTTTTGTATGTTTGCTTATTGTTTTTAATTTAAGTAAAATTCTACATTACTGATTTGAGAAATTCTTTTACGTTTAGAAATCAATAAATTAAGCGAGTACTTAACATATTTTTAGCAATTTTCAAAATTTTAATATTTGTAAATTTTCAATATAGAAAACAGCAAAAATAAATTTGCATTAAAGCAATATTATATCTTAGACGTAGGTTTTGCAATCGTTTGTTGTTAGACCGAAAGAAACTTTTCATAGGTACCGAAGCAAAGCGAGGGCGGACTTCTAGTACTAGGTAAAAGAGTATTCATTGGAGCAATTTTTTCCTTTTACCGGGTCGCGACTCGATACCGGGCCATCAAAATAAAATACTGAGTCGCAACATTCCCACCTTGTTTTAAAGATACTTCGCACTAAAATTTAGCGACTAAATAGGCGATACTAAAATATGTATGTAGTATTAATAAATGTGTATAATTTTACCTAATGGAACCAGCTTGGGTTTCAATCTAGGTATTAGGTGGATCCCAAAGCAGTGTGAAATTTACCGTGCCCTGGCAGGATAATGTTTGGGAAACACTGCGTTAGATGGTTTTCCGGTTTTCCATGGCAAATATTTTGTCTATTTGTCACTGTCATGTCTTTCATCTTTCATCTTCTGACTGAAAACAGAAGTCAACAAACATCTCAAATGAAGTTTTCTAAACTTTTACAACAGTGAGTGAGATTCCATCTTTTGTTTTCACGGAAGATGGATGTCATTTAGTTTCATCCACATTTTTTCTATTTTATCATTGTAATATACCATTATTATCATCAACAAGAATAATATTTTACACTTGACGCTGGCAGAAATAGCTGACACAAATCGTCGGCTCTGTTGCCAAAAAAAAGGAGAAGAAGAAGAAGAACTTTTACAACAATCTCAGTGGTTATAATCTCAAAAATGATATTTATTAGTTTATTAGTCACTCAAATAATATTGGCGGCCGTAGGAACTCATTCTGATGCGGAATACTGTGATCTTAACCAAAAATCATGTGACAAAGATGCCGGGAGTGACGAGAAATTTCTATTTTACGATGTGAATCCGGGAGAAGGGTTTAATTTGAACCGAGATGTTTACATGAGGTTTGCTATAATGTTGTCGCAAGCGCGGAAAAAGGGTAAAACTGACTGGAAGCTGGTATTACCGCCGTGGTATAATTTTTACCATTGGAAGTTGGATCGTGGTGTACCTCGGCCATGGAATAGGTTTTTCGATATTGATTCCATAAAATCATTTACTCCTGTGTTGGAACTTGATGAAGTATTTGCTAAAACTAAAGGCAATGTACTTGAAATCGATACTTTATACATATTAAAAAATTATAAAGATGCATTCGAAGGGGGTGTTTTTAAAGAAAAATGGCAGATAGTGGAGGATTGTGACAAAAATGTGTTGTTTTGGGGATATGAGAATATAACTGCAAAGGAGGTTTTATGTGTGCAATTTCAGGGAAAAGTTTCTAAACTATGGGAACTTGTATCATTACATCCAAATGACAAAAAGGTGATGTTTGCTCATGGGGAAATACCCCTACATGACTACTATGGTACAAAACTATTTTGGGATTGCCGCAAAAGTATGAAGTTTAATAAGAAACTTGTTGCCATAGCGAAAAATTATATATCAAAAAATTTGAACTGTAATACAATAAAATGTAAAAGTTATATAAGTGTTCATTGGAGAAGGCAAGACTTTGCCCGTGGCAGAGGCAACGAGGTACCAACAATTGCAGGCACTGCAAAACAGATACATGCAACTTTAAAAAAAATACCTGATATTAAAAAAGTATTTATTGCAACTGATGCCGACCTGTCCGAATTGAACGAGTTAAAAAGAGAATTGGCTCCTTCACACTTTGAAATACACTTGTTCTTAGCAAGTCTGGTGCTGACAGGAAACCATGGAGATGGTGGTATTGCAATAATAGACCAGATTATATGTTCCCGTGCTGCCTACTTTATTGGTACTCATGAGAGCACTTTTACATTCAGGATTCAAGAGGAACGGGAAATACTGGGCTTTAAGAGTAACACTACTTTTAATAGACTATGCCCAGACATGGGACATTGTGGAAAACCTACCAAATGGAAGATAGTTAATTAATATTGCTCATATAAGTACATGTCATCAATGCTCATCCTTCTTTTTTTTTTTTTTTTTTTTTATATTATAGCCTACCAAAGTGACTCCACCCCGCCTGATGGTAAGCAGTCAGTGGAATCCAGAAGTGGCGGCCACTATACTTAAAGCCATCGTCTTAAACTGCTGGGAATGGGGTTAGGGGAAGGGAATGAGGGAGGTGAGGAAAGAGGATAGGGGGGAATGAGGGAGGTGAGGAAAGAGGATAGGGGGGAATCAGGGAGGTGAGGAAAGAGGATAGGGGGGAAATTGGGCCTCCGGCGCTCTCACTCACCGAACGAAACGCAGTAGTACGGATACTACTACTCTTAAGTCGATCTTCTATGAGAGGGTAGTACTTCCCCGGACGATCCGGCCCATTCATGCTGAAATCAGCGTGGATCTACTACCGTACGAAAGTACCGTACTTCTCTAAGAGAAGTGGCCTTTCCCTGCAGTGTAGGGTTGCCAGCTGTACTATAATATATAGTATTATACTATATTTCGGAGCTGCATACTATATACTGTTCACCAACAAACAAATCCTTATTTTAAAAAATGCAAGAAGTGCAATAAGGTGCCTATAGTTTTTATAAAAATAAATAAGTAAGAAATATATTCTCATTGTCTATTTTCTTATATTTAAATAAAATACTATAAATCAAATCAAATCAAATCAAATCAGTTTATTGTTAAACATAGGTACAAAGGTGTAATATTTTTCGCAAATACAGTTTCACTATGTTTTGCCGTAACATGCGGCGTACAATATTATTAAATATAACAAAATAAATATAATTAGCATGCATGCTTTCAATTTACTCAATATTAACATTACCATCTGCGTCAATAAACAGAATAATTAGTAAATATACACAAACACTATCTCTCATTTTTATTTAGGTTACACACCAACAATTAAGAAGATATAAATAAACTATATTTTTTTAGAAGTGTACTACTTACTACTTATTTTGAAAAATACTATGTTGCGCTGATGAAATGTTGGCAACTCTACTGCAGTGGGATAAAAACGGGCTGGTAGAATGATATAAATGTAACATGATGCATCGGGCAAACCTAGATCAAGTAATTTTCTTCTTTAGTCCTCTTTGAAATTTTAAGCAAATAAATGATTTCATTGATTGATTGAAAGAAATGAAGGCCTTGTGTTTGGCACTAGGCAATGTGACTTTTTATAGGCATTTGTATTTTTTAAGTTTACTAGGACAATACTACTGTTAAGAAAACATTTATTATATAACAAATGTCAGAATGTCTGTGATACAGTTGGCCAAAAAAATGGTCTCTTTTTGACAAAAATGCCTATTACATCTAATTATAGCTAAGGTTGACTTTTCTAATAAGAGTGTTAAAAAAAGACCTTGTTGTTTAATGACGTTCAAATGCAGCTCAACTATATAGTAGTAGACGAGTTTTTGGTCGACTGTACCAGGCTTGATTTTAGTGTAAGGCAATACTTAATAAATTATCATGTATTTTATTTCTGATGAATTGTAATTTTAAGTAAACTGCCATATTGTTTATACCAAAGGATATTCATTAAACTTCTTATTAAGTGTAAATATTTAAAAAAAGTGTTTTTTTATTAAATCTGGAGCCACCCTAGTCTATTGGTTGTCATTGGTCCATTCAGTGGTGAGTATACCTGTTCACAGCAAGGAGTTAAGACCTTCCATGTCAACTCGTGTTTGGTGATTTTTAGCTCAACAGTTTTGCTATTTTCTTATCCAATACCGCTTTGGCTAAAGCTAAGCAGCTATGTGCAATTTGCCAGTGACCGTCTACCCTACCTACTACCAGTGAACTTCACTGACTGTTAATCATTAATAATAATAATAATAATAATATTCTACCACATTCACTCAGCGCCATCTAGCCCCAAATTAAGCAATTATATTTGCTTGTGTTATGGGTACTAAACAACTGATAAACTACTTATATACATTTTTTTTTGTAAATAAATACATTATTATAGATAAATTACACCCAGACACAGAACAAACAATCATGCTCATCACACAAAGGTTTGTCCTGGGTGGGAATCGAACCCACAACCTCCGGCTTAGCAGTCAGGGTCACTAACCACTAGACCAACAGGCCAGTTAATAATAATAGTAATATAGAAAAAAAAATGCTTCGTTTGTCGGTCATCATTAGTCGCTCGTTAGAATTCTTTGCAGGATCATGAGTCACAAACAAATACAAATTAACGGACAATTTCCACCGCATGCTCGTTACCGACGGTTGCCTGTCCTTCAGTTTCTTCCCTATCTGCAAAATATCTGTTTAAATCTATCTTCCCAGTATTAAAAAGTTCTCTTGTGCCTATCTGTGGTTCCAGTTTTCACTAGGAAAAGATGGCAATTCAGTCTCGCATGTCTGGATAGAATTGGGATAGAATCAGAACAATGACTTCCTTGTTCTAAGAGATAGAAGCTAAGGGTGGAGGGTGGTAACAATTAGAATAGTTTAGAATTCTTATTATTATTATTTGCTGAAAACATTTCAAGGTTTAAGTGCTATAGCTATCTTAAATCTTAAATCTCAGTATGCAAAATGTACTCTGTGTCTTAAATGGCTTTGCGTGGATGGCTACTGTATTTAATATAACTAGTTTATCTACTGGCAACATTTAGCATTGTCAAATTTATTAGTCGAACAAAATAAAATCGTAATGGAAGAGATGGTTGTCATTTAATTTCATTCACATTTTTTCTATTTTTTATCATTGTAATATACCATTAATATCATCAACAAGAATATAATTCTAAACTTGACGCTGGCAGAAATAGCTGACACAATCGTCGGCTCTGTTGCCAAAAAAAAGGAGAAGAAGAAGAAAATCGTAATGTCTACTATCTCTGAGATTAACACACTATATATTTTATTTTGACCTAATATTATTTCTATCACAGAATAATAACTAATATTAATATTGTTATTCTGGGGTTTCTTTCTTTATTGTAGGTACGATCTTTACAGTTAGAAACACGCCCCCAAACCAAGATGACCTTGCTAAAAAACCCCGCCTACTTTGGTTGGAAACGCGCTCACAAACCAAGATTATAAATGTATAAATAGCTCTATCTTAACGGTTGAAACCACGCCTCAAACAAAGGTGACCTTGTTTAAGCCCCGCCCACTTTGGTTGGAAACAAACCTAGATTAAATTGTAATTTGGCTTACAACAGCCGTGTAAAGAGTTTGCAACCAAGGTGACCACGATTTTCATAGTTGAGGATCATAAATCACAGTGCTTAAGCAAGGTCACCTTGGTTTGTGAGCGTGTTTCCAACTGTGAAGATTGTGCTTTATTTGGCGTTCTAGTCAAGCTTCGGCCAAACCTGCGCGACTGCGACGCGGGACGCGGGACGTGACGCAGGAGCGTCTGCAACGCGAAACTTAACGTGCACACCTGCGCGACTGCGACGCGAACCACGAACTTCATTTGTTAGTGAACAATCACTAAAGCTGCGCGTCTTTATCTGGTAATAGATGCACCCTACGGCTTCGCCTGCGCCTAAAATGTGTTTTGTCTCCCTCGGGAATCAGACCGATTTTCAGGATAAAAATAACCTTAAATACTTTGTCTGTCTCTGGCACCAAACCTTTCTAACATACCAATTTTCATTGAAATCCATTTAGCCGTTTAGGCACTAAGTGGTAACAAACACACCCAAAATCTTTCGCATGTATAATATTAGTAGGATAGCTACTAAATTGTTGTGGTGATGACATTCTCGTATTTAACATTAAATTCTGACTCTGATGAAAAAGACCTTCTATTGCTTTTGCGGAATAAACCACGCGACAAATAATGGCAACCTCTCTGGTTCAATGGTTTGATTGACAGAGTACGAATCGGTAGGGTTTTTTTTACAGCCGACGGTGGCAGACTAGCCAACAGCCCACCTGATGGTAAGTGGTAACTGTCGCTCATGTCGCTTCTTCATGGCCTGGGACTCTGCGGTCTGCGAAACCACTGCCTACCGGCAAGGGAGTGGGTTAGGTGAAGGAGGTGGGATAGGCGAATGGAATGTGGTAGGTAAAGGTAGTAGTGTAGGTGCAGAGAGTAAGGTAGGCAAAGGTAGTGGAGTAGGGAATGAGGAAAAAGGAAAGGGGAGAGATTGGGCCTCCGGCGCTCTCACTTACCGAACGAAAGTAATACTACTACTCTTACATCGAACTTTTAATGAGAGGGTAGTACTTTAATTATACTACTACACACGTCTGACCACTAGACGCGTGCGTCCCGCTCTGCGGACGCTGCAGTCCCGCGTTGCGGTCGCGCAGGTGTGCAAGGCGCCATAGATATTATACGGCAGCGACCGCCGCGCGGCAGACGCTCCCGCTTCGCAGTCGCTTTGGTCGCGCAGGTTTGGCCGAAGCTTCAGTGTGACAGGCAAGCATTCGACATAAATTTTGTAGGTAATAGTGTTGTGACAGTAACTCGATTATTAGCTTTGAATTTTATTAATTTTTTCTTTTTCATTTTATTTGAAATTATTATTTTGACTGACATTCATCTTTTAATTTGCATTTGATGTCACAGAGAGTATTTTAGCGTTTTATTTAGCTTCTTAACTTGACATATATGAAAGCGAATTCACATTTCACAGCTCCGCCCGCGTGAATATCGGTTATCGCATTTTATAATTTACTTATCATGAAATTTCAATTTCATCCTCTATTTCAAAAGCGTAACAGACAGACAGACAGAGTTATTTTCGCATTTATAATATTAGTATGGATTTCATTATTGTGTATTAAATTTATTAGAAAAAAATTGTAACAATCTGGACAACTTCCTTCATTCTCAAAACTTGACTAGTAAATTAGTTCACTTAGAGTAAAGTAATGGATTTGTACATCACTAGTATTCACTATGTATGTTCTCTAGTCTCTACCTATGACTTAGTCTGTGTTCACTAGTTGAAGTTGAAAACAACAGTAAATTCGAGATTTTAAAAATTTCTTGATGTTATCGCTTTGTTGATTTTAAATGAATAATTTTAAATAAAAGACATAGTGTTTATACTTGAATAAAATAGTGTATTACAAAAGTGTCAGAACAATAGTAAAATTTAAATAAGAGTTTGTGGAACGTAGAAATAGAAAAATATTGACTACTATTTCGTGATAGTATCTGCCAGTGTTAATATTAAAAGGCATGGATTGGCCTCGAAACGGTAAGCCCTTATTTCGTTATTTCTTTTTACAGAAACAAAGTAATAATCACATACAAAAGTAAATTTATCAAATCTTCTAAAAACATAACCTCAACATTTCAATATTTATTTTGGAGGGTTGATGGTTTACCAACTGACGAAGAAAAAGCGTAATAACAGGTCGATTAGAACATTCAACAATTTCTATTTTTAAATACACTTAGAATTCTCTTGAAACTGCCTCAATATTTGCAAAGGTGTAATATTTGATATTTTTATTCATTATTTCGTGAAAATCGTTTAGAAACGAATTTAAGCGTGTTTCGAATGCGGTTGCAGTCCTCTGGGTCCTGGAGGACTCACAAATTCACAATGGCTGATTTATCCGCATATTTCGTCGGATATTTTTTTTAATTTATGGTAAATATTTTGTTACAGATTCCTTCGAATCATGGGTAAGTGTAATGTAAAATCAAAGCTATCTCATGAAATCATTCACACTAACAAAAAATGTATAACGATAACTGTTATAAATGTGGTAATAGGCAATTGAGCCAGACACAGAATGGATGGGCGTTGGGGCAGATAGGATCTAGAATGGCGACCACGAACCGAAAGACGCAGCGTGGGCGTTGTCCACACAAGGTGGATCAACGACAGAGGCCTATGTCCAGTAGACATCTTTCGGATACGCGCGAAATTATCTTTTAATGCATTAAGGTTCCTTGAAACAAAATATTAATATTCAGTTTAAATGTTTCTTTTTATTACAGGAAACTTTGAATGAGAAGAAAAACGCATCAGCGGTCTATACAAGATCAAAAATGCCTAAAGAAAAAAAATTTGGAAAGAAGAGACAGAGATATGATAAATTTTGTAAGTTCTGTTTTATATATTACTACTAGCTTTCACCCGCGTCTTTGCTTACTGCTCTGCTCCCGTCGCCAGTAGCGTGATGTAACATAGCCTATAACCTTCCTCGAGAACTGAACTATTATATGCAAAAAGAATTATTCAAATGTGACTGGTAGTTCCAGAGATTAGTGCATTCAAACAAACTAACTCTTCCGCTTAACAGTATAGATAAATCACTGTTGACCCAGTGGTTAAGATTGCTTTGAATAAAGGTAGTGGGTTCGAAACTGGCAAGTACCAACATTACTAACTGATTGGTGAAGAAAAATACTGTAAGGAAACTTGGACTTAAAAAGTGCAGAGTTGCCAATTCACCTTGAGCTAATGTGGCATTCAATGCTTATGCCTTCTCAGTATGAAAAGTGGCCTTTGCTCTGTACGACAGTAACAGGTTGCTATATTATCAGTGGCAGATTTACCATCAGACTGAGTAAGCTGGAGCCAGGTGGCAAATATGTCCTAAATTTTTTTTTATTAAAGAAATGAAATAATAATTATAATTATATACTTGGTCAAATATTAACACCAAATATTTTGTATAAATATACTTTATTTAAAAAAAATTACAGTGGCAGGCTTACATTAACTTAACAGTATAATGGATGTAGAATGAATCACCCCCACAATACAAAGGCATGCATTTATATATTTGTGAATACTTTCTATGTATGAATGTATGGGGACCTCCGAATTTGTCCAGTTAAAGGAACAGACAAACTGTGTTTGGTCAACATTAATTTCAAGCTAATATGCTAATCATCATTCGTGAGATGGTAGAACCATGGGTGGCACATGAAGTCATTCATTTTACTAATATAATTCTATTAGGGATAGCGCCATCCATAACTACATACACAGAGAAAACGAGCTTTGACAATTTAATAAAAATTACAATATTTTAGTACTATACAGTACAGTATACTGAATACTCTATTATCTCTAACATCTGTATACCTATGAATAATTACCTGACACTTTGTAAAATATACCTTTGTGTTTATGAATTAAAAAAAAAATTAATAGCATTTTTACAATTTATATTTTGTATATTTTACACCTTTTGTTGCCTCTTTAAATTTAAACAGCCTTCTGTTGGCAAATGCATATTAATATGTTGCATGAAAACATTCACTGCTGAACATAAAGATAACAGTATAATTTTGCTGTGTATTACTTAGAGAACTAAGGTTAGTCAGTTTTTAAAGTAAGTCTGATGGGACGAAAATTCCTAGTAGCACAACTGTTAAGACTATTAAGCAAGACTACTGGGCATAAGGCCCATATTTCTTATCAGGCAAGAATGAATTGATAGGTTGATAGGAAAATAGTATAAAATCGCTAATCCCAAGAACTGCTCTATGGATTTGGATACAGTTTTCACTGTTATATAGTTCGTTTTTCAAAGAAGGTTTTGATATAATATATTAAAAATTATCTATCGCATATAGGAGCCGGGCAGCAATGTTCAGACCCTAAGGTAGGCTGATAGAGAATGTGAGGTATTAAATCTGCCAATACATATTATTATTTGTATAAAGTTGATTAAATAAATAAATAATTAATACAGATGCTAACCAAGTTAATCCGCGTCGCTAGTGATACATAAAAGTACTTAATAATGACGAAATTAGACTAAATAAGTCATCATTATATTAGAGTAGCTCTCTGCAGCGCAGTTTATCACATATTTGGTTACTGCTCTGCTCCCGTCGCTTGTAGCGTGATATTAAATAGCCTATAACCTTTGTCAAGAATTGGGTTATCAAATGCAAAGGAATTAGCGCGTTCAAACAAACAAACTCTTCTGCTTTATGTATTAGATAGTGCAGATGAATACTGTAAACGAGTCATTATTTTATTATAAGAATTCGATGACTGTCCTAAAAACTGAAAACGTCAGTTCACTCAATTGAATAAAAGATACTATTGTGGATGTCTCAGTAACATCATAACAATGTTTTAAAAGTAACTATTATCAGTTACCTAATTTATACTTTGTCTAAATACTGCTAAAAATATAGAAAACCCATTGTTTTTTTTTGTACTGGTTCTTAGAATCGACTTTCAAGTATAATACTTATTTAAATTTGTTATAACACAACAAATACATAACGTTATCTAGACTCAACACAAGCATATATTATAGCTTGTGATATGGGTTCTAGAACATGTATAAACATACTTATATTCTTTTTATAAATACACTAGCTTTCGACGGCGCGGTTACACCCGCGTCTTTGCTTACTACTCTGCTCCTGTCGCCAGTAGCGTGATTTTACATAGCGTATAACCTTCCTCGAGAACTAGGCTATCATATGCAAAAAAAATTTTTCAAATCCGACTGGTAGTTTTAGAGATTAGCGCGTTCAAACAAACAAACAAACTCTTTAAGTATATAATGGTATACATAGATACGTCATCTCCATATGAGCCAAAAGTCGTCCACTGCTGGTCATACGTTTTCCCCAAATTTTGCCAGCGTGGCCGGTCGTGAGCTCTCATCCATCGGTTGCCCGCCACCCATATAGGTCGTCGGTCCTTCTTGTAAGGGACCCGGGTTATAACTAGATAATACAATGTAAGTTCCATTCAAGTCATAAAAATACGATATAAAAATAAATGTATACCCACATATTCTTTCTAATAATAAAATTTCGTCTACCTTCAAAAGATACTATTGTAAGATATTTGCAATTAAGTACGAGATATTTTTACTAAATAATTTGTATTGTTTTTAGCGTTTAATTTGTGATAGTGTCATGGTTTTATTAATTAATGAAGGTAAATTGATACTGTATTAATATTACTAATAAATGACGAACCGTCGTTGAATATTTTGAATATTTCTCCTTTTGATAAATATAACTTTATAGGTAGGCTTATTGTGTTTTGTATCTTAAAACAAGGATAGGTCAAAGTAAGGTTATTATAAGATTGCGTAGAGGTTGTGGTAGGACCACGGCCGGACCGTAAGTTTATAAGGCCCTGGGCTAAATCTACTTAGCAGCCCACCTAATTACTTAAAGTATGTGAAAAAAATAAAACAATTAAATATTTAACTTGAATTAAATGGGTTTGATTATTTCGCAGGGCTGGAAACCTTACGATCTGTTTAATTTATTGTCGCTATTGCGACAAAACAAATGTCTATTTTTACCTTGACTTGACTTAGCTGGGCAATCCACGGAGCCCTGGGCTGAAGCCCAAAAAGCTATATGGTAGATCCGGCCCTGGGTAGGACCCCTGCATTGAGCAAGCGTGGCAATCAATGCTCATGTCTTCTCTAAAAGTCGTCGTTCCCTAACAGTGGGATAGTGACGGACCGGTATGATGAGACATTCTGGTAAAAATTATCTGTATGATCAAATTGTATCATAATTTGATAGAAGTTAGTAAAGAAAATAAGTATTTTGTTTACCAAACGATTTAGCACTTCATATTTTTGAAGCTCAAATAAAGACTGGAACTCTACCAGTGCATGTGTTTTCATCTAATAATGATCCTGGGTCTTTTAAGCGCGGCGTGAAAAACTATCTCACTAGTCATAGAGGAGACCACAATACCAGTTGGTGTTAGCGTGTTGTAGGGATCCTCGCTTTTTTTGAATAATCAGAATTGTACTCCTGCTCGCACTAGGGAGTCCGTAGCTATAACGGGAACTGTTTGTGTCGGGGCAGCAGCCTTGAGCCCCGCTGCGTAATTATTTCACCTAATCGCACTACTCCACTAATCACTAATAGCTAATCACCTGCACTCGCACTAATCAACGTGGAAAATAGACTTATGATCAAGTTGTTAATTGTTTATTGTTGTTAGTTGGCGAGCCTCCAGCAAAACGCTCGGCACCGTCAATACGGGTGGGTGCTGGCTTCAAATGGAACCTTCAGGTAAGAAAACATTATGACTTTTTATTTATTGCCGACAGTAGCAAACAGTGCACGTGATGGTAAGTGGTAACTGTCGCTCATGGACAACTCAAGAGTCCCTAGCATTGCTCCTGCAAAGCCAGGGACTCTGCGAAGCCGCTGCCTACCGTGAAGGGAGTGGAGTAAGTGAATGGATTGAGGTCGTGGGTCTCGCGGTAGGCAAATATTTGTGTGATGAACTTTTGTATTAGCCATCAGTCTAGGTGTTTAATCCGATAATTCGAAGCAATAGGGAAAAAAAATTCCTGTGGTCCGATGGGTAGAAAAGTCCAAAGGCAGTAGGACCACGTAGGATGTATTCTAAGTATGTGTTAAAAAAGAAAGTATGTATGCATTATATTTTAGTTATCCAGTACCCATAACACAAGCTCTGTTTAGCTTGGGACTAGATGACGGTGTGTGATAGTGAAAAAATAAAATAAATAACAAATATTACACAGCCTATCTTGACACAAAGTAAGCCTATATGTGTCTATATGAACTTGTTTTAGACGTTGGCTAACGCGGCCGATGCTGTAGAATCGGGGGGCAAGTCACCAGTGTCAGCTTTGAATGAACTAGGAGTCAAAGTCCACTATTCAGTGTTGAGACAAGGAGGACCGGCTCATTGCCCCAGCTTTACTGTTGCGGTCACGGTAAGTACATACATAACTTCACGTCTGTCTTCCATTAATGGGGTAAGCAGAAAATTTAGAAACCCGATCTAAACATAGCTCCTTTGCCTCTTCAACATTCATTAATAGTTTATTGCGTTTACAGTTCTATTTATATGCAAATAATACATTTGAAACTTAAGTTGCATTATTTTCATAGTAAAATAAATGTAAGTATTATGGTTACTAGCTTTCACCTAATTCTAGCATATTTACAGAACATATTTTTTATTATTTAAAATATAGCTCCGATTAAATGATAAAAATTGAAAACCATGAAATATAACGAATGCGACGTTGCCACTCAAATTGTTGCAAATCTGTAAGTTTTTTTGTAAATAAATAAATTTATTTTTAAACTATTTTAGGTGGCTGACATGACATTTGAAGGTTGGGGTCATAGCAAACGTGAGGCTAGAGCATCGGCCGCCAGAGCTTGTCTGGCCGCTTTGTTGGCTAGAGCTGGCAGAGTCCTGCCCACTCCTAGCAAGAACCAGGATTTTACTAGCGATGAGCCTAATAAAATTCCAGGTAAGACAATAATTTGATATGCGGGAAGGTTTACATCCAATAGTGGACATTTTCAACCAAAAAGAGGATCATCCGACTAGGCTATGTGATCGTGTCTGACGGGCTACTGAGCGACAGTCAGGACTGCCCGCGTCTTTGCTTACTGGTCTGCTCCCGTCGCCAGTAGCGTGATGTTACATATCCTACAAACTTCCTCGAGAACTGGGCTATCATACGCAAAAAGAATTATGCAAATCGACCGGTTCCAGATATTAGAGCGTTCAAACAAACAAACTCTTTTGCTTTATACAGAGTGTATACGACGGTATGACATTAAATGCAATTACGTATAGTATGTGACATTATAAAGCGAGACAAAAAAATCTACTAAATATCTTCAATAGTTTAGACACAGGACAAATTTTTTAATTTCTTTAATTCTAAATTAACACTATGTAAGTACGTCAAACGGTCACTGACTTAAGTCATAGTCCACGTCGAAGGATAAACGTTGCCGTTCATTACAGTTCAGTGAACTTGTCATAATAAAATGGTGTATTACTTCGTTACTATTAAAATATTATTTATTTTGTTAGAAAATTTCAAATTTTTGTTTTTCGTCAAATTACTTTTGTGATTAATTAGAAATCATTATATGGGCTAGTAACACCTGCCTTTTCATTTAATGTCAAACCGTCGTTAACACTCTGTATAATAGTGTAGATATATGCTTATGTTGGTGAGAGGTTGATAGATTCATCTAAGGCTTTGCCCAACTGCCAAAGCCAAGGCGGGGAAATGTTTTTCGAGCGTATATATGTATGTATATTTCTTTGGCACACTCTACTCTATATGACGTGTCATTAGATTCGTATTAATAGTATGAGTGACATAGGGTTCATATTTCAATGCGTAAAAAAATTCGAACCTTTTTTTACTTTGTTTTTGGGAGGTGGGCTTAATAATAATAATAATATAATATTTCAACAACTACACTCAACGCTATCTAGGCGCAAAGTAAGCATATTATATGCTTGTGTTATGGGTTCTAGAATTCAGATATACATACTTAAATACTTTTTTTTTGTAAATATATACATATTATATATAGAAACACCCAGACCAATGCGACTAGACATGTTCATGCACACAAATATTTGCACTGAGCGGGAATCGAACCCGCGACTTCTGCGTGGCAGTCTACAGTACCACCGAACCACAGAGGCAGTCAATCACAGGGCTTTTTTTTCATATATTGCTTGTTGTTTCAGTGTCAGATTTCCAATGTCTGGAGACAAAGTTGACTACACCCGTACCTGAATCAGCCCCTAATAATAATAACACTGAAGATAAAAATGGCACTGAAGAGAAGAACGGTTCTGAAGACAAGAACGGCACTGAAGATGGTAAGTTAAGTGTTTTTTTTTGCCCGACTGACGCAATCAAGAAGGGTAATGTATTTCGAGCGTATGTATGTCTATTTCTTTGGCACGCTGTACAGCTTAAATGGCTTGATGGATTTTAACGTATGAGGTGTCATTAGATTCGGCGGCTGTAGTATTACTGCGACGATGATTTATCTATTGTGATCGCCGCTTTTATCAGGCTAGAGTTCACCTCTAAACCCTGCAGCTATGATATACTACAGAATTTGCTTAGGGGTGAGCTTCTTAATTTCTCCCGAGCAGTCCTTTGCACGACTTATGTACAATTATTATGAAAAATGACATTTAGTCTAAAAATGTCCAATTATAAAAATGACCAATTAAAAAATGTCCAATTATAAAAACGACCAATTATAAAAATGTCCAATCATAAAAATGTCCAATTATAAATTAGAGAGAGCTCCTTCCTTCCTTCCTTTATATACATAAACCTTTCCTGATTTTCCCACAATGTTACAGTGGAAACGGCATCCAAATCCATTGGATAGTTGTCGAGATTAGCGCGTTAAAGAAACAGACGCTTTCAGCTACTTCCATTTATACTTTTTATACAGATTGAATGTTTGTAAATAAATACAGTTATTCAATGTCAAATAGTATAGTGTTTAAGCTTCCCGCCCACCACGTCAGGCTTTTTGTATGACCGATAATCGGGCCGATTTTTATTTGTCTTTTATTTATTTCTTCGCTTTATTGCAATAAGTTCATCATTATCATCATATTAGCCAAAGTAGTATATTATTGGGCATTCTGTCCCACCTGTCGCGCAGTCGAACAAGTTCGCCTACGCTCTGTTGTGACAGAATGCCCAATAATATACGATCGACTCGACTGTCTTCAGGATCTTTCACCGCTCATATCGTACCTACCACATATCGTGCCTCGTTGTCAAGCATCACTACGATGTGTCATGTTAAACACATTTTTATGACGACCAGACGGTTCTTATAAAGTCTTAAAGACGCGGAAAACTTTGCTTGCGCGATGTAGGATTTGATGTTTTTTTTTTTTAGTTCATCCAATGTGTCATAGATGGTGCTGTAGTACTTTTTGTAGTATATACTCACTGAGGAATCAGTCACGCGCTTGAATTTTTATTACCTATCTGTCCAGAGTTGACCTATGTGCTCGATAGATGGCGTTTGACGTCGAATTAGATCTCGCTATGATTTCGTTACCGCCGTTAGTATAAATATTTTCGAATATCTCATCTATCTCGATCGAAGATCGAGCAAGTTCTTCTCGCTTCGGATAAACGTACCCGAAATAGACAGTAGATAGTACATAGTGTTAAAGTCTATAAATATTCTTGTAATAAACAGTTTTACTTATTGTTAATCAGTTTGTTAACAACAGTAATCATGAAGTTTGTTAAACAACCACAATCGCTGCATGTAAACACAATTTGCGATGATTTTTGTAAAAGTAGTTCGCATCATGGAGAATTGTTACCTAATTCAGTACGATGTATCATTTGTGGACCCTCGAATTGTGGAAAAACAAATTTACTTATTGGACTTCTTATACATGAAAACGGTTTGATGTTTCACAATGTTTATGTCTATTCAAAAACCTTACACCAACCTAAGTACATTTTTTTAGAAAGAGTTTTACAACGGGTACCAATTATCTCACTCCAGAAATATCAAGGGAATGAGGAAGTCATAAGCGTTCAGGATGCGAAACCCAACTCTGTGATTATATTTGACGACGTTGCTTGCGAGAATCAAACTAACATGCGTGATTATTTCGCAATGGGAAGGCATAAACACATCGACTGTTTTTATCTTAATCAAACATATAGCAAAATCCCTAAACAATTAGTAAGAGATAATGCTAACTTAATTATACTATTCAAACAAGATGATATCAACTTGAGACATGTTTATGAAGAACATGTTAACACTGATATGACATGGACTGAATTTCGTGAAATGTGTTCAAAAATATGGAGTGAGCCCTTTAATTATGTTGTAATTAATAAAGATTGCCAGAAAAATAATGGATGTTATAGAAATAAATTTGATACTTTTGTAGTCTTTGATTAGAAATACAAATATTTAAGACTATGATACTTACATGATATCATTATTCTTTGACTGGTTCTTAATCGATAACTAGCTTATTCTATCGTAATGGAAAAATCACTGAAAAGACAAATCGTTGATGCTGCAGAAGCTGTAAAGAAAAAAGTACGAAGGATGCGAGATTTTGAGAGTGAAAACAAGCAAGCATTGGAATCAGTTTTTAGACCTGTAACAGAGTCTCTCAATTGCATAGCTAATAATACTAATAAACAAACTGAGCTCTTGCGAACTAAAGAAGTAGAAGAAACAAAAGTTCCGTTAAGAAACAATATTTTGCAGAAAGAACGTTCTAGTAATGACGAAGAAGACAGTGGCGCGGAAGAAAATGAATGTGATACCAACAGTGACGAGTCGTACCAATCATTAGGAGAGAACAATCAAGAGCGTGATACATCATCCTGGTCAATATCTTCAGAAGCATTGACAGATATTCCATTTGGTGTTCGAGCGGAGCGAGGGCAATTGATGTTAGGTTCTGCTTTCGTAACAATCAGCAATGATTATATTACCGTTGCTGGACAGAAATATCGAAGCACTCCCGGACTAAAACAATTGTTATTGAAAAAGGATGTAGATTTAAGCACCGTTACAGAGTCTGATATGCAGTATTATAAGATGATGTTGATTGCCACAAACGCACATCGTCGAGACTTTGACTCAAACAAACCAATAAAAAGTAATAAAGGACAAAAATATTTGCAAGTTATAAAACCTCTTTTCAAACAGCCAAGTACTATTCAAAGCTGTCAATCAAAGGGGAAAGGTTTACCCTTGACAAAAATGTGGAAAAAAAATGTTGATTTTGTATATTGGGATGACCCTAATGAACTTGTAGATAGGTTAAAATTATTAATTGCGTCTCGAGCTGCTGGTAACACTGGATTAGACAACGAAATTATTTCAATTATTGAAGAACTGCGTGAAATTAAATTGATTAAGTAATAAATAAATGGTATAAAATGTTCACTGCTCATTTTATTATAAGCCTTTAAATATAATACACCTTAAATATGAATGTAGACAAATTTGGACACCATATTCATAAGAGAATGCGTTTCTCTGAATTATTAGAGTTCAATGAAAATGCACTGCTAAAATCCGAAAGTGGGGATTTTGACATGAAAAAAACTAGATTGAGAGGAATAAGATCTCCTGTAGAAACAGACGATGCTGTGAATAAGGATTACGTCGATCGATTGCGTGATCAAACAATAAGTGAACTGAATAAAGTGTTTGGGTTGTTGCGTGCTCAAATCATAAAAGATGCACAAATAACAGTCCAAAACGTTTTAAAAGCGAAGATACCTGAAGTTTTAGTCCAGTTGGAAGATAAGTTTTATAACAAAGCACAAGTACAAAAATTACTTGAAAAAACTCCGTGATGGCAAAACAACAAATTGTTAATGAGCTACACAAAGCAGCTCGAAGAAACTTTGTTAGACGTTCAGTTATTTTAAAAGGCATAGATGATTTATGGCAAGCTGATTTGATAGATATGCAAAATCTAAAAAAGTTTAATAAAGGTTATAATTACATTTTAGTGGTGATTGATTGCTTCTCAAAGTATACCTGGACAGAACCAATTAAATCCAAGAGTAAACTTGATGTTACTCATGCATTTGAACGAATACTAACTACTAACAATCGAAAACCTAATCATTTACAAACTGATTCTGGAACAGAATTCTATAACGTCACATTCCAAAAGCTTATGAAGAGCTACAATATTAACCACTATTCTTCGTTTTCTACCAAGAAAGCTTCGATTGTAGAAAGGGTGATTAAAACAATTAAAAATAAACTGTATAAATACTTTAGTCTTATTGGGAACTACAAATGGGTAGGTCTACCATTAGAAGTTGTTTTAAAAACCTATAATAATACAAAACATCGTATCACCAAATTTAAACCAGTTGAGGTAAATAAGATGAACGAGTCAAAGATAAGAGAAAATATCCAAAAAACTCAAAAACATACATCAGAGAGATGTCGACCTAAATTCAAAGTGGGTGAAAATGTTCGGATCAGTAAATACAAACATATTTTTGATAAAGGTTACACTCCTAATTGGTCAACAGAAATATTTACTGTAAAAAGGATTAATAATACCATACCAGTAACATATCATATAGAAGATCATCGAAAGCAACCCATTAGAGGATCTTTCTATGAACAAGAACTTCAAAAAACTAACTATCCTGGTGTTTATTTAATAGAAAAGGTTCTTAAAAGGAAAGGAAAGAAACTTTACGTAAAATGGCTGGGCTTAAGTAACGAAGAAAATAGTTGGATTGATAAAGATGAAATTGTAGGTTAGGATTATTAATATATAACTAGGTTTGTAAGAAATATTTCGTTCATTACACTTTCTACTATGCAAGAGAATGGATGGACTAGTTAATAGTGTAATTAATAATCTGCCATTCGAACTCCATTTGCCTGGTTACAACTATTGCGGACCGGGAACAAAACTCGAAAAGCGATTGCTGCGAGGTGATCGAGGGGTGAATAAGCTAGACGAAGCTTGTATGCATCACGATATTGCATATGCAAACCATACAGACTTACCCAATCGTCACAAAGCTGATTTACAACTACTAAATATGGCTAAACAAAGACTTAAATCGAAAGATGCTGGGAAAGGCGAAAAACTTAGTTCATGGTTAGTGAGCAAAGCTATGAAAACCAAACTAAAATGTGGTTCCGGTATTAAAACGTTTAAAACTTTCGTGTCAAAAATAAGAGCAAAAATAAAAAAACTGAAACCAAGAGACAGTAAAACTTTAATTAACGCTGCTTACTTGGCAGCAAAAAAAATATTTCCGAATATTAAGAAAATTCGAGTACCGCGAGTGATACCCTTACCAAAGACGGGGGGTATTCTACCTTTAATCCCAATTTTTGCGGGTTTATCAGCTTTAGGAACCTTAGCTGGTGGTGCGGCTGGTATTGCAAAAACTGTTAACGATTACAAAGCAGGTCAACAAAATTTGCAAGAAACACAACGACATAATAAGGCTATGGAGTCTTTAAAGTTAGGCCAAGGTTTATACATAAGGTCACATAAAAATGGTAAAGGTTTATTCATAAAATCTTCAAAAAACTGAAAAATGAGCTACCTAATCGTGCTTTAACTAATGTAGACATCCAAAGGCACGCACGCGACATCCCACACTTTCGAGGAGTCTACATGAAGGATCAGTTACCAAGGACGCCAAAACGGATTGAATGTGGTATCGTTAACTTGGATGATTATAAAAACGAAGGTACGCATTGGGTAGCTTATGTTAAAATAAACAATTATTGTGAATACTTTGATAGCTTTGGAGATTTGAAACCTCCCAGGGAATTAATGCAGTACTTTAAAAATTGTGATGTTTTTTATAACTATACTAGATTTCAACAATTTAATACAGTAAACTGTGGACACTTATGTCTAAATTATCTATGGAAATTTTGGAATAAATATGTATAAATTTTATGTATTTCTTTTATTTCAATCATTTTCATCATGTCACTCACCTTATCGATAACTGGAAACTCGTCTGATTTATGTACATATTATCCTAATACATTACAACTTCACGGACATTATGAGTGTGCCTTATTGCATTTCTCAACATTTAATTCGATTCCGAACATTGAAAAAATGAATAATAAATTATATTATGGCTCTAATGAAGTCCTTGAACTACCTGAAGGTACTTATGAATTACAAGATATCAGCGATTATTTAAAATCGGAAATAAAAGATTGTTCAATACTAATACGATGTAATAACAATACTCTAAAAACTTTGATATTCTGTACTAAAGATATCAATTTTACTAAAGAAGGGACTTTTAGGCGATTATTAGGGTTTAAGAAGCAGATATTGAAAGCAAATAAATGGCATGTGTCCGAGTTACCAGTCAACATTTTACCTACGACCGTGATCAGGATAGAATGTGATATTGTAAGTGGTTCGTACATAAATGGTAATCCTAGTCACATTGTACACGAATTCGCCCTCAACGTGCCCCCGGGATACAGAATTATAGAAATTCCGAAAAACGCTATATACTTTCCAATCAACCAAAACAGCATAAGCAGTATACATATCAGGCTATTAGATATAAACAATCGCTTAATAAACTTACGTGGTGAAGAAGTGCAGCTATATTTACATCTTAGAAAAAATGATTGACTACAATAAATATGAGCCTCAACAAATGGGAAATACCAGTTCTACTAAAACAATCAAGCAAATAAGACCTCGGTCAAATAAAAAAATTAAATTAACACGGGACAATAAGGAATTTCTTAAAACGATCGGTTTGCTAAAATGAATATCTTAGATGTTTTATCTGCTCCAACTTACGATAACACTGTTGAGGGAATCGAATTTCATTCTTACAAACCCTACATAACGAGCTTCAACAGGAACGATGAAATCCGCATACCTATTAATCAACAGGATCTGTATATACTACCTTCAGCGAGCACTTTGTATTTGGAAGGAACTATAATCGTTAGCAAAAAAGATCCAAAAGAAAAAGCGAGTAGCGTTTCTTTAACAAATAATTTTCTACTCTACTTGTTTCAAGATATTCGATACGAACTAAATGGAGTAGAAATTGATAAAATAAAAAACGCTGGTGTGACTACTACGATGAAATCATTTGTGTCAATGAATGAGAGTGAGTCAAAGATATCTTATGCATGGGGTTGGAATATCGATGGCACTAAAAATATTAATGGAGGTAGTTTTTCTGCTTCTATACCACTTTGTAATATTCTCGGGTTTGCAGAAGATTTTAAAAAAGTAGTGATAAATAGTAGACATGAATTGATATTGTTACGAAGCAATACTAACCTGAACGCGGTAAAACTGAATACTGGTGAAGTTGTAGATGATGTTCAGATAAATAAAATTGTTTGGCGGGTACCGCACGTTAAAGTGTCAGACAAAGAGAAAATAAGTTTGCTAAAACTGTTAGAGAAAGACCGACCGCTCCAGATGATTTTTAGAAATTGGGATCTGTACGAATATCCTACTTTACCTAAAACAACGAAACATACTTGGTCTATTAAAACATCATCACAAATAGAGAAACCGAGATATGTTATTATTGGTTTACAGACAAATAGAAAAAACAATGCAAGCTCTGATATGTCTCAGTTCGATCACTGTCATATTCGTGACGTTAGAGTATACCTCAATTCAAACTACTTCCCATATGAAAATCTAAATGTGAATTTTGCTAATAACCGAATTGCTTTATTATACGAGCAATACACTAGATTCCAGCAGTCATATTACGGTCGTCGCGCGGAACCTTTATTAAGCGAAAAACAATTTAAAGACTTGGCACCCCTCTTTGTTATTGACTGCTCCAGGCAAGCAGATAACTTGAAGACAGGTTCGGTTGTGGATGTAAGAGTGGAAATTGAAACTGATTTGGATATACCTGATCAAACTTCTGCATACTGTCTTATATTGAATGATTGCATAATTGAGTATAAACCGCTTAGTAATACTGTGAGAAAAATATCATGAATCCGAATACTATCATAGTAGATGTTCAGGGGTTTAAAGATCTATGTAATAATTTTATAATAAAGGAATTAGCTTTTGCTAGTAGCGATTATACGCAGTCATTTTTAATAAAACCACCATATATGTTTAAATACTTAACAAGTAACGAAAAAAGGCAAGTTAAATGGTTGGAAAGGAACAGAGGCATTTATTGGAATGAGGGTTATATCGACTACAGAGAATTCCAACGTATAATCGTTCCGTATCTAGAAAATAAGGAAATCGTTGTAAACGGTTTAGAGAAAGTGAAATGGATTAAGGATCTTTGTGAGAATTGTAATGTGTCTGACCTTAGTGAAAAAAACTGTCCTAGTTTCTCTGTGTTGTATGATAAGTACTGTGATGAAAAAAATAATTTAAATTGTACTAAACATTTAAAGATGTGTGCCCTAAAAAATGTGTTGTGTATTAAAAAACATTTGAATTTGTAAAGAAATGTGTATTTCAGTTTAAAGTAAATAAAAATAATGAAATCTTAAAAATGTGTTTATTTCACTAGTTTACCTGCTACAATAAAAATAATTAAATTAAAAGAATAAAACAAAAAATAACTTTAACTGTCTAACCAAAGTTACAACATTAATTATAAATAACAATAAACACAAAACCCTGAAAAATATTAAAAATCGCTGTCAATCAAAGATTTTGATATTTTTTTAACTAACGATTCCGTATCGTCCATAACACTATCAATAGCGTCTTTAACGATGTATTGTGCATTTATTATCACGTTCTCACTATCACTATCACTATCACTGGTATTGTTATTGCAGAGATCGATAACTGATATTTTTATCAGTTTTATCCCACGTCGATGCAGTTTACTCATCACGAAAGATTTTGTAGGTTGTTTCTTAAGAGAAGGCTTTTCTCGACGTTGTCGTTTGGTTTTTTTTTCCTTCGTAAGTTGACTGCAGTGCGGGGGTTCGTTGTAAATCATCTCAGATAGTCCTTCGTAAGGATCCTGAGCGTACTGGCTGAATACAATTTCTGAATCGCAAATCTGAAAAAAAATATAAGAAAATTATTAGCTATTAAAAAAAGAAAAATCAAATAAACAAATAAATATTAAAATAATTATTTTGCTCACCGATGACATGATTATGATGCACACTGTTAGATCAAATATCTCTTATTTTATTGTACAAGTACTCGAGACAGATAATATTTCTTAAACAGCTTAAAGGTAACTAATTTAGGCAAATAATTATATAGTAATACCCTGACAGGAAACGAGCATTGCGACATTATAAGTTAGGGTCTGTTCACATAGACCTAATTGTTATACGGCGATGGTTTTCATTATAATGACAAAGCATATTATGCTCGTTATACATTTGATTGAAAATAACTCTTATCTATATAATAATAAAAGCGAAATACCACTGATAACAAAGCCTTTCAATTGTTGATATAAAGCGTGTATGAACTCGATCAATCAACAAATAGCAAGCTTGCATTTATAGTGTCATTGACAAGCAGTATATCATATTTCGTTATTGTAAACTAGTATCGCCCTCTGACGTTACCTGCGAATTATTGACATGAACCTAATTCGTTTATAATTTTATTGGTTAGCAATAATTAAACGATGTATTAACAAATAAAACAATGTAAATTAATAATTTACTTCATTTAATAAACAATAATTACACTTAAGTACTTATTTATAATCTACAGATACAGAATAGTTACTATACATAATTATATTATACTAGGTTATCATTAACAATTATAATTGTTGAGTGCCAATGTTTTTATTGCTATTTGTTCTAGTTAGTATGGACTAAAATTCTCGTACGTATAATTAAAACGAAGAATTACAAACACATTTTTTTAATTAACCTATGCTGTTCTAACATACACATAAACATACATTTTTATTTTAAAAATGAGCAATGACCCCAAGCTTGGGTTGCGATTTTACAATTAGATATCGCGCGTTTATCATCATTGTTAGATAGAGCAATTTTGTTTACACTTTGTGTAAATATTTCGTGTTTAATGGATTTAAACACAATATTTTGCCTACGAATAACTTCACTATTAAATAAAACGTTTTCGTAATCTGTGATACTTAGATCACGAATAACACAAGATTTAACTCCTTTTGCTTTTTTAATTATTTTGTCCTCTGTTTTTATTGAATAAAGTTTAGATCTTAAACCGACGAAATCTGTTATAACTTTTCCTCCCATTTCATCTTTGAAAAGACCCGGAATTTTTTTATTCATTTGAGGTAACATAAATTGATTTTCTACATTATAGTTACTGGTGTCGAAGTATTGCAGTAACTGATGTTTTATATCGTGATAAAAATCGTTAGTGATTATTTCGTAAACAAAAGAATCCGTGTCTGTATAACATAATTTCACTCTTCCCTTATACATAGGTTTAATTATATTATAGTGAAAGTGGTACATGTGTGATTTAGATAGTTCTAAAACGGTGAAACCAATATATATAGGCTTGTCTAAAATTATCTGATCTGGTTTCATTTGTATCGTTACTAAGTTCTCGGAAAGAATTGATGCGCTATGAAAATAGGGGTTGTTCACGAGTCTCTCAGCGTAGGAAGACTTTTTGGTTTTGTTATTCGTATCATTCCACTGATTAACCAAATGAACAGACACTCTGTTTTCTGTGTTTTCCAAGGTTTTTCCAAAAACGCTATTATTTAACAACTTGAAGAAATCTTGTTCAAATGTACTGGTTGCCTTTTGTCGTAGTTGTGTATTTAATTCAATGTATTGCTTTAAATAGGGACTTTGTCTAAATGTGATGACTCTATGAATTTTGCGTAGTATCAAACCGTGCTCCAAACATTTTTTTAAATGCACATAATGAATCACATAGTTATATTTATTATATAGATTTGAAACCAGTTTTTTAGTTTTACCTCCAGGTGGTATGCATTTTTCAGGACAAAAAGGTAAGTCATTATGTTCGCTGTGTAAGGATTCAGGGTAAAGCAGATCGACTTCTAGTATGAAACCCCATTTCGCATTGTCATCAATACATTCAACATGTAATTGGTTTATTTCATTTTGATTTAAAAATCTAAAATCTGAATAGGGTAAATATTGACACATACTGTAACCGTAAAGGTTATTGCAGTCCAAATAAACTATAAAACATTGTGGTTTTGAAGCATCGCATTTTGATAAATACTTATTATTAGCTTTTGCATAGCGATGGGAGCACATACACAAACCACCTCTAATACCGTTTTGAATCATTCGTACGATAGCTAAGTCAGAAACGAGTTCAAGTTGAACACCTGTTTTCAATAGCATTGCGTCAAATGATAAACTAGGTGCGGTTATGTAAAACGCAGGGTCCAGTTTATAATGTTGTTTACAAGTTTTTCGAAAATTCTGGAATATATCAGTTAGTAACAGAACATCTGTTTTCAAATATAAATCAGTATATTCACCTAAATCTTTTATATTGAATTCATTCCAAACCAAACAAGCATGTTTATAATCTTCATCTGAAATAGCTTGGTTAGTTAGAACGCTGAAAAAATGTTGCCTCGATGGTAACTTGGTTTCTTCATAACATTTCCAGTTAGTCATATAATCATAAGGATACACCCCCTTCCTTGTAAGCAAATTAAATTGATCATTGTTAGGAAAATGAGAGCGTAGAGTGATGAAATCGTCATTATGCATAGTTTTCGCAAGTTTGTCTAAGCTAGCTCCTAAAAAACTAAAGGAATCTAGAAATCGTAATTGAACGTATTCATTTTCGGCGATTTGTATGAATTTGGAAAACGAAATATATTTTTCTTTAGTCTTTGGAATAATTGTTAACTTTCCAGGCATCTCTCCTAATTTCTGTATAAATAAATGACAATCGTATCCTGATAAGTTATGGAAAAATATCGGTATGAATTTAGGTATTTTATACTGTAGATTACAATGTCTATGAGCGGCGCCACGGTATCGTCCTGTTATATGACAATGATCTCTAACTTTATTAGTCCAAAGTAGGTTTTCACATATGTAACATTTATAAGCTTGTTGAAAATCTTGCGCGTCGTCTTCTGTAAATGTCATGACATGGGTTTCGGTTAATACTTTGTAAATCTTTTTAACATCAGCATAAAGAAATTCTATAAATTTTGAAACACAGTCAAAACCGCGATAACTTTTAAATACCTCCTTATTAAAAGTGTAATTTAACGAAGAAACAATGTTATAGGCGAATGCTACAGGCACGTGTCGTTGTAAAAACGATGTATTAGCAGTGTCGGGTTCACTAACGGATGTTGGTTCCAGCAATGTTTCGAAATCAGCGTATATGACGAATGGAATATTTTGTTTCCTATCATAATTTTTAAACTGTAATACAGATCCTTTTTCAGGTAAAATAGTTACGATTCCTCCACATAGATGATCATCGATTTGTTTAGGAGTAGGAAAGAACAATAAGCAACTTTCGCAAAAATATAATTTACTATGATGTTTCGTGATTTGGGTTTTAACAAGACGAGGCAAATCTTTGATGAGACAATAATGGGATGAACTATCATTTTCTAAGAACAATAGATGAATACTCTTAGATTTATCCTTACACGATTCAGGTTTGTACAGAGGACCTGTTATCAGCTTATTGTTTTTTAAACCGTATACGTATATATTTATAGAGGGGTTATTTCTTTCAAAAATAACTATATCTGAAAAACTCATGGGAAAAGAAATATCCTTAACATTTAAAACATCTCGAAAGTGAGGATAAGATGTTACTCGCTCTGGATGTCGATTTGTTGGGTACAAGGCAGCCACAACGCACCACAAAAAACAATAATTATCATTATTGTGAATATTTAAACACGCCTTTTTGTTCTTTATAAACTTGGGTAAATCTATAAAATAAGATCCACCGAGTGGTTGATACTTATTAACATTGACTTCTAAATGTAAACTACTTAAAAATGACCATCCACTGTCTCTCTCCTCAAATTCTTCAATTTTTTTCAACAACGACGCGACTACCGTTTCATAAATAGTATTGAAATCATAATTAAAATGTATGACAAAATTTTTGGTGGCAAAAGATTTGATTTCTTGTAAATCGTTTTTGTACAATAGAAATAAACAAAAATGTTGAAAATTAATTTTTACTGCGTTATGTTTTTTAAGTGAATGATCGATTAAAGATTTAACTTGTTCGCGAATATTACTAAAAAAGAATTCAGGAAAATTATTTGCTTCATCTTTGGATGCAATAACTCTGTAACTAATAATACGTCCTTTAAACGACGATCGTAAGATTTCAACGTTTTCAAGAATAGGTATAGTACTATTATTTTTGTGTTTATTAGTTCGTAAGTGACTGGTCCAGCAACGATTATCTACATAAACATTGCAAACCAAGCAATGAGGCATTTTGATACAATTATAAATGTATAAACATAAAAGTACTATAAGTAGTTAACTGATAAATAATTCGCTATGAGAATAATTGAAAGGTTAAAAATCTAAAGAACGATGTGTCAAAATTTTAAATGTTGAACGACAACACGATATGTGTGCCAAATCTAACAATATACAAATTACAACAAATGGTACAAAAGTGGTACTTGAATCCTTTAGATTTTCAACCTTTCAGCTGGTACAGAGCAATAAAATAGGTACCTTATATAACAATAATTAATGTACTACATGCATCTGGTATTTGTATCCAATTTCCAGCACAGCTTCATGTTCTGTATGGTCAGCTTTTCAAGTATTCTAGTGTGATCTCAGTAGAAAAAAATAACCGACAGTCAATCAGATGCTTCCTGAAAATAACATACAAAATATTTAATTAAGTCTATACCCGCTCATTCCTTTGTGAGAAAGTAAACGTTAAGTATCAAATTTACCTTTTATTTTCCTATTTATTTATGTTTATTTCCCAGCCAAACTTCTCAACGTAATGCGGTGTACCTAATATCTTGATTTGTTTGGAAACGGTTTCGCGAGATTCCAAAGTTTTTAAAAATTAATTCTGAAAATTATAAAAATTGGATAAGTACTATAAAACGTCATAATATTATTATATTACCACTGTTTAGCACTCATTAAAAATGTAAGTAGGTATACCTGTTATTTTCCACAAATTATGAATAAATATTTCGCTTTGCATTTAACTTGCGGCAGTCAGACCAAACTCCAAAACACGCTTTCCAACACAATTCGATGTAAATAACGCTTCCTGAAAGAAAACATACATATAATTTAATTAAGTAGATACTTTAAACGTAACACGCTTAACACACGTGATAAAATGTTAACATTTACCTTTATTTTCCTAAATTAATAACGTCATTTATTTCGCGTTAATAAATCAGTCAACCACTGCACCGCTGCTTTATGATAATGAAAGCCTATGTTTTAGAATATTTGGTTTTTAAGCGAAACAATTTTTTCAATATTTTAATAGGTAGGTACATAATTAGTCATATGAGCCTGTTATTAACTATAATCATACGACCTTTTTCCAATAAAGTAACCATTTCATAATTTAATATTACAAGCAATACTTATTCAACAGTTTTATTTGACTTTATTCAACCTTCATATTTTTCTGGTCAACAAAATCTATTCCCATAAATCAGCGATATTAGGTAAGGATGGCACGCATTCACATTTACCTTATTGATCTAAATATCATCGTTTGCTTTTGATAATATAGTTTATTTTGACAGCCCTAAGTTTTTTCGCTGCATCAACAATCGATACTGTTTGCGTCGAAACTGTTTGTGATCTAATTCCTTACTCTTCATTTTTACGTTGATACACTACGTACAAGAAAAGTAGTTGATTTATTCACTATAACTTAAGGGTTTGCAACAACTTTGTAATACAGTAGGATTATCACACGATTTCGTTTTTAAACATCATGTTTTCGAAGACCTAGATACAGTCGAATTTAAGTATTCAAGTAGGGATACCGTACTCAAAGTACTCTTTCATTAGTATACAACTATCGGTTGTTGTTACTTTCGGTGTTGATTGCTGACCTGCTGCCGCTCGCTGACTTCTTCCGCTCCGCCTGCCGTCACCAACTCATCAAGCTACCTTCTCAAGAAATCGACTGTTGATTGAAAAAATGTAAGTATAATAAATAATGTAAGTGTAATAAGTTTCACTGTGTACTATCCATCTCTTTACTTGTCTAAATTGTTATGTTGTCCTTTCTAAGGTTGTCTGGTAGAAATCGCCTAGACCGTGATGAGACCGTGACCGTGATTTTTAATTAAATGTTATTACGTTTATATTTCAGGTCCGAATTTGAGTGCGAGGTCTATCACCCAACTGCTGTAATTGAAAAGAAAACTACACACACACGCAAGCAGCCTGTCGCCAACAACAACAGGAAGCGCAAGTCAGGATCATCAACGAATTTATTAGAACCAAGGTACCTAATCAAAATTTGTTATAAAACAAAGTTGAGTTTTCGCCTAGATATTCAGATAAGAAGTGCGAGCGTTCAATTAATTTTAAAATTTAGCTTCGAGCACACATGATACATTTATCATAGGCGATTGATGATTTTGTGACTGGCATTGTTGTTAGGTTTATAGTGTTTAGTGACTTGTAGCGTTCGATCGCTTCGATGCTAGCTAACTGCGTTCAGTTGCTACTTCAAGCGTTCAAATGACGACATGACCGTCGCGACTAGATTTTGTATGTGTGCTGATTGAGGTGTTGGAGCTTCCGATAAGCTACTGTTGATCACTGATCAAGTCTGGTTTGACCCTAAATAAATTATTTTCAGAGACGGTTTCACAAGATGTTTCAGAAGAACTAACATTATTTTTACTCAAGTATTGTTGATATGATGAGTTGACTGCCTATGTGGTTCGGTGGTACTGCATACGGACTGCCACGCTGAGATCGCGGATTCGATTCTCGCTCAGTGTGTAGGTGTTGCTATGTATAATATTGTATGTAATACTGAGCGAGAATCAAACCCACGACCTCTGCGTGACACATCGACGTTCCTACACAGTACCACCGAACCACAGAGGCAGTCACATAGCATAACCACATAGTATAATTTCTACAACGCTTAAAATACAGTCATTTATTTTTTATTTATTTATTTATTTATATATACACAACATACGACTATCTTTACAGGTAACGCTTAACCTAATGCGATAGTGTACCACAATAACATAAAACTTAACTTAATCTAAGTTACTAACTACACTATAAGTGACCTTTGTGAATCCGTTTAATGTACACGAAAACAAATCAATTTGCCCAGCCCACGATGTTGAACGTACGCAGCGCTCGCGTCAGTGGAGCGTGAAGCAATAGGTTGGTACGCGCTCGCGGCACCTCCAGCAACGGAGGTCGGCGCGTATATTGCTTGCGATAACCTCAGCTTTATGTATCTTTGTCATCGAAGGAAGAGACATTTGATTTGAGTAAGAAATAATGTAATTAACCGTTTTGTTTTCTATGTTGTTTCAGTAAGAAAACAAAGACCAGTCCTATCGATGTATTCGGGGTCAGTTGGAATAATGATACTGATACAGAGGCCAACGGTGGGTCATCGAGCAACCAACTGGTTTTATCATCGTTCTTCGTAAACCGTGTGGCTAATGGCACCGAGCAACGAACTGCAAACACCGACGGCGAATACTATGTCGATTGTAAAGTTTACAAAACAAGTGATGCGCGTGACACTGATTCCATGATGTTATGGAAGAAGGCACTTGTTCGTATTAAGTTCCAAACCGATACGGATACATTGCAGTGGCGTAAATTGCAAGATTTCGTACGTTCGGTTGACAAATTGTTTGAAGAACCTCCAAGATTTTATAAAGATAAATAAATAAAATAATTAAAAGACCTTTGTCTTGTTTTATTAAATGAAATGAGGTAAGCGTAAAAATCCGTCTTAGGAATCAATTAATCCGTAAACGATACCAAAATACACAACACTACTACTACACAACTAAACACTTTTTTGTTTCAAAAGGTTTAAATGTATACAAGACAGTCGAGTCGATCGTATATTATTGGGCATTCTGTCACAACAGAGCGTAGGCGAACTTGTTCGACTGCGCGACAGGTGGGACAGAATGCCCAATAATATACTACTAGCCAAAAGCCGTCCACTGCTGGACATAGGCCTCCCCCAATTTTCGCCACCGTGGCCAGTCGTTCACCGCCCTCATCCATCGGTTGCCCGCCACCCTTATAAGGTCGTCGGTCCACTTTGTGAGGAGTCTGCCCACGTCTTCCGGTTCGTGGTCGCCACTCTAGAACCTTTCTGCCCCAGCGGCCGTCAGTTCTGCGAGCTATGTGTCCTGCCCATTGCCACTTCAGAGAAGCAACTCTACGAGCCACGTCAGTTACTTTGGTTCGCCTGCGGATTTCTTCGTTTCTCAAACGATCGCGCAGGGAGACGCCTAACATAGCCCGCTCCATCGCCCTCTGAGCGACTTTGAGCCTTCGGATAAGATCCATAGTTAGCGACCACGTCTCTGCTCCGTATGTCATCACTGGCAACACACACTGGTCAAAGACCTTGGTCTTGAGACACTGTGGTAGTGCGGACGAGATGATATGTTGAAGCTTTCCGAACGCTGCTCAGCCGAGTTGAATTCGACGAGTGACCTCTTTCTCGAAATCGGACTTACCTAATCGGACTGTTTGTCCCAGGCATGTACTCGTCAACGAATTCGAGCATCGAGCCTCCGACCGTAATAGGAGTGGGTGTAACATGGACATTGGTCATGACTTTAGTCTTGTCCATGTTTTATTTTTAGGCCTACTTGTCGAGAGACTCTACTGAGGTCATCGAGCATTGCACTGAGCTCCTCCATGGTCTCAGCCATGACCACGATATCGTCCGCGAATCGAAGGTGAGTGATGTACTCGCCATTTATGTTGATGCCAAGTCCATTCCAGGTCAGAAGCTTGAACACGTCCTCCAGTGCAGCGGTGAACAGTTTCTGAGATATGACATCTCCCTGTCGTACTCCTCGCTGCAACTGGATAGGCCTTGAGCTCTGACCATTAATTCGTACTGACATAGTGGCGTTTTCATACAAACACTTCAGCACTTCGATATATCGATAGTCAATATGGCACCGTTGGAGAGACTGCAGCACGGCCCAGGTCTCGATCGAATCAAAGGCTTTCTCATAGTCCACAAACGCTAAGCACAGGGGCCGGTTATACTCTGTGGACTTATGTATAACCTGCCGCAGCGTATGTATGTGGTCTATGGTACTAAAACCTTTTCGGAAACCGGCTTGTTCGGGAGGCTGGAAGTCGTCGAACCTGTTTGCGAGACGATTAGTGATGACCCTCGAGAACTGCTTGTAGACGTGACTCAGGAGTGTGATAGGTCTGTAATTCTTCAGAAGGGTTTTATCGCCCTTCTTGAAGAACAGCTCCACCACACCCCTGTGCCATGTCTGTGGCGTTTTGCCCTCGAGTAGGACGGCACTAAAGAGACTCTGAAGGGCTTTCAGGACAGGATTTCCGCCTGCTTTCAGTAGCTCGGCTGTGATTCCATCCTCACCCGGCGACTTGTTGTTCTTGAACTGTCTGAGGGCCATACCAACCTCGCACAAGCTGACGTTCGGGATGTCTTCGGTGTAATGTCGAGTTAACCTAGCTCTTGGATCTGATGCTAGAGAGCTAACAGGTGCATGTTGTGTCGTGTATAACTGTCCGTAGAACCTCTCGACCTCCTCTAAAACCTCTGGCTTAGACGAGATGAGCCTGCCGTCCCCAGTCTTCAGCTTGACAAGTCGGCTCTGCCCGACAGACCGATCTCGTGCGAACACTTTCAAGCCTTTGTTGCGCTCTATAGCCTCTTTAACACGTTGTGTGTTAAATTGGCGAAGGTCGCGAGTCAAAGACTTAGAGATCCGTCTGTTGAGCCGCCGATAGTCACTAGCTTCCTCTGGGGACCGCAGTACCATCCTGCGCCTTTCGTCCATAAGTTTGAGGGTCTGGTCGGTGATCTTTCTCGGTCTTTTACTGTGGTGGGCTTTAAAGATGTTCGACCCTACCGAACGGACAGTTTCCACGAACCTGTTGCTGTATTCGTCCACGTCTACGCAATCGCCGAGGCTTTCGAAGCGGTTAAGATGTTCGAGTTGGAAGCTCTCGGAGCTTTGAATCTGAATCGGTGCAGGTCGGAGCGCAGACTTCATCAGTCGAGATCGGTCCAGCTTAGGGTTGATATTTAATATGCCTCTTACCATCCGGTGATCGCTTCCGGTTTTCACCGCATTCATCACTGAGACATCATTAAATATTTGCCGCCTGGTCGACATGATGAAGTCAATCTCATTTTTTGTGACACCGTCAGGACTAATCCAGGTCCATTTGCGGCTATCGCGCTTCTTGAAGAAGGAGTTCTTCATAAAGAGGCCCTCCCTCTCCATGAAGTCAGCCAGCATTTGGCCCCGGGGATTCCTGGTTCGAAATCCAAACTGCCCCACTCTCAACTCGTTACCGCCTCGTCTACCCAGCTTCGCGTTGAAGTCCCCCAAGACAACAGTGTATTGGGTCCTAGAGGCATGTATAACTCTGGAAATGTCCTCATACATAGCCTCGACCTCAACGTCGGGGTATGTCGAAGTGGGAGCATAAACCTGTATGACCTTCAGCGAATACCGTTTGGTGATTCTGAGTATAAGGTATACTACCCTCGTCGACACACTCTCGATTTTCACCACGTTGTTCACGAGGGTCTTGTGGACGATAAACCCGACTCCACCTTGGGACAATTGGTCGCCCTCCCGGAAATAGAGCAGGTTACCGGACTTAAGGGTTATCGTGTCCTCCCCCTGTCTTCGGACTTCTGACAATCCCACTATGTCCCATCGTAGCCTGCTCAATTCTTCCTCCAGTTCAACAATCTTCTCGTCATTCCGCAGTGTGCGCACGTTGTATGTTGCCAGGGCCAAAGGTCGTCGGTTTGGGTAGCCTGGCCGCACCCGGGGATTCTTCGCACCCCCTACCTCGCCGTTACCATGACCGCTGCCGTAGCCTGGAATAGCGAGATGACCGGGGACTGGGGGCCATTTCTTCTGGTGTAGCTCCATTTGGGGAGAATGTTGCCATAATCGCCACGCTTGGCAGGCGGGTTGGCGATCGCAGTGGTGGTAGCTTTATCACAAGACGCTGCTGCCCGTCCTGTGTTGTGCTGATTTATCTACCACCCGTTTTTGTAACGGTTTAACCGCCGTTATTCGGTAGACTGATGTACTGACATCAGTTTGTCCTTAGTCGCCTTGTACGACACCCACGGACAGAGAGGGTTGGGACTATTCTTTCCCGGCCACCACGCGGGGCGATGGTTCTGCAATAAGTTATTATTACAGATTTAAAGAGAGCATTAATATCACGGTAGGCAGCAGCTTCATAAAGCCCCTGGCATTGCAGAAATCCATGAGCGACAGTTGCCACTTAGCATCCAGTTGGCTCGTTTGCCTCTGAAGGCAATAAATAAAATGTTTTTTTTTTTATATAGTAGCCTAGCAAAGTGACTCCACCCCGCCTGATGGTAAGTCAGTGGAATCTAGAAGTGGTGGCCATCAGCCATCTTTTTAAACTGCTGGTATGGTGGCCTCCACTATGGCGGCTGGGAATGGGGTGAGGGTGAAGGGAATGAGGGATGCGAGGAAAGAGGAAAGGGGGAAATTGGGCCTCCGGCGCTCTCACTCACCGAACGAAACGCAGTAGTACGGATACTACTACTCTTAAGTCGATCTTCTATGAGAGGGTAGTATTTCCCCGGTCGATCCGACCCATTCGTGCTGAAATCAGCGTGAATCTACTACCGTACTTTTCGTCATCGATTACCGAACGTGAGCAGCTTTGTTGTGCATTATAAAGCTAATATTACCTGTTAATAGTGATTCAACGTTTCATGAATTAGTTGCGCGACGCGGATTCGCCCGCGCGGATAAGGTTTGGCCGTTTTTGATTAATTAGGTAACAGAATGTGTTTTGCCTCCCTTGGGGACCAGACCAATTTTCGGGATAAAAAGCAGCCTATGTCCGGTTCCGACATCGAATTTATCTACATATCAATTTTCATCGACATCGGTTCAGCCATTTAGGTGCTGAGTGGTAACAAACACACACACATACACACACAAACTTTCGCATTTATAATATTAGTATGATATAGCTAGTTTATTTTCAGTCACTAAAATATTGTTATAACGATTACCTACGCTAGAACGTTCGCAAGTACCTACCTACACGTATAACAATAGCTCATCGGCGGTAGGCATACCTACGTGTCGCAGCTAAGTACCTACATTCATTGTTTTGTTATCGAGATTTATCGGCAACTTTGTAGTAATAACAGGAAGGTTCTAGAAATCTATTGAATGACTATAAAAAGGATTCGAACGTCGCCGGCGATTCATTCAGTTGTGAATACAGCGATGTCGAGCGAACATCTAAGTGATACGGAAGTTTACGAAGAGCGATATACGAAGCGTTATAGTACTGTATAAGTGTTTATTGCTTTATTTTGTTACTGTCAGTGTATTGTGTGAGTCTTGAATAAAGTCATCATCGCGTAACTGGCATTTTACATCGAATCCCATCCTGACACGTAACGTATGCTATGCTCTATTCTTCTAGACGCGTCTACTCCTCGTCCATCATCACCTTCCGCATCACCGGCCACAGCACTCTTCGGCTCCTCAATACCTCCTCCGGCTATCAAGAGTCCCATCAATATATTGTATGAGAACTATTCAGGCCTGGTGTTCTCGTGTACCTTCGGGGATGGATCGCCTTTGGATGCTAGTCAAGGTGAGAATATAAAATAGTGAAAATATTGACTGCCTCTGGTTCGGTGGTACTGTGTAAGGACTGTCACCCGGGGTCGCGAATTCGATTCCTGCTCATTGCGAATATTTTGCATGAACATGTCTATTGGATGTCTGGGTATGTATGTATTTACAAAAATCGTATTTAGGTACGTATATCCGCATTCTAAAATCCATAACATATAATATGCTTACTTTGGACCTAGATGGCGTTGAGAATAGTTGTTATGATATTATTGATATTATTACTAGCTTTCTGCGGCACGGTTTCACTAGCGTGTTTGCTTACTGCCCTGCTCTCGTCACCAGTAGCGTGATGTTATATAGCCTATAACCTTCCTCGAGAACTTTTTGCGTATAACAGCCATACGCAAAAATATTCAACATCTTCGACTGGTAGTTCTAGAGATTAGCGCGTTCAAACAAACAAACAAACTCTTCCGCTTTATATAATAGTATAGCGTTTAGATTTACAAAAAAAAAAAAAATAATTTCCACATTCTAAAATACATAACACAAGTTAAATATATGCTTACTTTGGGCCTAGATGGCGTTGTGTGTAGTTGTTGTGATATTATATATTATTATTATTCCGAAAGAAGAGTGTTCGAGTCCCGCTTCAAGGTTATAAAATTTTCTCACAATAGTTGTCATGTAACTTCCTCAAATTTATATGTCTTGACAGTACTGACTTCGTGAAGGAAAACATCGTCAGGGAACCTGAAATTGCCAATCCTCCAGCAAGCAAAGCGATCAATGCTCATGACGAGGTGCTCATAGCTCGGTAAACGATTAGATTAGGGGGAAGCAACGTAGAGTGCTGGTCCATGGATGGGTGACCGCAGCGGTATTTGATCTGAGCGTCATGCTTCGGAGGGCACGTCAAAGTCGGTCCCGGTTGTTGCCAAGTTGATAACAGTGGTTAGGTCAAGTCGGATGCCTCTATGGGTGACCTGAACAAATCCTGACACTAGGTTGATCACTAACCACTGGATTTGATAAATGCTCATGCCGTCTCTGTATGAGAAGAAGCCTTTACTGCAGTGGAGTAATAACAGGCTGGTTTTATTACTTTTGTTCCAGCTCCTCTGCAACTCAGTCACAGCATGAGGTTCAAGGTCGTCTGTCAGATCAAAGGCCAGAAGTTTGAAGGATATGGTAAGCTCTATTTTAATATCTAATGTGCATGCGTGCGTGCGTGTGTGTGTGTGTGTGTGCGTGCGTGCGAGCGTGCGTGCGTGCGTACAATATGGGAAATAAAAAAAAATACCGCTGTTACTACTGGTATTAACATGGGTAACGAAACTAAAGTACAATAAGACAGAAAATAGACACACTGTGGTTCGTAGGTATTATGTACGGACTGCTACGCAAAGGTCGCGGGTTCGATTCCCGCTCAGTGCAAATATTTGTGTGCATAAACATGGCTATTTGCATTGGTCTGGGTGTTTCTATATATTGTATGCATTTACAAAAAAAAGTATATAAGTATGTTTATTCGCATTCTAGAACTCATATCACAAGCTATTAATATATGCTTACTTTGGGTCTAGATGGCGCTGGGGTTGTGTAGTTGTTGTGATATTATTATTAAATAAAGTACATATTCTTCCATCAGGATCTAGTAAGAAGTTAGCCAAGCTAGCCGCAGCTCGCTCAGCGCTCGCTGTGCTGGACGAGGGTCGCGCTGAGAGTGTACCGACCAGCGCGCCTGCTGGCTTCCTGCACCAGACCCTCGCCGATCATATCGGCAAGTAAGTGTTCTGGATATAATGTTACCTCATAGATTCATGTTCATACTTCTGTCGCTTAATAAAGCCTTTAATTCTTTACCAGCATGTGTTGCCATATTATAATTTTGATGCTGGGTCATTTGAAAAGTCATTTTAGTATTTACTTTTTTATTTTATTTTAGCCTACTAAAGTGTACTACTTGTTCGGATTCGAATCCGTGTCCGTGTTTACAGAGCGGTGTCTTACATAAGGATGCGTTTCCACTGACGCGGAGCAGGTCTGGCTGAGAGGAGCGGACCGTGAATTGGCCAATCACGGCATTTCCACTGATGTGTGGAGATTTCGAGCACTGTGATTGAACTGAGATCATAATTATATATATATATATAATATAAAAATGAATCGCTGAATGTGTTGCTAAGCGCAAATCTCGTGAGCAGCTGAACCGATTTCGCTAATTATTCTTTTATAATTTCCTTGAAGTACGAGGATGGTTCTTACGGAGAGAAAAATTTTAAACATTGCCCAAAAAAAATAAAACACTTTTCTATATTCCCATACAAAAGTATCTTTATTTATCCCAAAATGTTTAAAAAAATGTCCACCCGTGCGATGCCGGGGCGGGCCGCTAGTTTTAAATATATTGATAGAGTTGTCATTATTTTAGACTGGTGAACGAGAAATTTAATGAGCTGATGAAGAATGACCTGACTCACTCTAAGCGGAAGGTCCTCGCTGGCATCGTGATTACCATCAACAACAGGATTGATGACGCTAGGGTAAGCAGATAACCCTGACACTGCGAGAGCAATGTCTGAGACTAACTCGTCTCTGAAACCCAGTTTCTGAAAAGCTGATCAACGAAAAATTAACTAATCACTTGTTAAATCTCATGTGAAGTACCTAAAAGCATGGATAATTAGTTCTAATTATTCATGCTTTTAGCAACCCAAAAGTTAATTTTTCGTTGATCAGCCTTTCAGAATCTGGGGGTGAGTCTTTCATGGGCGACAGTTACCACTTACCATCACGTAGGCATTTGGCTCACTTGCCAATGTCTACAATAAAAAAAAGTAAAGAAATATGAAATAGCATAAGTTGTGTTTCAAAAATCAATGTCTTTCGTTGGTTGTTACCTACAAATCTTCATATATAATTTAAATTGTTTGTCTGCAGGTAATAGCAGTGACTACTGGTACTAAATGCGTGTCTGGTGAACACATGTCTGTTACAGGGAGGGCTGTCAATGACTGTCATGCTGAGGTAAATTTATCTTTTAACGAGTGGTTAGTGGTCAATCTAGTGTCAGGGTTCAGGTCGCCTAGACAGGCATACGACTTGACCTAACGACTTAACAACTTGGTAACAACCGGGATCGACTTTTAACGTTCCCTCCGAAACATGACGCTCAGATTAAAAACCACTATGTCACCCATCCATAGGCCAGCCGCACTTTTTGTTGCTTAATGTATACACTCACACACACACGCACGCATGCACGCACGCTTGCACGCTCGCACACACGTAGCACACATGCACGCACGCATGCACGCACGCACGCATGCACGCACGCACGCACGCACGCATTCACGTACATACGCACACACACACTCAAATACTCACACACACACTCAAATACTCACACACACACACTCACATACTCACATACTCACACACTCACACACACACACACTTACTCACTCACTCACTCACTCACTCACTCACTCACAAACTCACACACACACAGAGAGAGAGAGAGAGGGGAAGGGGAGGTAGAGAGAGGGATGGGGAGAGAGAGGGGGGGGAGAGAGAGAGAGCGAGAGAGGGGGGAGAGAGGGAGGGAGAGAGAGCGAGAGAGGGAGAGAGATAGAGTGGGGGAGGGGGGAGAGAGAGGGGAGAGAAAGAGAGAGGAGAGAGAGACAGACACACAGGAGACAGGCGTAAAATTATGTATGTATATGAATGGTTAAAATATTCTTTTCTTTTAATAGGTGGCCGCCCGTCGTTGTCTGCAAAGGCATTTATATGCACAGCTGTTGATGTACGCGAATCAATCAGGTATCTATTTATTACCTTAACTAGCTTGCCGCGGTACGGTTTTACCCGCGTCTTTGCTTACTGCCCTGCTCCCGCCGCCAGTAGCTTGATGTTACAGCCAACCTTCCTTAAGAACGCAAAAATATTTTTTCAAATCTGACTGGTAGTTTCAGAGATTAGCGCGTTGAAACAAACAAACCACTCCGCTTTATATAATAGTGTTGCGACGATTACCTATGCTAGAACGTTCGCCAGTACTTACCTACTCGTGTACGACGAATACCTACGCTCTAGAACGTTCGCAAGTACCTCCTACCTACACGTATACGACAAATACCTACGCTAGAACATTCACATGTACCTACCTACACGTATAACAATAGATCATCGGCGGTAGGCATACCTACGCGTCGCAGCTAAGTACCTACACTCATTGTTCTGTTTTCGAGAATTGTCGGCATCTTTGTAGTAATTACTGGAAGGTTCTAGAAATCTATTGAAGGACTATAAAAAGGATTCGAACGTCGGCACTTGGTTCAGTTGTGAATACAGCGATCTCGAGCGAACATCTAAGTGATATGGAAGTTTACGAAGAGCGATATACGAAGCGTTATAGTGCAGTATAAGTGTTTATTTTGTTACTGTTAGTATACTGTGTGAGTCTTAAATAAACTCATCATCGCGTAACTGGCATTTTACATCGAACCCCATCCTGACACGTAACAATAGTATAGAATTATCGGCTCACATTTTGTATCATATTATTTCACGTTCATAATAACTGAAACTCTGGTGATTTATACGAAGAAATATAGTCCTGTCGCAGGTCTACTGGAAGAATTTTCACATTAAATAAACAGTATATTTATGCTCTCGTTACTTTATAAAATACTATCTCTATAAGTTTGGTGTGTATATAATAATACCAGCGTGTTTACTGTTCCACTGCAGGCCTCTTCTCATATAGAGAAGGCATGAGCATTAATCACCACGTGCGCTCAAGGTGGATTGGCAATTTCAGACTTAAGTCCAGGTTTCCTCACGATGTTTTCCTGTACCGTCAGTCAGAAATGTCCAAGATAAACTTTGAAAGTACATAATTTTAAAAATCACATTGGCACTTGATCGAATTCGAACCTACTACCTTGTGTTTACGAAGCGGGTGCTTATCCACTGGGCCAATTCGATTTCTAAATGTGTACATATAAAAAAAAAAGTATTTTTCTTACAAACGGTATATGTTTTTTTAGACCCCTTAGCTCCTATAGCTGATAATGACCTGGAACCAGCTTCAGGGGGTGGTTATCAGCTCAAACGTGATCGCCAGCTGCATTTATACATCAGCACGGCTCCCTGTGGGGACGGCAGGATCTTCAGTCCCCATGAACAGCATGATGAGCCGGATAAACATCCCAATAGGTATACTTGCTTTAAACCTTAATATAAGCTTGCCCAACAAATAGACATATACCATATACGGAGTGTATGCGACGGTTTGATATTAAATGAAAAGGCAGCTGTTACTAGTCCATATAATGATTTCAAATTACAAAAATGACAAAAATGATTTGACGTTAAAACAAAAATTTAAAATTTTCTAACTAAATAAATAATATTTTAGTAGTAACAAACTAATACACCATTTATTATGACAAATTCACTGACCTGTAATGAGCGGCAACGTTTATCCGTCGATGGATTATGACTTAAGTCAGTGACCGTTTGACGTACTTACAGAGTGTTTAGAATTAAAGAAATTAAACAAGTAGTCCTGTGTCTAAACTATTGAAGATATGTAGTTGATTTTTTTTTGTCTCGCTTTATAATGTCACATACTATACGTAATTGCATTTAATATTATACCGTCGTATACACTAAGTATACATACGCTCAACATTACCCTCTTTGGCTGTCGCAGTGATCAAAAACTACAAACAACCCACAAAACTATACAGCCGCCAATTTATACTTTTTATACTTTGGTAACAAACAAGCATACAGTCTACCTGATGGTAAGTGGTAACCGTAACCTATAGAGATGGCTGTGATTTCTAAACATGTAATCATTATTGTCATTTACTTTATTATTATGTACCTTTTCACATTGGAATCTAAAGGGTCTCGAACCAAACGGTTGCTCATTAATTGAGCGACAAAAGTAGTCTGGAACTCTTTACCAGCGCATGTTTTCATCTTACTTTGGGTCTAGATTTTTTTTTTTTTTTTTATGTTATAGCCTACCAAAGTGACTCCACCCTGCCTGATGGTTAGCAGTCAGTGGAATCCAGAAGTGGTGGCCACCATACCAAAAGCCATCGTCTTAAACTGCTGGTATAGTGGCCTCCACTATGGCGGCTGGGAATGGGCAATGAGGGAGGTGAGGAAAGAGGAAAGGGGGGAAATCGGACCTCCGGCGCTCTCACTCGCTGAACGAAATGCAGTAGTACAGATACTACTACTCTTAAGTCGATCTTCTATGAGAGGGTAGTACTTCCCCGGACGATCCGGCACATTCATGCTGAAATCAGCGTGGATCTACTACCGTACTCATCGTATGGCGTTGTGTGGTTATTGTATTATTATTATTATCTAATCATGATCCTGGGTCCTTTAAGCCTGTCATGTTCAGAACGACAAACTTTAAAAATGTCTAATGCCTAAGGAGAACATCCATACATCACATCATTGGCTTTGCGGGGCTTGGCAAAGCATTTCACTAAGCCGCTATAGTGGAGGCCACCATACCAGCAGTTTCGCTCTTGGAATGGTGTCTACCACTTCTGGATTCCATTGACTGCTTACCATCAGACAATCACTTTGGTATGTTAATATAAAAATAAATATTTTTAGATTGGCTCGTGGTCAACTCAGAACCAAGATAGAGTCTGGAGAAGGAACGATACCAGTGAAGAACAGCACGAATGTGGTGCAGACTTGGGATGGAGTCATGCAGGTATAATAACATAACTTAGTGGTCTCCTAGTGGTCGAAATTAGACCATATTTTTTTTATTTTAAGGCATAAATTTAAAAAATACTTCTGTATATAAACAGCTATGTGTGCAAAATTTCATACACTTTCGTAATCGCAAAGTTTTTGCTTCACATATATATAGATAAAACGGTCAAACCCCTCACAAGGTGGACCGTCGACCTTATAGGGGTAGCGGGCAACCGATGAATGATGGTTCTGACCGGCCACAGTGGCGAACATTGAAGGACTATGTCCAGCAGTGAATGTCTTTTGGGTGATATGATGATATAATAAGAATCAAATGTTTGTTTTTCGGGACAATCCCACCCACATGCTCATCACTGTGACTAACAGCGAGGATTAACAGTGACAAGCAATACGAAACACCAACTATGACACTTGTGAGTGCTGGGGCCTGCTAAACCTACTGTCTTGGACACCGCAACGAATTTAATTAGAAGTAAAAAGTTGGAAATAAAAATATCTAATTCCCTTAATTGCAAAGCTTATGTTGTTTAATTAAAGCCTGGAACTCTACATGCATGTGTTCCCATCTAATTTTGATTCAGTGTCTTGAAAAAGTATCTCATAAAGCTATAGTGGAGGCCACCATACCAGCAGTTTAAGATGGTTTTTGATGATGGTAACTTCTGGATTCGACTGACTGCTTACCATCAGGCAGAGTGTAGGCACTTTTGTAGACTAATATAAAAAAAAAATATGTCTTTCGAAAAAAAAAACAATGTCTTTTTTTTATTTAAATGGTTTTCTTTAAATTAAATGTCTATTTTAAATTAAATTATATAATTAAAATAAGTATTATTATTTAATATTAATTACTATTGTAAAATATTTTATTTTAATTTATTTTTAAATTTAGAATGTTTCATAAATTTTAATGTGTATTTTTGTCTTAGGGCGAGCGTCTACTAACAATGTCATGCTCCGACAAAGTGGCTCGCTGGTGCGTCGCCGGCCTCCAGGGGTCACTACTATCGCGTCTCATAACGCCCGTGTACCTCCACTCCTTGGTCCTGGGGTCACTGCTGCATCCCCATCATATGTACAGGTTAGTTTATAAGAACCAAGTGAATCATGACCCACGATTAGCTCATTTTGGAAATCCATCTAAATGCAAGTAGGTCGAAATTCGCCTGAACACAGATTAGCAAAAAGTTTGTTATCATGTATCTTCTGTAATATAAAGCAAGTTTGTGTGAACGCACTAATCTCTGGAACTACCAGTCCATCCTTATATATTCCAATAGCCCATTCCTTAAGGAAGATTATGGTCTAACATCACGCTACTGGCGACAGGAGCAGAGCAGTAACCAAAGATGAATTTTTATTAGACACAGACATACTGACTACACTGTTAATACACGATAGATCTTACAGGTTTGATATTTTGAAGCGATATATCAGCAGAATGGGTCATAGTTCAGTTAGTTCTATTGTAGAGATCTCCTAATAGATACCGCATTACTATTATTTGTCTGAATCGAGCTTACAATGTATAGAGCGGTATTTAATAACGTATGCGCTGTGATTGGCTATTTTAAAATTTTAAATTAATATTAAATGTACCAATTGGCTGATATGTGCGTGTCTGTTGCCAGTGGCGGAATTAAATATTTGCCTATTTAAATTTATACAATCAATTGGAGGAAAGGTTAAAAATATAATATGTAAACGCTATTAGAATATTTTTAAAATTCATAATCACAAAAGTATATTTTGAAAAGCGTTTAGTATTTTTTTATGTACAGATATTAGAGATACTGTACTGTATAGTACTAAAATATTGTAATTTTTATTAAATTGTCGAAGCCGTGTAAGCATATAATTTTTTTTTATTTTCATTTACTTATTATTTAGACTGGCCTGTTGGTCTAGTGGTTAGTGACCCTGACTGCTAAGCTGGAGGTTGTGGGTTCGATTCCCACCCAGGACAAACCTTTGTGTGATGAGCATGATTGTTTGTTCTGTGTCTGGGTGTAATTTATCTATAATATGTATGTATTTACAAAAAAAAAAATGTATATAAGTAGTTTATCAGTTGTTTAGTACCCATAACACAAGCAAATATGATTGCTTAATTTGGGGCTAGATGGCGCTGTGTGAATGTGGTAGAATATTATTATTATTTATTATTATTATTTATTATTATTATTATTATGTCCGTAATAAAAAGAAAATCTGCCGGCTTAGGCTTTAGCCTACTCAGCCTTTTTTTATATTAGCCTACCAAAGTTGGAGTCACTTTGATGGTAAGCAGTCAGTGGAATTCAGAAATCGTGGCCACCATACCAAAAGCCATCGTCTTAAACTGCTGGTATGGTGGCCTCCACTATGGCGGCTGAGAATAGGGTTAAGGGAAGGGAATGAGAGAGGTGAGGAAAGAGGAAAGAAGGAGGAAATTTGGCCTCCAACGCTCTCACTCACCGAACGAAACGCAGTAGTACGGATACTACTACTCTTACGTGGATCTTCTATGAGATGGTAGTACTTCCCCAGACGATCCAGCCCATTCATGCTGAAACCAGCGTGGATAGACTACCGCTTAAGCCTGCTGGTAAATCCGCAACTGTCTGCTCTGTATCTATTAGGGAGTTATCTGTTATTGTACGTTTTTAATTTGAAATATCGGGTGTCTTAACATCTGTGCCATCAAACAAAATTTTATTTTTTAACATTTATTAATCTTAAAGAATATAAAACTTAAATTTAATATTATTCTATGGAATATGGTGCTTCACGATGAGTAATTAAGTAGTAAGTCCCTCGTGCCCTAGAAACACGGAAAATATAATGATAATAATTTTGTATCGTCTTTCACAATCACCAATTCATACAGCATTAATTTATATCAACATATTATCACCATTACATTATCATATTTAAATCATTTAAATATGATTTCATATCTGTCAAATTCTATGATCATAGTTCGACGACCCTCAAACTATGATCATAGATAATCACATGTAGTTATTATACCGTCATATGTTCTTCATTTAAAAATGACTTACACATCTGTGATCATATTTCTATGAGTCTAATAGCGGCCTAATACCTTATTTATATAGGTGGTAGGGAATCACTATCGAAAACGAAATATGGATTTCGCTCTTAACCAACTATAATAAATGCTAGGTGCTATTACAAGTGCTCACCACTGTGCTGTGTTTCCACTATTGTGCAAAGTGTTATAGTATTCAACATGAACTAGCATTGGTCTGGGTGTATGATGTATTTGCAAAAAATATCTAAGTATGTTTATCCACATTGTAGAACCCATATCAATGTTCTATAACACATTCTCAGTGTCTAGAAACCGCTGCGTCGTTTACTTATTAAATAAGGGTGTTTAGCTAAATTTTCGCCACAAGTTGGCGCCATTCAGGTGAGGAGAGTTCTTCCATTCATAAAATTCAAAATCAAAATTCATGAAATCAAATAGAATCGTTCACGGTTGGTTAAAAGCGCTTTGACATGTGCCTGGACCTGACGCCTCAGTGCTGCCACCTTGTAGGACTATTTTAGGAAACACTCATTACAGCGGTATAAATGGTAATGAATGATTTTATTACTCTAAGCTCTCGAAAAAATTTAAAAAATTATACTAGGTAGGTACTCTTGTCCCAAAAATGTGATCATAATTATATACAAAAATACATCATAATAATAAGGTTTACCGCCCGGGTCTCTGGTAAGGCCCTAATGGTAGTAACTCTACCTACGAGTATATTGTTTTGTAATGGTATTAGTTGTACCTAATTATTTATATCTTTAGGACCCTTTTTTTTTACCCTATTTTAAGTTTTGATCTAAAGAACATAATAAGAGGCTCCCGTGAAATGTACTCCCCTGTCGGTTCTAACTTATTTCACACTATGTACTACCGATAGTAAGTCTATCACCTTTCTGACCGAGCCCTAAAATTCTTTTAAAGAACCCTATGATACCTTTATCGGTACCTAACTCTAAGGTATAAGCTATAGGCTTTAGTTGAGGGGGATGAGCACCTATGTAGTTATTAGTTTCTTTACTAGCGTGGTTTAATTCTCCACTAGCACTTTTTACTAGCGTTGTAATTTCTCTTACGACTGTAATAACTGGTAAAACATTCTTACGATTGTGAATTAAAAAATTCAATGTTTTAAATATAAAATTTTCATTTTCGTCTTCCTTTTTGAAAAATGGTAAAAATCTTTTTTGACGATTTTTTGGTTTTTCTATGTTTTTTATGATGTTGTGAATTTTGATTGCGTTTTCGACTTTAGTTAGTAATGTGTTTATGTTGATTTTAGGTGTTACAATAGCTGTATTATTATAGTTTTTTATTTCGTTATTTTTATCTAAATTATCTTTTGGACTTCCATTTTCATCATCCACATCTCTTAATACCCTCTTTCTTTGAGTTAAATTTTTAGTATTTACGTAATATTTTTTATTTGATTTTGTGTATTTTTGTGTTAGTGATATATATTTGTTATTTTTATGTACATATAATTGTATTTCTGGTACTGTTTTGAGCAGATTTGTTTCTTGAGTGGTTCCAAAAGATGTTTTTCGAGTCGTTGTGTGATTGGGTCTTTTGGTTGATAAGTAGTATGTGTAAAATCCGCTGGGTCGTTCTGTACCATCACCTGAAATAAAGAGAATGTTTTGCTAAAATGTGCTTCAAGCATGTACAGACTTTGTGCAAATTATATATTTGTTCAATTACTGTAATGCAGCTCTTTTTATGTGCTATGTGCGAAGTGTAATTTACCAACAATGTTTCTTAGTTTTGTGATTCTATCTCGAGTGCAGAAAGTTTTATTTTATTTATCTGATTAATCAAAAATTGTTCTTAACCCAAAAGAAAGACTGGACTTGATTAGCCTACGTACCCTTAAAAGCGGACATATTTACAATAGAAGAAACTATTATAAAGTGCTACCAAATACAGAAATCATCCAAAAACCCGTCTTACGTTTGATCAACCCCGAAACCCATATGCGTAGTCCTTTGACCAGCGCATCTCCCCCTCGCATACTCTCTCCAAGACGGGCAAGCGACTGCCACGAAAGCTGAAGGACGTAGAATCGATTCCGTGTAAAACATGTACGATCTCCAATGACTGCAGAAGACTGGATCAAAAGATTAGTGTGTTAGTCAAAGCGGGGATAGTCCCATTTTTTTAGATTAGCCTCAAAGTGGGATTCAGAAGGATGGCTATCATTTCATAAGGCCCGGTTTCCACCAATGTTGTGCCGGCGAGCGGCAGAAAATTCTATACAATTCCAATACTAGATGAAACTTAATAATTGAAATCCTCTCTTTTATTTTCATCTTGGTTATTATATTAATTGGCTGATTTGTAATAATTTACTTTGTATGGTTCTTCGGTTGCGTGGAGTGTTAAAATTGTAACTCATACAAAAAACTGTAATTATCTGACGACTGAAAAGAGTGGCGTGAGTTTCTTGCCAGTTCTTCTCACAGCTCTACCTCGTCAGTCATCAGCGAACTGGCTGTAGGTTAATTAGCTGACTTCATGTAATACTTTTCATAAGCATCATACTTTATGATCAAAATGAAATAAATGCTTCGAGTTTGAGTTAGAAAAATGGGACATATTCTTTTCTTCGCTTTGTTGGAAACCGGGCCTACGGCATTCTTATAAAGCCTCAAAGCTGCCAGCAGTTTACGATGGCTTTGGTAAAGTTATCCGCTACTTCTGCATCTTATAAAGTCGCTATAGTAGAGGCCACCATGCCAGCTGTTAATGATAGCTTTTAGAATGTTGTCCTGACTGGCTGCTTACCATCAGACAGAGTGAAGTCACTTTTTTAAATATAAGACATCTATTTAAGTTATTAATTAGTATTATTGATTATCTTTATATATTTTCTTTTATAAAATACTCACATTTGTTTAGCAGCAGTTGTTGTGGTATCACGATCTCCAGTTCACATCCCGGTTGTGGCGATTTACCGCCGTTAGGGTAAAAATCTATGTGACCAACGGGTTCCTTGTATCCTGTTAAAAAATGTTGAGTTCTTTACCATGCTTATTTGATCCTGGGTATTTAAACCAAGGTATGAAAAACAGTAGTAATACGAACAGCCATTATTCCAGCAGCGTAATCTTCTCATACAAAGAAGGCAAGAACATTGATCACGATGTGCGCTGTAGACTTATTTCAGACTTTTTAAGTCCGTTTTTACTGTTCTCCTTTTTATTTTATTAGGGATAAAAAAACAGGTAAAACCTAAACGTACAAATAGATATCCTTAATGCGTTTGCAATTCTATCAAATACTAGTTTTCCGCGGCGTTTCACCCGCATCTTTGCATACTGCTCTGCTCCCGGCGCTCGCAGCGTGATGTTATATAGCCTATAACCTTCCTCGAGAACTGGGCTTTCGAACGCAAATAAATTTTTCAAATCCGACTAGTAGTTCTTCAGGTTTGCGCGTTCAAACAAACAAACAAACTCTTCTGATTTATATAATATAGATAACCCCCTTCATGCAAGTTATAATGCTGTCAAGATATTTTTGCTTCATTAAGGACTGTAATGCCAGTCTTATACAATAAAGTGTAAATAGTATTCGTTTGATACTACGAGTACATCATCATCACTATTTGGAGTCCTTCACGGTCAATCCTGACTTACAGGAGTCACAGTGACATGATTGTCTCGATGGTAACACAGATGACCTTTTAATAGATTTCGCATATAGATTCGTGCAACCAATACCTGAATTCGCTAGCATAAAAAAATTTAGCGCAGCTGTTACGTTACGTATTTCATCCCATGTATTCTTGGGACATTGAGTTCGATTCAAAACAAATAGTGTTAATTCGGTTTCTATTAGGAGGTAATTCAGGGTTTTTAAAACTTACCAAAAATACCAGCATCTGTATGGATGACATCGACGTACTCCGCATCAGATGGATCGAGCCTCTGTTCCAATGGTAGACCGGTGAATAATGGCAGTGCTGGATCTAGCCCTGTGATCCTTGCCACGCGACCTGTTTACCATATTTAAAAATGAAAATTGCGCACCGATATGTTTATAGAATAGAATAATGTTAGAAGGTTTAAGCGTCAATTTGGTTTAGCAAAGCGCTGGTTTCCTTTTCCTTTACTTTCTATTTACAAGTAATATGTCAATAGCTCTCTTTCTAGGCTGATAGAGCTACAGCTAGACATAAATCTTTCACTAAGAGTTTGCTATAGTTGCCTCGCTTGGCTATCGGATTGGTGACAGGAAGTGACACTGCTGCCTTTGCCTGGTATTATCTCGTAGGTATATGTCACGATTCTTTAGTAGAGATGGAGCAGTTCCATACTCTTTCGGAGAACATACCTGATTTAATAGAGCTACCGGCAACACCAGCCGCTTGCGCTCCTAAACTGTGTCCGACCAAATGAGTGTTGTTTAAATTTAATCCTCTGAAATAAAATACATTTTTGTTTTATTGTTACAAACAATCGTTACATCGATACATACATAAACAATGTGATTTATAAACAAAAACCAGTATCAGACTCCAGTGTCTATTTCGGACTTAGTCCGTATTTATCGGCAGAAAATTCTGTACATCGATTCTGTTCTCAACCCCGGGATCGAAACCAATAGCACTGCGTGGCTCTGAATGACAATTTCTATTTTTTTTTAATTTTTACCCACTAACAGCCACCCACGTACGATACAATTGTGAGCTGAACTCCTCTTCGAGGTTTTCCTGAGAGAACCTCAGAGAACATGAAGTTCTTACAAAGAAATAATACGTTTTGTGCGGTCAGCAACAAACGATACTTCTGATGTTGCAAGCGCTCTAAGACTACGGTAACTGCTTACCATCAGTTGCATACATAAAACTAACTGGGTTAAAATGTAAAAAAAAGAGCACACAGTATTATCTCGGGAATTATCAGACAACTTAGTCTCATGTCATATGAATGTGACTGCCCGTATCTGGCGATTGAAAAGTGTGTGGCCTGAGTTTCTTGCCGGTTTTTCCCACGGCTCTACCTCGTCAGCAAACTGGCTGTAAATTGACTGACTTTATGTAATTTTGACGATCATAGACAGTTTGAGTTTGACATAGTTCTTACCTGGACACCATATAGTCTATGAACTGGGCAGCAAACCTTCCAATATACCAGGTATTTTGAGCAGCTGTGAAGTACCAGGGTCCTGCTTCTAGATTACGAGCATCAACCATGATTACGTTGGCTTCGCCGCGCTGCATGTATGCTGTTAAACATTCATAGCATAAGTCAACTGCTGGACCTAGAGCTAAAGATAGGAGAGTATTTGCAAATATCGCACCAAATTCAAAACTGCGTTATAAAGATAGTATAATAGGCGGCCTTCTCGTTAAAAAGGATTTCTACCAGGCTCCAAATATTTGTCTTGGATAGGAATGAACCTCTTTTTGGTGTGACGGTAATGGCAAGGCAAGTACCGAAACTGGTCGAGCATACGTAGTCATGTCATGTAATTTGCATTAGTGGCTCAAAATAAGAAAATTGATAGTCTGTTGACTCCGTATTCTTCTTTCTCTTCTCTTTTACAGTTAGCAATGGCGTGGTTGTATTTTTTTAGCACTGTTCCCGCATAGCTTAGAAAATACAGCCATGTCTATAAGTTACGGTTACCACTTACCATCATGTGGACCGTATGCTTGATGTTATAAAAATTAGGAATTATCCAAAATACCTTCTCTGATCATGATGCCGCTGCCATCACCAGGCTGTTCCATAAAGGCGTGGAAGTAGAAAACCGTTGGGGCATGGAAGTCCATGTTTGAAGCGAATAGTCTCTCATCATCGCCTATCATCAGCTCCTGGTGCGCAGTTGGGTTGTGCCTTTAACATAGTTTATGCCATAGATACTGTTTATTTTTCTTCATCGAGTTTACAAAATAAGAGGCAGGAGGGTGAATCGTGATGAACAGAAAGCTACCACCGCGTAAATATTCTTCGGTAACCATGGTAATTGGTATGGTGTTAACTCCTGGATCCTACTGCTTACCATCAGTCAGAGTGGAGTTTAGTAGGTTCCAACGTACAAGTCTTAATACCTGGTAAAAAGTTGAAAGCCGATGTCGTTGCCGTCCTTGACGAAGGGGCACTTGGATTTGTCCACGGGTGCTATTTGCAGCAGAGCATCCTCGTATTGGATACCTGGTGGACCTGTAACAGATGTTTATGCTCGTCATCATGGAGTAAATGGAGAGGTCATAGAACATTTTCTGTTTGAAAAAAGAATCGCTCTAAAAGAAAAAAGAAACCTCTACAAAAGCACGGCTGTGATTGATCGGTTTCGAACATTTTAATCCGAACAATCATCTAGTCTTTTTTCATCATCATCATCATATCAGCCAAAAGACGTCCACTGCTGGACATAGGCCTCGACCAATTTTCGCCATCGTAGCCGGTCGTTCACCGCCCTCATCCACCGCCACCCTTATAAGATCGTCGGTCCACCTTGTGAGGGGTCTGCCCACGCTGCGTCTTCCGGTTCGTGGTCGCCACTCTAGTCTTTTTTACATCTAATAAATAGTAAATGAAAAGGGTAAGCTATGAACGTATAGGCTAGCGTAAGCTATTCAGCATATTCAGCTCTCATAGAAGATCGACGTAAGAGTAGTAGTATCCGTACTACTGCGTTTCTTTCGGTGAGTGAGAGCGCTGGATGACCAATTTTCCCCCTTTCCTCTTTCATTACCTCCTTAGCCGCCATAGTGGAGGCCACCATACCAGCAGTTTAAGACGATGGCTCTTGGTATGGTGACCACCACTTCTGGATTCCACTGACTGCTTACCATCAGGCGGGGTGGGTCACTTTGGTAGGCTAATATAAAAAAAAAGCCGTTGCCGACTATGATATGAGAAAAGAAATAGGAAAATTAGAAAGGATAATTAATTAACTCTAACCTATCGAACTCATTCTATGAGAGGTTAGTAATTCATGCTCCTTCTTTAACGTTGGAGATATACTAACCTCTTTCCATGAGGTGGTTATTACCTCATTTATTAACGTGATATAATCGGTGAAATAACAGGTTACTAATAACATAATTCAATTATATCCGTTAGTATTTATGTAATGTATTACGTTAAAGCCGCCATAACTTATATTATCCGTACTTACTCGTAGTGCATACATTGTTGCAATCTGACCTAACCGGAATCAGGCACTATATTACTGCCTAATAAATACCGCATTAACAATTATTTGTTCTGAATCGAGCTCACAATATGCAGGAGCGGGATGACACGTAAAAGCTACGCTGTGATTGGCTGTTTCAAGCTTGTGCGTTCGAGTACACAGAAATACACCAATCGTAGTAAGATGTTATGCTAGCGAATATCGGTATGTGCGTGTCTGTTGCCATGTAATCTATTAGGGGGCTATCTGTGCATAAGAACTTAATAATAACGTCAAAAGTATCATTTTTATACTTTTTATACTGGCTTTCCGCGCCGCGTATTTACCCGCGTCTTTGCTGACTGCTTTGCTCCCGTCGCCAGTAGCGTGATGTTACACCTGACTCGAGAACTAGGCTATCATACGCGAAAAGAATTATTTAAAACCCACAGTGCAGTTCCCGAGATTAGCGCGTTCTAACAAATAAACACTTCCGCTTTATATAATAGTACAAATATTAAAATACGATGCCAGTGTAATCAAAGCGTAAAATAAATATTTTTTTTTTTCAAATGGGCTTCCGAGGGCGGCTGTCGACCGGGCAAAGTAGTGAAAATTGGGGGAGACCTTTGTCCAGCAGTGGACTTCTTTTGGCTTAAGTATATGATAAAAAGAAATAAGTACATACTTTATACTCATTCCTACTCATTCCGTTTTTTTATATTAACTGTTCTTATTTCTTAGTATTCTATGTAAATGTCGTTTACAAGCAAGTATGTCAAACCGAGAATTTAATATAATAAAACTAATACACGTTGCACATAGCCTTTGTAAATAAATGTACTTGTATATATTTGAAATTGCTTGTCATATATATCTTCTAGCGGTTAACCAGCATTACCCAATGCAAGGATCAATAGTTCAATTATGTAATACGATGTTCTTACGTAAGTTACGTATACTGTAGGAAAAAATTAGCTTTGCCTCATATGCTAAAGGCAAGATTTGCGGTCAGAGTTACAACTTGTGATATGGGTTCTACAGTAGTATGTATATAGTGTACTAATATAAAACGGAACGGTTTGTTTAAACGCTATAATCTCTGGAACTACCAGACGGATTTAAAAATTCTTTTTGCGTATGATAAGCCTCGTTCTCGAGGAAAGTTATAGGTTATGTAACATCACGCTACTGGCGAAGGGAGCAGAGCAGTGAGCAAAGACACGGGTGAAACCTCGTCGCGGAAAGCTTATTCAAATCCGAGTGATAGTTTTAGAGATTGACGCGTTCAAACAAAATTTTGCTTTATACATATAGTATAGAATGCGTTGACATAGAACTTTGATTTTCTCAGCGTCAAGAGGTTACTAGACAAGAGAATATTCGATATTAATTTCAGTTTACGGTAGTAGATCCACGCTGATTTCAGCATGAATGGGCCGAATCGTCCGGGGAAGTACTACCCTCTCATAGAAGATCGACTTAAGAGTAGTAGTATCCGTACTACTGCGTTTCGTTCGGTGAGTGAGAGCGCCGGAGGCCCAATTTCCCCCTTCCTCTTTCCTCACCTCCCTCATTCCGTTCCCCTATCCCCATTCCCAGCCGCCATAGTGGAGGCCACCATACCAGCAGTTAAGACGATGGCTTTTGGTACAGTGGCCGCCACTTCTGGATTCCACTGACTGCTTACCATCAGGCGGAGTGGAGTCACTTTGGTAGGCTATAATATAAAAAAAAAAAAAAGTTTGATACTTCCACTCGTTACTGAGAAAAAGTTCCTGACAGACAGACAACAGTGGTACTAAAAGGGTTCCGTTTTGCCTCTTGTACAGAACTCTAAAACAACAAAAATATCAATTTTACATTTTAAGTAAATAATTTGTGCGATAATTCTACTGTATATATGTATATAACATGCCTAAGTCTTACCTAATTATCAAGCAGATTAAGTAGCCAGTCTCTAAAAGTACTAGTTTTTCCACTTGCCAGCTCAACTAAACGTATTGCGTAATAGCGCATATCTAGGTAAAGTAACATTTTCCTATGTTTACTGGCATGTTTTTACGGTGGTAAAACATCATAAATATTTAGACTTTTAAAGAACTCTTGTAGGTTTCTTTTGTAACAAAAAATTATTAAATCTACATGTCATATACACTTGACTTTGACTGCCTCTGGTTCGGTGGTACTATGTACGGATTGCCTCGCAGAGGTCGCGGGTTCGATTCCTGCTCAGTGCAAATATTTGTGTGCATGAACATGACTATTTGCATTGGTCTGGGTGTTTCTATGTACCATATTATCCACATTTCTAGAACCCATAAAACAAGCTATAATACTTACATGCTTACTTTGGGTCTAGATGGCGTTGTGTGTAGTTGATTTGACATTATTATTATTATTTCTTTTATTCAAAATCATTGACAAAATTAAATTTTTAAATATAAGTAAATAAAAAACAATAATACAAAAATATAAAATAAGAGACCCACCGGCATCGGGTACAGGGGCCAAGCTACCGGCGGCTAGGGCTCCAGAGATAGAAACCTCCTCACAATGCGGGCCGTGTCAAGCCACACCGCCTTCTATTATTAATTATTATTATTATTATTATTATTACTTACTACCATTGTGGTTCGACGATATTGTGTACGGACTAACACAGAGTTCGCGGGTTCGATTCCAGTTCAGTGTAATTAGTTGTGGGTCTGGATGTTGCTTATGTATTTAAAAAAAAGTATATAAGTATGTTTATCTGCTCTGTTGTATAGTTGTTGTATTATTGACTGTGTGTGTGGCTGTAGGTTAATTAGCTGACTTCATGTAATTTGACTTTTCATAAGTATCATTATTTATGATCAAAATGAAATAAATACTTTGACTTTGAATTTGACTGGCCTGTTGGTCTAGTGGTTAGTGACCCTGACTGCTAAGCCGGAGGTCGTGGGTTTGATTCCCGCCCATAACAAATCTTTGTATGATGTGCATGATTGTTTGTTCTGTGTCTGAGTGTAATTTATCTATAACGGTATGTATTTACAAAAAAAAATACATATATAATAGTGTATATCAGTTGTTTAGTACCCATAACACAAGCAAATATAATTTTAATTTCTATGGTAGTAGATCCAGGCTGGTTTCAGCATGAATGGGCCGGATCTCTCATAGAAGATCGACGTAAGGGTAGTAGTATTCGTACTACTGCGTTTCGTTCGATGAGTGAGAGCGCCGGAGGCCCAATTTCCCCCCTTTCCTCTTTCCTCACCTCCCTCACTCCCTTCCCTTAACCTCTTTCCCAGCCGCCATAGTGGAGGCCACCATACCAGCAGTTTAAAAGGATGGCTTTTGGTATGGTGGCCACCACTTCTGGATTCCACTGACTGCTTACCATCAGGCGGGGTAGAGTCATTTTGGTAGACTAATATACAAAAAAAAAAATTGCTTAATTTGGGGCAAAATGGCGCTGTGTGAATGTGGTAGAATATTATTATTACTATTATTATTATTAATCGCGCATTTGATTGATGCATCGACAGTCTTTTTGCGATGTTGTACAATGTAATAACGTTCACGGCCCGCCACACAGCTATTTGGTGCGAAGAAATGATTTCATAAACAAACATACATGTAATCGTGTTAACATTGTTGTTTATTGCGTCTATGTATATAGCGACACGCCCCGGTTCTGCTCCGCCCGCGTGAATGTCGGCTATATCTCTATTTACATTGACGATTTTCCATACAAACTTTCATCCCCTATTTAATTCTCTTTATGCCATTCTTTCGCAATATAAGATAGCCTATGTTGTTCGCCGAGGTCTAATTTATCACTATACCAAATTTCATCAATATCTGTTCAGTGGTTTAGGCGTGAAAGCGTAACAGACAAACGAACGTAACTAAACTAATATTATAATTAAAAAAAAATTGATTTTTCGTTTGTTTGGTTGTTTAAAAATCTAAATTACCGATTTGAAAATTTTTCATCATTAGAAATCAATAAATGAAGCGAGTAACAAAGACTATATTTTATTAAGTATGTTTAACATATTTTTCAGTTAATATGAGAATTTCAATATTTCAAGCGTCTTTGTAAATTTGAATAATGCAATTCAAAACTATTGCAATTATAATTATTTTCTGTAAGCGTTTTTTTGTGAGACAAATGAAATTTTTGATACCGAAGCGAATCGAAGACGGACTTCTAGTAAAAAAAAAATTGGTAGTTTACCGGTCAACGTCTCATCTCGCCCCTTAGACGACGTAAGAGATGAATTACTAAGGCTATACTAGGAAATACGAAGTAGCGCTACCTGCGTACTAAATATTTTATGTGTATACTAGCTGCGCCCTACGACTTTGCACGCGCGGATATTGGTATAACTTGGGAACCAGAGCGATTTTCGTGATAAAAAGTCGCCTATCTGTCTCCGGCACCAAATCTATCTATATACCAATTTTTATCAAAATCGGTTAAGCCGTTTAGGCGCTGAGTGGTAACAAACACACACACACATTCTATTGATGATGATAGTTAATATTTTACGAGTATTATAAATTAATCTGCTGCCTACTACCTAACCTAACTAACTTACTACCTAAGTACTCTAATTTCAATTGGCAGTTATATATTTCTTTGGACTCAAACTTATTTATTTATTTCAAACGAGTGACACCCCTCACAAGGTGGACCGACGACTTTATAAGGGTGGCGGGCAACCGATGAATGAGGGCGACGAACGACCGGTCACCGTGGAGAATTGGAGGCGGTCTATGTCCAGCAGTGGACGTCTGATATGATGAGTGACACTTATAAACTTGTAAATAAAAACACCTATAGAATGTGACTGCTTCTTTGTTGCAGTAGCAACTGCTGTGCACGAGGTTGTGAGTTTGATACTCTAGACTAAGTGTACTTTATGTTCGTTAATTGTGTGTTTGTAAAGTCCCTCGACATAAGTCTTGTTCCCTACTGCGGAAGTCAGACAATTTACTTACATATCGCTAACGATTAAGAGCCATGGGCAGAACTAACTAGAAACTTAGGCCTTTTTTAATCGCCAGATTATTAAATTTTTTCTTAATAGTTAACAGAGCGGGTTTGTAGTACTTAAATGTTGTGTAAAAATTTAAAAATATACTTACGTATTACTGATAGAAAACAAGCCAGCGGCACCATAGACTGCATTGTGACGCCAAATTACACTACTCGAAATAAAAACTAAAACGATTAAAAATAACAACTTATATAAACAAATAACTCATAATTTATTCAATAAACGAATTATTAAAAAGTAAATTTATTAATAAATTTTATAAAAATGACACTATTTATTAATAATTTGTATAAAAATATCTCTAATTTAAAAAAATATGACTCAAAATATTTATTTTTAAAAATAACACGATTCAGCAGTGAGTACAGTATGTGCGTCTAACGTGTTGAGCTATGCGTCAGCCCTTTGCATTCCTACTTAGTTTGAAGCTGTTCATAGAGGGGGGTAGTGCATATCTATTCATAGCTTTAATATAACACAACTATACAACGCTATCTAGACCCAAAGTAAGCAAAGGTCTAAAATTACACGATACTTTTTCTTAGTTTATCATACATCACATTTCCCTAATTCATAGTTGTTTATGTCCTTTACAGTAATTTGTGTTGTAATTTACTATTACACTTAGTGCTTGCTTTAATACGGGATATTTTACATTGGAAAGTTCACTCTCAATTTCTGAAAACCTAATCAACGAAAAATTAACTAATCACCTGTTAAATCTCATGTGAAATACCTAAAAGCATGTTTAATTAGTTTAATTTGGTCTAATTAGTAACTAACTAGATCATCATTTATGCTTTTAGCAACCCAATTGGTACTTCACATGAGATTTAACAGGTGATTAGTTAATTTTTCGTTGATCAGCCTTTCGGAAACTAGGGGTCTGTGCCGTAAAGTACAACTAAGCAACTTTTTTAATGTAAGGGGCATACTATTTTTACGTGAATGTTTACGTAAATCTTTTATTTATAATTCTAGAAGGAAAAATCTTAAGAAACTTTATCTTATAGATACCATTGAGGTCAGGATAGATGACAAAAGTTACAGATAATTTGTAAAAAAAATTTTGGCTTTCCTGAAAAGTCAAATTTTGACCCTTACATTAATTGATACTTCTGGTGTCGAAATGTAGCTTGTGGTATGGGTTCTACAATGAGAATAAACATACTATATATTTTTTGTAAATACATACGTATAGAGACACTTAGACTATGGTAAATAGATGGCCAATCCGTCTTTAGCGCACGTGGTGATCAATGTTCATGCCTTCTTTGTATGAGAAGATGCTTATGCCGAGCAGGGGGCACAGGAACAGGCTGGTAATATTATTATTATTACAGGCAAAAGTCGTCAATGGCTGGACATAGGCTCCCCGAAGTATTCCAATTTGAAGCTACCCTTTTCCCATGAGTGTCATTAGGCGCGGATTTACACATTTGCCGCTAGTAGGCTATTTATTTCTCCAATCCAAGAAGTAAAAAAAGTTTAAAATTACAAAATTTAAATATTATTAAAATATATAAATAAAGAATATTTTTAAAATTCATAATCACAAAAGTATATTTTACAAAGTGTTTAGTAATTTTTCATATACAGACTAAACTGTATAGTATATAGTACTAAAATATTTATTTTTTATTAAATTGTCGAAGCTCATTTCCTTCGTAATAATATTGTATTTATTTTTTCATTTCTGTAATACAAAGAAAATTTTGAACCACATTTGCCGCCCCCTAGAATCTGCCGCCCTAGGCTCCAGCCTACTCAGCCTGCTGGTAAATCCACAGGGTGTCATAAGAGGCGACCGGTGACCCTGACTTAATTGCCACACCTTCACAGTAAAATCTATAGGGTTTCGAACAAAACGATTTAGTTCTTCATACTTATGTCGCTTAACACTTGCCGGGACAGTAAACGTATATGTCAAAAACAAATCTATTGTGTCTACCAGTGGCGAAGCGTCCATATAACACGATTCCGGCCGGCTTCCCTTTTAAAATATGCCCTGATCTCCTTATACCTGTCACTGCTTGAGTGTCTACTAAAGTCTAACTGGCCTTCCGAAACTCAAAGTATTTTAGTCCCACCGGCTTCCCTCCCTCCTCGAAAAAGTGACTCTTCGCTACTGGTGTCTACAGTAGTGCCCATGAAAGGGTTAGTAAAAGCTCGAACTCTTTACTTCCAATAAAGCATGTCATAATGGTCACTATGACAGTAGTTTGACGTGATCGCTTTTATAGTCTCTGCTTACTCCATTAACACTTTCCGGGACAATAAACAGATATGGCCGTGATGACAATAAAACAACTATTGTGTCTACATCTCTGTCCATGAAAGGGCTAATGGGAGACAGGCGTAAATTGTATGTAAAGTTTGTAAATCGCTTGTTACAGTCGATAGCTTAGTAACTAATATCTATTCAAATAACTGGTAATAGTTACAACATGTTAGCATAAACTAGTTTAACTTTCGTAACGGCATTCCATTTGGAAAATTACTCGGTTCCGTTATACCTAACATTTAGGACATTTTTTTTAATAGCCTGTTGGGATGTCTAAGAAATTTTCCAATTTCCCATATTTTTGGTGTCCTGCCAGTCACTGGACGCATCCAAATCATCCCGTCATCTCCCTCTGGGCCGTTTACGTCTCCGTTGACCCTCTTGCAACCCAATCCGTCACCATACAAGCCCACCTTTTAATTTAGGTCATACACGGGCTTTTTCACTCCCGGTTTTTAAGACTGATCAACGAAAAATGTTGTAGTTTTATTTTGTAACCTTTTCCTTATCCCGAGTTTCTCTTCGCTTAGTGACAATATTTTTAAATTTCATAATATTTTTAGTTGGTCTAGTGGTTAGTGACCCTGACTGCTAAGCCGGAGGTCGTGGGTTCGATTCCCACCCAGGACAAACCTTTGTGTGATGAGCATGATTGTTTGTTCTGTGTCTGGGTGTAATTTATCTATAATATGTATGTATTTACAAAAAAAAAATGTATTTAAGTAGTATATCAGTTGTTTAGTACCCATAACACAAGCAAATATAATTGCTTAATTTGGGGCTAGATAGCGCTGTGTGAATGTGGTAGAATATTATTATTTATTTATTATTATTTTTAAGAATTCCGTAGATTCGTTTTCAATGTGCTCGATAGTCGTGTAAAGAACAAAATCTGTTTTTTTAATACTATTTCTTTGATTTATTTTTTATTTTGCATTGAGATAATAACGAGCTTATGATGATATTTATTAACTTTTTCTCTGTTATACCACATAAGGTTTGCATCTTATGTCATTTATGCTAAGGCTAGCTTTCCGCGGCGCGGTTTCACCCGCGTCTTTGCTTACTGCTCTGCACCCGTCGACAGTAGCGTGATTGTCTATAACCTTCCTCGAAACCTGGGCTATCATACGCAAAAAGAATTTTTCAAATCCGACTGGTAGTTACAGAGATTAGCGCATTCAAACAAACAAACTGTTCCGCTTTATATAGACTACTATATAAAGCGGAACAGTTTGTTTGTTTTGTTTGTGTATAGAAAATGTTGTATAGTCGACCTTTCGAAACCTTACTACTCCTAGAGTAAATGTCGTTCGCATATCACAAAACAATAATGTCTATTTTTGCTTGCAAGTGACCTTAGTGCAGAGACACTGTCATAATGAATCTTATTCAATCTCATATCTCATAGAAGATCGACGTAAGAATATTAGTTTTCATGCTAATGCGTCTCGCTCGGTGAGTGAGAGCGCCGGCAGCCCAAACACCCCTTCGGTCCTTTTCCGCTTCCCTTTCCCTTCCTCATCCCCTTCTTCGTGTTCGGCCAAGTCTTGGTTGTGTTTTCTAAGCATTATTACTTGTGCGATGCTCGGGAAACAACCATCTCTATAGGTTACGGTTACCACTTACCATCAGGTGGACCGTATGCTTGTTTTCCACCAAAGTTGTATAAAAAAAAAATTTGAAAATTTTTGTCAGAAGACCAAAATATACACAACAGTATATTTTATTTGTGTATTTGTGTAATACTTGATAACGGACCTATTCAATTATTATCTGACTGGCCTGTTGGTCTAGCGGTTAGTGACTCTGACTGCTAAGCCGGAGGTCGTGGGTTTGATTCCCACCCAGTGATGAGCATGATTGTTTGTTCTGTGTCTGGGTATAATTTATCTATAATATGTAAGTATTTACAAAAAAAATGTATATAAGTAGTATATCAGTTGTTTAGTACATATAACACAAGCAAATATAATTGCTTAATTTGGGGCTAAATGGCGCTGTGTGAATGTGGTAGAATATTATTATTATTATTATCTTTCCAGAGCCTTATGTGGTCGTATCGAGGCCTTCATATCGTCATTGCCGCCGCCGTTTAGACTTCACAGGCCGTTGCTAGCCCGAGCTGCTAGCACTGAAGCTAGGACTCCAGCCCGAGCCCCCTCATTCAGTGTTTGTTGGTATTCCACCATGCCGGTAAGTCTACACAGAAATAAAGAAAATACATTTATTTGAATACTAGCTGCGACCCACAGCTTCGCCCGCGCGTAAAATATGTTTTGTTGTATCCTCGGGAATCAGATCGATTTTCGGGATAAAAAGTAGCCTATGTTCGTCTATCAACATACCAATTGTAATCGAAATCGGTTCATCTGTTTAGGCGCTGAGTGGTAACAAACACACACACAGAAACACATATAAACTTTCGCATTTATAATATTATTTGGATTATTACAACCTAACACCTAAACACAACACCTATAACACCTAAACCAAATAGACATGTTCATTCACACAAATATGTGCACTGAACGGGAAGAAACATAGCAAAGATAGCAACCTGATGGATGTAGATCACTATCGTCATAACAGCTGAAAGACTTGACGACCTGAAAGGTTGGCGGGCAACCCATGAAGAGGCAAGCGACCGGTCAAGATAGCGAAACTTACACCCAGTTTCTGAAAGGCTAATTAACGAAAAAATAACTAATCACCTGTTAAACTTGATTTAAGACTTGACATGATTTCTTTATTAATAGTAATAAATATAATAATAATATAATAATAATTATTATAATTATGTTATTTAATTGATAATGATGATACAATAAAAAAAAATATGTCAAGTCAGCTAAATTTAAATGGGAATGAGCGGGGCAACACATACAAAATGCATGTCGTCACACAGTGGGTGTCGGAGGACGGGCGTTGTCGTCAAGGGAGCTTCCACCCTCCTCGCAAACGCGTCAGCGACTATTTGTATGCCTTGGACCATGTCAACGTCCAATAGTGAGCTGTGGAGCCACCGTAGTAGAGACTTTCAAAAAATGTTAAGAAATAAAGAATAGAAAAGAATAGAATAGAATATTTCTTTATTTGCATAACATAAATATGTACAAAGCAGGTGGAACATAGAAAATAATAAAGAGCCAATATATTTTGTCGCTAGGCAACATGCAAATTTAACAATAATATTTATCAATTAGGTATAAATGAAATAACAATATTATTCTTAATAATTGTCAATTTTTTAAATTTTCTTTTTTATCAAATAACTCTTTTTGAATAATTGTATATTATGGTAGTTGTCTAAATATACTTATTAGCGCACTGTATGAGACAAGATATATTTTCCTCCATTACAGGCCCCTGAAATAATAAATGCGACTACGGGTAAATTGGAGACCGGTCAACCATCGTTGCTGTGCAAGCAAAGCATGTTCGCTAGGTGGCAGTATTTGGTTCAAAGGTTACCTCAAGTACCTCAGGTAAGAGCGGCTTGTTCAATATACTTCTACACTATTTAAAAAGCGCAAATGACTGGCCTGTTGGTCTAGTGGTTAGTGACCCTGACTGCTAAGCTGGAGGTCGTGGGTTCGATTCCCACCCAGGACAAACCTTTGTGTAATGAGCATGATTGTTTGTTCTGTGTCTGGGAGTAATTTATCTATAATATGTATGTATTTACAAAAAAAAAATATATATATAAGTAGTATATCAGTTGTTTAGTACCCATAACACAAGCAAATATAATTGCTTAATTTGGGGCTAGATGGCGCTGTGTGAATTTGGTAGAATATTATTATTACTATTATATAAAGCGGAAAAATTTGTTTGTTTGTAAATTGTAACTTACAAAAATTATAATAACCTGGCGATTAAAAAGAGTGGCCTGAGTTTCTTGCCAGTTCTTCTCATGGCTCTACTTCGTCAGCGAACTGGCTGTAGGTTAATTTGCTGACATTTTGTAAACTTTTACGTTTATAAGTGTTAATTTAATTGACCTATATGAATAAACATTTTGATTTCATTCATTTTATTTGAACGCGTTTATCTCTGACACTATCAGTCGAATTTGAATAATTCTTTTTGCGTGATAGCACAGTTCTTGAGGAAGGTTATAGGCTATGTAACATCACGCTACTGGCGACGGGAGCATAGTAAATGATAAGTCTTAGTGACAGAAAAGGATAAAAGCATAGATTAGTGCGGTTCCGTGCTACCAGTTGTTTTTCAACTCTCTGACTTCTGCTTAACCCTTCGTGGAAAAAGCGTGTATGTAGTAGTGAGTAGGTTAGTATTAACCGAATTCCTGCGAGGTGGACTCGCACGCTGTTATGTTACAGGATACCGAACTGGGAGTCGAACCTGTGGAGCTGCCACAGAAGATAGACGGACTGCTGTACAATGAGGCGAAGCAACTTTGTCCTACGTATCAGGTATATCAAGTAATTCATTTTTATATGACTGCCTTGTGGTGCTGTGGGAGGGTAAGCGACTACTGTGCTCGAGGTAGCGGTTTCGATCCCAGATCTCCAGATGGGACAAAACTTTATAAAATCTATAAATATTTGTGCTGGGTTTGGGTGTACTTTGTGTCCGGTAATTGTATGTTTGTAAAGTTTCCCGTTCCTTACTGCGAGTGTTGTGTTTTTAAAGCAGAAAACATCTGGACCGCCTTTCCATGATCCATCGGTTGCCCGCTACCCTTATAAGGTCGTCAGTCCACCTTGTGAGGAGTTTGTCCACGCTGCGTATTGTTCGTGGTCGCCACTCTAGAACTTTCTGCTCCAACGGCCATAAATTCTTTGAGCTATGTGTCCTGTCCATTGCCATTTCAGTAAACTCTGCGAGCTATATAAATTGTTTTGTCCACAGCTGGCCAAAGCCCGTCTAATAGCCGCCTTCGAGAAAGCCAAGCTTGGACGTTGGGTCAAAAAACCTTTAGAACAAGATCAGTTTGCTTGTGAGATAACAACATCAGACCCTAACGCACTGTTCGCTTAGGCGGGTGTGTATCTCCACGCGTGGGACTCGATGGCACAGACGGTGGGGAGGTCTGGGCAAAGTACAAGTGGGCAAAATAATAGTGATGGAAGTCATAAGATTGATGTATGCGATGTGTCTGTTAAATATTTTGGTGATAGAAAAATAGTTACCAATTTAGATATTTTAAACGAAAGTATTATTTCATTTAAGGATAATAATAAAAATGATAATTTGGAAACTTTTAATAATATAAAATATCGATTAAATGCACAATCTTTAACTAATCACGATAAAACTATTAATTTCACTAAGTCAAATAGTATTACTAAAGACAGTCAAAGTTCTAACCAAAGCGCAAAACTAAATTTAATTAATACTAAAACTAAATTTGGTGTAGGCAGAGGCCGTAGTTTAAATTTAAGTAATGTTACAGTTGGTGTAAATATGGATGATAAAATTAAATTTTGGCAAAATTTTTATAAAAATAGAGCTAAAAAAGAAAGTAGGGATCCTAAAAACATAGACAATGCTTTTTATGTAGATCCAAATAAATGGAACACCAAAGACAATATGAGTAGTTCATTAGACGATACATATAAATTTAATAAAACAGGTTTAGTAGATGATTCTACTAAATTAGTAGACAGTAGTCGAAAAAAACCAAATAATAGTAAACTCGATAAGTATTATTATCTTAAAAAAAATAGGGAAATAGACAAAAATGAAGACAAAAATGAAAATGTTTACGCTAATTTGCATTATTTTTTCAATCATTTGAATGTAAGTGATAATGATAAAATAAGTAATAATGATTATATAAGTAATGATAATGATTGTAAAAGCGAAATAGCACAAAATAATAATATAAGAAGTACAATATTGTGTAGGAAATTGTCATTATTGAAGAATAAGAAAACGATACAATAATTCTCACTAAGCGTCTACAAAGCCGCCATAGTGAAGGCCACCAGCAGTTATAGACGATGTCTTTTGGAATGGTGACCATCTTCGGGATTCCACTGACTGCTTACCATCAGGCAGGGTGGAGTCACATTGGTAGGCTAATAAAAAAAGGGCTATTTTGATACTGCCAGATATGGTGTCAAATCACTCGAAGCCTACCAATCACAGCTGTGCTGAGGTCTACTTTGGTGAACTATACACTATTAGATTTAATATTAGAACGTCAAAAACGTCAAAATATCACAACGAATAAAACTGTGTTGTTATTTGTAATTAGCTTGATCCTTATTTCGTAATGCATAAGGTATGTTTTGAAATAAAAAAATATTAATGTTCTTGTTTTTGTCAATTGACATTTTAGTTTTAATATTTTGCTTGCTTGTGAACAAAAGGTCTTAAGTTACAATTATGTCGCATACGATTTTAAACGTTATTATAGTTCAATAAGGGTTATATTTGCCTTTATTTATAACCATCGTGTTTTCTTTTAGGATGTCGTTTTAATCATAAACTAGTAGTTATAGTTCATCAATGGAGCTGTAATTTTTGATTGATTTTTATTTTAAAACAAAAATTGTTCCAAGCAGTCCATGCTTTTTATTATTTGTGTTCTGTTCTTAAGCATATGATTATAATAAAAGTATTTGTTTGTTAATAATAAAAAAGCCGTAGATTGTATATTTGTGTTATATACAATATATGTATGAAAGAAGTATGATTGTTTGTTTTAAGTATGCCCCAGACCTCCCCTATCGAATGCTTAAATAAAAAATAATGATTTCTACCAAAGCTTAGGTAACTTTTTAATATTTTATCTCTTTATGCCCATATTTAAGTATTATAGTTACATTTTTCACTGGTTCCAAATTGTGACAAATCGAAGAAATAGTGATATTGTAGGTACACTCTTGCTCAAAGATTAAGTATCTTTAGTGTCTGAAGAGTTTGTCTGTTTGTTTGAATGTGCTTATCTCTAGTACTACCATAAACCATAGATAAAAACACCCAGACTATTTTGTAACTAGTGAATAATCTTACTATAATATAATATAAAGAAACGGGCTATTTTACCACTTATTATTCTCTAAAGTGTCACATTTGCAAGAATGGGTGACCCGCTATGGGCGTAGCTAGGTATAATCGACCATAAAATTGCTTTACTCTCAGAGTAAATATCGTTTGTATAACACAAAACAATAAAGTCTATTTTTGCTTGCAAGTTACCTCAGTACAGTGACAATTGTCACTGTCATAATGAGTCTTATTGAATTTTATTTTAATGGAAATTTTTGTTGATAGTGGTAAAGCAAATATCTGGTCGACTGTACAAGCAGGTGGCAGCAGCCCCTTCTAAGGGTTTTAGTAACGTTAGGCGTATATAGCAGAGGGGTCAGCTGCCCCTCTCTACCCCTAAATGGAACCCTGACTATGCCCTAGATGACATTTAGTACATTTTTACCACTCACATAGGTATGCTTTGGTAAAATATCATATAAGTCGGATTGCACGCGGTGGGTACAAACCAACCTTGGTAGCAGATATAAAAACTAAAATTGTAAAAGCAAACATTAGTATAAAACATTATTTCATGTTTATTCTATTTTTATTTTAGTAATAATCTCCTTTATTTTCCTTTTCCTTCTCCTTATTCCTCACTATCTGTGTAAGCGAGGGTTAATGATAACCTTTGAATACCGAGCTATGACCAGCGCATGTGTTCCTATGTAATTTTGATCCTGGGCCATAATAAAGCAAAAGTTAGTAGCAAGTAGCTATGTCAGGTTTAATTCAATACAAAATAAAATTTAATACGATAATATTCTTTATTGTACACCATATCTATCTATACATATAATAAAAATGTAACCGATCGCTGTCTGTACATGGAAGATATATGAGAAAAAAAATTATTGGGGCCTTTATCAACGCAAATAGAACCCAAAACAATGATTGTTACAATTTTTGTCTGTTTGTCTGTTTGTCTGTGCGTTTGTTCACGCTAATCTCAGAAACGGCTTATCCGATTTAGATATGGTTTCACTAATACATTGTGGTAAGCTTCACTTAACATTTAGTGTTTGTTTCATGTCAATCGGTTCATAAATAAAAAAGTTATGCCAATTTAAAGAATCACGTCGAACATTTGTTAATTTACTACGAAATCTGATAGAAACAGAGACTTTAACAGGTTACGGAATTAGCTGATAGCGTTTTTATTTTTCGGATTCCGCTCATTCTAAACAATCTTCCGTTTAGTTTTAAATTAGTCCAGTTTCCAGTGAGCCTATGTTTCGCGATGACAATTAGTAAAGCCCAAGGTCAGACACAACTAAAAGTTGTGGGCGTGGATCTAAGTATTAGCTGTTTTTCGCACGGTCAGCTTTATGTGGCTCATCACGTGTTAGCATTCCTAGCAGCCTGTATGCTTTGATCCCCGATGGCTATACGTCTAATCCATACATCCATACACCCATACATATTATATAAGGCTTTGTCCTGACTGACTGACTAACAGACAACGCACAGCCTAAACTGCTGGTCTTAGCGACTTGAAATTTGGAGGATGTGTTTGTCTAAATGTCTAGAGGTTGTACTCAAAAAGGGTTTTTTAAAATTTAATTCCTAAGTGTGTGAAAAGGGATGAAATCGATTGTATGAATCTTCTTCATTTTTTAACTTACAGTTTTGAAATTTTATTTTGGAATACTTCTATTTAAATAAAAAATATCCTTATAATTTTATTTTAACAGGGGTGAAATTAGGGATGAAATATTCTATACAAAGATCTTTAGCTTCTGAAGCTAGCGACTCGAAATTTACAGGGAGGAGGAGGGAGGAAAAGGAGGAAGGGAGGGGAAAGTGATGGGGAAGTGAGAGGAAAGTGAAGGGAAAGTCAGGGAGAAGTCAGAGGGAAGTAAGGGGAAAGCCGGGCAGAAGTGAGGGAGAAGTGAGGGGAAAGTGAGGAGAAGTGAGGGGATCAAATAGTATGAAAAACAGTATTTAAACAATATAAAAATATCTATTGGAAAAAACGACATTCACGCGAGCGAAGCCCAAAAGGTCACTCACTCACTTATCACGAAATCTCAGAAACAACAAGTGCTAGGAATCTCAAACTTTGCATTGTCATTCCTATTAGAATATAGGTGCTCACGGAATTTTGCGAAATCCATCCCCTAAGGGGGTATAAAGGGGTGGCAAAGTTTGTATGAAACTTCTATAGTTTTTATAGTAGGATTACCAAATTACTAGAAAATACTCTTTTTTTAATATTCAGAAACCACCCTTATTAAATGGGCAAATAAGAGTCGCAAGTTTGTGTGAAAGTGGTTTGTCAGTTTTAGCGGTAGCGGGTTTAAGCTGGATTCGCCATAGAGACGGATAATACTGATACAATGTACGATTGCCATAAAATCAGGCACGCAATATTCTCATAGAGGCACCCATCTGAATTTTCACGCGAACGATGTCGCGGGCAACAGCTAGTACAAAATAAATAACTGAACAATACCCTTAACAGTACCTACCTACTATACTGTACTACAATACCCTTAAGTAGTTATAATAGCGGTCTTAGCGCTAAACGCGTTCTCTTCCAACTTAGTAAAAAGAACTAATAAAATTTATATTTAATCTTCCCGTTCCTGTTCAGACGCTAAAAACATTTCAAGAATATGAGTAAAATATTTTTTTAAATGCGGTTTCATTTTACTAATAACATTCTTTTGAAATTCTAATATACTTTTATTAACATCTTCCGATGGTAATCTACGAAGTATTTTAATGAAATCATAATTATATATTTTGAAACAATCAGTTGCGTAATCTTCGGCGACTGAGCTTCGTATTCTTATTATGTGTTCGAGAGGCCAGCCGTTACCAAAAAGGAACCCATAAGTGTGAACGACAGGCGGTCGTTTAATTTCTATATACGTTAAAATAGAATTTAGTTCATTATCTACCTTCCTTTTTTTAATAATCCAAGCTAAAATATCAAACTTCATAGTAACTAAAGTGTATAAAATATTTTTTTTACCAAAACCAAAATCATTTTTTTTAAATATGTCACACGCGAATTCGGCGGCAAAATATTCTTCAAGCGTTCTGTAAATAAAAACGGGGATGTTATCATTTGTAACGTGTGAAATGAAACCTGATTTTTCAATCCCATTTTTAATTTCATGTACAATCGTACCGTACTCTATTAAACCTTCGTTATTAAAAGGTCCCGTTTCTCTGAACTCATCTAAACTTAGTTCACGAAAAATTAGAGAGTACGCAGCTAATTTTTTATGCATAGTAATACAATTTGCGCGTTCTTTTTCATATATTTTTATTATATCAGGGTTGTAGACTACCATTTTATTTTTCTCTTCAAAAAGTATTTTTTTAAGTTTAACTTCTACAAACGTTTCATAGATTGTAAGTGTGCTAAGTTCTTCGTTTAATTTATTATGTTCTGTTGTCTGTTCAGTACATATTCGACTTAGGAAATAGTCAGCGTATAAATATAAGAGTAGAGGTGTACCCATTATAATATCGACTGGCTGTGACACTCTATCGCTGAGTATATCCGTTAGGTTTGGACGTATTACCACCCGCTGATATTTTGAATATTTAGGTTGTGTAATAATACGTGGAAAATACCAAATAACATGATCATAAAATAAGTAAGCTATTCTACCGAATTTCGGATCATTTTTCTTCGTCATAAAATCAATAAAAGATATAACATTATTCAGTTGAATATCATTTAAATGTTCTATTATAAACTTGTCTTGCCAGCACTTGTTCAGATATATGTCTTGTTCCGTATCATTTATGTATTCCAGTTCATAAGCATTACCCAAAACTTTTTCTAAATCTATTAGAATTTCACTGTAAGGTCTGCTAGTTACCCATATTTTATGTCGAGATTTTTTAACAATATTTATAAATTCAAAAACTTTATCTTTGTAATTCGGACAGATTTCATCGAAGCCATCGAATAAAAATAATATATCTTTCTCATTGTAATAGTGTAGAAACATGTTTAATTGAAATATAGTCAACTCACCGCCAGTGCACTCGTCTAAATAAACTTTGTTGTTTATTTCTTTTAAATCAATAAGTATATTATTATTGCTGAGTATAACTTTACAAAGAAATTTTAGCGTTTCTTTAGTATCTATAATAGTTTTATCAATCTTCCAGCAATGAAACACTTTTGAGAAGTCTAATAAATTTACTCTAACTATCCACAGTTTTGTATCGATCTCCTTCGTTTTGAGTGACAAGTGAGTTAATAAAGTGGATTTGCCCATTCCGGGAGTAGCTGTTATAAGAACAACATCTTTATTAATATCGGAAAACTTTCTTACAAAGAATGATTTGTGTTTTGCTTCTTTATTTCCACTATATAGATCATTATCATTAACCTGAGCTGGCCTGACACGTCTGTCGACATAAAGATGTTTTATTTCTTCATAATTTGAATTACCGAGCGGTTTACCTATTATAATAGTTTCATTGCGTACTATTTTATTTAACACTGCACCTTTAATAAATGATTCAGATGCTCTATCTAGAATAAAATCTAAATTTACTTCTTGACCTTGAAATATTACTTGAGCACTTTTTATAACATCCCTTCGTAACTCCGGAGTTAAATCTGTTATGCTCTGTTTTTCGTCATTAAGTATATTATATGTACGTAGAAAATATTCTTGCACAGTTTTAACTAATACGTTATTTGTAACAACTATTATTTGTTTATCTTCAATTAATGTAGCTATATTATTTGCAAGTAAATTAATTTTATCATATAAACCTTTGTTTTGTGAATCGCATATAATAATTAGTAATTTTGTTGTGTTTTTAAGTTCCTCATACAATGCATCTAAATCTTTAGAAGGTAGATCTAGTATGTATTCTAAGTCTAACACTGTGTAGTCGTTGTTTTTATTTTTTCTTAAACACTGTATGACTTTTATTGTCGTGAGGGTCGATAGATCTGTTACTACGATTGTTTTTGGATAGACTCCTAAAGATTTTAAAGTTTCAGTAGCGGTTTCATTGAAGTTATATCCAAAATATCTTTTGGTATTCATATTAAACGTTGTATGTATAGCACTAAGTTGTGGTTCAGCTACAATAATATTGATTGCCTTCTGATATTCGTCGCTGCTTTTTGTAAAATATGTGCCTACTGTTCCTTCCGACATCCACCACTTTTGTATTTGATTGTGATAAAATATAATTAGTGTATCAGTTTTAAATGTTAAGCTTTGTGGCTCGTAAGTATTCTGATGTTTCTCAATGGTCTCTTTAAGTTTGTTCTCTACACCGTTTTGACTACTTTGCTTATCATAGACGACTACTTGATTAAAAATTAATTTCGCTTCATCTGCATAATCGAAAATAAGTTTAGGAAACATAACAGTCTTAGCATCAAATCTTATCATGTGTAAGTTATTGTTTTCGTCGTTCAAACCCAGTTTGTCAAATAACATTCTTGAATTATTTTGCAATGTTAAAGGATCTTGTGTAAATTTAAGTAATTTTGTAATATTGTCGTAAACCAGTAGATTACCGACGGCACTACCAATGCCATTGTTGAGGTTTAAAAACCCTTCGCCATCACTTTTGTCAATAGTTACAATTTCATATTCTCCAACCAATTGAGATTTTTTAAGTATTTTTTCTATAAATCCTACCAAAGTCTTCATTCTCTTTTCAACCTTTTCTCGAGTACCTGGTATTGCCATATCGTGATTACCAAATGTGGTTGGAACTTTTAATTTGAGAAACTGTAAAAAATTTGCTGCTACTTTGGAATTTTCAGGGTTTAGAGATTCATCAGTACTTTCATTAACTGTTTTTGTATTTTTCTTTTTGTTGTTAATTTGACTTTTAATCACCAGTTCGAATATTTTTCTTCTGAGCATCAATAGTGTTTTGTCGTTTAAATTTGGACAAAGGAAGCTTTGCCGAAATGTTAAATTACGCCACTGCTGTCCGGATTTTCCTTCAATCGAATTGATTTCAGAGATTTCGACAACATCTTTAGCTAAAACAACATGGTACCGCAGTATACACTTATCAAGCATCATGTTCATGGATTGGTTAGATTTTCCAACTAGAAATTTAACGAAGTTTTCAGCTAGCGTTGTGATTTCTTCTTCTAAAATAATCTTATTCGCAAACTCTAAATCTTCTTCAGTATAATCTGGATGTGCGCCTCCATCACCAGTGGCTATTAAACTATTTAATTTATCTGCAAACCCACTTTCATACGGTCTACGTGTCTTACTTATACCTTCCAAATCATTACTAATTTCATTAGAATATTTAGCATTTGTATATAATATGAAAACACAATTAGTATTTTCAAATTCATTGTTAAAAAACACATTCTTTTTGTTTGAATAAAAGTTTTGTTTTACTTTAGTGTAACTAATATAAAAATGTTTTATTAAATCGTAACTTAGATACTTCGTTCCTTGCTCCTTATGTTTTGATTGTATGAAGACATAGATAGGCCGCTCATATACCGTGGTTTTTACTTTAAAGCAAATGTCATCGAACGCTCCTATGTCATCCATGTTCGATGCTAAGTAGAATTCTTTGACGGTATCATCGTGTTGTAGTCTGAATAGTATCAAACTGATAAGTTTTGTCTCGTATAGTTGTCCGCTAATACCCGATGTGCCTTCCCGTTTTTTGTATTCGTACATTTTTGCTTATTTTCTTTTTATGACAACTGAGCCGATTCCGCCAGCTATTTTTGCCAGCGTTAAGTGCAAATTATTCTTCTTGACAATGTTAAAAATGATAAATGTGTATTAATAACAACTACATTGTTTGTTGAAATAAATATGGAGTTGATGGTACCTTTTTTATTTAGATTCAGTTTGTAAAGTTTATTGAACGTTTCATCTGTAAAGAAACGAATTTTATTAATATTTGGCTATAAAAAAGCTGATATTGCCTGTCTACCTTGTGCAAGCGTGGTTCTCTGTATGAGAAGAGGCAAGAGGCATTTGCCTTGCAGTGCAGGCATTAAACGGGCTGGTATTATTATTATTATGATGATCCAATCATCATTCCTTTTATATCATGCACAAGATTGGGTTCGAATCCGGACAAGTCAAATAAGGCTTTTCTTGAATTTATCTTAAACTAGCTGTTGACCGCAGCTCCTCCCGCGTGAGTGTCTGTTATACTTAGCTCTGTTTATACATTGACGGTTTTTCATACGAACTTTCATCGCCTATTTCAACCCTTTGTGCCATTTTTTCGCATTCGCGATAAAAGATAGCATATATTATGTTGTTCCCTGAGGTCTAATCTATATACCAAATTTCAATCAAAGTCGGTTCATTGGTTTAGGCGTGAAAGCGTTACAGACAGACAGACAGACAGACAGAGTTACTTTCGCATTATAAGATTAGTATGGACTAGCGACGCACACCGGTCTTGCTCGTGAGAAATTAGGTAGGTACCTACAATATATTGATAGTGAAAAAGACAAGAAAAACAGTGACTTCAAACTATTTAGATTAGATAGGTACTTATTTATCTATACTACATGTATAAACTATTATATATACATAACCAGTCGACGAATTTAAATAATTCTTTTGGCTTATGATAGCCCTGTTCTCAAGGAAGGTTACAGGCTACTGACGACATGTAACATCACGCTACTGACGACGGGAGCAGAGCAGTAACCAAAGGCGCGGGTCAAACCACGCTGCGCGCAGCTAGTAATAAAATATAAGCAGATGGGAATTACTGGGCTCAAGGTCGCTGATAAAATATTATTAATAGTCACATAGATAACATCACTTAAAGGCGGGGCCTTACCGCAAGCTCAAGCAATCTTATTAGAAGCTTACTTTGTCTCTATATATATATCCTTGTTTTTAATGGTACAAAAGAAAAACGGCTTATTCCGTTTATCCACCCTAAAATAGCCACCCTAAGGAGGATACTCGGAAACACGTGTCCTTCTATCCACCCTGAACGGGGTGGATAACCGTAATTCATATAATATGTTTCTTCCGTTTTTCTCACCTGCCTAAGTACAGTCATTAACACAGAAACATACACAAACCCAGTCCAAGAAACTTCGTGAACATTAAAATACTTTAGATGTACATACTTACCTTCTTCTTTGAGCTGAAAATAGTTTTGTTTACTCATCTAACATTCTATGTGACTATTACGTCATTCTAGAAATTGCAAATATACATTAAAAGGGACGAATTTATCCAGGATACGCAACTACGTCTACTCAATAATGAAATAAGCGTTGGTCATTTTCTGGACATGTTGCAAAATTTATAAAAAACCACCAGCCCCGCTTCGGCTTTCTATCTTATAGTACCATGTACCTACAATTTAGATTTTAAGACTATTTTATGTTATTCGCTTAACAATAAATATTAAATTAAAACTTAAAAGATAATTTGATTCAACTGTACTTGGGGTAAAAAATCGGAAGAAACATATTATATGAATTACGGTTATCCACCCCGTTCAGGGTGGATAGAAGGACACGCGTTTCCGAGTATTCTCCTTAGGGTGGCTTTTTTAGGGTGGATAAACGGAATAAGCCAGAAAAACACAATACACTAAGTGACATAAAATAATACTGGCTATAAGTTGCAAGTTCTTAATTTAAAAATTAGTGAACAGTATGTGCTTACCTACTGTTTATTTTTTAAGAACCTCTATAATACTACTAGGTAGGTAGTATTATAGAGGTTCTATAATATGTTAAATCTGTCGCGTAGTGTGCTCTAAATACTTAATAATTTAAAAAAGTTTTTTTTACGTATTTATTTAAAGGTATAACAGCTGCAAAATGTTATCTCGTACAAACAAATTGTAAGGTCATTACCCTCTACTATACTTACCTCCATAATTATATAATAAGATTCGCCCTGCTTCACACGTGGATACTATTATACTTAGGTACTTTAAACATGTGTAGCTAAAAACCTTTAAAATTCTTTACTTTTCATTTTTTTTATTAGAAGTCCACTGCTAAACTACTGACTACTCTCTCTCTGCTATAGACTACTCCCAAAGAGCGATTCTTCCCAATTTTTGGCTGACTTAAACCAGTATGTAAGTATATTATGTATTTTTATTGAAAGAAATGCTGATGTTAAATCTATGCAAAGCTGTTGCGTGGTTTTAGCAGTTAGGTTGCGGAAAAGCAGACAAAAAAATTGCGGCGACATACCTACTTACCTATAGAAGACGCCTGCCTTTGTTTGATAAATATTTTCCTCGTACTTGATTCACTAACGTATTAGCTACCTAAGTAATAGTTTTTATTCACTTAGCACAATATTTAAAGTTACTTTTTTAGTAAAATTTAAGTTGAATCTATTTTTAATATTATAATTTTTTTATAAATTTCGATAGTATCAATACGTCTTGTATCTACAAAAGATGGACACCGACTGCAGTGATAAATATTTAGTTTGAACGTGAGTCGCGTGAATAACATAACATCACGCCTTCTCTGAATAGTAGACAAATAGCGTATGTTAATAAACAATTGGCGCACATATAAACATTGAGCTTAAGATCTTTTACTCTTTGTAAGTATATCAACACTGGAATAACGATAGGGCTTAAAAGACCTTTAGGATAGCTCTTTGTGTTTTCTCCAGGCTATAGTGTGGTCTTCGGCGCTTCGCCCCAGGATGTGACTTAATAGAGGCACCAAAACCGTGTCAAATGCTGGCTTTTAAGAAATCAGCCTCCGACGTCCATTTTTTTAGAATATCCTACCAAAGTGACTCCCACTCTGCCTGATGGTAAGTAATGGAAGAAGTCAGACTACTGGTATGGTGGCCAAGTGAGATGCTTTATCACGCCCCGGACCCAGAATCATAATTAGATGGGAACACATGCGCGCTGGTCTACCAGCAGTGGAACTCTAGTTCCAGGCTTTAATTGAGGGATAAAAGTATGAAGATTTTACAGATATTCGGTATTCGACGTTGAAAGTTCTGAAAAGAGCGCGTAACAATAATCTAGCAACTATAAGCGCAAGTTGCGTACTACCGAGCGCACCGGCCACAGAGTGCGACGCTATGACGTCACGCTGCTGTCATGCATCTGCGTCTGCCCGCTGCACTCGATAGATTTTTGTTTCTGAACTAATTTATAAAAAGCATCACATAGACCGCTATGAAGCTACTAAACCAGCAGTTTGACATAAGTAATGGCTTTTGAAATGGTGTCCTCCACTTCTGGGCCTGACTTTTTACCATCACCCAGGATAAAGTCACTTGGTAGGCTAAAATGAAAGGTATTCTGTAGGATTTTTTAAAATAACACTCATAATAATAATAATCACCTTTATTTCATTCAATGTTTATTTGTTTATTGATGGAATAATGTTGCTAATTAAAATATTTTTTTCATTGGCAACAATTAATCATGGCGGTGTACACTATTGACTTAATATCTAATTTTCCCTGATCTTCACTTTTTGGGGGCCACCATATCTTCCAAGTCCTTTATTTCCGCTGCAAAAAAAAAAGAAAATTGTTTATATTTAAACTGCATTGAAGAAATATATTAATAAGCTCCCCACAAACTTGACTGCCTTTGTGGCGCGTGGGAGAGCAAGCCTTTGCTGTGCACGAGGTTGTGGGTTCTATCCCGACACGGAATAAACCTGTGTGATCTATAAATATTTGTGCTTAGTCTGGGTGTTATTTTTTAATACAAATAGTATGTTTGTAAAGATTCCTGTAACATAGGGCCTGATCCCCAGTGCGGGAGATAGCAAAAAAAAACACCTTAGTGTGAATCCACGCTGCTAGCAGTCCACCACTCTTAGACGCTACTGACTGCTTACCGTCAGGCAGTTTTTTTTTATACAGAGTAAAGTCAAATGGTTATTACTGATTGTAGCAACCCTCTTCCCTTTGAGAGATCCCTATTTCTAGCAGTGATTGTGTCATTCATTAGATTATATCTCCTAGCATTACATCAGCCGAAAGATGTCCACTGCTGGACAAAGGCTTCTCTCAAATTTCGCCACCTTAGCCAGTCATGAGCCCTCACCTGTCGGTTGCCCACCACCCTTGTAAGATTACCCCATAATAGATACCACATTCACATTTATTTGTTGTGCATTGAACTCACAAAACGACAATATGCAAGTGTGATGTGAAATGTGAACGCTACGCTGGGTGCGGCTATTTCAAGGTCAAGCATTAGAATGAAGTACACCAATCAAAAATTAGTGTACGTAAGGAGTTGTAAGGATTAGGAGAGTAATTGGGTGTTTAAAGTGATCTCTGGAACTATATTAAATTTAAATAATTCTTTTTGCGTTTGATAGGTCAGTTCTTGAAGGTACGTTACGACCCACAGCAGCGGCGTAGTAACCAAAAATATAACTTAATGCAAGTGAAACTGTGCTAGTGCAGCAAGTATTTTGATAAAAATTTACCTGCAGCAGCGATAGCCTTCTCCCTTTTGATCTTCTCATCCCGAATGACCTTTTCCTTTGCCTCGACTTCACGGTACGCAGCCTCCTTCTTGGACAGCCGGCTGTGGTGGAAAGCGCCATACAGGACTCCCGCAGTGAGGAAAGACCAGCGGCCAAACTGGAATGAAAGAAAGCTAATTAATATTGTATAATTTTCATACCTCGTAAAGTGGCCATCGTGGCAGTTAAAAACTATGGCTTTTGGAATGGTGGCCACCACTACTGGATCCCATTGAATGCTTATCAGGCAGAGTGGAGTCACTTTGGTGGTTAAAAAGAAACAAAATGTATGGGTAAGTATATAATGCAGATCTGTCCACATGGTAGACAGTTACAACATTTGCAATAAAAAGTAAGACTAAATATAATCTGCTTGAGGAAGTATGGTAATCTATGCTCATGCCTTCTCTATATGAGAAGTGGCTTTCGTCCTGCAGTGGGGCAGTAACACAGACTGGTATTATTATGACTAAATAGTTGTACTCGTAATGTCCTAGTAGTCAAGACTGATGTGCTGATAAATGCTATTGCTTTTATTATGAAAAGCCTACTCTGTAGTTTGATAATTTTATTGTAATTTCTTATTTGCAAATATGATCAATGGTTAGTGTTGAGAAATTTAATAAAACAGGTAACTAAAAATACAGACCTATTGAGAAATAAGTCTAAAGAAAAAACAATTAAAAACACTGGCTGCACATAAATTCATACACATTCTTAAAGCAAATTTGAATATATGAAAAATACGCTGTAAAAACACTGTGTTACATAATGTTAGTAGGAAAATAAATGACAATTAAGTAAACAATTATTACCCTGATTAAAGGCGATACTCGCACTGGAGGTCCGTAGGGTAGGTCAGACATTTTAAATTATTTTATAGGGATTCAGAAATCCACGGAGGATATTAAATAATCCCAAGAATTCTTTCACTGTGGAGGTTATGTTATCAGATAGGGTGTTCACTAATAAAAAATATTTAGCTAAGTATGACAACTAATGAGTAATGTCAAAACTAAAATTTAATTAATAATTTTAAAATTATAGCAAAACGACGACATATTTAAGTAGTTCAGTATAAAATAAAGTACTTAGTAAAATAAAATTTGAATGTTTGATCTAAGTAAAATAAATTTTATCGGATCACTAGATTCACTAGTATTTTAATATTTTTAATCTTTTTTTAAACAACAACATTTTAAAAAAGCTAATAGAAAAATTGTTTTCTTTTGGTTTTAAATTTTAAATATAAGTAAAAACTAAACGCTCGAGAACCACAAACTTCATTACAGACAGTGACTGTTACACATTCAGGTGATGTTTATTTATGTTTATTAATTACGTTGTTGGATTTATATGGGCAAGCATTTACTTTTCAAAACTTGATACCATTTTTTCACTTTTAATTTTATTTTTACTTCACTGCAAATATTTTAAACTTTTATTTGTATTTCAAATGTAGCTATAATAAAACGTGATTTTGATAGATTTGACATTTTGACATAACGAATGAATGACTAGTGATTACTCATTCATTAAAAAAAAGTGGTCAATTTAATCAATCAAATCCAATCAAATCAGTCTTCAAGATGGCGTTAATCGTGTCGGTAGTGTCCGTCGCAATATCCATATTGTACACGCCGTTCTTACTTTTAATATTGTGCGTAATATTCTTAGCATCAATTGGAAAATCTTTGGGCGTTAGGAGGCTTTACGTGAACATTCTACTGAAACTTTTTGAGGTAAGTAAATATTTTTTTTCATGTTATGTGATTAATAAATTAAAAAATATAGTTTCAGAGACAATACTGAGGAGTATGTTATCATTAGATCAAATGCCTTTGCCTGATAATAATATTACTGCATCCTTAAAACTTGCATAGGTTATGCACACTACAACATTGCAACATTCGAGGAGTCACATTATTTTTCTGATTGTGAAATAAATAACGCAATATAATCTTAGATAACGTGTTTCCTTCGTTTACAATCTACACTAATAAAAGTAATCGTTTAATATTACTTTTGCGTTGAAGGTATCGACGGAAGTTAGTTTACGGCCAGCAGATAAACAAACTAAAGGATACACTTACGTGTTAACATATCGCGTATTTTCTCAATGTCTGTCTTAACAAATGAAATCTAAGAAACGCATTATTAATGAAATAATTGCGTTATTGATCTATAAAATGCAATTTAAACGAATTGAAGGTCTAGAAATATAGGTCTTATTCATAGAGATAATGTTTGTTCTCAGCTGGCAGTTCAATAACTTTAGTTTTTAGCACTCGAAATGTGTAGTGTACCATCTGTTGCTAAGGTTTATTGGGTTTTTAAAAAAATTATACGACTTATATTTTCATGCTTACTAATGTTGAAAGTGCTAAAATTTATCATCAACACACAAGTTGAAGACCATCTCACTCATATCTTGTTGGTAAAATTATGACAATCAAATTTTAAGTAAATAAACTTATTACTGTGCTACACCCTCAACCTCTGTTACCCCATTGGCCACTGTGGAAACCAGTTTCCAAAATAAAAGAATTATTCCATTTAGGAAACCTGGTTCCAAATAACTAATAAATTATATACTAAAACTATTATAAATATACATTGTATACATTAAATACATAAATAGTGACCAGGAAATTATTTCTAATCTAAGAGAATTGGAGTTATATTGGAAAAGTTTCTAAAGAAGATCGAAGCCTCTGTGTTGGAAACAAGTTGCTAAAACAGAAGAATTGTTTTTGTTTAAAAACTAGGTTTCCTAAAAAGAATAATCCTTCTGTTTTGGAAACTGGTTTGGAAAGTGGCTGCAGGGTCTGCTACATAACTCAACATTTAGTTAAATAATGATAATAACACAACAACCACACAGCGTTATCTAGACCTAAAGTTAGCATTTAATAAGAGCAATGTCATGGGTTCTAGAATGCAGATAAACATATCAATACTTTTTATAGATACATAATACATACAAGTTTAGATGTTGAATAGTTTCGCCTACCTTTTAAAACTGGGTGTTATTTTAGGTTATTATATTATATTATGCAAAGGCAGTCTAAGACTACCAGCAACTGCTTTGATTTAATGAGAATTAAATTACATAAGTTTTTTTATTTAACTTGAGGTGTTGCATGTCGTAAACAATAAGTGCCGTCATTATATACTTTGCTATTTAGTTTTTATATACAACTTTTATAATAAATAGGCGCTCATAGTTTATTGCACTCATTGATTGGTAAACAGGTTAAACATCAAAGACTGCGGCTGGCCCATGGATGACCACGTACAGTTGTATGTGGTATTAACGGGCTGACTGCGCGTGTATTTTACGTGTATAGTGGTATGTGAGCTGACCGTCTTCTTGCTTCAGAGGGCACTTTAATAGTTGATAATAGTCTTTGGGTAAAGTTGGATGCCTCTATAATATATTAAAGACAACCTGAACAAATCCTGACCATAGGTTGACCAATAACCACTTGATAAGTAGACTTTATCCTAATGGCTACATTTGATAAAGAATTTATAATTTATACCTATCATCCCTTTCAGGTTAATTTGGCGAAAAAGGTAAATAAAAGCCGTACACAATTAATTTTAACAATTTTTAAATGTGTGGCATTAACCTGTTTTTAATAACAAACTATAGCGTTAAAAAGCGTGCTCTATTAAAATGGGAGAAGGTGGTATTAACTGGTGAATTGTACTGTTTTATTACTTACCATCAGGTGGGTGTTTCTCTGAACTTCAAAATTACGTAGTTCGACAATCATTGCTTCGACAGAACATAATATACCTACTACCTATTCCACAAACACATACTTTGACGATACACACCTTCGACAGATCACTGCAGATAATTACGTATTTAGACAAATCGTTACAATAAAGATCTGTTGAAATTCAAAGAAACACATCAGTTGATGGTAAGTGCTAACCAATACCTATGAATGTGGCTGTTTCTACTAAGAATTACAGAACCAATGCTTCAAAAACACAATTAAGCCATTGCCTACCATGGAGACACTAATAATAATAATAATAATTAATAATAAAAAGTTACAGATGAACTTACTACTTAAACAAAATCTGTTTAAGTTACCTTAATTTAATTTGTAGAACTCTGGTACCCAAGGTAAGATTTGACTTGTTTTGGGTATCAGGCTCTCACAAAAAGTTTAAATAGGTACATTAATAACTCTAACTATAACACACTGAGACGGTAATTGGGCACCCAAGATTTTAATCACTATGCTAAGCAGATGTATATGTAACCGCATTACGGCTTGCGTAAACGAGGGACTTTTGTCCCCGTTGGACAAAAATCCCTGATTCGTGTAAAAAATGTCCATCACAGACTCAACGCATTCGGTGTGCGGTCATTTGTTGCCTGGCAATTGAGTGAAGCGTATGCCATGGAAGTTCTACATGTGCGTTGTTGCGCCTAGTTACGTTAGTTCAATTTTTTTTTGAGGACTCCCGTTATTTTGTCCAGTCTGGTCTCTCGGTGTCCGCCGTAATTTGGAGGAGTTTGTGTGTTTGTATTTTAGTTTTTCGTGTGCGTTATTGGATATAATATATAAGAGATTTATGTCGATCAACAAAAATGTACTCGAGGGACAGTACCTCGTCGGCGCAGGCCTTTACAATGATATTTTATAAACAAAAGCTTTCCGCAAACCGCGCAAAGTTACATCTTTGGTTACTGTTCCGCTCCCGTCGCTCCTTGCGTGATCAAATCAAATAAAATCATTTATTTGTTTAAATGTGGTATAAACAGTTGGTACATTCATATATGTTTTAAGATATTTAGCACATTTGCCATCGGTTTTTTTGCATACAAATATTCACATTTTACATACCTAATATACAAATTAATCTAAAAAAGAAAAATCTTAATATAAACTTATACACATACACAAATATAACATTACATTTTTTATAACAAATAAACCATTGTAAGGTACCTACTAACATTTTACGTCATTACAATTATAATTTGCATGCATAGGTATTAAAATAATTTAATTAGTTTATAGTTTATAATTGAGGAATTCTTTAACTGAATAGAAACAATTATAGATTAGCCATCTAAATAATTATTTCTTAAACTTGCATAACTGTTGCGACTACTTATCTCAGTTCTTAATGGAGGAAGTATAAGATTGTTCGGGAATCGAGATTAAAATTACAAACATCTTTCTTATATGTATACAAGCAAATATTAGTTTTTACGAAAACACAAATTTCGAAAATGTATAGACACGGCAGTGTCAAAAGCTTAAGGCTACGGAACAGTGATGTTATTATAGCTAATAACTATCCTTAAAAACTGGGCTATCAAACTAGAAGAGAATTATAAAAATGCGTCTAGTAGTTTTGGAGGTGAGCGCGTTCAAATAACTCTGTCGTACTAGTAAAGTCTTTGGTTACTGCTCAGCACTCGTCGCCAGTAGCGTGATGTTGCATCACGCTACTGGCGACGAGAGCTGACCTTCCTCAAGAACTGAGCTATCAAACGCAAAACGAATTAGTTTAGACAAACAAACAGTCTTCTGCTTTAAATTATAGTATAGATATAGAGACCCACGTGCGAAGCAGAACCGGGTCGCTACTACGATTTAAGTTCATGCGGTGTACTTTGGTCCAATCAATAATAATAAACAGGTCCACGCGATACAGAAATTAGGTAATCATTTAATTAAACTCAAGCTTAATGATAGATAGACGGAAATCTTAATTCTATAGATTGTTTTTTATTATTAACTAGCTGTTTCCCACAGCTCTGCCCGCGTGAATGCCGGTTATCGCATAATATTTTTTTTCTAATCAAGAACAATACTTTTTGTTTATATATTGACGATATTTCATGTATACTTTCATCCCCTATTCAACCCCGACAAGTTATTTTTTCGCGTTTTAAAAAATTGTTACGCAAGGTCTAGTCAATCTCTATACCAAATTTCATCAAAACTGGTTCAGTGGTTTAGGCGTGAAAGCTTAACAGACATAGACAGACATAGTTACTTACGCATTTATAATATTAGTATGGATTTTGTCGACACGGCGCCGACATGGATGGACGTCCCAGTCGGAGATGGCGTGACAATCTAGTATGGTTCATGTTTTTTAAGTTGTTGCTGCATTGCTTGTTCATAGGTTGCCACTTACCATCAGGTCGTGGGTCGTATGTTTGTTTATCACCTAAGTTGTGTAAAGTCATTTATACTTTACTAACAACGTCATAGGAAGGCGCAGCGCAGACTCCTCACAAAGTGGAACCAACGACCTGTTAAGGGTGGCAGGCAACCGATGGATGAGGGTTCATGACCAGCCACGATGGCGGATATCAGGGTAGGACTATGTCCAGCAGTGGACGTCCTTCAGCTGGTATGATGATGATGAAAGTCACGCTAAGTGTATATTTTCATTAAAATTTTATTTTAAAATTAAATAAATGATTGTTTATAATTAGATTTTGCTTTGTATCATGACAAAGGAATTATTTGAATTAATGCCAAAGAGAAAAGCGGCCATTTTAGTTTTACGTTTTAATCTGTAGAGTTGTATTTTTTTTGGTTTTGGAGAATGTATTTTATTTTTAACGACTTTAAAAAAGAGCAGGTTTTTATTTTGACTGTATGTTTCTTACGTGATTGCTAAGCCAGTTATGAATTCAAACAGATTCCAAGAGGTCTCGGGTTCGAATATCGGGTAAAGTAAATTATGGTATTTGACGAATTCGTTGTAAGTAAGAAAGAAGAAAAAAAAATACAATTAGGTACCTACTTAGTTTCCATACTAATGCGTTTCGCTCGGTTCGCGTGAGAGCGCTAGAGGCTCCGTTACCCCCTCAGTCCTCTTTATTTTCCTTAAATAGTTCACAAGTTACATCAGGGCCAGTTTATTATGAGGATCTTGTATCATCTAGGGTGGGTTTCCATGCGTTTAAGCGTTTTTGCGCTCTCTTTTGTGCTCTCTTTTAATAGGTCATAATCCTATACATATTAAATTGCAATCTCCCGTCTCCCGATTTGCAATGGAGGAAAAGTGGACATTTTAATTCCAACTCCTCCTTTTACTTATTAAATTCGTTGCGGGGTCCAAGACAGTAGGTTTAGCAGTCCCCGGGACTCCCAGTGTCAAAGCTCGGTGTTTCTTCTTGGATATCACTGTTAATCCTGGCTTACAAGAGTCACAGTGATGGGCATGTGGGTGGGATTGTCCGTTCTCCACAGTCTCCACAGTCGGCAAGTCGGTGGTTGTTTTTTTTAGATGTTCATAGGTTATGGTAACCTTACCATGAGGTGGGTCGTGTGCTTGTTTGTCATCAAAGTTGTTTAAAAAATTTATTTTTATATACTTTTATTAACCTATGTAAATAAGGCGAGCTATTATATTATGTTTTTAGCGTAAAAAAATGTAATACATTTGTTTTTACTGTTTTTATGTTAATTCTTTGTTTTTGCTGACATTAACGTTTCACGAACACTTAAGTATCTATTGTTTTTGTGTAAACTTACGTTGTTTTTACTGGCAATTTAAATAATTTAAAGTTATAAATACTGAATAATATGCAAGTAGCAGAACTTGAATCGTCATAAATGGGAGCTAATGTAGTACTTACTTTAAGAACGGGCGCACGTAAGAATCTTTTTGTCTTCGGGCAGTTTTGTTTTATTATTCCATAGCATTACAATGTATATGAAAGGTCGCACATTATAGGCTACGGCAACTGTCTGGCCCTAGTGTAAAAACAACACGAATGTCCGTGGACTGTCGGGTCTGCTAATGTGCCGGACCTTAGAATCGACGTGGAGTTTTAGTTTACATACCAATACGTTTTGTTTGATGAGTAAGAAAGAACGCTGAAGCGCTATCACATGTCCTTTTTAAACGAGGTTTAAAGAAAGCATTAATATCACGGTAGGCAGTGTCTTTAGAGTCTCTGGCATTGCAGAAGACCATGACATTAACTTAGCCATCAGGCTAATGGCTCGTCTGCTACTATATGCAATATAAAAATATACTTACCGTCACATAAAAAGGCCGTATACTTGTTTGACATCAAAGTTGAAACAATAAAAATACGCCGAGTCATCGATCGCTGAGTATTAGCCATACGTAAACAAAGAGATAAGCTGTTTTTTTATGTTAGCCTAAAAGTGACTCCACTCTGCCTGATGGTAAGCAGTCAGTGGAATCCAGAAGTGATGGTCACCATACCAAAAGCCATCGTCTAAGACTGCTGGTACGGTGTCCTTCAATATGTTTTGTAAAATGCGGTTTTACGATCCGCTTAAAAGACCCGATGGGAACACATACACTGGTAAAGACTGCCAGGCTTTAATTGAGCGACAAAAGTATGAAGTGCTGAACCGTTTAGTTAGAGACCCTTTAGATTCCACTGTATAAGGGTGGCACTTTAGTCCCACACGTGTCGTTCTGGATAAAAAGGGAGAGGATAGGATTAATTCAAAGAGTCCTTTAGAATATTAGATTTTTCAATTCGATATTCAAAAATAAATATTGTTTACATAATGTTCTTTGTCTAACAAGAGCATAAAAACACTGCGATGTACATTATCTGTGATAAAAACCCTTTGTTCTAAACACAAAAGATACAATATTGACCAAGTTGTCATACAGTTAGTGTTGGCACTACTGTATTCACCGATTTTCAAAAATGTTCGCCTATTTATAGTTCCAATTTTTGCCACTGGTAATATATATTGTTGTTTTTTTTATTTTTAACGTATCAACTCTTTTGACGACATTTTCAATAAAAAAACTGTCACGTACTTAACTTTTTATACAAAAAAGAAGGTTGTTACCATAAATCTTCTTAACCAAGGGAATGTTGATACTAATTCGAAGCGACGGTAGCCGCTAGTACTGTAGGTATATAATAGGGTTAATATGTTAGTATTTCTTGTAAATACAATAATATTCACGTGTTCGTAGATACTGTTATCTTTTGTAAGCATATTAATGATCCATACTATTAGCAATCGTGTGGAGGGAACCAACCTATGTCTTCCCGTAAGAGTAAGAGGCTGAGGGAACACTTATAATATTACTAGCTTTCCGCGGCGCGGTTTCACCCGCGTCTTTGATTACTGCTCTGCTCCTGTCGCTAGTAGCGTGATGCTACATAGCCTATAACCTTCCTAGTGAACTGGGCTATCGTACGCAAAAAGAATTTTTCAAATCCGACTGGTAAATACAGAGATTAGTGCGTTTAAACAAACAAACTCTGGCGCTTTATTTCACTGTTTCCGGCACCGAATCTATCTACATACCAAATTTCGCTGAGTGTTGTCGCTTAAAGGCGTCTGTCTGTTTGAAATTGCTAATCTCAAGAACCGCTCAACGGATTTAGATACAGTATTCACTGTTATACATATAGAGCTTTTATCGGAGAAAGTTTTGGTATGTAAAACATTAACCTATCACTTATAGGAGTCAAGCAGCAACGAGTGAACCAAGCTGGAAACTACAAGTTTGATACCGATGCAAACTAGGGCGGGTCGCTAGTCATGTTAATAAAGCATGTAACGGAGACTACCCGTGACACTAATCATCTAATTAAGAAGGAAAAATACCAGATCCATTTAGTAATAGCTGCTAATGTTGCATTCGTTTATCAGTACATATCAAAGGTTAAACTCCTCACGTGGTGACCGGTCATATGTCAATAGAACTTATCAGGTCTAGTAATAAAAACATTATAGAACGAACGTAGAGAGACGTCGCTTCTATTGCTGTCTTCTATCGCCTTTCCTTTTTATCCAGAACGATATGTGCGCGACTGAAGTACCACCAGTTCACAGTGGAATTTAAGGGTTTTGAATCAAACGGTTCGGTACTTCATATATTTGCCGCTTAAATAAAGCCTGGAACTCTTTACTGGCGCATGTTCCTATCTAATTTTAACCCTGGGTCTTTTAAGAATGCGTGAAAAAGCATCGCAAAATACCGCCATAGTGAGACCCTTATACCAGCAGTTTAGACGATGGCTTTTCAAATGGTGTCCACCACTTCTGGATTCCACTGACTGCTTATCGTCAGGCAGAGTGGAGTCACTTTGGTAGGTTAGTCAGAATATAATAGTCGCAGGTAGAAAATGCGAGTAAAAATCGCAAATCACAAAAAAATTAAAAAACTAGCTGCTGTTTTTTACTTATTTACAAAAGTTATGATCATGAAATTATCTACCTACGTACATTGCGTTTGTGGGCACTTAGAAATTACTTATCTACAATTATTTAATCGTTCGATAACATTTATAAACAATGTGATATTCAAGCCAGGATCATTATTATCAAGTACAAAGATATGTACACGGATCTAACCATTAATTATGGATTACTAACGTTTGGCGTTTGCTTTACACCTGACTTATTAAAAATTCTATTCGCTACTATAATGTATTCGTAAAAAAAACATTTTGGAAGTCGACGAGGTCTAAAAAACGACTCCTCGATCGAGTGGCGACCACGAACTATACGCAGCGTGAGCAAACCTCACAAAGTGGACCATAGACATAAGGGTGGCGGGCGGCAACCGATGGATGAGGGCGACGAACGACCGGCCTCGGTGGTGAAAATTGAGGGAGGCCTATGTCCAGCAGTGGACATCTTTTTAAGAAAATTTTGCAACCAGTTGGCGCCACTTCAACTGTCACACAGTACCGATTGCGCGTTGCTGACCCTGTTAAAAACATTTTTTATCTCTTTTCTTGAAGAAAGAAGAAGAAAGAAAGAAAACATTTATTTTGAAATTTATGCAAAGAAGAAGAACTCCATCTTGTATTCTCTCTTCTAGTAGTTGTATAAAGAACCTTGATTGATTGACCTTAAATAATGACATCAGTTTTTCGTTGAATCATAACAAAATTAGCATATCCAGTTAGAAAACAGTGATGATTTGTGAAATTGAATGATTTTCAAACTTAGAGCAAACTAGGGAAATAACTAAACGCGTTTCAATGTTTTGACAGCAGTTTGAACGTTTTAAAATGGTAAAATCTAAGTTCAAAGGGCAATTAAAATGAATTAATAACTACAAGTAAGCAAGTAATTTTGAACTTTGAAGTCAATTATTGTTATGCTGAGTCATAGGATGAAAATTATAATTTATTGTATTGCGCTGTATGCGTTTTTATACAATTACGGATATACGAAATTTATGCTTGTATTAAGTTTGTTTGAACGCGCTAATATCTCGCACTACCAGTCAGATTTGAATAATACTTGTTACAATTGATAGCCCAATTCTTAAGGAAGGCTATGTAACATCACGATACGAGTTACGGGAGTGGAGCAGTGTGATGTATCTGTCAATTAATATTACTTTATATTGATATCGTAAAATAATGTCAAGGACATTGGCTATCGATCTAGCTAATAAAACATTATATATATTTATTGATTCTGGTATAAAACACAGTTCTAGTAAAAATATATAATATAACAACTAGTCTGGTTTAAAGTGACTCAAGCGGCGGTAGAGCAGATATTACTCCTTATTAGATACCGCATTATTTTTTATCGAGCTCTCAAAAGAAGTGGGAAGCGCGGTACTTTAGTCTATTCAAACCTGAGCGGTATTTGCTATCGCCTGCTGTAGAGAAATCCAAGTGGGTATGCGGTAATACTACTATTTTACCAACTTTTTGCTTTAGCCGCGGAACTTTATACATACTAAATACCTGAGCGAAATCCGCGCGGTATGCACCACTACCCATAGCGCAAGCGAATACCGCTTATGTTTAAATAGGCCTTAATTTTGATTATTAATTTTTACTTAAAAAATTGCCTTAAATCCTTTGTGCAATTTTGTAGAAACATACAAGAAAAAAAGCGGCTTTTTCTCATGGCCAAACTATTTCGCCACACTGATTTGGCTACGAGGAAATCCATTTCCTTGTGGCCAAACTCGAGGGATAGTAGAAAAAGCGAGTTTTCCTTTATGCTAACGTGTTTCTCTATATTTCCAGTATGGGAGACAACACATCGAGGTCGCGAAGAAAGTGGCTCGCAGCGACAGTTCTGACGATGAAGAGGAACCGCCTATACCAGATGATAAACCGCCGTCAGCCATCATTAAGGAGAATGGTAGTCTTAACGGTAAGGTTAAGGTTATTGGTTTCAGCGTGAATGGGCCGGCTCGTCCGAAGTAGTACCCTCTGAGAGAATATCGTAAAGAAAGAAATATAAAGGTGGCGAAAATTGGAGAGGTCTATGTTCAGCAGTCGACGTCCTCTGGCTGTATGATAATGATGATTACTTATACAAATGCGCTTCGTCTGGTGAGTGAGATCGCCGGGGGACCAGTTATTTGGACCGTTTTATAGACTACTAGCTGTTGCCCGCAGCTCCGCCTGCGTGAATGTCGGTAATATCTCTGTTTATACATAACGATCTTTCATACAAATTTTTATCGCTTATTTCAACCCTTTTAAGCCATTTTTTCGCGATAAAAGATAGCCTATGTTATTCCCCGAGGTCTAATCTAAGTATATACCAAATATATTTGAATTCGGTTCAGTGATTTAGACGTGAAAGCAGACAGACAGATAGAGCTACTTTTGCATTTATAATATTAGTATGGATATGACTTTATACTAATAGCAACCGCCATAATATATGCTATATGTGACCCCTACAGGTGACCGCTTTATACGATCGCTACACGACTATAGGCGACCACTATAAGCGACTACTGTAGGAACCTTCTATAGGTACCCGTTAATGGAACCCTTTATAGGCAACGACTACAGGTGGTTGTTATAGGTGACCGGTCCACAGATGGCACCTACAGGTGTCGATTACAGATATACAAAGATCATTTTATTACTTTTATTATATTTTTTAAGTGTTAAGAGATTAATGCTATCATTTCCACTAATCTAGTTTATCGACTTGTAAATCATTTTATTATCTGAGTACAAATTATAATCGTGTTTATATTTATTACTATTGTTTCGTAATAACAAATGGAGGATTTTCTAGAATGCAGAATTGTATAAACAGATATATATTATGTATAGTTTGACTGGCCTGTTGGTCTAGTGGTTAGTGACCCTGACTGCTAAGCCGGAGGTCGTGGGTTCGATTCCCACTCAGGACAAACCTTTGTGTGATGAGCATGATTGTTTGTTCTGTGTCTGGGTGTAATTTATCTATAACACGTATGTATTTACAAAAAAAAAAAAAAATATATAAGTAGTATATCAGTTGTTTAGTACCCATAACACAAGCAAATATAATTGCTTAATTTGGGGCTAAATGGCGCTGTGTGAATGTGGTAGAATATTATAAAATATTATATTATATTATAGTAAGTAGGATAACGAAAGAGATTTATGAAGAAAAGTCTGAAAAGATTGGTAGAGGTCGCATTAGACGGACATACACGGACCAAATAGGAGATGTGTTGACAAAGGGCACAATTACGTGTGTATGAAAAGATTAATTAATTTTGAAGTGGCAAATCGAAATGGCATTCTATAGTTTCTGCTTACCCCATTAATGGGAGATACGCGTGAAGATACGTATGTAGTTCGGAGACCACAAGATCTTTTAAAGAATTTAATATCGGTTTTAAAACACAATAGTATTACATTGTTCAGAAAATAAAAGTATCATTTTATTTCTCATTACTGTGACGTCGGCAAAACAATTTAAAAACAACATTCTTAAGGGCGTTCCGTCACATATGACCTTGAGCGTTTCGCTTCCTCACCACCCCGCGCCTCACCCGAAAAAAACATTGCGTGCGAGTCCGCCCTCTAGCGGCAAGTAGCAGTAGCACAACTATAAGACAATGACCTTACTTGTCCGAAACCGCAGAGCTAAAATCTGATAGACGCGAAAATAATGAATTATTTTTTAGTATCTTTTATTATTTCGTTTAGTAAGTATGTATATTTTTTAGTATATATTATTTATATATTTATTATTTATATAGTAGCGAAAGCAAAGATGAGTGTTTAGAATCATGACGTTTGTTAAATATGTAGTAGAAATAAAAATAACTACTGTGGGTTAAACCAATAAACTCAAAACCCAGCTCTGCCGTGGTATAACTAAAATGCCGTTAACTGCCAAAGTCGAGTTTTGAGTAAACACTTTAAAAAAACGCGGAAAAAATTGAAACCGTTGTCACTTACAAATGACAACAATTATTTGAGATTTAAAGGTACCAAGATATAGATCAAATGAAATACTTTCAATTTATTCTCCTGTCAGTTTGTAAATATAATTAAATATTATAATAAAACGTTTTTTTTGCGTTTTAGTATACCATTGGTGTTACAAAAATCTAATAGATCAGCGGCTAAAATGCCACTACGCTTAGCGTAACGGCATTTTAGTGTCTCTATTTCATAAAAAATATTGTTTGTTAAAAACCTAAAAAACAAAAGAACTTAATTGTAACTAAAATGTTGGTATAGCACATAATGTCAATTTAGCTTATCATTAATACTTGTGGAACTACTTCATGTTAAACTTTAGTGTGGTTAACGTCCGTTCACTGCTTTAAGTCTGGTAGTCTATAAATGTGTTTAAATAAGAGTACAAAACTTGATTCATTGTTACGATTAAACGCGGTTAAACTTAAACCCTTATAGTTTAACGGCATTTTAACGCAACAGAATTATAAAGTATTAGATCATTATCGATCAAACTGAAGTTAAAAGTTATTAAAATATACTCATTTTTTAAACTTACAACTAACACAAAACTTCCCTTAAAACAAGATTATAGGTATCACATCAATTATTATAAATTTAAAACATGGTTATTATAAAATTTAAATTGACTTACAAACCACTTTATAATAAAAACAAATGTAGATACTAATAATAAAAATCACAAGTAAGTTTAACTTACACTTTAAACTAATAAGCATAAAAAAACAATTGGACCTACTTATGCAAAAAGCTTAGAGCATTAAACCAACAGGAGTGGACACGCGCTCTATTTCCCTTGCGCAAAAGTCTGCCACTTTTGGCGGGGGACGGGGTAACGCGAGCTACGCACACTAATTACAATGTTAACTACTAATGCATTTTTAAATCGCGTCGTTATACACGCACACAATAAAATTATTACACACTAGCTTAAACTAAACACACACAATCACATTCACACACAGGGACATCTATCAGTTTACGCTTCCTTAGCGTAAAACAGTTAGAGCTTGACTCTGTCGATATTTAGTATCGATGTTTAGGATTTCATATAAGTACGTGAAAGATTTAATTATTTTAATGATTATTATGTTTGCTTATTAAAATGAGCATTATCTTATATTATATAGAACAGTTTTAGGTAATAATAATCTATTATAATTTTAAGGTTTTTTTTTATTTAAGCACTTTGAAATAGATGAAAGCAAAGTAAATAGTTCATAAACATGAATTAACTAGAAGTAATTCTGTTAATTCATGTTTATGTCAATATTACAGGAAGAATAAAACAATGTTTCTAACTAGCACATTTTTGCTTTTATGTATATAGATAGCTTTTGCCCGCGGCTTCGCTCGCGTGAATATTGATTTTTCCAATAGACATATTTATATTGTTTAAATACTGTTTTCCATAGTATTTTTAATCTCCCATTCATACAAACCCTCTTTCACCTACCTAAAGATATCCCTCGTAAAAAAAATACAATACACAAAGGCAAATATTCACTACAATAACTTTTCCCTTCCCCTCCTTCCCTATCGCCCTTTTTCTCCACTCTCCACAGTTTTCGCTTCTCTCCTCACCTCCCTTTTCTCCTCTTCACCTCCTTCAGCATCCCTTGCCCCTCCTCGAGCATCTCTTGCCCTTTCCTCCACTTCTCTCTACCTTGCCTCCTCGCTTTCTCGTCTCTTCTCTAGCACTTCCCCATTTCTTCTGGGGAAGTGCTAGAGACTTCCCCAGAAGAAATGACTTCCCCTTCACTTTCCTCTCACTTCCTCCTCATTTTCTCCTCACTTTTCCCTCACTCCTCACTTCTCCCTCACTTCCCCTAACTTCCCCGTCACTTTCTCCTCACTTCCCTCACTTTCCTCTCACTTTCCTCTGACATTCCCCTCACTTTCTCTTCACTTCTCCCTCGCTTCTCCCTGGCTTTCCCTTGACTCCCCCTGACTTCTCCCTGACTTTTCGTACTTTTGTAGCAATATGCAAATTGAGGCAGCCTGTAAAGCACGCCTTTTACTTTTTATTTTTTCTTTGCAACATAGAAAGCTGTAAGTATTTAATTACCTATAGAGTTAAGTGTATTGCCTGTGTCACTTTGCATGCTACTTGAAACTGTAACTTACAAAAATTGTAATAACCTGGCGATTAAAATGAGTGGCCTGAGTTTCTTGCCAGTTCTTCTCATGGCTCTACTTTGTCAGCGAACTGGTTGTAGGTTATTAATTTGCTGACATTTTGTAAACTTTGATGTTCATAAGTGTTAATTTAATTAACCTATATGAATTAACATATTTTCATTTTCCTTATTTATTTTCGGTTCATCTGGATATCACAAATATAACTTCAGTAAATCGTTCTGTATATTGTATAGCCAGCAAAAATTTTACGGAAGTAGATCTTTTAGAATAAGTTTGGCTGGAGATGTACATAACGACGTAAAGTGTAAGTTTTGTCTGAAAGTCAGTGGTCCGAAGGCATAGTTACCTCCTCGGTCCTCTTTATTTCCTTTTTCTCTCACAGTATCTTTACTCTGTATGGCCACCACTGCACTGAATTTGAAACAGCACCCATCACCAGCAAAACTGAATTCAAATGACGGAGCTGATAAGGATTTTCAGTTACACATGCTTTAAACAAAGCGTCATCATTCCTATGTGTATATCATTATTTCTATAGAAATTGATATTTTTCAATGTACCCTATCAAAATTCAAGGATGTTGCACAAAAATGTATAATATTGGATAAGTAGATATATTTATTTAGTAATTAGTGTTTTTAATTTTAGGTTTTTTATGATATCGTATTGGGTTTTTATCTGTAATGATATTGTAAATACTTTTTCAATAAATAAATAAATAAATGTTGATTATCTTCTAGTAAGTGCCCGTACGTAAGGTACACAATATCATGTACCCTTAGCAAAATAAGTAACACGAACAATTGCCAAAGTAGACGCATTGTACCCACTGTTTGAGTGATTTGGATGTACCGTGAAAATTACCTCGCTAGAGATTCATTATAAGTATAGATTACTTCAATATGTACATACAAATATATGTGTACATACATATATTTGTATTTACGTACATATTGTAGTATTGTAAATGTATAATATAATGCAAAATCGGTAAAGTAGAACTAATGTAATATTATCGCTAAGTAACGGATCCATGCGGACGACGTCACGGGGTAGTTTTACAGTACATACACTTATAATATAATATAATAAAGATACATACATACATACATACATAGAGTGCTAAAACATAATTCTTTTGCCTTTACCTAGTTAGGTAAAGACTGTACAAAAAAGAGTAGAATTCTTTATACTGCAACTGTGCCACCGTGCCGGGTCTATTACTTTCTACATACACCTATCACTCGAAAAATACGGTATTAGTTTTGTTATGTCCAGTAGGCACTCAACAATATATTATTTAATTTTAGGATTAAAAATTCATATAGTACGATAATAAAGGAACAGAGAGTAGGATTTTTAATTTACCTAATTGTGATAATTTCACAGTCTTCAAATATTCTAGTTTGGTTAGAGACTAAGACGTTTTGTAAAGCCTTTTTTCTTCCTTTCTTGCAATCAAATAAATAAATCAAAATAAGATGCATTGAAAGTAGAAGGGTAGATATTTACTTTAGCCTAGTATCTTATCACTGATTTTATCAGCTCATGAAAAAAAATCTAACGAGGTAAATACTTGAATATTTTATCGGTATTACTTACCGATAGAATATTCAAGTACACACCGTATGTATATATAGAATGTATAGGTATTTATGCTCGTGCAAGATAACGTAGATAGTTAGGTAGCTAACAGCAGCGTGTATGGTTGTTTTGTGTAGGTACCTAACTAGGTCGCAAACCGACGCATGTGACGTATAATCATTGTAATTTGAGTTCTATGCTAGTTGTACGACCGACGCCGACGTTCGTGTTCCGACCGAAGCACCTCGTACCTACGCCGGCATCGCCGTCGTCGCGTCGCGTCGGTCGGAATCGGAAAGCGCCCTTGCCACATGAGTAAATATCCAAGTTAGATATTTTACTCATGTGCCCACCTACCACACACCTAGTTCGAAATGATAGTAGACATAGACAATATTGTAGCAAGCTCATATTCATACCCCTAGGGTATATAACAGCAGGAATTTACTGATTCTTGAGGCCTGGTGTTGCCTTGATCTTATCACGAGCGACAATAGGCTCACCACCTGTTACCTAGTTTACGTGGAACTAAACATAATTAAAGGATATCCTAGGTAAGTATCTCAAAGAAGGTATTTTACTAAAAATATGAAGGTAGGTATATACCTACTTACAGGATATTCAATATAATATGTGTTGAATCTTTTGCATTTGTATTTGTTTCAGTCGTGAAATTTTAGTCATTTTGATGAAAAATAATAATAAATGTAGGTAAATACCTACGTATTTAATACACTAAAAAAATCTAAATAACAAATCTAATTTATTTGCAACACTAAATCTATCCACACATTTTTTTTTTTTGATATTATTTATTTGCAATTATTGAATTACGTAAATAATTTTTAAAAAAACCGCATACGTCCGTCCGTCAGAAGGGCTTGCGCCGCTCTGCCGTTCTGCCTCCCGTCGCCCGCGCAGAGCCCCTGCGACGCTGATTCAGCCAAATTATCAATAACTATTGAAACATTATCCTAATAATTAAAATAAACCTACAGAGTTGACATTTGGTTTATTCCGGTTGATTCAATATAACTTTTATATTTATAACTATAGTAATTACAAAGTAATATTTCGAAATAAGTGAAATCACGTTGTTTTAATATCGTTGGTATAAGTTATATAATCAATTATTGTAAATAATTCTTCTACTATTCTAAAGTTCATGAATCAAAGTATATTGTTGGCAAAAAAAAAAAGAATAAATAGCATTAGAATCTACTCAATTATCGAGATGAAAGTCGCGGATTTCTTCGAAATTTCGTCGGAACCACCTTAATAGCGACATGTAATCTATGCTATTAAATAAAGCGGAAGAGTTTGTTTGTTTGTTTGTTTGTTTGAACTCGCTAATCTCTGGAACTGAATAATTGGATTTGAATAATTCTTTTTGCGTATGATAGCTCAGTTCCTGGAGAAGGTTGTAGGCTATGTAACATCACGCTACTGGCGACAGGAGCAGAGTAGTAAGCAAAGACTCGGGTGTAGTATGAAATATTAGACTCATCATAAGACTGTGGGACTCATCATAACCACAATCATGGGTTGCCCGCCACCTTTACCAGGTTGTCGGTCCACCTTGAGAGATCTGCCCATATGTCATTGCCAGAACCTTTCCTTAGCATATTATAAATTTTTCTCTTTTGTTTTCAAAGTTGCCGCTCTCTTTTCAGGTACTAAGATGACAGTTATAGAACGGCAAGAGATCCTCGGGCCTTCGCCAGAACTCAACTATAAAAGGAGCTCCAGCCAAGAGAGGGTTCAGAATGGTCACAAACTTGACCAGGGCAAGGGAGAAGTAAGTAGACATTCTTGGTATTTCAGGATCTTACAGGACAACAGACACTACTCATACCGGCATTCCCTTATCAACTTACTACAGACAATACGATTGGTGCATCAGCGATTAAATGTTTGACCTTAAAATAGCCAAACACAGGGCAGCTTTAGTTTTACATAAAATACTTTTTAGCTGTAGTACATCCACGCTAGTTTCAGCATGAACGGGTCGGATCGACCGCGTACTTCTCTCTCATAGGAGATCGACGTAAGAATATTAGTTTTCATACTAATGTGTTTCGCTCGGTGAGTGAGAGCGCCGGCTGCCCAAATAACCCTTCGGTCCTTTTCCTTTTCCTTCGTCATACTCTTCTCCGTGTTCGGCCAAGTCTTGGTTGTGTTTTCTAAGCATTATTACTTCTGCAATGCTTGGGAAACAGCCATCTCTATAGGTTACGGTTACCACGGCCGTATGCTTGTTTGCCACCAAAGTTTTATATAAAAATCTTAAAATAAATAAATAAATAATAATATCACAATAACTACACACAACGCCATCTAGACTCAAAGTAAGCATATTATAGCTTCTGTTATGGGTTCTAGAATAAAAAAAATTACTCCATATTATGCCTTCTGATGTAATTGAGTTTACTGCTTTAAGTGATTAATGATCATACCTTCTCTGTATGAGAATAGGCCTTTGCCCTGCAGTTGGATAATATCAAGCTGATATATCTATCTATACAAAGATATAAAGCGGAAGAGCTTGTTTGTTTGTGTGCACTAATCTCTGGAACTACCAATCGGAATAATTATTTTTGTGTTTGATAACCCAGTTCCTGAGGAATGTAAAGGGCTATGTAACACCACGCTCTTGGCGATGGGAACAGAGCAGTAACCAAAGATATAACTTAAATCGGGTAAAACCGTGAAAGATGCTAGTACTTTTATATGTAGGTATGTGTGTTTACTGTGACTGAAAGTTCTTTTTAATTTTCTTCTTTCAGTGCAAGCAAGTCGACAAAGTAGACTTCCATCTTTCTCATTGTCTGGACCTGGTCAAAGCTGGCATAGAGTCGATCATCGAGGATCAAGTCACCTCTGTGTTTGAAGCCGAAGAGTTGAGGAGCTGGAACCTTCTCACAAGAACTAATAGGTATGTGCTTTCTGAAGTGTCTACATAACTTCACGCTTGTCTCCCATTAATGGGGTAATCCAAACATATTTCTTTTGCATCAAGATTTCTTAATTATTTCATACACACGTCGGTTACGGGTGCTTGTAATTGTAAAAATAAAATATTTAATAAAAATGTGGATACACAAAATAAACATTACCAAAAATTTAAAGCATGTTATATATGGTGACTAATAGTGTTCTACGGTCCCCACATATCGTGCCCTTTGTCAATCACCTATTTGGTCCGTGTATATCCGAGTATTTAACTAAATCATTATTGTTCTAAATTAGAATTGGTGCTGTTAAAAGCTAGATATCTGTGCAATACCCACAGATAACCACTTTAATAAATTCCGTAGGCAACAGATAATACATACCGGCAATCGCTAGCATAACAACTCACTACGATTGGTGCATTTCAATGCATTCGAATCGAAATTTGAAATAGCCAATCACAACGCAGCTTTTACGTTCCTACACTCCCGCTCTTTATATTGTGAGCTCGATTCAGAACAAATAAATTTTAATGCGGTATCTATTATTAATCTGTGGCTATTCCCCTTGCTTTAACTCATTCTGGGTGTGTGTATAAGGTCTTTTAGTTGTACTTTGACAGCCCAAATATCCCCTCGGTCCTCTTCCGTTTCCCTTTTCCTTCTTCATCCCATTTTCCGTGGTCGGTAACGGCTTGGTTGTGTTTTCTAAGCATTATTACTTGTGCGATGCTTGGAAAACACAGCCATCTCTATAGGTTACGGTTACCACTTGTCATCAGGTGAACCATATGCTTGTTTGCTACCAAAGTTGTGTAAAAAAAAAATAAAAAAAAATTCCTCACGTCCCTCACGGATTAAGCTTCTTTTTGTACTCCCAAGACTTTGTAAAACTTATACCTGTAACTCATTCTTATACCGTTTCACACACATAAATCTTTGATAACTCACCCCAAAGTCTAAAATCAAAATTAAAACGTATTTTTAATGTTATTTTAGATGGTATATATTGTTTTTACTATTTCTTGCTTTGTAAATATTATGCTACGTATCCTAGCTATGTATCCTTTATTATTTTTTTGTTAATCTTGTTATACGCGTCCTTCCAAATTAAGACTTAAAATTGTTATTGTTCTAGGAATTTTCTGTTAGGCACCGTAGGTTTATTGTAAAGAACCACATATTATCTAATAAGCATTATAACTGTGTATATATATTTCATTACATTGTGATAGTTTAGCAGTATAAATATTTTAAGTTAGATGTGGTTGCCTATAATTGAGAGAGCACCAGGCATGCATTTCCTATGTTTTGTTACTTTTTTATGTATGTGTTTCTCTTGTTGGTAATCCTAATAAATAAATAAATAAATTACTGTTTGTTGCCAAAATGAAAAATAAAAATAAATTAAATTGTAGGTATACGTACGTTGTGTGGTAGGTAATTGCTCCCAAATAAGAAATCGGGTAGTTATATAAAGGGGTACTTTTTTGTCCATCGATATAGACCTCTTATAAATTGTATAGAATAACGCACATGAAAATCTTAAAAGTACCCCATATAAAAAGTCTGCCAAATTACGGCGGGCACCGAGAGACTGGACTGGGAAAAAGTACAGGAGAGTTCCCGAAAAAATAGAACTAACGTTACTAGGCCCAACAACGCCCACGACGAACTTCAATAGCTTACGCTTCACTCAATTTCCGGGCAACAAATGACCGCACACCGTATGCGTTGAGTCCGTGACAAGTACTCGGTGGACATTTTTTACACGATTCAGGATTTTTAGTTTTTTTTTTTTTTTATATTATAGCCTACCAAAGTGACTCCACCGCGCCTGATGGTAAGCAGTCAGTGGAATCCAGAAGTGGCGGCTACTATACCAGAAGCCATCGTCTTAAACTGCTGGTATGGTGGCCTCCACTATGGCGGCTGGGAATGGGGTTAGGGGAAGGGAATGAGGGAGGTGAGGAAAGAGGGAAGGGGGGGGGGAGAAATTGGGCCTCCGGCGCTCTCACTCACCGAACGAAACGCAGTAGTACAGATACTACTACTCTTAAGTCGATCTTCTATGAGAGGGTAGTACTTCCCCGGACGATCCGACCCATTCATGCTGAAATCAGCGTGGATCTACTACCGTACTACCCACGGGGACAAAAGTCCCTCGTTTGCGCAGGCCTTTAGTCGTAGCTGATATAATAGTACTAAAAAACAATATCTCAGCCGAAAGACCTGCACTGGTGGACATAGTTCTCCCCCAATTTTCGCTACCTTGACCGGTCCTCATCCATCGGTTGCCCGCCACCCTTATCAGGTCGCCCACGTTGCGTCTTCCGGTCCGTGGTCGCCCACAATATAAATGTAGATAATTATAATTATTTTTACATTGACGGTACATTATCATTTTCTAAGTTGATACATACAAACAAGATGTTGGCAACTGTTGGGAAAAGGGAATAAGGAAGGAAGAGGAAGAGGACCGACGTGGTAATTGGACATGCAGTACTAAGTTTCATTCAATGAAATCATTTAATTCGATATCTATTAGATTACACTGTGTAAGAGCATTTCAATTTTGCACGTTTTTCGCAACATTTATAATTTTGCACAAAATATTTTTTTGGACGCCATTGCAAGCGTTTAAATGATTTAAATGTTGCTTTTTTTGCAGACTTCATGGAAATAATGAAAAGTTAGTATTTATTAATAAATAAATATTAACGGCAATATTAAAAATTAATTATATTATTTAGATATAATGATAGACATGTTAGTTTCACAGCGCGGTTTCACCTGCTTAAAGTTACATCTTTGCTTACTGCTCCTGTGGCTCCTAGCGTGATGTTATATAGCTTATAGTATTTTTAAGAATTGAGCTGTCAAATACATTATTTCATATCCGACTGGTACCTTCAGAGATTAGCGCATTCAAACATAAAAAAAAAACTAAAAAGAAAATTATAAAATTTAAAAAATATTAAAGTTATATAATATTATTTAGATATAGTAAAAGACATGTTTTCTGTGATATATCAAACAAGTGACCAGCCCTCGCTTCGCATCGGTAAAAGTTTGTTGCGTAATTTAAAAGTTAGCTCAGAAAACTTTAAAACAGTTACTTTGCTATAATTATACTATTAAAGGTTTTCTTTTTTTTTACAGACAGTACGAATTTCTGACGTGGCGGTTAACCATTATATGGGCTATGGGTTTCGTGGTCAGATACCTATTCCTCATGCCACTGAGGATACTCATCTTTATCATAGGGGTGAGTAACTACCGGGGTGAATAGAAATGGGGTGAATAGAAATGGGGAAATACAAAATATGTGATGCTAATTTTTGATGAATTTGTATAACTAATAGATAGATATTTTATTTAACAAAATGATTTTCATTTTTTTTGTACAGTGGCAACAAACCAATGTTAGGTTTATATAGACACAAAATTTTCACATCAATATTACAATATTATACTTACACTGATTGAGATGAATAAAAACTTAGGATGAATAAACATGAATTAATAATTTAAGATTTAATTATTTATATATTGAAAAGTCTGATGTTAATATACCGAAATACAAATACAGTTGATATTATTGTAAAATAAATTAAATGAAAATTAGCATTAACTAAACAAGGCCGACATACTATGCCGGTACTGTCGGACCTAACTGATTGATTACCATCAGGCTGTGTGGAGTCACTGTATAATTATATTTATTATTTCACATTTACCCGCCCGTTTCTATTCACCCCATTTGATGATACTATATTAAGAAAATGTTGATAAAAATTTTGATAATATAAAAAAATATTATACACAGTATCTAAAAGAGACTGCTTCGGTACTGTTACGCAGAGGTCACGGGTTCGATCCCCGGATCTATAAAGTAACATCGACGGTGCGGCGACGCGACGTAAAGTAGTTGTAGACTCGCTAATATATGCGACGTCTCAGCACCGTCGCGCCACGTCACATCTTCTATGTCAACTAGAACATTTACAATCGCATACGTCACGTTGCCGTCTCGCCAGCTGTCTGTGCCGACCTCGACCTTTAGGCTGACTTTCCACTAAAGCGGAAAATAGCGCAGCTGTGATTGCATAAAAGCTCCGCTTCGCTAGTGCCAAACCTATTGGTCATATTGGCACAGCTCTACTCCTTTCCGGTCTAAGGTTGCCTGCCCATAGAAGTAAAGCTAGACTGCGAAGCTGAAATACTAAAAAATATTAACTATAATGGTATTAGATAAAATAACCGCTTCGCTCATGTACATGCACTATTGGTTAATATGTGTCCATTCCGCTTCTATGGACAAGCAGTCTAAGCATTGTTCTATCCAGTATATTATATTATTTACTGTATATGTATAAATAAAAGTTATTTTTTCTTTATGTTCCTTATTTCCTTAAATTTTGCTTTTGTCAATAATTTTGCATACTTTTTACTAATATTCTATTTGTGCCCATTATGCAATTTGTCCAATTAAGCAATGTTTTAGTAAAATTTAATGCCAAATAACTTGGGTTCGATTCCCGTCTTTTAAAATTATATTGGGTTTTACTAGGATTATGCCCGGTAAATAGCAACTATCTTGTCCACTGTGACTACACAACATCTCTACTTTTGAAAGGCTTTTGCAATGGCCGTCACTTCTGGGTTCCACTGACTGCTTACCATCGAGCAGAGTCACTTTGGTAGGCTAATATAACAATAAAAAAATAGATACTGATTCTCTAGTTCGCTTTAGGTCGTCACAATGGTGATCAGCACTTGGCTAGTGGCAATGGTACCGTTCTACCGCCTCCGCAGACACTTAGGTGCCTTGTCCTACAAACTTTATATGCGAATTATGGTCAGGAGCATCTCTATTGTGGCCACGTTCCATGATGAGCAGTATGCCCCGAAGACCAACGGCTTCTGCGTAGTGAACCACACGAGCGTTATTGATGTGGCACTATTAAGTGCCAACACCTGTTTCTCTCTGGTACTTTTTATTTATTGGACATGGTTTTTTATAAGTCAATAGTACCGACATATCATCATCATACGTCCACGGCTGGAGATAGGTCCAATTTTAGCCAGTTGCTCGCCGTCCTCATCCATTGGTTGCTCGCTACCCTTATCAGGTTGCCGGTCAAATTGTGAGAGGTCTATCATCATACCAGTCCGTTATTATTAAGCAAATACCTCTTTTCATACAGAAGACATGGCTCAATGCATTATATTTATTCGTTTAGATTTCTATGTCAAACTCATAATGAAAGTAATATCATCAATTGGCTGGCATATCGTGAGAACTGGCAAGAAATTCATATTATTATTAGTATCATATTTTAAATGTATTTTTTATGTACTTATATAAAAAAAAATGTAATTTTGTAAAAAAAATATCGAAAATATAATATCACAACAACTAAACACAACGCCATCTAGACCCAAAGTAACCATATATCATATGTTGTGTTATTCATACTTATATTTTTTTTCACATTTATCAACACTATTAAGGTACTATTGACATTATAGGAGACCAATGCATGGGGTATTTTCGGTTAAACTTTTGGACGTTTATTGTAACTGTCGGGCGTCTTTGGATTGTTTGGGATACGTTTGGGTTCTTTTATTCATACGGAGTCTGTGTTTTCATTGATAGAAATACTTCATTTGTGTTTGTCCCTTGTATGTGTATGTTAATGTATATTCTTTTCAGGGGTTATTCATAAACTGACTTATCGATATTTTTTTAGCGCCTCTTTTGTGTGTTTATATAATATTGTATTTTATTTTTTTTATTGGGGCGTTATACAATTGGGGCGCTTTTATACTAAACTAGATGTTGCCAGCGGCTTCGCTGGCGTGGGTTACCAAAAAATTATAGCTTATGTTACTCGCTGATATTATAGCATTCTATGCGAAAGATTTTTTTAAATTGGTAACTTAGATGTTTATTCATAACAAATAAACATACAAAAAATTAAATCTTTTCTCTTAAGTTAAGAAAAGCGCCCCATTTTTCTTATATCGATGAGTCATTATCATTGGGTGATATAGTGATATATATCATCACCATCATTGTTGTCATAGGTGTGGTGGCTAGTAGGATGTACTGCGTGTGTAGGCACGTTACCGGATGGGAAGACGAAGCAAAGGGTGAACTATGCCGTTTCGTTGATGTGCTTCAATTTTTTATCAAGATGTATATCCGCAGTGATAACGTATCACGATACGCACAATAAGCCCAAGCGTGGGATATGTGTGGCCAACCACACAAGCCCTATTGACGCGTTGGTGTTAATGTGTGATAACTGTTACTCGTTGGTAAGGCATTTCATGTATATTTTTATACTAGTAGCTCAATGAGGATGTTTAGGAAAATTTTCGCCACCAGTTGGCGCCACTTTAGTAAAAGGTCTTCCATTTTGACAGCGCTATCAAAACAAATAATTTTCAGTGTTAATTTCGGTAATTTTAATGTTTAATTTACAAAAGATAATTTATGTGAATAAGGAAAAAAGAAAATTGCTGAAAGCGTTTTCTAAAATGGCGCCCACGAGGTGGCAGTGACATGTCAGGTCTAACTGTGAAACGCCTTTTGAATGTTAACCCTGTGAAAGTATATGTGGCGGCAACTGGTGGCGAAAATTTTACTAAACACCCTCATTACCCTTTCTGTCCTCTTTCTTTTCCTTTTTGCTTCCTCGTGTCCTTCTCCGATCATCCGGCAACGGATCCGCTGTATTTCTGCAATGTCTAAAATGGGAAGTGGTAACAGTAACCATGTCATACCACTTCCCAAAATTGTATAAAATAAATTATAATACTAAAATTATGATCAAAAAATCATTAGAGTCAAAAATTGAATTGAATTACTTATTAATTGCACCGTGCGAAGCATGCTCTGGTTGCTAGTATGTTATAAATTAAGGGTAAATCATCTGTTATGCTTTTTGTATATCATGCTATGTATTTGAAATCGGGGAACTTAAATGCATTTCATTTTCATTTAGTTGTTAAGCTAGTATGGAGAAATTTACTGAGCAAGAGATTCTGGGTTCGACTCCCATGCGGAACAAGATAGCATTTTATTTGATATCTCTGAAAAGAGATTGACTGGCCAAGGTAGTGAAAATTGGGGAAAAGGCCTTTGACATGATTATGAAAGGGCTTGTTCTTTAGGGTTAAAAATTGAGGCCTATGTTCAACAATAGGAAAATTAAAAAACTTAATATCAATTAGTATGTTTAGGAAGGCCTATGTCTAGGAGGGGTCGTCTTTTGGCTTATATGATGATGATGGAGTATTTAACGGTCAGGGGAGGTTCAAAAATAATGAAAATGTTTTGATAGGTCGATGTTAAGCAGACTTTTGATGATGGTTACCAAAATAATTTACTACCTTGTTTTAAAGTTCATATTTGTATAAATGCAATTGGTTCAGTGTATATACGGACAGGTTCTCGGGTTCGATCCCCGGGTCGTGAAATACCCAAAATCGCCGTCTAGTAATAGCCCCTGTTACATGCGACGGGAGAAATGTGATTATACCCTTCTGCGTACCCCTTTGAAGATTTAAATGTTTCGGTTTGATTCGCTTTGAGCGCACGTGGTGATATTTACTGCAATAGTTTTATTATTATTGATTTATATTTTAGATTGGACAGAGACATGGTGGTTTTCTGGGGTTATTACAAAGGGCACTCGCTAGGGCATCGCCTCATATCTGGTTTGAAAGGTCAGAGGTCAAGGACAGGCATGCCGTTGCTAGGAGGTAAGCAAAAGTATCTAAATATGATTATCCGCATTGTAGAGTATATGTTTAGTGCAAATAAAGATTTGTTTCTTTCTTTCTTTCCATATCAGTGCTCTATATTTCTATAACATAAATGTTTGAGTGGAGATAGTAAAGTTCATAATAAATAATCATTCGAAATTTAAGAGTGTTTACGCGTCATGGGTTACAACGTCGCAATTAACCCCCAGTTTCTGAAAGGCTGATCAACGAAAAATTAACTAACCAGCTGTTAAATCTCATGTAAAGTACCTGAAAGCATGCAAAAAGCATGGATAATTAGTTTTATTTGATCTAATTAGTTACTAACTAGATCAAATTAAACTAATTATTCATGCTTTTAGCAAACCAACTGGCACTTCACATGAGATTTAACAGGTGATTAGTTAATTTTTCGTTGATCAGCCTTTCAGAAACCGGGGGTTAGTGTCATATCGTCAGCGAACTGGCTGTAGGTTAATTTGCTGACATTTTGTAAATTTTGACGTTCATAAGTGTTAATTTAATTAACTTAAATGAATAAACATATATTTCATTTCATATTTCGTGGTTTTTAATTTATATCATTTAATCTTAGCTATATTTTTGAATAATGTTTGCTAACATTTTACAATTATGTGAAGCTGTACAAAAAGTAAGAAATCATTGCGTTTAGAGTTCTATTTATATGCAAATGAATTTAAAACTTAAGTTGCGTTATTTTCATAGTAAAAAAACTGTAAGCATTATAGTTACTTACTTTTTATACAGCTTTCACCTATTTAGCAGAACATATTTTTAACATATAGATACGATTAAATGATACAAATTGAAAACGGGGCAGAAGGGGTTGAAATAGAGGATGAAAGTTTCTATGGCAAATGTGATATAACTAGCATACACGCGTGCAGAGCTGCGGGCAACAGCTAGTTAGAAATATATTCTGCTTTCCATTTCACTGTGCACACATATATATTTAATAAAATACGTATTTAGGCATTAGTGAAGTAAGTTACCACTGCCAAAAAATAAAATTAATTCCATTTTGCCACAGATTAAAAGAACACATATCGGTCCAGGACAACCCACCCATTTTAATCTTTCCGGAAGGCACGTGTATTAACAACACATCAGTTATGCAGTTTAAGAAGGGGAGCTTTGAAGTGGGGGGCACTATTTACCCAGTAGCTATCAAGTAAGTAAAAATAGTCATCATGAGAAGTTCATAGCTCGTTGTGCTCACTGATCGGTAAACGATCAGCTGGGTAAGCAACATATCCGGCTAGCTCATGGATGGGTGACCGCATAATGGTTGCTTATATCTGAACCTTGTTCCGCGCCAAAATCACTGTTTCTGTAATGGCGCTGGTCACATGTCACGCGTGACGTCACACGCAAGTAAACAATATATAGTCGCCAACATATTTGCTTTATCACTTTAAACAAAAAATTTCATCAAAATTAAAATTCAATAAGACTCATTATGATAGTGACAGTCACTGTACTGAGGTCACTAGCAAGCAAAAATAGACTTTACTCTAAGGGTGGTAAAGCTATTTTATAGTTTATACCTAAACATTAGTTTTATCAATGCAGTTGAAGTTTGTTACTTGCGTGTGACGTCACCAAAGTTGCAACTAACTTCTAACCGTTCACGTACCATATAAAATTATAAGTAATTTATTTCGTTTATTTTTACAAATATACACTTTATTTACATCAAAGTAAAGTAAAAAATATATTTTTACGCTAATTAGTATATTTTGAATTTTGTGAAATAGGCTATTGTGATTAGGTACTATTGAACTACAAAGGCCGTAAGTATTTTTTCTTTTTTTCTAGATACGATCCCCGTTTCGGCGAGGCGTTTTGGAACAGCTCTAGATACGGGATGCTGCACTATCTGCTAAACATGATGACATCTTGGGCGATCGTGTGCGACGTGTGGTATTTACCGGCTATGACCAGGGCTCAGGATGAGTCGGCCGTGGACTTCGCTAACAGGGTTAAAGCGGTGATAGCCAGGCGAGGGGGATTAGTCGATTTGCAATGGTGAGTCAAATCAAGATGTATACTTTTAAGTCGATCGTTTTGTCTAAAAGTCGGTCTGGGGAAGGGAAGGGGGTACCAAGAAACTTAATTACGAAGTTTCGTATCAAAGTTTCAAACAAAATTTGTTTCATGGTAAAAATTGCATGAAACTTTGATACGAAACTTCGTAATTAAGTTTCATGGCTCCCTGGTTCAAACACATACCACTTTCCACGCGGACGAAGCCGCATTGCGCCGCTATTTTAAAATATTGATTGAGGATTTTAGTAGATACACGCTGATTTCAGCATGAATGTGCCGGATCGTCCGGGGAAGTACTACCCTCTCATAGAAGATCGACGTAAGAGTAGTAGTATCCGTACTACTGCGTTTCGCTCGGTGAGTGAGAGCGCCGGAGGCCCGATTTCCCCCCTTTCCTCTTTTCTCACCTCCCTCATTCCTTTCCCCTAACCCTATTCCCAGCCGCCATAGTGGAGGCCACCATACCAGCAGTTTAAGACGATGGCTTTTGGTATAATGGCCGCCACTTCTGGATTCCACTGACTGCTTACCATCAGGCGGGGTGGAGTCACTTTGGTAGGCTATATTATATTAAAAAAAAGAGGAACCCGTGTAATAAAAGACCTCATTCCTTCTTTTTTATTTTTAAGGTTCCCCAAGAAGCATCCTTTAGTCAATCACTTTGTTACTTGTCTGTCTGTCTGTCACGAACTCCTAAGCCTTTGAAACAATCAAAGTTCAAAGTCAAAGTAATTAAAAGATATATATGGCAGTTCATGTTATTTATATTGACATTTCAGTCGGGAAAAAAATGGCTTTTTTTATAATATGATAATATAATATTTTCAAATTCAAATTCAAATTCAAATATTTATTTGCAACAACTACACACAACGCCATCTAGACCCAAAGTAAGCATATATTACAGGTTGTGTTATAGGTTCTAGAATGCGGTTATACATACTTAAATACATTTTTTTTTGTAAATACATACATATTATACATAGAAACACCCAGACCAATGCAAATAAACATGTTCACGCACACAAATATTTGCACTAAGCGGGAATCAAACCCGCGACCTCTGCGTGGTAGTCCATACACTGTACACAGAACCACTGAGGTAGTCAAATAGATACTTAATTTGTTTTTTTGTTATAGGGACGGCCAATTAAAACGGATGAAAGCTAAAAAGGAATGGCGAGAACTACAACAGGAAGAAATAAGCAAAAGAATGAAAAGTGAATAATACTGTGATCGTGTAATAACTGTGAATAATAACAGTGACAAATAATAGGAACGTTATTAGCTCCCATCACTAGGAGCCGAATGTGATTCGAAGTGCTGTACTGACATGGAATTAGTTTTAATAGTCGTGTAAATAGTAACTTTTTGCAATTGTATTTATTTAGTAATACTAATATTTAATACTTATAACGGATTTTAATGTATATTAGGTGTTATCAAACTATGAACATAATGTTCTAAAAGAATAATCTGTAATGAAATGCAAAGAAAAAAATGGACTTTAAAAAGCTAAAATTGCCCTTAAAAACTACGGAAATTTTATATGTATGACTTGAAGAATTTTGAATTTGAATCACACACATTCTATTTCAGAATATAAAGCGAAAAACTTTGTTTGTTTGAACGCGCTAATCTCGGAAACTACTATAACGACGGGAGTAGAGCAGTAACTTAACGCAGATGAAAACGAGCTTACTAGCTTTCCGCTGAGTCTAAGTCTTTGCTTACTGCTTTGCTTCCGTCGCCGGAAGCGTGATGTTACATAGACTATAACCTTCTTCAAGAACTGGGCTATCAAACGCAAAATACCATGTCTAACAATTCCTCTTTACAAATGCGTTTGCGGTTCTGTGACAATAAGGATGTTATACAGAGGTCCCGGGTTCAATCCCCGGTTCTAACCCGAATTAAATTGTGTGCAGTAAATGGCAAAAGCTCAGTATTACATGAGGTTCAACTTAGTTAAAATGTAGGTATTATTTAATATTTAAAAACAACGCTATTTAGGCCCAAAGCATATGTTATACTGTTATGGGCTCTACAATGTGGATAAACATTTAAATACTTTTTGTAAATACATACACAGTACATAGAAACACCCAGACCAATGCAAATAGTCATGTTCATACATACACACTAATTGTACCGAGCAGGCATCAAACACGCGATCTAAACTCAGTAGACCGTACACAGTACCGCCGAACCACAGGTAGATGTTACGCTTCTGCCTACCCTTTGTACCAAAATAGCGTGATACTGATATTTCTCCAAATACATTCGTATATAAACTTAATATTTACCAGTCAGTTAGGCGGTTTGGGAACTGCATTTAATACAAGGTAACGTTTCGCCCGTTACCTGGACGCCCTACGACACTCGGGGGACATTTTGTTTGACCAACGAAAACATTATAGAAATGAAAAGTATGCAGGCAAACCCAAGTGGCTAATATATGAAGTGGCAATGGACGCAGATAGCTCGCAGAACTGATGGCCGTTGGGGCAGCGACCACGAACTATACGCAGCGTGGGCAAACTCCTCACAAGGTGGACCTTTTAAGGGTGGGCAATGGGCAGCCGATGGATGAGGGCTCAAATATCGATTTGCGAAGGCCTATGTCTAACAGTGGACTTTTGTTGGTCAAAAAGAGAAGTCAGTATAATTTTATAGAAATGAATGAATGTAAGCAATATATTTTTCGATTGCTCAAAATGATTGGTACGAAATAAATGTTGTATTATTAATTATCGTTTTATTTTATAACCTTGACAACTGTATCAAGACAGTTACTCTTTATAAACTGTCAAAATGCTCTATTGTTCCGTAGTTAGTTTTTAAAGTCAAATGACGTACTTATTACGCAATAAATATGCAAAATACTCGCTTTTTCTGTATATTGATGGCGATGCTGTTATTTGAGCATATTTCTTTTATTTTTATCTTTAGAATCTTTTTCTTAGCTTTTGTTTACTATCTAAAACCTCCCTACACACGACTTTTTACAAGATTCTGCTCCCCTAGTACTAGAATAACAGAAAATACGTAGGTCAACAAACAAATAATTTTATTTCATAACAAACCTCTTGCAAGATTCTGCTACCCTAGTACTTTTATTTAAATTATAGCATCTGTATTTTAGTATTTGGTTATTTTCCAAAGAGTAGTTCAAGAATTATTGAAGTTATACTTCTTTTGGCGTGATTGGGAAAAATGATGAGAGTGAATTTTTACGATGCGCGCGCACACCGACAGAAAAAAGCAACACCCTGAAGTAAGTTGCGAACCTTTTACACCCTGAAGTCAGTTGCGAACCTTTGTGTGTCGTATCAGTACAAACTGTCGGTATTGCAAATTACAAATTATTACATTATTATCTAATAAATATTTTTTTTTGTTTTCTTTTATTTTAATTATATTTTATGATTTTTCATTATTGTTGCATGTTATTTATGTATACATGCGTTGTGTTATTATTTGGTATTTTTGGATTGTTACGCCAAAGAAGTATAACTTCTTACGTGCGTACATGAGTACATACACTCTTTTTTTATTTTATATCAATCTTTTACAAGATTCTGCTACCCTAGTACTTATTTTGACACTAGTGTAAATAATCATGACTAAGAAATAACATTATTTACAAACTACCCTACTTATTTTTAATACAATAATTTGTAGTAACCTCCTATGGTATTCTGCTGCTCTAGTACTAGGACAATATTAAAAGACCGTTATGAAATAAAATTATTTATGGTTATACTTTAAGAAAATAAATAAAAATCAACAAAACGTGTTAGAAATTGGTGTTAAAAAGTACTACCTCTTGTAAGAGGTTGTGAACTAAAATTATTTGCGAACTACCCACCCTTAATTTTGATAAAATTTGTAGCTACCTTTTGCGATTTTCTGCAACCCTAGTACTTTTATTTTATTACTAGCTTTCCGCGGTTCGAATTCACCCACAACTTTGCTTACTGCTCTGATCCCGCCGCCTATAGCGTGATATTACATAGCCTATAACCTTCCTCAAGAACTGGGCTATCAAACTCAAAAAGTATTATTTAAATCTGACTGGGAGTTCCGAAGATTAGCGCGTTCAAACAAACTTCCATTTTACATATCAGTATAGATTACTCTGTTATGTCAAGTAGTAGTTTGTAATATCTATAATTTCTGCTATGACGTAATTGTAAAACTTCTTATTCTTCTCCTTTTTTTGGCAACAGAGCCGACGATGTGTCAGCTATTTCTGCCAGCGTCAAGTTTAGAATAATATTCTTGTTGATGATATTAATGGTATATTACAATGATAAAATAGAAAAAATGTGGATGAAATTAAAGACAACCATCTTCCGTGAAAACAAAAGATGGATCAGTGGATGAAATTAAATGACATCCATCTTCCGTGAAAACAAAAGATGGAATCATTGTAAAACGTAATGAGCGTCTTCTAAAATGGCGCCCACGAGGTGACGGCACTGAAGTGTCATGTCTAGGCACCTGTCAAAGCGCTATCAATCAACCAAACAAAAGTGAACGATTGTATTGATTTTAAATTGTTAATTAATATTAATTTTTGAATTTTAAAGAATGGAAGACCTTTCACTTAAGTGGTGCCAACTGGTGGCGAAATTTCCTTAAACACCCTCATTGTCTAAATGGTGTTAGCAAATTAGCTGACAACGGTCATCCTGAACATTGTTGTCTCAGCGTGCGCGGAACCCTCACAAGGTTGACCGACGACCTGATAAAAGTAGCAACCGATGGATGAGGCTGGACATAGGCCTATAAGCCTATGTCCAGCAGTGGACCCCTTTCAGATTTCGTTGAGGTAATTAAAAAAACTGAATAACAATATCACATTTATTATATAATATTACATATCTCATACTTTATGTATTTATTAAAACTCGTCATTTTCGAACGGATGAAACTTGTGTCCATATGAACTGAAAAAAAAACATAATATAAACTTAAGATCACACGTTCTACCCGACATAGAAATCCTTATTAGATTACGTGTTAAGGACTTATACCAGGGGACCTACCATCTCTTATAGCAGTATTATTTTAATGTTACTTTGGGTTTTACCTTTTTCTTTTGTACCATTAAAAACAAGGATAGAGACAAAGTAAGATTATAATAAGATTAAGGTTGTGGTAGCTAGCGTTTGCTAGCATACCAACTCGCTACAGACACTATGATTGGCGTTCAGTATATTAGATTTGACCTTGAAATAGCCAATCACAGCGCAGTTACGTTTACGCACTATCCTGTCTTATAAAAGCGCGCAAAAAAAAATCCTTTGAAATGGGAATAGAGCATTCTTCTAATATGCTATAACGTCAAGAATTTAAAATACCTACAATTTTAAAAAGTTACAGCCATTGAAAGTTTAAACAATTTTCGTTTAAACAACAATTTTTTGTTTTTTTTTTAAAGATCGATCAAAATTAATAATAATTATAATATATAAGTGTATACTTACGCTGTCATAGGCACCAGTCTCCCATTGCAATCAAAACTGTCGATTAAAGCCATGTCTTCATGGGACAGTTTGAAGTCTAATACATCGAAGTTATCAGCAATTCGAGTCTTCGTTACAGACTTCGGTATAACGATGTTACCACGATCGATTTGATACCTAAAATAAATAACACAACACTTTCTAGACTCAAAGCATATGCACTGATATAAGTTCTCAATGTGGATATACATACTTAGATATTTATTGTAAACTAGCTGTGTCACACGGCTTCGCCCGCACGTAAAGTATGTTATGTTGTATCCCTCGGAAACAGATTTTCGGGATAATAAGTAGCCTATGTCCGTCTCCGGCACCGAGTCTATCTACATACCAATTTTCATCGAAATCGTTTTAGCACACACACACACACATACACAGTTACACACATTATAAACTTTTGCATTTATAATATTATTAGGAATACAAATTTTAATGTACATAATATGTACACTGAGCGGGAATCGAAACCACGACCCTTAATTTGATGGCTCTACTAAAGTTTTAGTGAAATTAAGGCTTCAATTATATGTACTTCAGCGATGTGAAAAAGCATCTTAAATTCTACATAGTAAAGGACACTGGATTAAATTTTAACGTAACTTTGACTCCAAGTTGCTTACCATCAGACAGAACGAAGTCACGTTGGTTTACTATATTCTAAAAGAGGGTAGTACTATGGTCGATCCTAACCATTAATACTAAAATGCTGGTAAAACATAGGTGTTATACCTTTCTGCCTACCCCTTCTGGGGATGGCGTGATGCTATATTATATAAGCTTACCTGATAAGCACTTGTGCTGGCGTTTTCCCAAGTCTTCCAGCAATAGCTTTGACCTTCGGATCCTCTAAAAGCTGAGGGTCATCAGGTTTAGCCCAAGGTCTGTCTGGAGACCCCAGGGGTGAATACGCAGTGATTGTGATGCCAAGTTTCTCGCAGAAAGTTTTCAATCGACTCTGGTTTAAATAGGGATGGCATTCGACCTGTAAGTGTAAGACCTGTAAGTCACGCCTGTCTTCTATTAATGAGGTAAGCAGAGATTATAGAACGCCATTTGCTGCGATCCAAACATACCTCTTTTGCCTAATCAACATTATAATCTTTTCATATGTATTTGTTACATTAAATTATATTTTTTTATTTATTAGAAAACTAGCTTACTGCTCTGCTCCTGTCGCCAGTAGCGTGATGTTACATAGTCTATAACCGTCCTCGAGAAATGGACTATCAAACGCAAAAAGAATTATTCAAATCCAACTGGTAGTTGCAGAGATTAGCGCGTACAAACAAACAAACACTTCTGCTTTATATAATAGTACTAGCTGACAGTCGATCAACATTACTTTATTTTTCAAAACAAAAGAATTTTCTAAAATAAACGTAGCCTAAGTTACTCTTTATTACATCAGCTACCTGCAAATAAAAGTCGCGTCAAAATCGGTCCAGCCATTTCAGAGATTAGCCGGAACAAACAGACAGACAGACAGACAAAAATTATATATATTCATATACATGTAGTAAAAAACGGTTATATCAATATTACAAACAGGCACTTCAATTTTATTATATGTATAGATAGATATACTAACTTGGTTAGTCACTGGCTTGATAGTAGCACTCTCTAACAGCCGTGTGATCTGCTTAGAGTTGAAGTTTGATATACCAATGCTGGAAAAATAAGATAACTGTGTGATGTTTACTAGAGTAAACATCAGCCAAAAGAAAAGCTACAGTCATTAAGGTTGGCAAACGGATTGATGACCGCAGTAAAGTGAGGGTAAGGGTGCATTTTTTTGCGAGCTAGTCGGAATAGGAGCAGACCGTGAATTGATCAATCACAAAATCTATTTCCACTGATATGGAGTGAAGATTTCGTGCACTGTGATTGGTCAATTCACCGCGTCAGTGGAAACGCACCCTAACACAAAAATAATTGGAAGATGCCTTTATATTCACCTCTCACTACATGACAATTTTTGTCATGTTACTTGTTAGTGTGATTTTATGTTAGTGATGTAGTTATTTTATGTTAGTGATGTAGTTATTTTATGTTAGTGATGTAGTTATTTTTTGTTAGTGATGTAGTTATCTTATGTTAGTGATGTAGTTATTTTATGTTAGTGATATAGTTATTTTATGTTAATGATGTAGTTATTTTATGTTAGTGATGTAGTTATTTTATGTTAGTAATATAGTTATTTTATGTTAGTGATATAGTTATTTTACGTTAGTGATATAGTTTCGCTTTAGCGGCAGCAGCTTTTTATATTCGCTTACCAAAGTGACACCATTCTGCCTGAGGTAAGCAGTCGTGTTATTATTATTAAAAAGCATCTTCCCAGTTTAACGTTCTAGCGGCTAACCGTACTGACTTCCTCATAGGAAGACTTACCTCTTCACCAGACCTTCAGCAACCAGTGGCTCCATAGCCTTCCAAGTATCGATGTAGTCTACATCAGAATACTGAATTTTCCCATTTTCATCAGCTGGGAAAAGTGAACCACCCTCCTGAAAATGAACCACTCTCTTTGTATGGTGTGTCCACACATAAACACGCGATATTAATGTAAACTGAATGAGGGTGTTTAGGAAAATATTCGTAACCAGGTGGCGCCACTTTGGTAAAAGATCTTCCATTTCGACAGCGCTATCAAAACAAATATTTTCAGTGTTCATTTCGGAAATTTTATGTTTAATTTACAAAATAGATAATTCACGTGCTTAAAGAACAAAAAAAATTGCTGAGAGGGTTTTCTAAAATGGCGACCACGAGGTGACAGCACCGATGCGTCAGGTCTAGCTGTCAAGCCCCTGATTGGCTCAATGTGACAGTTGAAGTGGCGCCAACTGGTGGCGAATATTTTCCTAAACATCTCATTGAATGCAATGGGAAACAACGTGGAAAAATGATATATAATATTTGTGATGAGTGTGCAAATGTGATAATGTACGGTCGCACCGTACAATTACTATCTCATTCTGTCTTTACTTTAGAAAGAGGATCGAAAGCTAGGGACAGAGCTAGATAAAGGATCTCTCTCTCTCTCTCTCTCTCTCTTTCTTCCTGCTATCTCTACTCCAAACACATAAAGAGAAGTTTGAATTAGTCGCCACGTTTGACAGTTAGTTCAAAATAATGTGTTAATTAGTATGCAGGAAATGTAATTACGTGTTACCTGATACTTTCTTTAGTATACGCTTAAAAATATGGAATGTAGAAAAAAGAGAGCGAGAGGGGAAGAGGGAAGCAAAAGAGAGTTAAAAAAAAAGTAGCAATAGCCAATGAGGGTTTTTTAAAATTGCGCCCGCGATGGTGGCAGCACTGAGGCGTCAGGTCCAGGCACCTGTCAAAGCGCTTTCAATCTTTAATAGATATAACCGTGGAACGATTCTATCGATTTCAAACTGTGAATTAATGATCTTTTATTTGAATTTTTGTGAATGGAAGACCTTTCACCTTAGTGGCGCCAACTGGTGGCGAAAATTATCCTAAAAATCCTACCCTTATATAGCAAAAAAAAAGAATTTGCTGTTATATTTTTGTAATAAAATTTCTTACCTTATAAGCCTGGGGCCAGTGAATAAGGTACAGGTCCAAATACTTAAGGTTCAGGTTGTTCAAGCTCTCCTGTAAAGCACCACGGACGAGGTCTGGCCGATGGAAAGTATTCCAAAGCTTCGAAGTGATGAACAGGTCTTCCCTATAGCATACATATTTAATTTTAATAATATACTAATTTTTATAAAAACTTTGATGACAAACAAGCATACGGTCTTCCTGATAGTAAGCGGCATGAATAAAATCGACCGCAGAAGTACTACTTATAGAATATTGATGGAAAGTATTAGTTCCCATACTAATGCGTCTCATCCAGTGAATGAGAGCACCACAGGCCTAATTAACCCCCATAGTCCATATCCTCCCTCATCCACTAATTGAAGTTATGTACAACTAGCGACCCGCCCCGGCTTCGCACAGGTGTTATGCTGATACTAAATATACTACAGAATGTCTTTTTACACAACGTTCACAGCTTTTTTGTCATTAGACAATACAAACATGTTTTCTTTAGAGGCCGGCGGCTTCCAGCCGATATATACCGCCCGCAACCGCTATGTCCCTGCATTACATTAGAAACCTCTAAAATTACCAGTGTTTCTCTACTATATTTTGCACGTATTATACATATAAACCATCCTCTTGAATCACTCTATCTATTAAAAAAAACCGCATCGAAATCCGTTGCGTAGTTTTAAAGATCTAAGCATACAGGGACAGACAGCAAGATTAGAAGTGTCTTTGTTTTATACTATGTAGTGATAGTGATACAACTAGGACAGCTATTAAAAACATTTTTACTTAACCATATAGACACAGATTGGAACAAGCTGCCTGAAAAGATGCTGAATTGTCAGAACAGCCTTGACAAGTTCTCCAGGCCCAATTTCTCCCCTTGCCCCTAACCCACTCCCTTTACTTTAGCTTTGCAGAGTCCTTGGCATTCCTCTTGCAGTGCTAGGGATTATGAGTCGTCCATGAGCGACAGTTAACACTTATCATCACGTGGGCTGTTTGTTCGTCTGCCACTATCAGCTATTAAAAAAAAGAGAGAAACACGCATCAGCTTATCAAGCTGCTAGTGTTTAATAATGCGTACCTATATAGGTTACGGTTACCACTTACCATCAGGAAATATGTTTAAAATGTTTAAAAAATAATGGTATATATCAGGTAATATTTTTGAAAGACTCATACATAGCTGGCAGAAAGATATGAGAAATGAAAAAGGAAAAGGAACTGAATATCCAAAGGGACTGAATATGCTGCTTACCTCTTAACGGTGCCATCAGAGATTTTGTCAGCGATAGCGGTTCCAACCTCTTTCTCATTGCCATACACAAAAGCACAGTCAATGTGACGGTAGCCTATGTCTATGGCATCCTTCACTGCTTGAGTCACTTCACCCGGCTTTGACTGCGGACAAAATAATCATTTAATAATCATGACAATTTTATAGAGAAGGGATAGGCAGAGTGTGTAACATTCATTTTGTACCTCGTCAAGTAACAGAATTACCATTGTTATCAAATGGGCACAACAATTTCTCAAAAGAAAAATTCAAGATCTTTATCCAACTTGGGGACAACATCACGCTACTAGCAACGGGATCAATGCATTAGCCGACTGCACTGTGGGAGACTAGGTTAATATAATATTAAGCATACCTAGTGGTCTAGACAGCACTGTGTAGTTGTTGTTATTATTATTTTGGCAGCTTATTTATTTGCAAATGGTAGAAGATATGAAAGGAGTGGTATAATACTCGGATAAGATAATACAATAATAATAATAATAAAATACTACTATAATATCATTTAAAGATAAAATTGCATGGTTTTTTAGATAAATAATACATACATACATCATAGCATCACTCCTTTTATGCTCGACGGGGTAGGCAGAGGTGTTTGACCTCCCACTTATTAATATATCTGCTATTGTGTTATTATTACTTGATAGACTTTTTGTCTGTATCAAATAAAAGTATTTTTTTCTTTCTTTCTTTTGTAAATTTTAGAGCTCTTAAAAATGAATCATTATCATACTAGCGTATAATAATTTCACTGTACGGACCGGCTTCATATAGAGAAGCTTGAGCAACACAAGTCATCGCAGTGTAAGAAAGGGATAAAGGAGAAAAAGGGAGATTAGCAGCATTAGACAGAGGCAAAAATATTAATATCCACACTATGGGAATTAATACTTTAACAGGTTACTAGCGGATGTCATGTCGTTTGACCCGCATGGTTATGCTTCTGTGGGAGTACAAGAATAAAATATAGTCTATGTTACTCAGTGATAATGTAGCTTTCTAATGGTAAGAGAATTTTTGAAATCGCTTTAGTAGTTTTTGAGTTTATTCGTTGCATATAAATACATAAATCTTTCCTCTTTTTAATATTAGTAAGAACTATAGATTTATGAGAGGTAGACTCATTCATGCTGTAACCAGAGCCTTTGTAAGTTATTGAATGGGGCGTACTATACTAGCCCCTCTAATCTCACTAACTCTCTCACTAATATGCATGTATCATTCTCTAAAAGACAGTAAACCGTATTATAATTCGTTGCGCAAAAGAAGTTAGCGGAGCAATAGACGGACGGAAGAAAACGACGAAACAAGAAAACATGGTCTTTGTTCTAAAGAGTTGAGTTATGAGATTACATACCTTCCATGTACCAATTCCTAAGATTGGGCATTCGTGATCGTTATAAAACTTAACTAAAGGCACTTTTGAAGACATTTTCACAAGTAAAACAAATACGTTAGTTGTTGCAGTAATTTGACAAGCCGGCTGCCAAAATCATATGAGTATACACATATAGTGGTGGCCAAAATGAAAATGCCGCTGGCATGCAATCATTTTTTGCAACGTGACATTGACATTGACAGAATTGGGTTGCAAACTTAATACCTTTACAAACTAAGAAAAAGAAAGAAAGAAAAGAAAGAAAAACATTTATTTGTTCTCAACAAGTTAGCTTACAAAACATATCAACAATACATTGTAATAAATAAAAATAAAAGTAACAAACTTAGTGAGATACAAAATGGCCCTAACTCAGCTTTGTGCCACTTTGCAAACACAAAGCAGCGCTGTTATTCTGTTAGAGCCAAGATGGATGGTATTCTGTTAAGACAAGACCACGAATTGATCAAAGAATACCCTGACGTAGATAACAATCGTAGATACAATTTGTGTAGATTAAAACAAAATACTTAAAATAAATAAGTAAATATAATAATGTTCTTATAAAATGTTTAAATATATAAATCTGTAATATAATTATAATAATATAGTTATTATTTAAATAGTAATATAATCTAACAATAATTTGTTTCATATAATAAAATAAAACGGAACGGAGCGCAAACTTTCCTATTGGCTGTGACAGCTGACAATACCACACCCATTAGCCAATAGAAAAGATCAAGAGAAGGCGCGGGATTTAAAAATAATACAAGTGACGCTTTGATGAAGTTTGGTGTAGTGAAACAATGTGAAAGGTTGAAAAACTTAAATGAAAACTTAAACTTAAAAACTTATAGTTTTGTTGAATGAGAGAGTTAGTAGTCACTAGTAGCGTGATGTTACATAGCCTTTAACCTTCCTCAGGAACTGGTCCGACTGGTAGTTCCAGAGATTTACGCGTTCAAACTCTTCCACTTTTTAGAATAGTTTATATGAGAGGGTAGTACCGACATCCCCGGTAGATTCGGTCCATTCATGACTCTACTACCGTATGACAATGATGAAATGATAATAATGAAAAGTGGACCACGAACACAATGTTTTGCTCGTGGTCCAAATAGGTGAACCGATGAGGTGTACCACGAACCACAACCAACAAGGAATCCTATCAATAATAATTGGTAGCTGGGGTGGGAGAAAAAGAACCTACACAAGAGCAGAATAAGCCAGTATAGGAACCTACTTGTTAGCCAAGTCGTTATAAAAAAGAACGTAGACAAAAATAATATTAATTATAACAAAATATTATAATAAAAGCTAATTACTTAATCTTAAAATAACAACAATTTCCATAATTGTTTAATTACCTAATAATTACAAAAATAGGTATTAAAAATAACTATTATCACTGTAAACGATTCGTTCACACGTTTTTTTAAGTAGGTAAATAGGTATAATAATTATTATTGATAAAAAGTAAAAAATCCTGGGGTTGCCAGTTTCACTTTTTGCAAGCTTGAGAATTCGCATTGTGATAATTTCTAATCTTAATTGCATATGTAAATGTGGACACCACCTTCACGGTTATTTTAACATACTAAGATTAAATTTAGTTTTTATCATAACGTAATTTAGTCTTTAAATAGGTATTTAGTGTACAGGTACCTACTCGTTTTACTTTTTAAAAACCCATTGGCGAATTTAGAGTAGGTAGTTTTTGAGGGAAGGGGGAGGCGGGCAGTCCAACAGCCAAATGGTGGAAGCGACGGGGAGAGGGGTGGTCCAGCCGTGTAAGATTTTCGGCTGATATGACGATAATGACCTAAGGAAGCCACACAAGGCTCTGGACCCCAACAACGTGGGGTGGGCACCAAACTATTTTGGGATGCCATATAAATCACGCAACGGATTCTGATATTGTTTCAATACCTATTGGAGCATTTAGCCTTCAGATTTATCTGTAATGCGTGCAGAATATAGTACCTACCTACATAGAGTAAAATAAGAATTTCAACGATTTGTAATAATGTCGTATAATATATAAAAGTAGGTACAGTTACAGGTAGGAAGCAGTGCCGCTAGTTTATATAATATATAAATAACACATAGTTTAAACAAGCAAAATATATTATCAAAATACAAAAAGCCCGTCTGCCTAAAATATAGGTAGGTACTTTTTTCTCGCTGACGCTACATTGAAATATTATGTACTCTAATAATACGAATCGAATGACACCTCAATAAGTTAAAATCCTTAAAGCCATTGTGGCTGTAGAGCGTGCCAAAGAAATAGACTTACAAACACATATACCTACATACATACGCTCCAAAAACATTACCCTCCGTGACTTCGGCAGTCGGGCAAAAACGTTAACTTTAAGTCATTTTAAATGATTATAGAATTAAGTACTGACACGTACCTCATAAATATTATTCAATATACGATTTTTCACATAATATAAATACTTAAGGTGGTTCCGACGAAATTTCGCCGAAATCCGCGACTTTCATCTCGTTATTTAGTAGATTTTAATGCTATTTATTCATTTTGTTTTTTGCCTACAATATACTTTGATTCATGAATTTTAGAATAGTAGAAGAATTATTTACAATAATTGATTATATAACTTATACTAACGATATTAAAACAACGTGATTTCACTTATATCGAAATATTACTTTGTAATTACTATAGTTATAAATATAAAAGTTATATTGAATCAACCGGAATAAACCAAATGTCAACTCTATAGATTTATTTCATTTATTAGGATAATGTTTCAATAGTTATTGATAATTTGGCTGAATCAGCGTCGCAGGGGCTCTGCGCGGGCGACGGGAGGCAGAGCGGCAGAGCGGCGCAAGCCCTTCTGACGGACGGACGTATGCGGTTTTTTAAAAATTATTTACGTAATTCAATAATTGCAAATAAATAATATCAAAAAAAAATATTGTGTGGATAGATTTAGTGTTGCAAATAAATTAGATTAGTTATTTAGATTTTTTTAGTGTATTAAATACATAGGTATTTACCTACATTTATTATTATTTTTCATCAAAATGACTAAAATTTCACGACTGAAACAAATACAAATGCAAAAGATTTTCAACACATGAATATCCTGTAAGTAGGTGTATACCTACCTTCATATTTTTAGTAAAATACCTTCTTTGAGATACTTACCTAGGATATCCTTTAATTATGTTTAGTTTCACGTAAACTAGGTAGCAGGTGGTGAGCCTATTGTCGCTCATGATAAGATCAAGGCAACACCGGGCCTCAAGAATCAGTAAATTTCTGCTGTTATATACCCTAGGGATATGAATATGAGCTTGCTACAATATTGTCTATGTCTACTATCATTTCGAACTAGGTGTGTGGTAGGTTGGCACATGAGTAAAATATCTAACTTGGATATTTACTCATGTGGCAAGGGCGCTTTCCGATTCCGACCGACATGTACGAGGTGCTTCGGTCGGAACACTAACGTCGGCGTCGGTCGTACAACTAGCATAGAACTCAAATTACAATGATTATACGTGACATGCGTCGGTTTGCGACCTAGTTAGGTACCTACACAAAACAACCATACACGCTGCTGTTAGGTACCTAACTATCTACGTTATCTTGCACGAGCATAAATACCTATACATTCTATATATACATACGGTGTGTACTTGAATATTCTATCGGTAAGTAATGCCGATAAAATATTCAAGTATTTACCTCGTTAGATTTTTTTTCATGAGCTGATAAAATCAGTGATAAGATACTAGGCTAAAGTAAATACCTACCCTTCTACTTTCAATGCATCTTATTTTGATTTATTTATTTGATTGCAAGAAAGGCAGAAAAAAAAGGCTTTACAAAACGTCTTAGTCTCTAAACAAACTAAAATATTTGAAGACTGTGAAATTATCACAATTAGGTAAATTAAAAATCCTACTCTCTGTTCCTTTATTATCGTACTATATGAATTTTTAATCCTAAAATTAAATAATATATTGTTGAGTGCCTACTGGATATAACAAAACTAATACCATATTTTTCGAGTGATAGGTGTATGTAGAAAGTAATAGACCCGGCACGGTGGCACAGTATAAAGAATTCTACTCTTTTTTGTACAGTCTTTACCTAACTAGGTAAAGGCAAAAGAATTATGTTTTAGCACTCTATGTATGTATGTATGTATCTTTATTATATTATATTATATATACACTTATTGTAAAATGTTTGTATGCCTTGTATGTAGGCAAAACATAGCGCACTATTTTTATGATCTCAAGACCTTTGTTATGTACCTATGTTAACAAATAAAATTTCTGATTTCTGATTATAAGTGTATGTACTGTAAAACTACCCCGTGACGTCGTCCGCATGGATCCGTTACTTAGCGATAATATTACATTAGTTCTACTTTACCGATTTTGCATTATATTATACATTTACAATACTGCAATATGTACGTACATACATATATATGTATGTACACATATATTTGTATGTACATATTGCAGTAATCTATACTTATAATGAATCTCTAGCGAGGTAATTTTCACGGTATATCCAAATCACTCAAACTGTGGGTACAATGCGTCTACTTTGGAAATTGTTCGTGTTATTTATTTTGCTAAGGGTACATGATATTGTGTACCTTACGTACGGGCACTTACTAGAAGATAATCAACATAGAAATGATGACGCTTTGTTTAAAGCATGTGTAACTGAAAATCCTTATCAGCTCCATCATTTGAATTCAGTTTTGCTGGTGTATGGTGCTGTTTCAAATTCAGTGCAGTGGTGGCCATACAGAGTAAAGATACTGTGGGAGAAAAAAGGAAATAAAGAGGACCGAGGAGGTAACTATGCCTTACATTTTACGTCGTTATGTACATGTTAAATGCACATCTCCAGCCAAACCGTCCCGCTTATTCTAAAAGATCTACTTCCGTAAAATGTTTGCTGGCTATACAATATACAGAACGATTTACTGAAGTTATACCCAGATGAACCGAAAATAAATAAGGAAAATGAAAATATGTTAATTCATATAGGTTAATTAAATTAACACTTATGAACGTCAAAATTTACAAAATGTCAGCAAATTAACCTACAACCTGTTCGCTGACGAATGGGAAAAGGATGAATTTACTATGGCAAACTGTAAAGCGCTAAAAGCAGTGGACCAGATATCAGACAACACCAACTCATGAGTGGCTATCACAGTCCTACTATTTTGTGTTCATTTTCGGCAGACTGTGCCTGTTATTCCTACCTCGTGGACTAAGGCTGATGAAATTAAATAGTGTTTAGGAGGTCCACAGTCTGTAGCACTTCAAAATTGTTTTGCATTTAATAGGCTCCAAGCCTATACACTCCGCAAGATTTGCCATTTCATACAATATACAAGTACAATGTATAGTAGACAATGCACAAGTGTAGTCTGATTTGTTACTCGAGTTTGGTAGCGGTACGTATCTACAGAACCAAGAAAAAGTTGTCTTGCACAAAACCTTACGCAGTGGAGTTAGAAAGTTATGAAAACTCTTGGCTTTTGTAAGAGCTAATTTTGAACACTTAACAATCAGACGGGCATAAATAAAGATTGAATTTTTCAGTATTGTTTTAAAAAGTCATGTACTAGTACTATTGATACAGTTATTTTATTCATACTGGTCTACCAACGTGACTCTGCCTGGATAATTTAAAGAAAAGACATTTTGCTGGGGTAATGTTTCAAACGTTACCCCAGCAAAATCTGTTCTTTTCCGAATAACTTTAAAACTATAATGCAAACAAATTTTGCTATAGGCAAACAAATTACTCCTTACGACGCACTAATTATCTGTTGTACTCTCACCTCTTATAAGCACATTTTTATCAATATTTTGCTGAGGTAACGCACTCCTCTGCTATTTTAATAGAAATTGTCTCAAACTGCTAGCATAGCGGCTTCATGATACTAGCGACACTATTGCAAATAGTAAAAATATAAATGAAGATGAGGTACGCATACGTGCACACACACAAACTTTCGCATTTATAATATTAATAGGATGTTAATACATTTTTTAAGTCAAAATGTTTTAGTTTGTTCATGTACAATAAACCTATATATATATACATATATATATATATATATATATATATATAACTATAACTAAATAAGTATAAACTCGGCAGGGTTACTAAACTAAAGTGTACTAGTATTAGTTAAAGAATACATATCATGTCAATTATAGGAATTTATCACAATGGTGTATTGTCATTGGGACTTAATTTTTAAGCGACTTCAAAAAATATTAATATTATATATATTATTAAATATTTTTTTGTATTCAATAATTCATAAAAATCGTTTTAAACGGCTTTTTTGATCAGGTAATACATTTCACAGCAGCTGGGTTTTGAGTTTATTGTTTTAACCCACAGTAGTTATTTTTATTTCTACTACATATTTAACAAACGTCATGATTCTAAACACTTATCTTTGCTTTCGCTACTATATAAATAATAAATATATAAATAATATATACTAAAAAATATACATACTTACTAAACGAAATAATAAAAGATACTAAAAAAATAATTCATTATTGGCGCGTCTATCAGATTTTAGCTCTGCGGTTTCGGACAAGTAAGGTCATTGTCTTATAGTTGTGCTACTGCTACTTGCCGCTAGAGGGCGAACTCGCACGCAATGTTTTTTTCGGGTGAGGCGCGGGGTGGTGAGGAAGCGAAACGCTCAAGGTCATATATGACGGAACGCCCTTAACTAAAGATATTATGTTAAAATATTTGACTATGTAAAATTAATCAAAGAACATTTTTATATGACATTAATACTATAATATTAATAAATAATAAGCCTGAATTTTAAACTTCGTCAGTTTTGAGCATTCAAAGTTTTTGCAAAATGAACCCCAAAACAAGGTAAAAAGGATGAAAACTCGTCAGTTTTGAAGTTAGATCGAAAACTCACTATTTTACTATCGACTAGCTGACCCGGCGAACTTCGTTCCGCATAACAGTCGATCAACTTTACTTTATTTTTCTAAAATAAAAGATTTTTCTAAAATAAACGTAGCCTAAGTTACTCCTTAATACATCAGGTACCAATAAAAGTCCCGTCAAATCGGTCCAGCCATTTCAGAGATTAGCCGGAACAAACAAAATTTTTACAATATTTTATTTTGGTGTATGTACCGTAAATATATTCATATACATGTAGTAAAAAACAGTTATTTAAATATTAAAAACAGACACTCCAATTTTATAATATGTATAGATTTGTAGGTACTGCAATGTAGGTACATTCATTTTATTTAGTCAAGTATTAATTTTTATTAATTTTAATTTTTGCAAAATGATGACAAAATTCATAATAACATTTGTAAATAATATAGAAATTAATAGATAGTATTTTATGGTATGGTATGGTGGTATGGTATTTTACTTTAATTGAAATAAATATGTTACCTTCCAAGTCCCAATGCCGAGAGCGGGAATAGAACGGCCATTGTTGAAAATTATTGTAGGAACACGCGCCATTTTGATACAACCGAACGGCAAGTCACAGCTACACAAAGTGAAGTTTGTTATTTGTTCAAAGAGGTTATCATACGAATAATCCACTTGTAATTCTAATCTAAAGTGACCATACGTTTCATTTTGGGCTGGACGGTCCCGGTTTCAAACTGCCCGTGTATGCTCGGTTATCCCTAGCAAGGGCATAGCACGTCGTGCTCTATGCATGCTTTGCACAGAGGACTGTCGGTAATGCCTAAAACATATAGGTGTTTATTAAGAGGGCAGTGACCTGTGATAGTGCCCGCCATTATGCGCAAGTCATCCCTTCTTAGGTTGATTAAGTGTGTGGGTATTTACTTAGCTTTGGCGACGGTCGTGGCAGAACTTCTTTCGACTGTCTACAGTCTGCCACAACCGACGTCAAGTTCTGCCACAACCGACTGTCTACAGTCGTTGGAACTTGCCCACTGCATCCGGTGTTGTTCTCGGGCCCATTCTTTTATCCACGAGCGGCGTTGACTCGCGGTGATAAGTAACATTGGTTCGGGTTGTTTATAGATATTGTAATAAACGTAATAAACGTTTCTAGCGCTATTCCATATCTTCTCAATTGCACGGGAAACGTACCTTCCATCTTTGATAAATTAAATGGTCACATTATTTTAAGCTAACAAGATATACTAAACATATTATATAAATATTATCGTCATTCTGATAGGTAATATGACGAATAACTATGATACCGAGTTTTTACTGCTAACGATAAACGTATTTATGTGAAGAAGTTTTGTGTATAAGTACAGAGTAGTTCTTTGTATAATTTAGAACTCTGTTTGTAGCGGTTTCTTTTTTTCCTCTAAATAACTGCTTCTGTTCTGATGGTGCAACGGACGACACGCAGTGGTATCGGAGCGATAAGCGATAAGCGATAAAGCGATATGTACTAACTACCTATAGATTTTTTGATTGATTAGTACCTAAGTACTTTCATTATAACTAAGATGGATGTCCTGCATAATTATGGTCTGTCTAATTCCAGTCTTGTCTGTTTTTTGTTTAGCCCCCTAATACCTAGGTTTCGCTAGGGCAACAGACACGCACAGGAGTGTCGGTCTTCCAGAGGCCCAATTACTTTCTTGTTCCTCTTCCTTTACCTCTCTGATTCCTTTCTCCATATACAACGGGTTAATAACGGCATGATTGAATTTTTAAGCATTAATGTTTCGGCAAAACAGCCATCTCTAAGGTTACCACTTACCATCAGGAGCGCCGTATGCTTGTTTGCCTTTGGCCACCATAGTTTTTAAAAACTTCAATGTTATATTTTATACAGCGCTCTATCGACAACAAACGGCTTTTACCCAGTAATTCGTGATCACTGTTTGTCTCGCTCCCACTCAACTATGCCGTTCATCTTTCTTACTCGCTCACACACACACAAATAGATATCATAATAAACATTCTCAAACAAAATATTTTACAAGTCTGCAGCGATACGAATTTTAATAGGTTATTAAAAGTGTTTTAACAGAGAAAAATTCTTTTTGTTTTCACGAAAGATGGTTATCTTTTAATTTCATTCTAATATTTCTAATAATAACATTGTAAATAAGTTTAAAATCATCAATGAGAAGAATAATTTACACTTGAGACTGGCAAAATAGCACAACAACAAGGCTCAGTTGCCATATTAAAAGTAGAAGTAGAAAAGCGCTTCAGGAGTTTATGACAGTAAGTATTTATTACTATATAAACAATATTATTACTTATGAATCTCAACTTAAATAAAAAGAAATTGTGAGTGGGCATTGCCCATCCCAGAATATTCTGGTGTCCACCCCAGGATATTGTGTCAGGTTCATTATCTTCAAGCTGAAAGATGTCCACGGTTAAACGGCCCGTCCGCATTCTCCGTCATTATATCAGCCAAAAGATGTCTACACTAGACGCTTGCCCCGTCATCTTAAATTACCAGAAACTATAGATACGCCAATACAAGGTCATCAACGTCGTCAACAAGTAAGTAAGTACTTACTGATAACGAATCTAAGCCGGCCTAAACTAAACGTCTTAACAGTGCATTAAAACTTTCGTTGGGCTGTTAGTCATGCGTATGGCCAGCTCTATAATTTTCTATACAAACTATATCTCATTCGAAGAAAAAACTAATCACGAAAAACTAACTATTCAGTATGAGGACACAACAATTCATGAGACTGATCACACAAAATTTTTAGGTATTTGGATAGACAGGAATTTGAACTGGAAAACGCATATAGAAAATGTATGCAAAAAACTCAGTCAATACTCATATGCTCTATATAACCTAAGAAAAGTAGCAAACCAGGAAACATTACTAACAGCATACCATGGACACGTCTCATCTATTTTACGGTATGGGCTTGTATTTTGGGGGATTTCGTCAGATAGAGAACGAGCATTCAAGGCGCAAAACAAATGTGTAAGAGCGATATGTGGTATACCTTGCACGGAAAGCTGTAAACAACATTTCTTAAAGCTTAAATTACTTACACTTCCTTGTCTCTACCTGTATGAAGTAGCCACTTATGTTAAAGAGAACATACATTCATTTAAACATCTAAAAAGCGCACGACATAAAAACAAAATATGCACTAAACAACACAAAAAAGCATTATTTGACAAAAATCTCCTAAGTATGGCACCCAAAATCTACAACTACTTACCAAATAGAATCAGAGATCTAAGCAATGTACACGAATTTAAAAGATGTCTAAAATCATTTTTAATAAATAAATTCTATTACAAAATTAACGCTTACTTGAATGATCAATGCGACACCCAATAAAACCGATTTTGATCACTAGCTATTCTCTCATAATTAAGTATCCTACCACTATGACATTACTATACGTAGGTACATAAATTAATATGACATAGATAAATAAAATATTTTAATGACATCGTATTTAAATTTGATAATACATAATTAATATTATATACTTATCCATAGTTAACCATTGACATTAAAACAAAACTTAATATTTACATACCTCTTAAAATTTTTATTATTCTTATTATTAAGTAATTATTCGATCAAAAAATTTATGTGAATTAAAAACCTGCATGCTTAATGTACCTACTGAAACATTATATTCTAAATCTAATTTGTACGCTTCAATGCAAAACATAGTTGGACATTATTGTATTGTAACATCGTTGTATACCTGTGTTTACAAATAAACATTTTCATTTTCATTTTCATTTATAAATATTGGATCCGCGTGACGAGTTCTTGGCCTTTCAGCGATTCTAATGAACTCGCGTGGCGAGTCTTTAGCAACAAAAGGGAATAGCAGCACTAATTAAACGCTTTAATTCAGCGGTGTAAAACGCGTTCCAATTTTAGAAACTTTGAGGAAACTTGTTATTTAGCATAATTTACGGATTAAAACATGTTTTTCAGACTTCGATGTTATCAATGTAATATATATGTACCTAAGTACATATATTTAATCTAAAATAAATGTTTTTATACATTTGTATTAAAATACAATTACATTTAAAGAAATAGAATAATTAATCAGATATAGCAACTATACTAGCGTTTTTTTTTTTTTTTCAATTTAGATTCAACACGTATTTGAAGCGGAGGAAAAAGCACCTCACAAAGCCGCCATAATGGAGGCCACCATACCAGTTAGAGACGATGGCTTTTGTAATGGTGGTTCACTCTTGGATCTTTTACAATTAGGCAGAATGTAGTTATTTTTGAGGCTAATATAAAAAAGTCTAAAAAGAAAAAAAATATGGCAACTAGTATACCGTGCCGAATCTATGATACGGTACTTCCCCCATCGATTGGGGTCAGTCAACCTGAGCGTCTACTACTTTAAAATTTAAATCTTTATTCTATCTCACTTACACATATATATCTATCTCACTCGTATATCACAGATAAGTGTTTATCATAAAGTTATTATGATAGACATAGTTTATGACTGGAATAACACTGCGAATAACACAAAAGTGAAATAAAGTCTTTTATTATTTTAACATTAATTTAAGGTGACATCGTCTTCAGTCTAAATTTAAGCCCTATGGGAAAGTGTATAAGTATCACAAAAGGTAAGTACATAAGATAAAAAATAATCATTGTTCACTACTTTATTATCAACTACTAATTAACGTAAACATGATTGCAATAGTGTCGTATTGCATCATTCAGATTTCCAAGGGCAATTCAGAAACTTTGAAAATTACTGAAAAATCCTATTATTATTATAAATGCAAAAGTTTGTGTGTATGTGTGTGTTTATTACCACTCAGCACCTAAACGGCTGAACCAATTTCGATGAATATTGCTATGTGGATAGATTCGGTGGCGGAGACGGACATAAGGTACTTTTTATCCTGTAAATAGGTCTGGTACCCGAGAGTTACAACAAAACATATTATACGCGAGTGCGAAGCCGTGGGGCGCAGCTACTCATAGTATGTTAATAAGTAATAAAATATAGCCTAAGTTACGCGTCCTATTTTTAGCTTTCTGTTGGCGTTTAGCGGCTAATCTTAGAATATTTGTTATTATTCACACTTACTTTATTCCATCATTAGCTTATAGTTAATCAGTTACATCAAGACTGGCCTGTTGGTCTAGTGGTTAGTGACCCTGACTGCTAAGCCGGAGGTCGTGGGTTCGATTCCCACCTAGGACAAACCTTTGTGTGATGAGCATGATTGTTTGTTCTGTGTCTGGGTGTAATTTATCTATAATATGTATGTATATACAAAAAAAAAATGTATTTAAGTAGTAGGTATATCAGTTGTTTAGTACCCTTATCACAAGCAAATATAATTGCTTAATTTGGGGCTAAATGGCGCTGTGTGAATGTGGTAGAATATTATTATTATTATTATTATTATCAATGATGTAGGCGTTTAAGTTAATTTTATTCTAATTGTGATAACTTAACATTTAACAAAGATTGTCGTTACTACTGTATACTATAAGATAATGATGAAATAAAGTAAGTGTGAATAATAACAAATATCCTAAGATTAGCCGCTAAACGGCAACATATTCCCCCCCGCTGAAAGGCCCAACTTTCAGAGAAATGCATCAGAAGGATGCAAGGGGCACAACCTGACCAATGGTTGTGCCCCTTGCATCCTTCTGATGCATTACATCGATGTATAATAATAACAAATATTCTAAGATTAGCCGCTAAACGGCAACACTTTCTATGGTGATTTTTTTCTTTATTTGTTTAGATTCTAATTAGTTTAGATTATTTCTCCACTAACTTCTAAACCACGCGACCGATTTTGATACGGTTTACACTATCGCTAAGAATTTTATTGGGAAGATTTATATACGGTAAAAAATAGCCTATATCCGTCTCTGGTACCGAATCTATCTACCAATTTTGACGTCCACTGTTGGATATAGGCCTCTCCCAAATTTCGCCATCTTAAACGGTCGTAAGTCCTCAGCCAACGGTTGCCCGCCACCTTGTCGTTGGTCCACCTTGTCAGGAGTCTGCCCACGTTGCATCTTAACCTTTCTGTAGGTACCAACAGCCATCAGTTCTGCGAGGTATGTGTCCTGCCCATTCCTACTTTAGAAAAGAACTGCTAGGCCTATACCAGTCACTTTGGTTTCCTGCGGAGTTCTATGTTTTATACAATCGCGCATAGTCTGCTACATCACCCTCTGCTGAGTGACTTTAAGCCTTCTTTGATGATGACTTTCAGCAGAACATGACAATTTTATCTTTACAGATTTGGAGCAGTTCTCACCATCACTAGAAGACTACCAACCCTTACATTGAAATGAATACACGATACAAGAAGCGAGCAGGTACGTCGGGCATCAGCGGACAGCTGTACGAAACTAAACTTATTAGTTTGATACTGTTTGTGTTTTGTTTATTGAGAGACACTAAAAAGACTCTCGTTATTATATGTAAAGTTAGTAAACATTATGCCGTTCCGTGCGTATATGATCTCACACAAGCAAATAAGGATAAAAACATTATAGTTATAACAAACAACGAGTTTCTTGTCTAGAATTGTTTGTTATAACTATAATGTACAATATTATTTTGAATCTATGGTCGAAATACTTGATCAAAAACATAGCTTAAATGATTTTAGCGCTGACACAAAGCAAGATATAATAGAATCAACTGAAGTTATATTTCAGGGCGAAGAAGTTAGTTTAAGTGTGCTCTTAGATGATAGTGCTGCATCGATGATAAAAAGAGCCGTGTTGAATAAAATCCTTAGTAATGAAACAATCATCATAAGTAAACTTTACAGCAACGCTAGTTATGAAAAGATAAAAGATCTGTACATTGACAGAACTATATGTAAGGTATTTAAAATACCCTCGAAGAAGCAACGTAGAACTGAGAAAGCTGTGAAAACATTTAAGGACATCAACGACAAGGCTGTGCTTGTGTTAGGTTAGGTTAGACGCGGGAATGGGCAAGTCGACGCTACTAACACACCTGTCGTTCAAAACTAAGCCAATTCACAAAGACGTATGGATTATAAGAATAAACTTGTTAGATTATACAAAAGAGTTCAAGAAATGGCAGGACAATCAAATAATGATGGATACCTTAGAAACTGTAAAATTCATGTGCCAAGTTGTAATAGACAACTACGAGTTAAAAATAAGGCTAGAAGAAGCAAATGGTAAAGTGTACTTACGTGACAACGCCACTGACGATCAGTGGTCTATGTTTGTAATAAGTATATTTTTAAGAAAAGAAAGAAAGAAAGAAAACGTTTATTTGGTACATAACACGAGACATAATAATTAACAATTATAGTTATAGACAGGACAAGTAACAAGATACAAATAAAAAGCAGTCTCATGACTGTACCAAATAGGCACCATTTCAGCATAATGCCGAGCACGGGTGCACGGCGCTGGTTTTCAAATATAGTTATACTTTTATAATGAAAAACAAATCATATTTTTATTCGATGGATACGAAAAAACTTGTCCGGATTATAAACAGACGGTTGTCTGACTTATTGGTGTCGTCAAGAACTTTCCACGGGATCACAAAACATGGTTGACGAGTAGACCGTACAGTTAAATATTACCGGATATAAGGAGAGTTATACACTCGCCATACGAGCTAGTGATTTTAAGGTACTCTGAGCAGGCGACGTATTTAAACAAGTTGTGGCGAGACAAACTAAGACAGGAGAAACTCAACACCGAGCTGGACATCATTAGATCTCTTAAAGAGTTGTCCCAAGTCAATAAACTTCAATACGTCGACAAATATTTCTCTGATGAGTTCGTTGTGTTTTTCCTTCACTTATACGATTATTCACTTGCTCATCTTCTCAATGAATCAAAGTTAAAATCAAGCTTAGAAAAGCTAAAGGATATGAATATTAAGAGTTACGAAGATAACCCGGAACTGGCTCTTGGCACTCCATTACTTTTACATTTAGTAGGTACCTAATCATATAGTCAATTTGATTTTTACTTATAAAGAAAGTGACGGTTAAAGAGAACTAATTTGCTTGCTATATATCAAATGTTTATGGATGAGCGTTTCGCAGTTAAAAGTAACATGGATGCTACCAAGCCCGATGTAGACTAAAGAATCTATTATAGATCAAGATATAAGGAACGCGCAGATATGCAACCATTTCCTCAAGAACATTCTACAGAATTGATTGAAATGTTAAAGCTTATATGAAGCGGTAGAGAAAAAATGGGCTTCATATCTCACGTAACAACAGACGATGTGCCAGTGTTCATACACAAAACTTTTACTGAATATTTATTATTGGAATACGTGTGTGATCTATTCAAAAGTGAAAAATATGATTTTTACCAAAAAAACTGTTGTATAGTGTATTATTGTTTAATAGAAGTTATATAATTCGTGACTGGTTCGATATTAAATTGAAAATAGACGTAGAACTTGCTTCTATAATAGATATTATCAAATCAAATACAATTGGTTTTATGATTGATACATCGAAAAGTAGACTTCTTCCTTTTGTAGTTATTGGTGCAACTTTTACCCTGCACCATGAACCGTTGCTAAGAATATTCAGTTCATCACCCGACGATTATAATGATGAGAATATTTTAACTTATTTAGAAGAAAAAATAAGCTATGCATTCCTTAATTGCTCTACAGAGAGTATATTTACCGAGGAGGACGAGTTTGCGCAGTACGATTTACCGGCTGAACGCGCAGTTATACTTAAGTATATGACTATGAAAATGAAGCCTCATTTCATGAAACATTTTTCTAATACGTTGGTGCCCTGGTATATATAAGTTACTGTGAAAATTGTCACTTTATATCCACCTTATAGTATTAACTACCAATCTACCGAGACCGACAAGTTATTTAATTTAACAGCGCCTCTGACGTTTTCACTGGAAACTAATTATTTCATCTGTCACCGCAATATAAATAAAACGTCAACTTGTGGTGTGCGTTACGATTGCTCCGCCAAGTTATCAAATCAGAAAAAAACTTTGCCCAGTATTTTGTCAGAATTTGTCGAAATCGAAGGGTACAAACAAAAAAATTGTCGAAGTAGAAATAAAGAAGTTATAAGGGTTTTAAGTTGGCCGCGCCAACGTAACGTGTACGATTGCGCGGCCATGGAGATCTCAGCAACTGCTGTGGTGATAACCACATTGATTTGTTATGAGGAACCTTCATCCATCCAACTGAGCACTAAATACTGACTAAGTCGAAACCATGACTTTCTTAATTACTAATATAGTTTTAATATTAGCCTACAAACATGACTTCACTATGTACGATGATAAACAACTAATGGGATCTAAGAGTGGTAGATTCCAATAACCATCCGAGACTACTGATAAGGAGTAACAATTGTCAAACAAATACTCTTTGCTTTACAGATCTGATCGATGCCAAAAGAAATATTACAAGTCACTACACAAAACCTGCAGCTTCATACTAAGAGCACACACAACGTGAAAGATGGATCCGTCTTACAAGAAGCGAGCAGGTACGTCGGGCATCAGCGGACAGCTGTACGAGACTAAACTTATCAGTTTGATACTGTTTAGATTATTACACGACGATAGCGTCCAGGAGTTTTATATAGCATCGAACATGGACGACATCGGAGCGTTTGATGACATCTGTCTCAAAGTCAAAGTGGCTGGATGCAAGCGACCAATAGTTGTACTAATACAAGCCAAGCACAAAGATAAGGAAGAGAACGTGTTAAGATACGAGCTGATCCAAGAACTCAGCTCTAGTTTCGTTAAGATTAGGCAAAAGTTTATAGCTAATGACAACTTCTTCAGTGGCAAGTTCGAAGATACAGACTGTCTGTTTATTTTGTACACGAACGCGAAATATTACGACGATTCAAGTAACGTTGAATTAGACCACGTAGCTTCTAAGCAAGCTTGGAGACCATACCAAAGCAACTTTTCTAATAAACTGAATGAACTAATAGCTACTGGTTCTCAAGGCTGTCAGGCAGATTATACTAACAAAGATTTGGAGGTCGCGAATGAAAAAATTTTGGAAGAAGAAATGGCTACACTATCTGAACACTTCGTCAAGTTTCTAGATGATAAAACGAACCAATCAATGAACATCATGCTAGACAAATACATACTTCGCTATCATGTCATATTGGCGAACTGTGTCGTCGAAGTTTCTGAGGTCGAATCTGATGACAAAAAATGTGAACAGTGGCGGTATATAACATTTAAAAACGAATTCTTAAATACGGACGACAAAAGTCTTACAATATTTAGAATAAAATTAAATGAACAAATATTTAAAACTAAAATTAAAATGAGAAACGACAGCAAATTATCTGCAGCTACTGTAGATCAACTGATATCATTGTTCTTGTCTGAACCGACGGCAATTACATTAAGTTCTTTAATTGGCACTCATATTATTTACAAGAATGGTAAATTGGAGTTTAATGCTGACAGATCAAGTAGTGATCTTTACAAGTTGGAAGGAATCAATATTTCAGCTTTAACTGTAGATGAAGCAGAGGCAATAGCTGCAAGAAATATATTGACATCTCTTAAATTAAAAGTACCGGTCACATTTGGTAATTTAGATTTAAAAATATCCGGCAATCAGAAAAAAATTGAGAAGAGACTTAATACTTTGACCGATTTTATTTGTGATCTATGCACTAAATCAACATTGATATATTCATACCAGACTGCGGTAATAGACGAGAGTGTAGGTGATGGGTTTTTGAATCTTAATAACGGCATCGGTAGTGCTGTAGGCAATTTACTGGTTTATGACAAGGTTACAAAACATCTTAAATTTACAGAAAATCCAACAGCATTGCCAGATAACGCTAAAACTCTATTTTATAAGTTAGATACCAAACTTGGCAATTTGTATTTGTATAGATTTGATGTAAGCGCTTTAGTAACGTTTCCGAAAATGGTTTTCGATTTTATAGATGAAGCTAAAGCAATTTTTAAGCTAGCTGTAATATATGAGAAACAGAGCAACCATTCTGGTGTAGAAACATTATTGAAAAAAGAAATAGAGCAACGTCATAGAATCAATGGACCACATAATTTATCAATCAAACCAGATAGTATGGCTATACATTATCATAACGATATACAAAAATGGTGGATGTCATCCAAGTCAGCAAAATATCTTACTAAATCTAACAAAGATAATATATACGTACGAGCCGTAAATAACATTATAACTGAACCGCAAATAAGTGCTTTACAAACTACTTATAATATGAATAATATGAAGTACTTCGGGTATAGTTTCAGTGAAAATGCCCTGGAAATGCATTCAAGAACCATTGTAGTCACAGAAACATTTACACTCACCACAATAAAAGTGATTCAATGTTTGAACACCACATATGCAATCTTAGATTTAGAATGCATCCTCAATCTTGCAAATAAAGATTTCACTGCATTAAATACAGAAATAAGGGGGACTGACAAACAGCTTATTATTATATGCAAAATTACAAAAGCCAGTCCCACTCTATTTAAAAGGCTCTACGAAATTACACAAGCAACAGAAAATAAGAAATTATTTATTGTTACAAACAACGAGTTTCTTGAAACAGTACAAGAATATTTTCCATTTGTACCAGTGCTTAGTGATAAAAAACATAGCTTAAAAGATTTGACTTTAGAAACTCAAAAGGATATTATTAAAAATACACAAATAATATTTCAAGGCGCAAAAATAAGTTTAGATATGTTAGTAGATGAGTCACTAGCGAAGACAATAAAAGGATCAGTGTTAAATAAAATCGTCAGTAATGAGCTTATTGTGATTGGTAAATCTCTTGGTAATTCCAGCTATGAAAAAATAAAACATCTGTATATCGACCGAAGAGTTCGTCCGATCTCAAAGGAGGCAGCTGCCAGCAATAGTCATGTTCTCAAAACGTTGAATGATATCCAAGACAACGCTCTGGTTATTTTAGCTGAAGCAGGTATGGGCAAGTCGACTTTACTTACCCACTTGTCACTGAAAACAAAAGAAATTGATCCACAACTTTGGATAATAAGAATAAACTTATTAGATTACACAAAAGTGTTCAAAAAATGGCAAGATGATAAAACATTTATTGATATTTTGGAAACTGTGAAATTTTTGTGTCGAGTTGTAGCGGACAATAATGAACTCACAATATGTTTGAAGGAAACTAACAATAAAGTACATTTAGAAGCTTGTACGACTGGTAAGGAGAATGATCACAATGAATGGACTATATTTGTACTAAGCTTGTTTCTACATTTTTACAATAAAAGAAAACTTATATTCCTATTCGACGGATACGACGAAATCTGTCCGCATTATAAAAATATAGTTATTAATTTTTTTAATGTCGTCAAAAATTACCCGCGAGAACACAAAATGTGGGTAACTGGAAGACCGTATGGCGAAATCATATCAGATTTACACAAAGTTATCGATTATTCTTACGAAATAGATTATTTAAATGACGCAGAACAAGCAATATATCTGGATAGTATCTGGAAAGATAAATTAATACCGGATAAACTCAATTATGACCAACTTTCTAATATTAAGTCCTTAATGAACTTTAATCAACTTTCAGAATATATGGATTTGAGTTTATATTTCACATTCAAGAGACTATTTGATCATTTTTATAGATACGTCCATATAACACTGATATATGACCCAGATATGGCCAGATATGATGAGGCGAAGTTGGCTTCAGAAACAGTCGATAGAGGCACATCAGACGGGGACAATTTGGACTCAAATTTAGCTGACGTTGAATCTAATTTGGAATCAACATCACCATCGATACCAACAGAAAATCAACGAGAACGAGAGATTATGGGCACGCCTTTACTCCTATATTTATTAGCCAATCATATTGTAGTCAACATAATATACAACAAAAAGAAATTAAAACGAAAAACTCATCTTATAACATTGTACGAAATGTTTATTGAAACTCAAGTAGATGAAATACGTTTTCAAGTTAAAAACAATATGGACACTAGCCGACCTGATTTAGCAAGAATTTTTGAAAAAGAACGCTCTGATTTTATTAATATGCATAAAAAACTTGGTGCACATGCTCTTTTAGGAGACTTATTTGTATATTTCGATGAATTCAAAGATATGAAACCATTTAAAGATTTATTAGAATTGGATTTAATGTTGAATACCATCAAGACTGGAACAGAGAAGACTGGTCTTGTATCTTACGTAACAACGGACAAAATCCCAGTATTCATACATAGAACAATTGGTGAATATTTTGCCACAGAATTCATATGTGATATTTTAAAAAGTAATAAGTTTTCATTTGATTGTAAGAAGTTATTGTATCTTACGCTGTTTTACTACTATGAGGGTGATTTCTATTTATGGTTAAAGAATAAAATTGAAATTGATAAAGAACTTGATGGTGTCATAGAAGATATAAAGTTAGATGCCATTGGTTATACATATAATACAGAAATTTCTTCTATAATAAGTGATAATTGTTCTGAGAAGGTATTAATAAGAATGTATAGTTTATCTGTTGAAGACTATGAAGATGATTACTTAGATAAAATTAACGAAGAAGTAGATAATCTTCTTAAATGTAATTTAATTGAAGAAGAACTACAAGTTTATAAGCGTAAAATTATCGACGACTATGTTATTGGGGAAATGAAGCCACATGTAAAAAAATATTTTATTGATTGATTGATTGATGATTATAATTATATTATAAACTCTTGGTATTTATTGTTATATTTATGCTATTGTCCTAGTTTTTTGCACCTCAAGTGTTGCTTCATCATGTAAGTAATGTCTAAGTAGTAGTAAAAAGTCGAAATAGCCAAGGGATTGACATAAGCTTACGATAACGGCGTAAGCCTTAATGTCAATACCATACATCCCATAAACGAGGTAGTGAGTTCTAATTCGAGCAAGTACCAATGTGATTTTTTAAATTCATATGTACTTTCTAAGTTTATTTTGGACATTTCTGACTGACAGTGAAGGAAAAACATAAAAGTCTGAAATTGCCAATCCGCTTTGAGCGCACGTGGTGATTAATGCTCATGCCTTCTCTATATGAGAAGAGGCCTGTAGCGGCACAATATACAGGCTGGTATATTATTGCCTAATTGTATACCTAATCAATAATCATACCTACTTATACAAATATAATAAACATGCAGTATGAAGCGTTAAAATATGTTTTAACGTGTCTAATAGAGTAAAGTAAAATAAATTATTGTAAGTCCCCAAGAGTGTTTCTGTTGGCTGTACGCCAAGAGTCAGTGCGATGTCTTTACGCTTGTATTTTAAAAAAGTTTCATAATTCTTTTTTACTAGCATCTCACCTCTGTTTTGCACGTGGGTTAAATTTTTTACGACATGATTTATAATCGCTGACATTATCGGCTATCCTCTACTGTATAATTGATGTATTAAACTTATAAAGCTGCTGGAAAAATGCTCCGAACCATATGTACTTATACCTAGTGTAAATCGTATCAAAATCTGTTGTGTGATTTAAAAGACTTTAGTGGAGAAACAGACAGAAAATACAGCGACTTTATAATAGCTTTCCGCAGCGCGGTTTCACCTGCATCTTGCGTTACTGCTCTGCTCCCGTCGGAAGTAGCGTGATGTTACATAGCCTATATCCTTCCTCGAGAACTGGGCTATCATACGCAAAAATTATTATTTAAATCCGACAGGTAGTTCTAGAGATTAGCGCGTTTAAAATAACAAACTATTCCGTTATTAAAGTAGGTACAGATTATTTTTGAATACAAACACAAATGTCAAAAACCTAGTAGCTGTCAGTGTCATGCCGCGTTAGACATTGACAACTGATTCAGTTTGTTTTGAGACAATGGTTTTTTTTTTACCACCTGATAGTTAGTAACTGTCGCTCATGAACTTCCGCAATGTCAAGAGCGACTGCAACCGTGAAATTAATGTTTGCTTACGAAATCTTTAATCAGCTAGACAAAAAAACATGAACAAACAAGTATCTATACCTAAGTAACATTGCATCAGGCCTTTTTTTTCCCAAAGTAAGCAGCGGTGTATAAACCCAAGTTTCAACAGATGTTGTTTTCTATGTGACAGGGAGCCAGTCTGTTGCCATTACCGGACACAATTTTAGACTCCACGCAATCCAAAATTACTTTTCCCTACTTGGAGATCGAACTCGAGACCCTGCAGTCCGTTCCGTACAGTGCCATTAAACCACTGAGGCAGTCATCGAGTTGTAAAAACTATCATTAAGTACTTCACGCCGATATGAAACTACACTTTCTTGGTTCAGCCAAGTTGAAACCAGCAAAAACATACCAGCTTTGGTGTTTTCCGAGCGCTGACATGTTCTTCTTCAAACGAGGTTTAAAGTGAGCATTAATATCACGGTAGGCAGCGGTTTAGAGTCTCTGGCATTGCAGAAGTCCATAAGCGACAGTTACCACTTACCATCAGGTAGGCTGTTTGCTCGACTACTACTATAAACAATATAAAAAAACCTATTCATCAAGCTATATTTATTTACAACTATTTCTGCTAAACCCTGATCACAATGGTCGTAAACACAAAATACGTCTGGTTTTCATCGGCGTATTAACATTAACTGCCTCATAAAATCAATATAAATAACTTGTCGAACAACATTTACTCGTACAAATAGATTTTATAAATACGAAGCTTATTTAGTCAACCTTCACGCTTATAATATGATGGTAACTTACAGTCTACTGTTGACAAAGTGTCCAATATTTACTAGGAACAGAAGGAACCTTTTAGGAAACTGTACCTCAAGAGGCAAACCCTTATATAAGATAACTTTATTGTTCGTCTGTCTGTCTAAACATTTTGGGTCCTTCGTCGATTCACACCACGAGCTGTTCAGACCACGGTGTGAATCGCACAAGGACCATTTTTAAATGCGTTGTTCCGGACCAGTAACCAACACCAACTGTTGGTGTCAATCGAAGAATGTCTATTTTGTACTTAGTCGTTTTATAAGTATCTAATATATGAAATATATGTATATACCTTGATACTTCACATACATTATCGGTTTATTCCATCCAGTCCTACCAATAATTCGATAGTGGAACTGTTGGAATTATTTTTCCAAATTGTTAGACTGGCGGTTCCAGACTGGCGGATGGAACATTTTGGAAACGCAGATTTTATCGTTTATTCCATCCAGTTCTACCAGTAATTCTATAGTCGAACTATGTAGAATTATTTTTTACAATTTGTTAGACTATCAAACTACTGGAAGAACTGGATGGAATAAACCACATTATCAACTACCAAACAAAAGCGTGATTACGACCATGAGTCATATTAATATGCTTAGGTATTTTTAATTTTCTTTTTTTTTCTTGGGAAATGCATTACGCATACGCACCCGCCCGGGCAAGACGGACTCTCCGACCGCACTCATAGCGCAGCCGGCATACCGACTAAAACCCACGGTATTCCTCCAGACTGACAGACACACACGAGCGGGCCCCGTCCGATTTGGGGGTCCTAGCCCCCCTCTCACGAGAAGCGCGTGCGGAACACGCGCACTGCCGTCTCGGGCCCGTGCTGTTCGGCCGGCGACTGACCGATCGCCGCCCGCAGGCCACCTCCTAACTCGGCCGCAGAGGATAGGGAGAACGGCGCGTCGCAATACCGACACTCCTCTTCTCCTGCGGCCCCAATCTGGCGGTTGCGGCCGCAGTGTCGCTGAAGCAACACCGCAGCCCGACCCAGTTGCGGTGCCGCCCATACAGTACCGCAACCCTCCTGAGCCGCTCCATCATGGGCTTACCAAAAAAACCCAGCGGAGCGGCGCCTGGTTCTTCTTGGTTCACCGTGGTTCTGGGTAACCACGGTTACTAAGCCCCCCCGCCACGACAAGGCGAGAACCCCGGTTGGAGAGGAGGTATTTTTTACTAAAACAACTTGTAGCATCTATTGATAATGGTGGCTATCGTGGCTATTTCGTCAATTATTAGTTCCCTGATCCTTTTCTTTTTCCTTTTTCCTTCCTCATTCTCTTGTCCCATGTTCGGCAATGACTTGGTAATTTTTTAAGCATTATTTCGCAATGCTTAGAAAACATAGTTCGATGATTGTAGGTTACCACCTCGTAAGTTCAGAACTCAACTTTTTTTTAATATTAGCCTACCAAAGTGACTCCACTCTGCCTGATGGTAAGCAGTGAGTGGAATCAAAAAGTGATGGATACCATTCCAAAAGCCAGACTACTGGTATGGTGGCCTAGTGAGATGCTTTTTCACGCCCCGCTTAAAAAACCCAGGATCAAAGTTAGATGGGATCACATGCGCTGGTAAAGAGTTCCAGGCTTTAATTGAGCTACAAAACTATGAAGTGCTGAACCGTTTGGTTCGAGACCCTTTAAATTCCGCTCACGGTTTTTAAGCCTGTGTGCCACCAAAGTATAAAAAATATAGTCTGAATATAATGAAACTAGGTACATACAAAATAAATTAAAAATAAAAATAGCTTAAATAGTCGTAAAAAGTGTAAAAAACTATTTAACTTGGCCGCAAGCCTTCTCTAAACAAAAATACATTAACCTCTGTAACACCCGCAACGTTTTAATGGCGTGAGCATAGCATTATTTGCTACACAAACTATTTTGGTAACAGTTCAATAAACAGAAGTCTAGACGGATGATGGAATAGTAAAATAGTTTTTTTTTTAGTTTTATTTAGTTTATTTTGATATATGTGACGTCACCCTTTTGGGTGCCATCAGAATACCAACGCTGCGGACCTCTCATGAGGTGCGCAGCATAAAGTTGAGATGGCACCCTTTCAGGCTGGCACACTAAAATACCTACATTCTGCTAAATTTTATATCAATTTGTAAACCTTGTGCCTGTCTTGAATAAATGTATTTTCTTTCTTTCTTCTTTCTCTTCTAAAAAGGTGAAAATCTTGTAAGTAGGTACCTACAGTCACAGTTTAGAGGTACCTATGATTTTCAATTTCTATATGTATTAAGAATATAAGTACTAATAACATTAATAATATAACAATATTACAACAACTACACACAACGCCTTCTAGACCCAAAGTGAGCAAATATTATAGCTTGTGTTATGAGTTCTAGATACGGATATTCATAGTTTTTTTTTGTAAATACATACATCTTATACATAGAAACACCCAGACCAATGCAAATAGATATGTTCATGCACACAAATATTTGCACTGAGCGGGAATCGAACCCGTTAATGAATAATGGTAAGTACCTACTAATAATGATTATAATAATTAAGTACCGCTAATAATGAACAAATAAAATGTACTTACATTATTTTTCGCTTTTCATCAATAAATCAATAGGTACCTAACTATCAAAACTAATATAATAAAAAGAAAAGATTTGATTTCGATATTTGTTTGCAACAAATTAACTAAAAATCCAAATTACCGATTTGAAAATTTTTTTCGCCTTTAGAAATCAATACATGAAGCGAGTAACATAAGCTTTATTTTGCTACTAGCTGTTGCCCGCGACTTCGTTCGCGTGAAAATTCAGATGGGTGCCTCTATGAGAATATTGCGTGCCTGATTTTATGGCAATCGTACATTGTATCAGTATTATCCGTCTCTATGGCGAATCCAGTTTAAACCCGCTACCGCTAAAACTGACAAACCACTTTCACACAAACTTGCGACTCTTATTTGCCCATTTAATAGGGTAATAAGGTTGCTGAATAATAAAAAATAATCCTACTATAAAAACTATAGAAATTTTATACAAACTTTGCCACCCCTTATCCCCTTAGGGGATGGATTTCGCAAAATTCCGTCTAAGTGAGCACCTATATCCTAATAGGAACGACAATGCAAAGTTTGAGATTCCTAGCACTTGTTGTTTACTGAGATTTCGTGATAAGTGAGTGAGTGACCTTTTGCTTTTATGTATATAGATAGCATTTTTATATTGTTTAAATACTGTTTTTCATACTATTTTTAATCTTCCATTGATACAAATCCTCTTTCACCTACCTAAAGATATCCCTCGTAAAAACAATATACAATACACAAAAGCAAATTTTCACTACAATAAGTTTCCCCTTCCCCTTCTTCCTTATTGCACTTTTTCCACAGTTTCCTCCTTCCTCTCCTCCCCTCCCCCTTCTCCTCTTCACCTCCTTCAGCATCCCTTGCCCCTCCTCCAGCATCTCTTGCCCTTTCCTCCACTTCCTTCTACCTTGGCTCCTCGTTTTCCCCTCTCTTCTCCCTTCCTTCTCCTTTCTTATCCTCCTTTCCTCTCCCTTCCTATCGCTTCCTATCCCTTCCCCTTCCTTTTTCCACCATTCGAGAACTTCTTTTTCCGCGTTCCTTCCCCCTCCCTTCCTCTACTGTCTCCCTCACTTCCCCTCACTCCCCCCTCACTTCTTTCTCACTTCCCCCTCACTGCCCTCTAACCCACCTCACTTCCCCCTCAATTCCCTCTCACTTCCCCGTTTCTTCTCCGTCACTTTCCCCTCACTTTCCCTCACTTCCCTCTTACTTTCCTCTAACAATTCCCTCACTTTCCCCTCAATTCCCCCTCACTTCCCCGTTTCTTCTCCGTCACTTTCCCCTCACTTCCCCTCACTTTCCTCTTACTTTCCTCTAACATTTCCCTCACTTCCCCATCACTTTCCTCTCACTCCCCCATCACTTCCCTCTCACTTTCCCCTCCCTTCCCCCTTTCAATTCCTCCTTTTCCTCCCTCCTTTCCCTCCCTTCCCCTCCCTGTAAATTTCAAGTCGCTAGCTTCAAAAGCTAAAGATCTTTGTATAGAATATTTCATCCCTAATTTCACCCCTCTAAATCCACCCCTGTTAAAATAAAATTATAAGGATATTTTTTATTTAAATAGAAGTATTCCAAAAAAAAATTACAAAACTGTAAGTTAAAAAATGAAGAAGATTCATACAATCGATTTCATCCCTTTTCACACACTTAGGAATTAAATTTTAAAAAACCCTTTTTTTAGTACAACCTCTAGACATTTAGACAAACACACCCTCCAAATTTCAAGTCACTACGACCAGCAGTTTAGGCTGTGCGTTGTCTGTTAGTCAGTCAGTCAGTCAGTCAGTCAGGACAAAGCCTTATATAATATGTATGGGTGTATGGATGTATGGATTAGACGTATAGCCCATCTTTCAAAACAAATTTTCCGTAGTCCGGTTAACTGTACCATGGATAATTTATTTTACCCATAGTCCGGTTGACCGGACAACTTAACCGTACTACGGGGTACAAAAGGTATAGCCATCGGGGATCAAAGCATACAGGCTGCTAGGAATGCTAACACGTGATAGAGCCACATAAAGCTGACCGTGCGAAACACAGCTAATACTTAGATCCACGCCCACAACTTTTAGTTGTGTCTGACCTTGGGCTTTATTATTTGTCATCGCGAAAGAGAGGCTCACTAAACGAAAGATTGTTTAGAATGACAGGAATCCAAGGAATAAAAACACTATCAGCTATTCCGCAACCTGTTAAAATCTCTGCTTCTATAAGATTTCTTAGTAAATTAACGAATGTTCGATGTGATTCTTTAAATTGGCATAACTTTTTTGTTTATGAACCGATTGACATGAAACAAACACTAAATGTTAAGTGAAGCTTCCCACAATATACTAGTGAAAACCATACTTTAATCGGATAAGCCGTTTCTGAGATTAGCGTGAACAAACGCACAGACAAACAGACAAACAGACAAAAATTGTAACAATCATTGTTTTGGGTTCTATTTCCGTTGATAAAGGCCCTAGTAATTTTTTTTCTCATATATCTTCCATGTACCTACAGACAGCGATCGGTTACATTTTTATTATATGTATAGAAGATGTTTAACATTTTTTTTAATTTTTAGAATTTCAATAATTATTTGTAAATTTACAATAGGTAGGTACAGCGTATAGCAGAAGTACCTACCTCAACAGTAGGAATGCGTATTCAAGTAAGTATTGTTTACGTACGCGTCAACAATCTTTGTGTCATCCATAAATAAATATTGTTGAGTTAGGTACTTACACTTAGTTTAATTGTAAGATTATAAAGTACCCAAGCAACACAGAATTCGTTTCATAAAGGCTCGCGCAATATACTTACGCAAATTTGCGCTGCGGCCGTTAGACCGATAGCGCTAGGCTATTTTGGGGTCATAAGTTACAAAAATTTTAAAGTTGCTTATTTTTTGCCTGTGGATACAGTCATACTTATGAAGCCTAATATTATGTTTTGTGTCACATCTGCCATTTACATTTTGAGCAATTCGATGATTTGTGATTAATTCTTTTAATTTAAATCAAAACTGGCAAAATTAATTTAAAGTTAAAAAAAAATATGGCAGCATGTCTAGGATAGCCTACGGAGTGTGCAAGCCTAATTTGTGTCATCTTCGTCCAGTGCAATCTGATACAGGGTCAGGATCTAAAAACGGTGCTAAAAAATAATTATAATTGATTAAATAACTATCTCCTATTTCAGATCACTTACATATACCCATTAAAGAAATTTGTGCCCAATTAGAGCATGCAATTTTAAGATTTTTAATTATTTTGTTTTTCCAAGCTACAAACGCTCCAAAAAAATATTACAATCATTAGAGTTCACATATTTAATAACATAAATGTGTGAAAAGTCGACATTGTAAATTTGTGTCATTTTCATGCACGATAATTAACACAACACAAAAAATAATGGTTGCGGTCCAAGCTGGCTCGCAAGAGGACGCGCGGCGGCGCGGCGTTGCCTCCTTCTACGCACGCACACCAAATTCGTTCGGTACCTACGATTTCTTCTAAGCGAATCGTTCTTTATAAAATAAATTAAAATTAACGTATATTTTATTTTTACACTACGCTATCTGGTCCCAAAATAAGCAAGGCATAATACAAATACATACTTCTTTTATAACTACTAGCTGCTCGCTGTGGCTTCGCCCTCGCGATATATGGTATTATGTTTAATTATGTAACTCAGGCACCAGACCCATTTTCGGGATAAAAAATAAAAAGTATCCTATGGGCTATGTCCGTCTCCGGCACCTATGTACGTACCAATTTTCATCAAAATCGGTTCAACCGCTTAGACGCTGAGAGCTAACAAACAAACACCATACATACAAATTTTCGCATTTATAATATTAGTAGAATGTAAGTAAGTGCATACAATAAATTATTATTTAAGAAACTCCCAGACTCAGAACAAACTCTATGTGTTTATTCACAAAACTGTTTGTCTCTTCACGGTTGGAAACCAGCCTTCCAACAAAGGTCACCTTGGCGGGAGATTGGTTTCAATCTGCGGTTTGTGTTGCGTCTAGATGGATCTAAACCACGCATAAACCACGCACTAACACGCTCGCGAGTCAGTACCGGGCGAGTCGTCTCCTCTTCTGGCGTGAGATCAACTAGGGTTGCCACCGTCTTTCGTCGATCTTCTACGAGAGGGTAGTACTTCCCCGTTTGATCCAGTCCATTCATGCTGAAACCAGCGTGAATCTACTACCGTGACTATTTAGTTATAAATTTTAACTAACTATCTTTGTATTAAATTTTTTGTTTTTATTTTATACTATATTTGTATAACTTTTTAGTTATCAATTTAAATATTTGTAAATGAAAATAAATGATGCAATACCATTGAAAAAATGTTGCAATTATATTTTATATAGGCGTTTGTTGTGAGACCCAATAAACCGTTTACATTATTTTGAAGTTAATATGGTGTTGAACTATTATAAAATATGTTAAAATTAGTACAAATATCCGTAGGGGCAAAGACGCTTGCAATAACTATATTATAATAATATAATAATAATAATAATATTCTACCACATTCACACAGCACCATCTAGCCTCAAATTAAGCAATTATATTTGCTTGTGTATCTATATATATATTATTATATATAGCAAAATTATTGGTACCTACTTATATAATACTGTACTATTTACTATTTATATTCAGTTATTTTTGGAATCGGAGCCAGCCAACAGGATTTTAATTTTGTCTTTGCAACAAACTTGAACTGCACGGGGTGGCAATAGTGCGCACGGGCAGGGGCGCGTCGCTATAGCTTGGTAGCGCAGGACGTGATGCGCGGGATGCGCCTGAGTCGCGGACGGACGCGGTCAGTCAGACGTATGAGAGCAGACGTCGTTGACAGTTGTGTCTAAATACATAAAAAAATTAATACGCAGTTCAGATTAGGTTTCGTTCGATTTCTTTTATTAAATCTTTATTTTACATTCATATATTCATAGATTAATCTTTTCTCATGCAACGCATTATGAACACAATTGAGCGAAATAAAGGTCCCAAAGTGTTCGAACAAAAGCTTGGCAGAAGCCATTTAAGACAGATAAAAACCGAGAATGGACAAATCCACACGTCTCAAACTCAAGTTCTCGCTGGAGTCGAAGAATTCTACGGAAACCTGTACTCCTCTAACGCCGCACTACCTTCGCCATCTCACCAAGACCTGAGAGCCACCCTGACACGCCACTTTACCGATGAACTGCCAGATACCAGCCCAGAGGAGATCGAGTTGGCCCTTGGACAGCTGAAAAATGGGAAAGCCCCAGGTGAGGACGCGGACGGTGTTACGAAGGAGCTCTTGAAGTCAGGCGGCAAACCCGTGCTGCAAGAGCTCCAACGCTTATTTCATTCTATAATTCATAGCGGGAGAACCCCAAGGGCATGGAGCAGGAGTACCGTAGTACTCTTTTTCAAAAAAGGAGATAACACTCTTTTAAAAAACTACAGGCCCATCTCACTCCTGAGCCATGTCTATATGCTGTTCTCAAGGATCATGTCGAATCGACTTACTAGAAGACTTGACGAGTTTCAGCCTCCGGAACAGGCCGGATTTCGCGAAGGATTTGGCACCATATACCACATCCACACTATCAGGCAGGTCAATGTCCGTCCAAGTACAGGGTCGTCCGACAAAGCTTATCCAACTACACAAAGGAGTGAGACAGGGGGATGTCATATCCCCGAAACTGTTCACAGCTGTATTGGAGGATGCTTTTAAGACAATAGACTGGAAAGGACGTGGCATAAACATAAACGGAGAACACATTTCGCACCTGAGATTTGCCGATGATATTGTCATAATGGCTGAGACCCCACAGGAGCTCCAAGTTATGCTGAACGATTTAAATGAGTCCTCCCAACGAATCAGTCTGCGGATGAACTTGAACAAAACGAAGACCATGTTCAATGATCACGTTACGCCACAACCGATTATCGTTGATGATGTACCTCTCGAAGATGTCTACCTTGGACAAACACTACAACTATATAAAAACAACTTCGAGAGGGAAATCGACAGGAGGATTCAGTTGGGTTGGGCAGCATTTCACAAACTCCGTCAAGTCTTTACGTCGCCCATACCGCAAACCCTAAAGACCAAGGTGTTTGACCAATACGTCCTGACAATTGTAAACTGATTTTCGAAATTCTTTATTTGTTAGAAACAACGTGTCCGTGGATGGGTGACCATTTGTGGCATTTCATTTTGAGCGTCTTCATGTTTTAGTAGCGGTAGACTCTTATCACTTCATGCCAAGTTAGAGGTGTCATGATCGTGAAAATTCCAACAGCAGCGGGTGGCTACAAACTTGCCTTTACAGCAACACTGTTAATCTTTTGTATATTTGTTACGCGATTACTCCGTCAGTTAAATTATGATTTTTGATAATTCTTGGAACATTGATGTTTTAGCGACGAGGGCGAGGGAGAGGTGCTTGTTAGCAGCGGCTCTCTTAGTGACTCTATGAAAAGGCGTAACATTTGAATTAGCGACAAAAATATTATTTTGCATACCCACAATTTTTTTTTTATTTATATTTAGTTAGTTATTTGTCATGTTCATCGTGTCCCTCTAGCACTAGGGATAATTTGAAAACTGAATCGAGCTATGTGTTGGAAGTTGAAGAACTATTGATCCAAAACTGTATATAAATTTTTTGTAAATCTCAAAAATACTATAATATTGCTGTTTTCAAAAATATATATAGCTATTGCAAGCGCAAGTATATATATATATGTATTATATTATTTTTCCACTCCGTATAAACTTCAAAATAATGTAAACTCTTTTTGATCTCACAACAAACGCCTACATTAAATATAATTACAATACTTGTTCAATGGTATAATTATAAGTATAATTTTTAATGAAAATGAATGTGCATTATTTACTTTCACTTACAAAAATAAAAATAAATAATGCACATTTTTTTCGTTTACAAATATTACAAACTAAAAAGTTTTTTTTTTCTCTATATGAATAGTTTAGATTTCCGTCGGAAAAAGGTGCCAACCCTAGTGATCTCACGCCGGAGACGAATCGCTCGGTATTGACTCGCGCGCGTGTTGGCGCGTGGTTTATATCCATTTAGACTAGATGCAACACAAACCGCGGTTTGAAGCACCCGCCAAGGTGAACTTTGTTAGAAGGTTGGTTTCCAAACCTGAAGATCGTGCATAAATAATAAGTCAATCAAATCGAATAACGCACGCACTTGTCACAGCTTGCACCGAATACCGAATGTAAACAAACAACACGTTCTACGCGCCGCCCGTCAGCGCGTCAGGCTAGCCGGGGCGCCCGCCGCCTGCGCCCGCGCTCTTCCCCGCGATCGCCCTTCTTGCGAAGAAATCGTTTTTTTTTTTAAATATTAAGATTTCGTGGATAAAAACAACACAAATTATGAATAGGGTTTTGTTACACCATAATAATCAAAAACACGTAATCTCTAATAACTTGCATTTTCTTTTGTGGCTTTTACAGAGTGTTGTAATAAAAAAATCAAATATCTATAAATGTCGTGGATAAATTCGACACAAAATATTTTGAACAACAGATAACCGAACTCTAAAACACAGAACACCTCTAATACAAATTTTAATATTTTTTTAGAGCTAGTTGGGTGACGTATTAGGTACTAGTTAAATATCACGATTCTCTTGGGCAGAGATGACACAAAAAGCCTATGTACCTCAGTTACTACTTTGTTATTATCATGGAAGTCAAATTTTTGTCTTTAATTTTCTTTTCGTCCAATACTGAGCGAAAAGACAAAATACCTAAATTTCTACCTATGCAAGTACCTAGGATGACACAAACTAATGTTTTAGGCTAGGCTAACGGTCAAGAAACTATATGCGAAAAATAAACAACTTTAATATTTTTGAAACCTCAAAACCTAGCGCTACGGGTCTACGTCGTAATGCGCTAGCCATAATACAAGTAAGTTGTTTTTTTAAAAACTTACACAGACGGATAGAAGAAAAATAATTAAAAAAAAACAATAAAATATATTAAGTAAGTAGGTACTTTGGCACCTAGTCTTTTTAACCAGTAGGTATAAAAGATCGCTTGGCCATCATGACGTTGATCTTAAAATTATATACCTATGCGAAATATGTGCGTGTTGTTAATAACTCAGCGCCTAAACGGCTGAAACGATTTCGATGAAAATTTATATGTAGTTGATTCGGTGCCGGAGACGGACTTAAGCTACTTTTTATCCCGATAATCCGTCTGGTTCCCAAGGAAAACGCATTTTAGGCGCGGACGAAGCCGTGGGGCGCAGCTAGTAATTTCATAAAAAAAATTAAACATTTAAAATTCTTATAATTTAATTTATTTATTTATTAAACTTCATGCACATAGGTACAGAGGCGGACCTAATGCTTTAAGCATTCTCTACCAGTCAACCTTAGGTGATGCAGAGATAAGCAAAGTAGGTGTAGTTATTGAAGCAGAATGATAAAAATCTAAAATAGTTATGATCTAAGTTAAAAGTATAAAAATAAAGTTTAACCATAAAGAAAATAAATAGTGAATACTTAAATATTATAATACAAATAAGTATAAATAAGTAAATATATAAATACATATATACATAAATACATAAATACGCTATATATGATGAGTAAAGAGACATTAACGTGATAACTCCAACAATTTCTCAAAGAGGAGAGCCCGAACTTTCAGCTTAAACCGAAAACGATTAGTAGCCATCCTGACCTCAACAGGAAGGTCGTTCCAAAGACGCACTGCCTGGATAATAAAGGAAGAGTCAACAAATTCAGATTTATGAGAATAACATGCAAGGAGAAGGTTATTGGAAGAGCGTAAGTTCCTGTCATGTGTGGAGCACAAGAATTGAAAGTAAGGAGTTAAGTATGAAGGAGCTGAGGGTGACTTGAGAATGGAATAGAGAGTGGTGAGAGCACGCATCATTTACTTACAATTTATATATTATCTACAAAGAAACTTGAACTGACGCGTGATAATTGAAGAGGTGCGGAGATCTATGATGTCCACAACATTGTTTTTAAGATTAGAATATACATCGACACCGTTTGACGCACCCGTCGTATAAAGATTATCATTGTTTTGCGCGAACGGAGTATTACAAAGATTACTTATGGCGACAGCTACAAATGAACTGTATTCAAGTTGATACATATTTGTTGGTTTCAGCATGAATAGGGCAATAGGCTGGATAGACATAAAATATTAGTTTTTATGCTAATTTGTTTCGTTCGAGACTGCCGGGCGGCACCTCAATTACACCTGTGGATCCTTTCCTTCCTCATTCCCTTCACTCTACATGGTCAGCAACGGCTTAGTTGTGTATTTTAAGCATTATTTCTACAATGCTTAGAAAACATACTTACCATCAGGTAAGTATGTATAGGCGGTATACCTACTTGTTTTTCACTAAAGTTGTATTAAAAACCTTATATTTTAGATAATTTAAGTCTAAAAAATATTAGAAGTCTACATAATTACAATACTTACCTAGTTACTAAAGTGCAGAGACCAGCAAAGATCTACTACATATTAATTTTTTTTATCACTGCTCGTTCTCGCAATATATGTTCGCGAACATTTATTCCGCGCGCGTAAACCAACTACTCACCTTAACCCAAACGCCCCATCGATAATCTAAAAATATACCCGTCTTGCAGTCTGTGTAATAATTTCCAGTCGCCTGGAGTAAGCCACATAGATTTGACATTTGGCATTCCCGCCAATTTTAACGTCAACCTTTAAATTCGGAAACACGCCAAAAATAAGTGCAAAACGTTTGACATTTTTAATAGTGTAGTTTTTGAAGGAGATCATTTTAAATATGGAATACATAAAATCGTTTAGAATCACAGTGTTATTATTTTTAATATTTATTTGTGTCGAAAGCAGAGCGAAGTTGAATGAGAATAAGACTAATGATTCTGGCGAAGTGAAAATTCCAAAAAAGGTAACAAAATATTTTTTTTAATAAATTCTTAACTTTATCTATATGTACTTACTAAAAATAATAAATAATATACAAGATTATGTAGACAGATTTTTTTGTTGTGACAAATGACAATAAATTTGGGAGTTTGGGAAGCTTGGATGAAGAAACCGAGTTTAAAACTCCGGCTTAATGCGGCTTGAAATATTAATTGGTAGTGTCTAAAAGTTTATAATAAAAGAGTGTGTGTACTCATGTACGCACGTAAGAAGTTATACTTCTTTGGCGTAACAATCCAAAAATACCAAATAATAACACAACACATACATACATAAATATACATAAATAGCATGCAACAATAATGAAAAATCAAAAAAAATATTTATTAGATAATAATGTAATAATTTATAATATATATAATATAATTTTTTCGAGAGAAGAGACAAATTCTCGTTGTAAATTTTTCCTACTATTAATCTCATAGATGGTCCAGTTTCAAGACTTCTCAATTAAAACCTGTGTATTATTTCATACTTGCAACCCGCTTTTGTTTTCGCCCGATCCCGTGGAGATATCAGGAAAGAAAGTATATAGCCTAAGTTACTCAGTGCTAATGAACCAATAAATTAGTGAAAGAATAGGTTCAGTACTTTTGGAGTTTATTCATTACAAGCAAACCTTCACTCTTTAAAAATATTTCCGCTAAATACAAAGTTTTATGGTTTTATCTTCTACATCGAAGGATTTTCACGTACATTTTCAACCCCTTTTTTATTTATTTTTTGTTCGTGGGAAACGCATTACGCGTACGCACCCGCCTGGGCGAGGCGGGGGTTATGTCGGACTCTCCGGCCACAATGAGACAGCGGCCGGCATTCCGACTAAAACCCACGGTGTTCCTCAAGACGGCCAGAGTGTCGGGGTCACGGGAGACGCTCGCGCATTCATCCGTGACCTCGACGGGCCACGGCCCGCTCAACGTGAGCGGGCCCCGTCTGATTTGGGGGGCCTAGCCCCCCTTCCTCCATCGAGAGCCGTTCGTGGAACACGTACGCCGCCTTCTCGGGTCTGTGCTGTTCGAGCGGCGATTGCCCAATCGCCGCCCGCAGGCATCCTCCTATGGTGGCTGGAGATCCCAAATTTTCATCCCCTTTTTTTTTTCATGGGAAAATGTCCGCGTTCATTGCGATTGCTTTGGTGGGAGCGATTGCGACACGACGCGTCCAATGGACTTCGTCCAAAACAAATGATTGCCTGTGTCTGGACTCTGGGGTTAACACTCTAGATGCGAATCTCTGCACCCGATGCCTGCGTTAAGCAAAGTGACTATTGATTCAGTGAAATGCATTACGCATACGCACCCGCCCGGTTAAGGCGAAGTTATGTCGGACTCTCCGACCGTACTCAAAGCGCAGCCGGTATACCGACTAAAACCCACGTTGTTCCTCCAGACGGCTAGAGTGTCGGGGTCACGGGAGACGCTCGCGCATTCATCCGCGACCCCGACGGGCCAGGGCCCACTCACCACACGGGAGCGGGCCCCGTCCGATTTGGGGGAGCTAGTCTTACCTCCCTTGAGAGGCGTCTGCGGAACACGCGCACTGCCATCTCGGGCCCGAGCTGTTCGGGAGGCGACTGCCCGATCGCCGTCCGCAGGCCACCTCCTAACTCGGCCGCAGAGGATAGGGAGAACGGCGCGTCGCAATACCGACACTCCTCTTCCCCTGCGGCCCCACCGCGTCCGCAATCTGGCGGTTGCGGCCCCGCCGAGGTCGCGGAAGGTAAGGAGAGCGGCGCACCGTTATACCGGCACTCCTCTCCCGCCGCGGCCTCGTCACTCCCCAGCCGCAGTGTCGCCGAAGCAACACCGCAGCCCAACCCATATGCGGTGCCGCCCATACAGCATCGCAACCCTCCTGAACCGCTCCATCATGGGCTTACCGCCAAAGCCCAGAGGAGCGGCGCTTCCTTGGGGTTCCTCTTGGTTTACCGTGGTTCTTGGTAACCACGGCTACTAAGTCCCCCCGCCGCGACAAGGCGAGAACCCCGTTTGGAGGGGGAAATATTCATCCCCTGTTTCAACCCCTTCAAGCCATTTTTCGCAATAAATGCGAGAAAATGGCTAGCCTATGTTGTTTCCCAAGGTATAGTTTATGTATATATACCAAATTTCATCAAAATCGGTTCAAAACTTTAGGCGTGAAAGCGTAACAGACAGACAGATAGAGTAACTTTCGCATTTATAATAATAGTATGTTTACTGTCATGCATGACTCTGTCCGTAAATTCACCTAAAGGCCATTTTGGAAGATAAGCGTATGGTCTGACCTAAGCACTAGCTGAGAAAGTTGCCCTTTTTGTTTGTAAGCAATATTATTTTATAACCTGTTATTTTATTTTATCTGTACTTACTCAACCCCTCTTACGCTACAATATCAGACACAATAGAATTAACATTGTGTTTCGTGCAGATCTGCATCTAAGGATACGACGGGTTAATGCAAACAAAATAAATTTCTTTTTTCTTTCTTTTTTATACTATTGAGATATTTACACGAATTTATTCGACCTAAATTTCTGTTCAATTTATTATGACCTAAATCAGCTACTATTAGAATTTTAGATTAAATTTATTGAACTCGTTTATTTATTTATATCTTTGAAATGATAATGAACGTCGTAAGAAAATCAAAAGAAAATATCACTTACCTAATTTGCCTACAGTCAGTAGTATATATACATATTTAAAAAGGTCATGCTAGCTGTTGCCCGCAGCTCCATCCGCATTAATGTCGGTTATATCGCATTTTCCATACAAACTTTCATCCCCTATTTCAACCCCTTCAAGACATTTTTCGCGATAAAATATGTTATTCCCCAAGGTCTATTCTATCTCTTTACCAAATTTCATGAAAATCGATTTAGTTTTATTAACAGGCAGACTAACCCCCAGTTTCTGAAAGGCTGATCAACGAAAAATTTACTAATCACCTGTTAAATCTCATGTGAAATACCTTTGGGTTGCTAAAAGCATAAATATAATTAGTTTAATTTGATATCATTAGTAACTAATCAGATTAAATTAAACTAAATATCCATGCTTTTAGAATGCTTTCAGGTACTTCACATGATATTTAACAGTTAATTAGTTAATTTTTCGTTGATCAGCCATTCAGAAACCGGGGGAGAGTAACTTTTACATTTAAAAATGTATAATACTAAGCTAGTACTTACCTCCGCCGACAGAATACTTCGTTTTTATATATGTTGTTCAACGACATAACCTTTCAACTACGATCGATTCGCTAACATAACAATTTAATCATGAGCGTACTATCAACAAACTCTTTCCACAACTAATGTTTCTCCGGCAGAACCATTAATTCGTGAGCGAATCGACGAGACCTTTCCACTACGAAGTGAATCGACGACAGAATCTTTCAACAAGGAAACAAATGTTGTTTAGGCTTAGGTATGTCACTATCAGTGACTAGACTACTAGAATGTACTCTGTGACTACTAGGAACTAACGGATCCAGGAGGTAAGGGGCTCAAACCTTCTCCCCTCTCTGTCCCCAAACTGATCTATACCCTTAAAAAGAACTACTCCGACGGAGTCACGCTGCCTTTACACTCCAAACCCAAATCTTGAATCCGCTACTGGTGGGACGTAAGTTGTAGAATCTACTAGTACTTCCTCAAATTTAAATAACTAGTCTATTGAGTACTACTTAACTACTAGTAGTACAAGTACATAATATATATATAGATAAGTCATTCTGTAAAATGGCGATTGTTAGACGAATTTAATTTCATGGATTTCAAATTTTATTTTTAACTCTGTCATAAACCGACAGCCGTCCCCTGAGATAGACCGGTACATTGCCATCATTATATAATTCAGATATGTCATAATCACGATTGATCTTCAAATTCTAAGTAATTCAAATACTTACTTAATTTTCCAGCGAGTATCCTGAATGAATCAACTATAATTGCTCAATAAATTTCCCCATAAAATTGTTTCCCGCCATTATTTACGACAGGATTAATAATCTGTGCCGTAATGTCGTTGCGTAGGCAATAAAAAAAAATAAAAATAAACACAAACGCCGCCATTTTGGAGTCTAATTTATGAAATGACGTCTATAAAGTCAAAAATAAATTGGGTTTCTGGAATGTTCTGACCTTTATTTTATTGAAGTACCTGTTTCTCCTCTTTCTTGAATAGAAAGAACAAAATATATATATTAGAGAATTTAAAAATAGTAGTTATAAAGAAGAATCCCCGAAAAACGGGATGTCTGTCTGTTTAAATTTGCTAATCTTAATAAGCGCATAATGAATTTTGATTGATATAGTTTTCACTGTTCTAAATATGATGAGGTTTTTGTAGAACGTTTTGGTACATAAAACATTCACTAACCACAGGTTAACAACAACAGTTAACAGAACTAACAGGTACAATCATACTTGTGAACCAAACCAAAAAATCGTAACTTTTTTAGACGCGACGCGAAACAAAAGCGGGTACCTAACAGTGGCGTAGCGTGGGTATCGGCTGCCCGGGGCGGAAGACAATTTTGCCGCCCTCTTAATTAGGTATTTCCGGTATTTCACTTTAATGTACCTATACTATACATTTTATATACATTAATTCTAGAGAACTTTTCGGCAAGAACAGTCATCATTATTTTGCATTATACAGGTTAGATTTTAAATAAAAAAGTTTATTTGTTTTACGTTCACGTTTATTAATACAAAGTTCTTACTTCAACTATTGATATTATCATGTCGATCGTCGTAATTTTAAGTAGGTAATCGTACCTTCTACTAAAAATTAGGGTTCACCTCGATCATTGACATGATTAAATAATTAGCGAATAGAAGTAAATCAATTTTTAATTAGAATTAGGATGATATTAAGTAATATTTATATTAATTAATTGAAAAATAATATAAGTAGGTACTTTTTAGAGTTAAAAAATGTAGAATCTGACGTCTCAGAAACAACACATTTCACATATTTAAGTAAAGCCTCTTCATTTGCTCTAATATTTTCAAAATTAGTTTTTCTCTTATTAAGGTAAGCTGCCCCACTTTCTTTATTACCTACTCTTTTCATTTTTAATACTAAAATAAATAAATATTGTATGATAAAAGTTAGAGTTACAAAATAAAAATTTCTTTAAATTGTCAAAGCATCACGTACTTTCTTAGAGGCACGTAATAAACAATATTGAAATTAATACTTATATAATAATATGTATTAAAATAGAAGTCATTCTCGCCGATTTTAAGCCAACAATCCAAGCACAAAATCAAATACGAGAAATCCCCGCAAGTCAGTACAGGCGGTGTTGCCATTCGCTACAAAATATGATTTAAAGAAAGCTGGTTCCCCGAATTCATCACAGAATAAGTAATAAAAATTTCGTGCACTTTTCAATCGGTCCGAATTTATAGTTGCGTTAAAAATATGAAATGGTTTAAATATTTACTAAATATATTTTATTATCTACTGTGAAATTTTGCCGCCCCCTAAAAAGTGCCGCCCGGGGCGGGCCGCACCCCCCGCCCCCACTACGCTACGCCACTGGGTACCTAGCTAGTTGTAATAAAACTAATAATAATAATAAGTAATAATAATAATATTCTACCACATTCACACAGCGCCATCTAGCCCCAAATTAAGCAATTATATTTGCTTGTATGGATACTAAACAACGGATAAACTACTTATATACATTTTTTTTTTGTAAATTCATACATATTATACATAAATTACACCCAGACAGAACGAACAATCATGCTCATCACACAAAGATTTGTCCTGGGTGGGAATCGAACCCACGACCTCTGGCTTAGCAGTCAGGATCACTAACCACTAGACCAACAGGCTGGTCAAAAACTACTCGCCCTCGTGCTCTATTTATCCCCAAATACCTATTGCCCATGGCCATATGAAATCTAGATACTTACCTACATAATAATATATACTTACACACTCTCAAAAGAGGTGTTGAATGATTTGTACATTTAGCATTAACATTGTTGGTTGAATCATAAATGTCATAAATTAATATGAACTACTCAGAAGTACTTAGGTAACTGACTCTCCTAATGACCTCTATACTAATTGAGGTCAAGCATCGATAATTTTGAAGTTATACTTCTTTTGGCGCGATTGGAAAAAATGATGAGAGTGAATTTTTACGATGCGCGCGCACACCGACAGAAAAAAGCAACATCCTGAAGTTAGTTGCGAACCTTTCACACCCTGAAGTTAGTTGCGAACCTTTGTGTGTCGTATCAGTACAAATAATCAGTGTGAATAAATAAAAAATATATTGGCGTTTGCGTTTATATCAATTCAATTAATATTTATGACGCTGATATATATTTTTTATTGATCATTTATCAGTAAAAATATTTATTTTGAATATTAGTGGTAAAAGTGGTTTTAATATACTGTTTTAAGTGCATTTATACATTTGAGGTTAACTGTTATATGTATTTAAGCGTTGTGTTATTATTTGGTATTTTTGGATTGTTACGCTAAAGAAGTATAACTTCTTACGTGCGTACATGAGTACACACACTCTTTTTTTTTTATATAACACAGCCTAAATACCATCTCGGTTCTCCTCCTTTTTTGACTTTTTACTCGTTATCCTTTTCTCCTTATTACGGTCGGCAATGGCTTGGTTGGTGGTATTTTCTAAGCAATAAGCCGATATTACACTGGTCAATTTCCGTTCAATATTGCCTTCAATTTCATTGATTCAGTATTTCAGTGTCATTGCGCAACCTCATTGAAAACTCCATTGAACATGCAATGGTGACAATATTGAACATTTTCAATATAATATATTGTTGTTATATTATTATTGTTGACATGTGCATGATTTACGTGTAAATAGGCTATGTTCAATATTGAATGATTTTCAATGGAATTGATTCAATTTGGTTGAACAGTGTAATATCGCCTTAACTTCACTTACCTACCATAATTTGGGCCGTATAGCTTGTTGGCCAACAAAGTTGACAATTTTGAAGATTGAAAAACCACTGACAGACAGACAAACAGCAGAGGCTTAGTAAGATTACGCTGGCACCGCTGTCACCTTTATAAAAAACCTTAAAAACGGCGTCTAATTTTCAGAAATATTTTTTGGCGGCTGTAAAACATTAGCTTAACTAATTAACACTAACATAAAAGACAAGTCTATTATTACATGTTTTATTTGAAAGTCCGCTCGCCTCCGCTTGGACTGTTTCCACTGAAGCGGAGTGTGACTGGCCAACACACAGTCCGCTCCTTTCCGCACCGCCTCAATGAAAACACACCTTAACTAAACCTCGTTTTTTATTCATGTTTCCAAAGACAATATCTAGCGTAGAACAAAATTACAGATATTAATCAATTTGACGTCTTTCCTAATCGTCTAGTTTTGATATTTAGCTAAAGTAAAAATAGTCGAAGCCATCGTTTGTTTTCACAGAAGATGGTTGTCATTTAATTTCATCCACATTTTTTTTATTTTTATCATTGTATTATACCATTAAAATCATCAACTAGTATATTATTTTACACTTGACGCTGGCAGAAATAGCTGACACAATCGTCGGCTCAGTTGCCATAATAAAGGGAGAAGAAAAAGAAGTAAAAATAGTCGCAAAATAAAGTATATTAGTCAAAAGAGTGTGTATAAATCCAAGTGTGATCGATCGTAGAATTTTTGAAAGAAAAATATTGAAAAGACTGTTTGTTTACCTACAATATAAATGGTGTTGTACGGGACTATAATATGATTGATAACTTACTCGTAATCGTAATGGTGCAAAATAGTGCAATGTGTGATTGTTTGTTTCAATAGTTTTCACACACTTGTTTGTAATTGTAATTGCATATAATATTCATCACATTATCACATCGTTTATATTATCACATAATACCTAATATAGTTATTTATTATTATCACACTACGCACTAACACATTTTTGTTATTAAAATAACTAGGAAAATTAAATACAAAAAATTACAATTCCCGCTCACGTACATACTATTTTTTGTTTAATTTGTTAATGTAACAAAGATTAAAAAAGTCTATCTGACCACAGATGTAGCTAAGAGTAAATCTTAACCCCAAATTTAAAAAAAAAAGCAAATAAGGTGCCATACTATGTGCTCGCATTTCTATGCCGATATTACAGTAGGTGTAGCGTATAATAATGTAAAAATTCCTATTTTCAAAATTTTTTTTTATTGTCTATAGTGGCAGACGAGGAAACAGCAGACTGGTATGGTAAATGGTAACTGTAGCTCATGCACTTCTGCAATGCCAGGGACTCCGCGAAGCCGCTGTCTACCGTGTTATTAATGCTCTCTTTAAACCTCGTTTAAAGAAGGATATATCATTCATAACACTCGAGAAAACAGGCTCGGTAGCCAGTAGACGTAGTCCTTAATGGCGATGAGTACATATAATTTGTGTACAATATTACAGCTCCAATCTCTAGCTTACACTACTTCCTCACTGACTCACTGCGAACGTCAGACGGAATTATTTTTGGTACTTACCTATATAATAAATGTTCCAGAAGTAGATACCTAAATATATAAATAATATAAAAGCGACGTGACAAATCCATTGAATTAAAATGCTAAATTTCGTTTGCGGTTTTGTTATGAAATATATTTTATGAGAACACGAAATCTTTCATTTTTCATTCGTTAGTTTATTTTGATTTGTTAGACTGGCGGATCGAACATTTCCTTATAAATTGGGCTATAAAAGGCAAAAAGAATAATCAAATCGGACTGCTTGTTCCTGAGATTAGCGCGTTATATCAAGCAAACATACAAATCCTTCCGCTATAAACATATTACCTAAAATAGAATAGATTTTTAATCTGGTTATCATACCTATTACCAACTAGATATAGGTAACTACTTAATTATTTTGCAGTTTGCCAATCGATATCGCCGCAGAGCAATAACTCAATTATTAAAGGATCTCAATAATGAATCACAAGTTTAGAAGCGTATGGCGTAGACAAAAAGTAATCAAAACAAAATATTACATTTTCGGCAGATACAGATTAAAAATAAAACAAAACAAGGTCATCTATCGTTCGTGATCGCCACTCCAGATTTTTAGACCTTACTGCCCAACGGTCATCAGAGCCACCAGTTTGCCCATTGCCATTATGGATTAATTTCCTTTAAATTAATACTACTACAACCACTTTTCGCCAGCTATTTTGGGTTCCATGTCATATTGCTTTTTACCTACAGACACTGACCTCTTTTCCTCGTAGAATTCTCAACTCCTACATTCCTCCAAAAAAAAAGAAAATACCTACTTAAATATCAAAATATTTATTTTCTAAACAAAGCGAGTCAGAGCAACAAGACCTTGACTTTAGTAATAGTACTAACCTGTAAATCATAGTCAATGTTCTTTGAAATTGAGCATGAAATATCCTAAAAAACTAGAAAAATAGCACAAGACAAGACACTAGTTACATTCAGCATCTCAAATTCAAAACAGATTTTATCATGTTTACGTGTTACAAAGTGTAAATAATATTACAAGATGGAACACATGTGCGCACGTGCTTTGTAACACCTACTCGAAATGAAATGATTTATATAAAATATTTAGAAAACGTTACGTAGGTACGTAGAAAACTTATTTAACATACACAGGTCTGCTGCTTCGATATCTTAGACCATACGACAAGATTTTATTTATATATTGAAATTAAAAAATAAAACAATTTAAGTGCAGCATATATTCAACAGATGAACAGATTGCAATTAAATCAACCTTTAATATCACAAAGAGATAATATATTATCATAGTATTGGACCACGGCCAATATAAGCGTTAGTAGAAACATTATCGAGTGCTGTGCTGGGTTATCGTTATTGGCTGTATGAATAATAACCTTTGCCGAACGTTCATAAAATTAATTCACCAGATCGCTGTCAAGGTTTACGTTTAGAATAGGCGCGAAAATTAAATCTCAATTTTGTTTTGTGAAATTTTGTACAATTTTTTAATAGTTAACTAAGTTGTTTACGACATAATTACAAATCTCTTCTTTCTACTTTTCTTTACTAAGCTCCCGGTTATCGGAGAAACTGACAGAAGAATTCATCGACTTTGCTTTATTTAATTAAACCTACTATTTAGCAGTATCTACTGCTCTAAATATGGCAACATTTTGCAATAATAAACATGCTTGTCCCGCAATAGCAGCGCGTGTACAGGATGACTGTAATTACATTGCCAAAATAGATTGCCCACACACCACACAGCTTACACTTACACTAAATAAACATCTAAGATCTGAACTTTTCTATTTTGCGCCAAGGTTATGCAGAAATAACAATGAAAATAAGCAAAATTGTTATTTTTAAACACTATTTTGTCTTTCACTTATGAATTTATTGCGTACCTACTTATTTCAAGAGAACGTCTAAAACCCAGATTTTTTTGTAACTTCGATGTCAATCTGTAGATACCTGCAAAAAGCGTTGCAATTGGATGTTACTTTTCAGGTTTTTTTTCCATTGGATAACAGTGTTATACATTCTAGTGTGATTCAACGAGTCAGCGGTTTTTTTTTATATTAGAATACCAAAGAGATTCCACTCTGTCTGAAGGTAAGCTGTGCAGCAGTCAGTGGGATCCAGAAGTGATCGTCCCAAACTACTGGCATGCATGGTGGCCTCGACTATGGCGGCTTTATGAGATGCTTTTTCACGCCCCACTTATAAATGGCCCAGGATCAAAATACAATGATGATGGCTGTCTTAACAATATAAACATTTGACTTTTTCCTGTTATATTAGGTACTTATACGAGTTGTTACGTGCAAATTCACGTGCGCTTTCTCACTTCAGCGCGACAAGGCACGCAATTTTTTTTTAAAAACTTTTTCTAAAATACTTAAATAAACGTGAACAACTAAAAACTAGTAAGTAAACCACAAAACACCACATTTCGTCGAGACAAACACGAAAAGTGTTTAATACTTTAGAATTTATGTATCAAATTTTAAATATAAAAATAATTTTAAAAATTCATGCAATAATAGTAGAAGATGATGACTAACAGGTGGCAACACTGAATTTTTTTTATGCGTGGAAAGAGCCAAGGCAATCACACAATTCACACATAAAGCGTACACTTGAGAAATTAAATTTAGTTGTTATGACGTCCACTTTTGACGACGTTATATTATTTTTCGAGACGTTTAACAAATTGGCCTATTGCATAAGCTTTTGGCATAAAACGATTAGTTTATACCAACGTATTATATTTAAAAATATTTATTATTTATGATAAAGTAGAACCTTGGTAGTTTTAGCGTGAATGGGTTGGGTTAACCGAGGTAGTGGCTCATAGAATATCGGCTTAAAGATATAGTTTCACATTGGAAATTTATAACGACATTTATACACACACTTTCACACTTTTCAAATAAATAGGTAATGTCAAAAATGAAAAAAATATATTTCTCTACTTTATGATGCCAAGTATTTAAACACGAGAATGTCTCATGGATTTGAAGATTACACGAGAATGTGGAAAAACACGTGCCGATACAATTGGAATATTTTTATAGCTTTCTGTGACATAATTTTATGCATACGGTTAACACGATAGTAAACAATGCAAAAAAAATACAACCAAGAGTTGTTAACTGCATGGAGTAACTAAATCTATTAACGTAAATAAATACTTATTGTAATCAATCTGTTGTTCTTGGCAACTTAAGGAGCACTCAATTAACCTCGTGTGTGGTCTAAAATCTACGCTAATTGCGCTCTCTACATAATGTTTTCATAAGCGTTAACCACATGATTTCTATCTTGGCGTTAGCGTTAAAAGAGTTTCGTTATGTGCCATCATTAATAATTAATTTGCAAACCGTGATAAAAGCTGTCACTATTTTTTTCTATTTCTCTAATATCTTCATATATTCAAAGGATTCGAATACAGTTTTCATTGTCGTACAGAGAATTTCTTTCGGCACAATTAATGCAACTCTAGTGAAACCACATAATATGTTAAAATCCTATGAGCCATCCTACAGGCTGTAGAGCGTGCCAAAGGAATAGACGGATTATTCTCAAAAGAACAGATTCTCCAAACTACAGATTCTCAAAAGGACAGATTCTCAAAAATACAGAAATAGTACAGTTGCACACACTCACACTTTAGGAGACATACATACATACGCTCGAAAAATATTAGGTACCCTTCTTTACTTCGGCAGTTGTAAATTCGCAAAAGTAGTAGTAAATTGATTATAATACCTATCTCTCTTCACGTGAAAACAAAAGATGAAAACACCGAAATATCATTGCGGGCTGCAAGAAAAGTCATACTTACGTATCTATTTGTGAGCTGTCATCCTGTCCGTTAAAAACAGACGTCATTTGTCTGTTTTAATTAGTCCGGCGTTAAAATATTTCTAAAATTGTTTTTATACATTTTAAATAACGACTCTATTCGACCTGATAGTAGACAGTGTAATCTTTAAGTCGCCACTCTAGACCCTGTCTGCTCTAACAGCCAGACGATTATATACGAATATCTATTTAACTATACTAATATTTATATAAAGCGAAAGTGTTTGTTTGTTTGAACTCGCTAATCTCTGGAACTACCAGTCAACCTTTTGCGTTTGATAGCCCAGTACTTGAGGAAGGTTAAGACTATGTAACATCACGCTACAAGTGATGGAAGCAGAGCAGTACGCTGAACCCAGCTGCGGAAAGCTAGTATAACAATACAATAATCATTCAGTAAGTTTGCTATAAACATAGGCGTCGGCATATTAAATAGGTTTGTTATAAAATCTTAACCTGGTGCCTTCAAGTTCCCCCAAATCGCTAATCATTAGTTCTTTCTCACTCCTCACTCGCTACCTCGCAACTTAGCCGATAAGCCCTGTCCGCCTTAGCTTTCTAATCTACCTAACCTATCCGTATCGATATTTTTATTAAGTCTTTTTTCCTCAATGCCCGTTTTGTAATTTCCAATCTAGCTCTTTCTACTTCCTACTCGCTACCTAAGCTCATCACTGGATTCCAATGGTCGAGCCCCTTCCAAACTTAAGTCCTGGATCTACCACTGGGCCTAAAGCTATGTAATTTTTTTTATTCTTAATGAGTATACGTGACGTGAGAGTCTACGTGAGTAGAAAATAAACAATTTTCTTTCATTAATGGTTTTTTATGTTTCTTTTTATGCCCCATCATATAAAAGGCATAAAAATATTATGATGACACTAACTTTTAAATTTATGCTTTACGTAAATAAACATTTGAAATTATGTGTGGTCTGAGATTAACGATTTTTTGTCTTGCCATTCTGACGCGCTAACGAATAATACTTACATTATCTCGAATTTGCCGCTTTTGAGAGAAACGCGTCCAATGTACCTACTATTGCTTACCAAAACGACATGGTAAATCAATCTAGGTAAGTACTCAATAGTGATTGTATGTGTAATAGTGAAATAACAAAGCAAATTCTTTCTTTGAACCTAAAATATCTACGAAAACAAACTTCCGTCTCTTCTTAAATACCGGATACACGCTAACAGAAATACTTAAAACAATATTTTCAAAGAAATACCGTCTATTTCGTTAGTCAGAGCAGGTGGCTCTGTTCAGTAGGAAAAACCAACAATCTTTTGCACTAGCACTCGTATAAACAACTCAACAACAAACTCTTTGGAATAGCTGTAGTTTCTCAATAGAAAAAGATGATAAAAGCATTTTCATGAAATCGTAAAAATAGTTTTTAATTTTTGAAGTGATTCGGTCAGTTATGACTGTTATGAGTTTAATTAAACGGTAGGTAGTAGATCCACGCTGATTTCAGCATGAATGGGCCAGATCGTCCGGGGAAGTACTACCCTCTCATAGAAGATTGACTTAGGAGTAGTAGTATCCGTACTACTGCGTTTCGTTCGGTGAGTGAGAGTGCCGGAGGCACAATTTCCCCCCTTTCCTCTTTCCTCACCTCCCTCATTCCCTTCCACTATCCCCATTCCCAGCCGCCATAGTGGAGGCCACCATACCAGCAGTTTAAGACGATGGCTTTTGGTACAGTGGCCGCCACTTCTGGATTCCACTGACTGCTTACCATCAGGCGGGGTGGAGTCACTTTGGTTGGCTATAATAAAAAAAAAAAAAAATTATTGTGGTTGAAATCCCAAATTCAATCCAAGGAACAAAACAATTTCATTAATAAGGACCACCATGCCAGCAGTTTCGCAATTCGGGTGTTGTTTACTTACTGGGACCCAACTAGCTAAAACCATTAAAAAAGTCATCGTCTGAAACCGGAAACGTTTATTTGTCTTTGTTTTTTCTTTTTAGATGAATGACGGTCCTGCCGTCATATTCGCTGACGAGTTCAAGCAAACATTAGAGAAATACCTCTTTGGAATCTGCCCACAAACGTTTAAGGTAAATATTAGTATTTTTTGGATTTTTTTTTATATGTACTAGCGGACGCGATATCATTTAGGTAGGTACGTCAAAGTCTAAGTCAAAGTCAAAGTATTTATTTCATTTTGATCATATAGAATGATACATATGAAAAGTCAAATTACATGAAGTCAGCTAATTACCTACAGCCAGTTCGCTGACGAGGTAGAGCTGTGAGAAGAACTGGCAAGAAACTCACGCCACTCTTTTCAATCGCCAGATAATTTCAATTTTTTTGTATGAGTTAACAATTTTAACACATCAACGCAACCAAAGAACCATACAAAGTTATTATTACAAAACAACTAATTATTTAATAACATTTAAAAAAAAAGAAAAGGAACGAAAATAGAGGATTTCAATTATTTAGTTAGACGTTAAATTATATCTACATTCATCTATACTATTTTATAAAGCGGGACAGTTTGTTTGTTTGTTTGTTTGAACGTTATGGAAAGCTTGTAATATTTAATATGAAAATAACCTTTAAGTACTAATATTATAAAGAAGTAAAATTTGTGAGGGGGTAGGTACCTAATCTCTGGATATATACCTACTGAACCGATTATGATCATTTTCTGTTTTTATTTGAAACCAAAATTCTAGGGCCGGCAGAATAAAGTACATAAGTCAAAAAACCTTACTTTACAGGAATTAAAAAAAACTATTTAGAATCTTATCGGTTACCAAACTTAATAATGTTTATTTGAATTATCTAAGTCTGAAACAACACCTTATTATTAAGATTAAATGTTTTAATGGAAATGCTTTAGTTTAATATTTAGATGACTTAAGTTATAAGGAACAAAATAATAGTATGAGTTAGGTGAAAATGTTCAACAAATAAAATAAATACTATATTATATACTATAATTTTTACGGTAGTAGATCCACGCTGATTTCAGCATGAATGGGCCGGATCGTCCGGGGAAGGAATACCCTCTCATATAAGATCGACTTAAGAGTAATAGTATTCGTACTACTGCGTTTCGTTCGGTGAGTGAGAGCGCCGGAGGCCCAATTTCCCTCCTTTCCTCTTTCCTCACCTCCCTCATTTCCTTCTCCTAACCCCATTCCTAGCCGCCATGGTGGAGGCCACCATACCAGCAGTTTAAGACGATGGCTTTTGGTATAGTGTCCGCCACTTTTGGATTCCACTGACTGCTTACCATCAGGCGGGGTGGAGTCACTTTTGTAGGCTATAATATAAAAAAAACAATTAATAAAAAAAAATATAACCACTCAATCTATAATTAGAATTGTTGTTCTTCCTCGGGTTCTAAGATACCTGGACCAGTATTTCGTAAAGTTTCTAGTGTGGGAAGACTTATGTAAAAGTCATGAAAAATATCCGGTATTAAAAGCAACAGCGAAATTAAATCATTTTTTTCTCTATAGATATAGGTAATAGCTGTATAGATATTACAGGAATATTATCAGGTATACTAGAACCTCTTCTTTAGTAGTTAAATATAGAAAAAGGCGAATCTGTATCCAGGGTGTCTTTGTAAGAAAGGATGCCAAATTCTTTTTCATAGCTTAGCCACCTTTTTTCCAGCCATTTAAATTGCCGCCCATTGGTACCTTTATTTCTTAAAACTAAAGCACTTTTGAGCAGGGACGAAAAGTCAAAAAAATCTGTACTTTTCTTTTCTACAACCTTAAACTTTTTGCTTCTAGACCGGATCAACTGTATTCAATCATGTGGATGAAATACTTGTAATTCCGTTTTTTTTTCTTTGTCTTTTCTATTATGCTATGATCGGTATCTACTTCTAAATGGCTGTGGCCAGGAATCATGAACTTATGGTCAATTATGCTGATTGTTCGATATTTTTGCAATACCTAGGTAAACATACAACTGACATGCGAATTTCTATTCTGCCCGCCGCAAGTGTCTGAGTAAAAAATTACATGTTTCGTATTATCTGATAAAAATGTTTCTAAATGCTTGTAAATACAAGATGCAATTTGGTTAGCGTCACGAGCGGCTACCGCTTCGTGCCACACATAGCATACAGCTCCACCAGTCTTATTGTTGTCGAAAGTTAAATTGAACGTCCATAATTGCCGCTTGTAAAATGCTACCGAAAACTTAGAGCAGGTGTTGGCAAACACTGCTGTAAATCGAATGTGTGCACCTGTAATGTATCATCATTTTTACACAATTGTATGTCAGCTCGTTTAATGTCATAAGCTTGCTCGGCTAGAGTTTTGTGGCTAACATGTTGTAGTATAAGATCGTTTTTAATAGATTCCCCTTGACACAACTGTATCTGCATCTTAATCTTGTCACAGATGAAACAAGTATCGAGACGCGGTTTTTTAAATGAAAGTCCTAATTTGTGAAATTACTAGCTATAGATTTTGATTGAAGGTGGATTATTACGATCTTGACAAAATAAGCACCCACATTCTCTAAACAAATGTTACATTTTGATGTTCTTTATAACTTAAGTCAAACTTGTCACTTCAAACAACTTTGTATTTGTATTGTTCCTAAGAACATAAGTCCAGTTATGTTTTTTAGTTCGTTGAATTGTGTTTCAATTGCTTAAGGTTGATAAAGTACGCCACTTGAATAGCCCACGAAATACTTGAGTTTGACTTATGTGCTTTAGTCAGATTGTGTGTAGAACAAAATGTACACGGATGATGTAATAAAAAATAAACCGAATATTTTGACTTATGTGCTTTAGTCTGCCGACCCTAGAATTGATCTATGAGATATTTAGATATACCATGCCCTTTAGTGACAAAATCTTGATAATATAATAAGCGCTAGTTTTAGAAATTACATAATTATCACGTAGTTTCGTTGGCAGATGCAGTTGAAGGGGAAGAATGCTACCACGATGCCCTGTGATCTGGACACTGATCAGCAGGAACTAGCTGGCAGGTAATCTTCATTAGCATGCATTAGCCTTGTGTTGCGCTTGACTTGATGGTAAGTGGTAACTGTCGCTCAAGGACGGCACAGAGTCTCTGCGAAGCCGCTGCCTACCGTGAAGGGAGTGGAGTACCTACCTACGTGAAGGAATTGGGAGAGGTGAGTAAAAAAGAAAAGGAGATTGGGCCTCTGGCGCCATTACTAAAGTCGCTGTATTTTTTTGTCTGTTTTTTACTACTTATCTAGAAATGTTCTAAATAACTTAAAACCCACATCTAAATCCGAAGAAATAATTTATTTATTTATTTTATTCAGAAAACCAACAGCGTATACAAAATATCTTAATAGTTATGAATTGCACAAACATATTAATCACATTCACAGCGATACTACACAAACATACACATAAGTATACCAACATACACATATAAATAGATAAAATACATTTATATTATAACGAAAATACAAACTGACAAATAATTGTCACACCGATTCACTTAACAATCTTGAAATTTCAGACTTGAATTTAGGTTTAGAGTTAGCAAAAAGATCGATATTGTTAAAGAATGCGTTGTACATACGAATGATTCGCAATAAGACTGAGTTCCGTAGATAATTAGTGTGGAATTGCGGAGTTTGAAATAGGGGTGTGATGCGAGTACGAAATTTGGGAGTATTAAAACATATTGTAGACAAAAGAGGCGGGCAGTCAACTCCGTTGTTCACTATATCATGGAGAAACCCCATATCTAATATCTAATTATGATCATCATCATACACCAGGCTATTATTATCCCACTGTAGGGAAAGACCCCATATCTTTAATATGACATGAGCAATGATCGCCACACGCGCTCAAAGCGGATTGTCAATTTCCACCTTTGTTTTAAATAAGTCCATGAAACATCCAGAAAACATCATGAGTGTCCTCATGATGTTTTCTTTCACCGTAGTCAGTAATTTTAAAGGTAAACTTAGAAAGTTTGAATTTTAAAAAGTCACATTGTTACCTACTTGCCCGGTCTCGAACATATGACCTCGTATTTACGAAGCGGATGCCGATGCCATAAGACAGGAAGAAGAAAGAAAAAGTATATATTTTCTGCCTAGAGACGACATACAAAAGATTACAGAAAATAAGATTAAAACTAGCACTAAAACGTAATCTCTTTGCAATAGTAACATGAACAAAAAAAACTAATTAGTAATTTTATTTTCAGGCTAGCAACACTAGCCCTGCGTGCGACTATAGCTTCTAGAGCAGAGTGTTTGCGGCTCGGAACCGCGTTGGCCAACACGCTCGGCGAGCTTGCCCGTACAGCCAACAGCAGGCAAGCTATGGCCGCAGGTATGTATATCTTTGTATTTTCATCTTATTAGCCAAAACAATTCGACTATTAGGGTCTTTTTGCTAGTAAGTTCGTTTTTTATGCAACTTTGGTACAAACAAGTTTATTCCTGATAGGGAATGATACCCATAAGATATTAAATTTGTGTTCCCTTAGCTGTGAAAAAATAACCGTCGTTGGTGACCATGTAAGGAGAAAAAGGTGTGGGGGTAACTGCACCAACTATTACTATAATTTGTAAAATTTACAGATTTCTAGCTGCACCCGGCATGCGATACAATGCCTATTAATAAAATTTAAAAAAATAACATTTATTTGGGCTTGTAACAGTCTGGGGCATAGAGTAACTCGGGCGTCCCCAGAACACGCTCGCAAAGTTTCATTACAAGCTGATCACTGGTTTCGCATGAAAACAAACATACAAACATTGATTTTTATATACTTACTTATAAGATTTTGTCTGTTTCCAGCAAACAATGAACAAAAGAAGCAACGCAAGCTCTCCAAAAGTCAGAAAATGAAGATACAAGCGAAACAACGGACTGCTCTAGCTGTTAAGAAGAAGGCCGCGGCCGCAGCTGCTGCCGCCGCCGCCGCCAAAATGACCTCCTAAATATATCTAACGATACGAATAAACAATTTTTTATACATAGTTTATAAATATAGATACCTACATGTTCGCGCTGCGCTGACTATTTGTGGCTGACTGTTTGTTAGCTGATTGTATGCGTATCGTAGCTATTATGCCAGACCGTACTGGCTGTTTATCGGGCAGAGGTCTTGTTCGGTACAGATTTTCTCTTTGCCTGCTATAAAAGTTTTCTCTTCATCTCAAAACACACTACACAGTCTTTCATGTCATAGTTATCTGTGCGTAGAATAATACAATAATATACAATACCTTCCATGACTTTTTTTAGCTATATAATTATAATCCTTCTCATTACCTACAAAAAAAAATTGTAACTTTTGTGTTTAAATGGTCTTTAATACAATAATCTTATTACTAAACAAAAAAACAGCGAATGTGAAGTCATACATAGCTAAATGATATACAGTTAGTAAGTCACAAATCGTTTGCAAATCGAGCATATTTCTTGTTATAGATTAATTTAAAAGTAAAAATAGTATTTTTGTATATTATTATAAAGTAATTTGTTAAATAGCTAATTGTATTGTTTTTCTTATCTAAAACAAAGTTACTTAATATGCTATTTGTAACTTTAAAGTTTTTTCGTATAATAAAAAAAAAGTTCCTATTTTTTATATCTTAGCATGGCAAATAACTATATAGCTTATGTTGGCGGTTACTATAGCTTAAGCGTTTGGTTAAATCTATAAAATTTTAAGGGCAAAAATATGTATAAAGATAAAGAGTTTGTTTGAACGCGCTAATCTCTGTAACTACCAGTCGGGTTTGAATAAATAATTTTGTGTTGTCCAGTTTTCGAGAAAGGTTACCTTGCCTTGTCATTCAATATGACCAAGAGGTGCATTTACCATTTTAATGAAAATGCGTACTTAAATTTCTAACTTTTTAAAAATCATCTAGATAAAACTAAAAAAATGAATTCTTCGCTTTTTTTAAATCTTGGTTATTATATTAGTGGATTGATTTCTAAAATTACTTTGTATCGTTCTTTGGTTGCGTTGAGTAGTAAAATTGTAACTGATACAAAAACTGTAATTATCTGGCGATTGAAAAGAGTGGCCTGAGTTTCTTGCCAGGTCTTCTCACGGCTCTACCTTGTCAGCGAACTAGCTGTAGGTTAATTGACTGAGTTCATGTGATTTTGACGTTCTTATGCATCATACTTTATGATCAACTTATGCTTATGTGCTTTGAGTTTGAGTTTGGTGATTGGCTATATAACATCAATCACGCTAGGAGCGACGGGAGCGACAGTTTAACGTGCGTGAAACCACGCTGCGGAAAGCTAATTTTTAATCAATTTATTTTATACATTCTTTACATTTAATTTATACGCCATTTCGCTGTATGAATGGGGTTTTACGGCTTTTATTGCATTTTGCTGAGAACTTCTCTGCAAAACCATTGATTATTTTTATAACTAACGGTGCGTAGTAGAGCGAGACACAAAATATCGTAAAAAACGTAGGTACATAATAATGTTTAAATTGACTGTAGTCGATAAGTACTATTCTTTTTTTTATAAAATTTTCATGTTTGTTAACTGAGTAGTTTTGAAACATTTTCAATATTTTTTTTGATATCTTTGTTTAAGAAATAATGAATAAAATTATAGACGTCTTTTGGCATTGTGTTAATGATGATTACCTTTCACTACTTACATAAAAAAAAATATTTTTAAGTTAAGCTTCTGATTTTCGCAATAAATGTAAATTTATAGCAACTAGGTAATAATGTATTAAATTAACAAGTATTAACTAAGTATTTAATTAAGTATTATAATTTACCTTTAAGTTATTTTGTTAAGGTTACTTAATGTATCGGTACCTAATTATTTGAATATTAAAAGATATTTTTTATAACAGCTGTGTTGTTATTTAGTTTTTCTTCTGCCTTTTCTACCAGGTAGTTAGGTATAATATATTTATTAAAGGCATAATATATGAGTGACATAAGATTGGATATATAAAATTAATCTTTAACGAAATGGGAGGATCATTCTCGTATAGCTTACACAGTGCGAGCTGCTGCCTAGCCAGTAGGCATTTACTCGGCTTGTCTATTCGTACGCCTGTAGCTCGGCTAGCCTTCTGTCTAAACAACACCGATGCCACCAAGTGATATCGACTAAACGCGTTTTAATAAAAAAACTTGTATTATTTTGTTTTCCACCCAGAACTATCCAGCTAGCACTGGTGAGCTAGTGTCAAACGCATCCAAACGACGCGAGCGAGCGACGGCTGAGAACACGCACGTGCGAGTTACTCGTAAGTGAAACAGTGCGAGTTACTGCAGTGTAGCTACTCGGCAGGCTGAATCGTTCGTTAGCTCACACTGTTTTAACCAGCTATTGGAGTATTTAAACCTAGTTATGTATAGGTACTCCAAGTCGTAGCTCAAGGCTTGACTCAATCGGACTCGAGCATGGAACTCGAAAACTCTGCGTGGCCATAGATTTAGAATAACGTTCTAGTGGCAGATCGTATTCAGTACAAGCAAACCACAAAAGCACAGGAAGCGAAAGTTTTAATAACAATTTATTTAACCTCGGCTTAAAGGTCTCGTATCCAAATCAAAATTTAGAAAAAGTTATTTGATTAATTTGATAGATTGAGTGTTTTCTGTCCCCTACACGGAAGACTAGGCAGTATGGTCGAAAGACTATAGCCTGCCCTTTGGGCAAAAAAAAAAAAAATTAAGCGTTTTCTGTCAATGTCAAATTGTCATGTCAAATCAAAACCTAAAATTTCGCATCGCAATTTTGCAATTTATTGTACTTGCTGTTTTGGTAATTAAATAAAACACAAATATTTACTTTCAACGCGTATAATTATGGTAAATACACAATATCTTTGAAATACTTACATACTTAACAACAGAAAACATTATTAATATTACTATTAAACTCTGTGTATTGTTTAATTACATACAAATACAATCTCATTCTGGCATAAATAATAATTATTTTAAGACAACGACTACTCAGCGTTATCTAGACTCAAAGTAAGCATATTTATGTTATAGAACAGGCCTTCTCATACTTCGCATACAGAGAAGGCATTAGCATTGATCCACAATCCTTCTTAAGGAAGATTGACGATTTCAGTTTTTATTTTATTAGTTCTAATCTGCTATTTAAAATTTTCAGAACTACAAGGCTACAAAACGATTCACATAAAGAGTATTTATTAGACATTGTACTATTAAAAGATGGAGGTTGAATTAGCTGCTACCAACTACATAATGAATGCTGATATTAGTTTAATATCGCCAGTTGATATAAAAATAGAGAAGGACCAGCAGAAGCAAGCACATTTAAATGACCATGATTATTTGTGAGTATTGATATACGGGAAGACGCAGCGTGAGCAGACCCCTCATATGGTAGAACAACAACTTTATAAGGGTGGCGGCCAATCGATGTATGAGGAAGTCTTACGACTGACCAAGGTGGCGGCAATTGGGAGAGCCCCATGTCTAGCAGTAGGCGTCTTTGGCTGATATGATGATTGAAATTTTTATAATATATTGGAAGCATTTTATTCCAAACTCAAAGTCTTGAAAGATGCCGTGTGTCCAGTTCACAAGGTTAACTAACAAGCTGATCATGATGGCAAGCAACAAATTAATGAGTGCTCAGAAATGGTCAAGGTGGCGTAACTTGGAGTAGTTCTCTGTCCAGCAATGCAGTCTAGTCTTCATGCCCCGGCTAAGCTTATGAAACAAATGGTTATAATAAGAATAATTAGAGTGTAAAATCAAGCTAGGAAAACATTCAAATTAGTAGTATAATCATGTTGAATTTCTTTTCTAGAGTCAAAAAACGTAAACCGAGCAAACAACTGCGAATGAAACCAAACAAACAACTGAAAATAACTCAGTTAAAAGCCATATACAACTGCACTATGTGTGGTTACCGTTCTATGAACCGTAACATTCTTTACACGCATGTCTGTACTAAAAACGCCAAGTATACCCTTAAGAACCTATCGAAGAACCTGCCGGAAGGGTATGAACGATGCCCTAAATGCAATTTCTCAACAAAAAACATATCAAATTTAAGACTACATATGGGAACACACACAAAAGATGTCCAACAAAAATGTATGGACTGCGATATATCAAAAAATTGTGTCGACAAGTCCTACAAATGTCCGAACTGCTACTTTACTAGTAAAAATCCTTCTAGCTTAAAAGTCCATATGCATATACATTCTAGAGGCACCCCATATAAATGCACAGAATGCAGTTTCGCAGGTAAAGATTTGAAAGAACTGATTAGACATTACAGTTTGATTAAAGATTTACATTGTAAATGTGGGTATGCTACTCATGTTAAACAGCAAATGGAAGCACACAAAAGGTCTCATTCAGGCGAAAAACCTTTTAGCTGTGGCATTTGCAACTATTCTTCTAGAGATAGAGCGGGATTGCAGCGACATATGAATAGACATAGCAATATTACCTAAATTAACTAGTCTGTTGTGTTATTGTGTGGCTGTATAAAGATTGAAGTGACTAAATCGTAAGGGTAACATTAATATATTTAAAAAAATAAAATATTTTTCTAAAATGAATGTATTATTTGACTTATGATTGAGAAGTGCCAAAGCCAGTCCCTAGATGGCGCTTATTTAGTCTAGCCAAAGATTAATTTGGAGTATGTACTTTCTGTATTATCGATAAGTATTCATAATGAGGACGATTCACGACCGACCTATAGATTAGAACAAGGCTGTCCAGACCGGACATGATTCCGGGCCAATATCTATTAATATAATGTAAGAATATCAATATATTGTAATGTGTTCATATGCTACAAGTAGCGACATCTATGTTCATCTAGTTTAAACATGTATGAAATGTGAATGTGAAGTTTGAAATAAATCAGATTGACAGTCTGTTGTTCGAATGCACACGGTCGTTTTATTAATAATATCAAATTACTAAATAAATTGGCACAAATATAAAACACATTTTGAAAAAGAAAAGATTTGATACGATAGCGTTCTTTTTAGCCTGTAGGGGCTTATATCTGGGTAACAACCAAAAAATTTCAAAAAGTGAAGAATTTATTCTTGCACTATATTATTAAAAACACTGCGGGCCGCACAAAGATGAATGGCTCTTGGTTTAGACAGCCCTGGTTTAGAATACTTTGTTAGACCAACCAAGGTGGCGAAAATTGGCGGACCATGTCCAAAAGTGTACGTCATTCCGCTACAAGGTGATTGCTGGTAGCAAAAGCTCCATAATTTATTTTATTTTTTTAAAGTCGCATGTACGTGTCACCTTGTAATTGTTTAAACATCTGGCTAGGATATATATATATATATAATAGTTATTTTTAAACCAAAATTATCAAGTCTCATCCAAATGCCCTAAACGTGACTTTATTAAGAATATTATCGACAAAAAGACTTAAATCTAACACCGTTTCTGATTAACGAAAAATTAACTAATCACCTGTTAAATCTCATGTGTAATTTCACATGAGATTTCTTTTAGGTACCGGTAAAAACGGGGTGATTAGGGATGCAGGGGTGAATAGGGACAAACTCGGGATTTTTTTGAATTCACTGGTATTCTCGCATACCCATCGAAAATTTTTTGATTTAGATTTATTTGTAAAGTATAACATTTATTTTCTCCATATGGGCAATATCGAGTGTCGTAGACGCAATGTGACAGTAAAAAAGCTAAACAAAGTAAAGCTGTGAAAAGCGCCAAAATTTGGTTACGAAAAACTTTTTAAATGGTAGATACCTACTTACTTATGCTGATTATCGGTTATCATTATCAGGCAAGGTAGGTACTTTTTTTTATATGAAGACAATACCTACATAACTTTGTGTTATTTTTATGTCAGATAAAAATCAATTAAGAGGCAGTCCTAGCTGAATTACTATTTCATCTCTCTTCCATCCCTATTGACCCCAACCACGAAATGACTGAAATCTGCGTTTTGTCACTATTATATTTTATCAAATAAAATAAAACAGAAATAAGGACAGCAATTATTTATTGAGCATGATTTATTTGTTAGATATATTTATTTCTTTATTTTTAAATGAAATAAAACAGAATAAAAGGACTACAATTATTTTATTGAGCATGATATAATCTCCTTTTCATACACATAGAATTACTTTTAACTTTTAACATTTACATATTGCTATTCAACATTCGTGATAATCAATTATACAACAGGATAGTTATAACTTACAATAATTACATTACATTACATTATATTAATCATATTACTTACTTAAAAATCAGTATATTATCGTAATCATCTATTAATTTATTAATGTATAAATAATAGTAACTAATAGGTAAATAATTGTAATAAACAATGTAACAAATATTAAGTTATATATCTATTTAATTATTACTATATAAATATCTATTAGTTTTATATCCAATCAACAAAATGAATGACATGACATAAACAGATGAGACAAATCAGCGTTTGGGTTACAATTGTATATGTTTATTTTATATATTTTATTACTACAATACCTACATTCATTTCATAACCCTAAATAGGTCATAAAAACAAATTTATATTTACCTCGTATCGTGTCACACACACACACACACACACACGCACGCACGCACGCACGCACGCACGCACGCACGCACGCACGCACGCACGCACGCACGCACGCACGCACGCACGCACGCACGCACACACACACACACACACACACACTCACACACACGTCACACACACACACACTTTTATTTTTTACTTTGGTATACTTTCATACTTAATTTTGCCATACTTTTTATTATTGGAAGAAAGAAACTAGCTTCCACGACACAGGGGTCGATAACTACCATCAGGCTGCGAGCAGTAGGTATGCTTTTTAGCCATTTGAAAAAAATAGCGAATGACACTACTGAATGGCATGCTACTGCAGTCTGTGTTAACTTTGATGCAAAGGTGCACTCCAGGGAAAATACTCTTAAATATGGTATACTCATTAGCATTTTCATTAATGCGATAGGTCGCGGAGACTTATCACCGAAAATTTACGTGCTGTCTTTGCGAATTTGTAGGACAATGTCAAACAAAGCAAATATGTCGCACGACATTGTCCTACAAAATTGCCGCGGTATTTTGCCTAGAACTGGAAAAGACGTCCACTCAAAGAGTACCTATATTTAAATATAGCGCGTATTCCATCTGACTAAATTTAGACTTCTAAATGATTCATTATCTAAATACACTCAAGTGAAATAGCATTTTGGAAGTTCCTTGAAGCTATTCACAGACTAACTAAAGAACAAGTTCTAAGAGCGTTTACGCATCATGAGTGGCAACTGTCAAATTTCGCGGTTTTCAATTTTTATCATTTATACATGGCATAACGGAAGTGGATCCACCCTGGTTTCAGCATGAATGGGTCGGATCGACCAGGGAAGTACTACCCTCTCATAGAAAGGTGTCAGCACTAAAATCTCAATTCATAATTTTTAACATAGGTAGTTATTATTCCGAGTTGCTTTTTATACAAAATTGAAATTTTCAGATCGACGTAAGAGTAGTAGTATCCGTAATACTAACGCAGTATTAGTGAGTGAGAGTGCCGGCCGGAGCCCCAATTTCTCTTTTTTCCTCTTTCCTCACCTCCCTCATTCCCTTCGCCTACCCCATTTCCAGCCGCCATAGTGGAGGCCACCATACCAGCAGTTTAAAACGATGGCTTTTGGTATGGTGGCCACCACTTCTGGATTCCACTGACTGCTTACAATCAGGCAAGGTTTTGTCTGTATGCTAGAATTAGGTGATAGCTGTCTAAAAAGTAAGAAATCATTGCTCTTACAGTTCTATAAATAAGCAAATAATACATTTGAAATTTAAATTGCGTTATTTTCATAGTAAAATAACTGTAAGCATTATGGTTACTTACTTTCTAAACAGCTTTCACCTAATTCTAGCTTATTAGGTACTTACAGAACATATTTTTCCCCCCTTCATCCCCTTCCATCCCAATCGTATATTTTAGAATGTAAATTTATTTAATTACATGATAGCTTAAAAATTTAAAGAAATATAATAAAAAAAATCAAATAATCAAAATATATTTGTTTATGTATTTGAAACGATTTTAAATTTAACTTTTCGAACGTTATTTAAAAAATGACGCTCTTTATTGTTTCAATCACGACGACCCTTGTCTGCTATTAATTTATGGTAATTTAAATCGTAAATGACTTCAGCATAAGGTTTAAAATAAATAATTGTAAACCTGATTGCAACTTTGTAAGCGTTTATAAAGCCTAATGTAGAGATGTGTAAAGTTGCATATTAATGTAATCGATTTTCAAAGTATAATTGCTTTATCAAAGTAAGATCGATTTGTGTACATTGACGTAAAATTTGATTGTAATTAGAAGCTACCTCTGCAGTGCGGTCCAACGGCTCATCGATCTTAATAACACCAGGGCCGCAACGAACTGGGACTGTGCATGTAAAGCTTGCTAATTCGGCTTTTGTAGATATGTTGTAATATCTGGTTTTGATCGTAGCTTTCGAGAAATGTACTACACACAACCTCAGTAGTGGTTTTCTATGAAACGTAGATTACCCCAGAGCCTGAGCACAAGAGCGTACAATGTAATCACCGAAATTTTCGAGAACCGTTCACTCACAGTCCACAGATCGTTAAATATTCGTCACCATGTTTTAAGACTTTAAGTACGACAAATATAAGTAGTATGTTTATATAAATCCTAATCTAAACCAGAGATACACATATTTTGAGTGAAATTGGATGTAAAACGGTTTAATCGATTCTATATAATCGAGAGTGTTCAAAAGCTTTATACGGCATGCTTTGGTGCTACACATCACTATACAAAAGAACTTGTTATTATTATACGATACGGGTGTACATAACCTTTTATTTTCATGTTTCACTATAATTTTAACTAAGAAACAATAGAAAACAACTGAAAACGCCTTTAATGTGAACGAAATAACAATTATTCGGCTTGATTAGTGTGGAAAACCTGTAAAAGGTCAGTGTTTCATTCAAAATAAGTACTTATATTATTATAATTAGACCAACTCAATGTATACTCAAACACTCATGTGCAGTTATTTCATGGGAAGTCTCATTGTTTCTCGCTTAAATGAATAATAACGCCATTTTGTGAGCTTTAGAAGAATTATAACGTAATATTTTTGCATAAACTCTACTGCGATCTACCTGTGCCTGTGTGTTGTGTTATTTTGAAAATCGAATGTTTAGCTTTTACGAAGCGTCGGCAATAAAACTACGGAAACGAAAAAGTTTGTATGCCAAAAGTGTTTTTTATAACTTTTCTCATTTCTGTTTCAATTAGAAATATTTCATCATCATTATTTACTTACTTACATATTTTCGATGTAAATGACCACATTTAATATGTGTAATTTAATCATAATTTCGTAACATTTTTTGTGAGTAACTGTTTAGATTCAGATATCCTTTTTGCATTATTTTAAACACGACTCAAAACCACAAAAAAATATAATTTGCATTAAAATGTAGTAAAACATATTAAAGGTAGGTACCCTCCATTTCTTAAACCTACATATTTATCTGGCAGTAGTTTTAAAATATCTAATATTCTAATTAACTAAAAAGAGCTCCAAAAGAAAATGTTCTCCAAAAGAAATTTTAAATTTTGTTTTTTTTGCCCAAAATAAGAAAGAAAGAAAGAAAATATTTGAAACAGACAAAGACACACACAAAACATACATACTTATGTACTTAGTTTGTGTTTATCTATACTAATAATTTAAATACAATAAAATTAACACTAATACAAATTTGGCTGATAGTGTATATTATTATATTGTCCAAATATATATCTTAAATAAAATATAAAATTATTAGAAATAACTTGATGATTCTATTATTTAACGGCAGTGCAAAGACTTCTTCTCATACAGTGAAGACATGAGCATTGATCACCACAGATGCTCAAAGTGTATTGGTAATTTCAGATTGTATTTTGTTATTAATCCATGTTCCTCATGTTGTTCTTTACCGTAGGATAGTAATAAAGTAATCACAACACAACTTTAAAAAGCCTAGTACTTGCTTGGATTCGAACTCACCACCACATCCAAACAAAGCAGGGTCCTTAACCACTAAGCCATGACTACCAATTATAATAATAATAATAATAAGCCCTTTCTTGATATTCTGTGATAAGAAATTACAATTTTTAATATGTTGCATCTTTCTTTTATAGAATATCCTTAGCACAGTGTGCCTTTCAGCATAGGCCTCCTCCAGCAACTTCCACTGCTCTCTGTTTTTTTGCAACTCTTCTCCAGTTTTGTCCCGCTGTGATTTTTATGTCGTCCTCCCATCTGAGGTACTGTTTGCCCTGATTCCTTCTGCCATCTCTTGGGTACCAATCACCTGTCTGCTCCACTTCCCCATTGTGTCTCTTAGCATGTGACCTGTCCATCCCCACTTCTGCTACTGACTACCAATTGAACTGGGACTAATCATGATCATCATCAAATCAGCCAGAAGATGTACACTGGTGAACATAGGCATCAACACTAATACCAATAAACAATTTTTCAGATGTTTTGCGTTCAAGAAAATGAAAGAACGGACACATTCGCAACAGACAAGGATCCTCTTAGCATACCATCAGACTCTGATGATGACGAGCCTTCAGCCAAACGCCTTAAATACTCCCCATTAAACTTACAAGTATACCAGATACCGGCATTCAATACCCCTAAGTCATTGTCCATATATCCAACAAATACTTTGCCAAATTTTGTGAATAACCCACTGAATTTAGCAAATCCACTTGCATTTGCAACTAATGGACAGAATGGAGAGAGTATTGTCAAGAATTTACAGAACAGGTATGTATATCTACGCTAATATTTTAAACATTTCTATGTTTGTAACAAATAAACTCGGAAACTTCGAGGTTGAGTTTAAAAATTCTTTTATAATTATATTTTTGACAGGTTTAATCTTAGTGCAAATACTTGCACTGTCATGTTTCTATTTTTTAATGCTTATAATAAAAAATTCACAGATATTCTCTACCAGCAAAACTAACGATAACACCAGTGGTGAACGGAGAAATAGTAAGATATAAGAAAAATGGAGAAGTGGCGAAGAAGAGGGGACCACCTAAAGGGTACAAGAGGAAACCTAAACCAGACCTATCACAAAGCTTTAATGATACCTTACAGGTAATACTTTTTGTTTTATACAAGTTTCCATACAGATTTGACTGCACCGTTGGTCTAGTGGTTAGTGTAACTGACTGCGACGCCGGGTGTTGTTGGTTCGATTCCCGTGGAAGGCAAATATTTGCGTGATGAACATTGTATTTGTTATTAGTCTGGGTGTTTCCTATGTATTCTAAGTATGTATTTACATAAAAAAAAGAATGTATATGTATTATATTTCAGTTATCTAGTACCCATAACACAAGCTCTGCTTAGCTTGGGACTAGATGACGATGTGTGATAGTGTCCACATATTATAAAAAAGATTCTCCTCTTTCCTTTTTCTTACCTCTCTAATGCCCTTCACCCACCCCACTTCTTTCATGGTAGCATTGCAGAAGTCCATGAGCGAATACCACTTGGCTGGCAGACTGTTGGCTTGTCTGTGTTGTTTAAGAATTAGGTAAAAGCTGCTCTCATCTTTGGGATGGCTCCGCACAGTACTTACTGGATGCACTCGATAGGTTGCAGCGGCGAGCAGTCCGTATCATCGGAAGCCCGGAGGCTACTAAGACCCTTGAGCCTTTACAGCTGCGAAGAGACATCGCCTCAATGGCCGTCTTCTATCGCCTTTACCATGGAGAGTGTTCTGAAGAGCTCTTTGAATTAATCCCACCCTCTCCCTTTTTATCCAGAACAACACGTGCGGGACTAAAGTGCCACCCTTTCACAGTGGAATCTAAAGGGTCTCGAACCAAACGGTTCAGCACTTCATACTTTTGTCGCTCAATTAAAGCCTGGAACTCTTTGCCAGCGCATGTGTTCCCATTTAATTTTGATCCTGGGTCTTTTAAGCGGGGCGTGAAAAAGCATCTCACTAAGCCGCCATAGTGGAGGCCACCATACCAGTAGTTTGGCTTTTGGAATGGTGTCCGCCACTTCTGGATTCCACTTACTGCTTACCATCAGGCAGAGTGGAGTCACTTTGGTAGAATAATATAATAAAAAATAAAAAAAAGCTGTATATAATACCAGCCTGTTTACTGTCCCACTGCAGAGCAAAAGCCTCTTCTCATAGAGAAGGTATGAGCATTAATCACCACGCTTGCTCAAGGCGGATTGGCAATTTCAGACATTTAAGTCCAGGTTTCCTCACGATGTTTTTCCTCCACCGTCAGTCAGAAATGTCCAAGATAAACTTAGAAAGTACATATGATTTGAAAATCACATTCGTACTTGCCAAGATTCGAACCCACTACCTCGTGTTTATAAAGCGCTATCCACTATCTATCTATGCTTTATCCACTGGGCCATTTAGACATTTTTCAGAAAGCTGTACAAAAAGTAAGAAATCATTTAGCAGTTCTATTTATATGCAAATAATACATTTGAAACTTAAGTTGCGTTATTTTCATAGCAAAATAACTGTAAGCATTATGGTTACTTACTTTTTATACAGTTCACCTATTTCTATGTTAGCAGTACATTATTTTTGAAAATATAGTTAAGATTATATGATAAAAATTTAAAACTACAAAATATGACACTTATTTGGCGATGTTGCCACTCATGAGGTGTAAACGCTCCTAAGCGAGAGGCCTACACCCAGCAGTGGGTTCCTATAGGATGTGAATGATGATAATGATTGTTGAACCCTATCTGTGCTCTTTAATATGCTTACTGGTCTAAATAGCACTGTGTAGTTGTGTTATTATTTATTTTAGATTCTTTACGCCACCAATTTTTTCTAAGGTTGCTCTCTTTTAGCCCGGACTCTCCAATTGTGTCCGATAAATGGCAACAGGCTCGCCCCCTGTGACCTAAAATAAAAAATGGTGAAAAGTGGGTAGTTAAACACTTCTGCCTACCTTCGGAGATAACAGGCGTGAAGCTCTCGTTTCTCTACTTTACTCTTACAAATGATTTTTTACAGACACAGAACACAATTTTATCCAGCCTGCTCGCTGCTAACAACACGACGATAACAGGCGTGACCGTAGCACCACCACCTCCGGAGCCAGTTCCTCAAATAGAAGTACCTGAAGGTAAGGGAATCCATCATCATGACCCCTAAAACTACAGCATTGACATGTATCAGTTCTGTTTCTTGCTCACAATATGAGGGAGTGGGATGTAGGAACGTATACGCAACATGTGATCATAGTTTAAAGTCACAAATTATTGAGGGTCTTTAGAATAATTTTCGCTACCAGTTGGCGCCACTTTGGTAAAAGATCTTCCATTTTGCCAGCGCTATCAAAGCAAATATATTTCAATGTTTATTTAGATAATTTTTATGTTTAATTTACAAAATGGATGATTCACATACTGGACAAAAGAAAATAGATGAGAGAGTTTTCTAAAATGGCGCCCACTTGGTGGCAGCACTGTTGCGTCAGGTCTAGCTGTCAAGTGCTTTTTGAAAGTTAACCCCTGATTGGCCCAATGTGACAGTTGTGTTCTAAAGTGGCGCCAATTTTTCTAAGACCCCTCAGAAAATTATACTGAATAAAAAAGCCTTTCAATTTCTGGGGTCATTTTTTAATACAACTTTGGTAGCAAACAAGCATACAGTCGATAAGTGACGATAAGTCGTAAGTGGTAACCATAACCTATAGAGATGGCTGTGTTTTCTAAATATTGGTTAAATAATGCTTTTATAAAATTAAGCATTATTAACATTTTAAATTTTAAGCATTATTTAACCATTTTTCATTTATCCATTTTTCATTTATCCATTAATCCTCATTTTACTCCCTACACGGACATCAACGACTTGAAAACAAGTCGTTGATGTCCGTGTAGGGAGAAAAATGAGGATGGAAAAGGAAAAAGGAAGAGTTCTCTCTAATACATATATAACTTCACAACTGTAACCCATTAATGGGGTAAGCAGAGACTATAGAATGTTATTTGCTACCAAACATATCTCCTTTGCGTCTTCAACATTCATTAAACTTTTACACACATCGGTTACGGGTGCTTGTAATTGTGGCCTTTGTTAGACCATAAAAAGTATTTGGGTTGCCAGCGTTAAATTAGTGTTCCCATAACTTTACGTCTGTCTCTCATTAATAGGGAAAGCAGAGACTATAGAATGTCATTTTCTGTGATCTAAACAATCCTTGTTTACATCAAAATTTATTAATCTTTAATATGTTGGTTACGGGTGCTTGTAAATATTTTTCTATAATTTTAAATATGCTTTTATCTTTCCAGGTGTGGAATTAGTAGAGCTACTTCTAGACCCTGAGGATTGGTTTCCTGGAGAACCTTACAAGATGGTGTTCAGTAGAAAAAAGAATCCAAAATGGAAAAACTTTCCTTTTCAATGCGAACATTGTTTTAAAGTAAGTAGTACCTATATATTTTAATGGTATGTTTAAAAGTTTAAACATTTTTACAGTTTTAGTTCACACTTTTCTTTTTTTGTTTATATTTTCTTCTTATTATAAACTAGCTGTCGCCCGCAACTCCGCCCGCGTGAATGTCGGTTATATGTCTGTTTACATTGACGATTTTTCATACAAACTTTCATCCCCTATTTCAACCTTTTTTAGCCATTTTATTGCGATAAAAGATAGCCTATGTTGTTGACCGAGGTTTATTCTATCTCTATACCAAATTTCATCAAAATCGGTTCAGTGGTTTAGGCGTGAACGCGTAACAGACAGACAGACAGAGTAAGGATTAGCAGTCCTCAGTGAAGTTTAATCCGTTTCACATCTTTGGTTACTGTTCCGCTCCCATCGCTCGTAGCGTGACGATACATAGCCTATAATATCCTCAAGAATTAGGCTATCAAACACGAAAAGACTTATTAAAATCCGACTGATAGTTCAAGAGATTAGTGCGTTCAAACAAAAAAAAACTAGCTTTATATATTGACTGGCCTGTTGGTCTAGTGGTTAGTGACCCTGACTGCTAAGCCGGAGGTCGTGGGTTCGATTCCCACCCAGGACAAACCTTTGCGTGATGAGCATGATTGTTTGTTCTGTGTCTGGGTGTAATTTATCTATAATATGTATGTATTTACAAAAAAAAATGTATATAAGTAGTATATAAGTTGTTTAGTACCCATAACACAAGCAAATATAATTGCTTAATTTGGGACTAGATGGCGCTGTGGAAATGTGGTAGAATATTATTATTATTATATTATATATAAATATGTACTGACATACTATGTTTGTCTCCAGGGTTACCGCGTAGTGTCTACACTATTAACTCACGCAGCAGAACGCCATGGTTCCGTACCTAGGGACTTAGCCATTCCATGTCCCTGCTGTCCCCACGTCTCTACTAGAAGGAAACACCACAAAAAACATTTAGAGACACATGAAAGCAGGCGTCATAGGATATTTTGCATGTACTGCTTACCACCCAGTAAGTATACAAATAAAAAATATTATTTATTTATTGCGCACAAAAAGATACATAACAAGGAAAATATAAATAAAAATTATGTACAAAGGCTAAGCTCGCCTTTGTACATAATTTTTTTTACTCAGAACTGAGTTCTCTCTAACAGCATACCTTAAGAGTGGAAGAGGAAGTAACATTAGTGAGAGTATATGAAGTGTACAATTAAGAAAGACAAATTGCAGAGAAAAGTAAATTATTTATTTATTATTATTTCGTAAACCTGGACTGGACAAAAATACCGTTCAAGTGCAAGCCGGACTCGCTCACAAAGGGTTCCGTACAAACTTGTAGTCAATAATATAATAATACTAGATCTCCGTGGCGGTTTCACCCGCGTTTTTGCTTACTGGTCTGCTCTTGTCGCCAGTAGCGTGATGTTACATAGCCTATAACGTTCCTCAAGAACTGGGCTATCATATGCAAAAGAGAATTATTGAAATCCGACTGAGTTCCAGAGATTAGCGCGTTCTAACAAACAAACTTCCGATTTATATAATAGTACTAGCGGTCCGCCACGGCTTCGCACGGGTCGACATTTTTTTTAACATTTTGGGATAAATAAAGATACTTTTGTATCGGAACATAAAATTTCTTTTTTCATGCAATTTTTAATTTTTGTCACCGTAAGAACCATCCTCGTACTTCAAGGAATATTATAAAAAAAGAATTGGCGAAATCGGTTCAGCTTCTCCCGAGATTTGTGCTTAGCAACACATTCAGCGATTCATTTTTATATTATAATTTTTGATTGCATTGACATAGAACTTTAATTTTTTGACACTAACACCCAGTTTCTGAAAGGCCTGTCAAATCATTGTTCAACTTACACGACTGTTAATTTAACATGGCTGTTAAATCAATTCGAGTTTCTGAAACGTTAATCAGTGCAAAATTAACTAATCTACGATTATTTTGATTTGACATTAGGTTTGTATGAAAACAAACCGAATGTCAAATCAATTGGCACTTGACATGAGATTGATTAGTTAATTTTTGTGTTGATCAGCCTTTCAGAAACTGGATATCATTCTCGTCGTAAAAGTTCGCGTCCTTTTATCACCATCACCGCTAAATGTTTGATACTCATGCTAATATCCGAAACGGACATGATTGTGATCCAAACAGGAACAACGTTCATTTATCAAGATTTGCAAAGTATACACTTTTTTAAAGAAAATCAAATATTATAAATAATACTGCAATATAAATATGTTTTGACATACCCTAATAAGATAAATTCGAAGAAAAACTGAGTTTCACATAAAAAATCAATGGTATTCACAAGTTAATTTGCTGACGAGCATCGATTAGTTGACAAAGCTTTTGACCGACGTATGATCTATGATTAATACATAACTAGCGTTTCAGAAACCCAATATGGAGGTTAACATACGATTCTCGAACCAAATTTAACAGCTATGTCAACTGACAGGATGATCAAATTAAACTAAACAACCATGCTTTTAGCAACCCAATTGGCACTTGATATAAGATTTAACAGGCTATTAGTTAATTTTTGCGTTGATCAGCCTTTCAGAAACTGGGTGTAAGAGTTATAATATAAATTTAATTTTGATACTTCCACACGTATTAAGAAAATGGTCTTAAACTCTTGACAAACAGACTGACAACAAAGTGATCCTTTAAGGGTTCCATTTTAAAAAAAATGTCAGTAATAGCATATAATCTGTATTTTGTGTTTTCAGCTGACCCTTCTGAGCCATACGTCAAAGAACCTTTAAAGTACCCCTTCGACAAATTCCCACAGTACTGGTATGCGTCAGAGGAATCCTTAAGACTCCACAAAAAACGGAAACATCCCTATGCCGCCATGTTTAACTACAATTGGTTTTGCACATGGGGTGAGAACCAACCAAATAGCTAATAATACGTCCAAGAGACCTGACAAGGTAATTTTAGTAGTATTTTTAATTTGACGCTGGCAACCCACAGTATTTTATTTAATAATTTAGTAGTATTTTTTTGAATATTTTTTTTGTAAGTATTTTAGGCATTTTTAACGCTGGCAACTATTTTGGTAGCGATTTTATAGTTTTAAGTGTTTTGTGATGAAAATGTAATGAAATAATGATTGTATTATTAATTAATTTTTAGCTTGGCAATACTTTTAGTTTAGCGACTTGTGATCGACTTATTCCAAGTTAGTGATAGGGCAACTCAGTGTGTATTTGTTGGTAACATTGCTTATTATCCTTGTTATTTTAAAAAAACTGATTTGTATCTACTATACTGGGCATTATTATCTCCAAAGATTATTCCCAAGTGCAACAAATTAAAATAAAATCTATGTGACATACATAATGACAGGAAAATAACAGTGTTGCCACCATTAAGCCAGTAATTTTAACTATGCATAATAAAATTTAGTATTATTTTATATAATATGTACCTATACAATGTAATGAAGCATTTATAAAAAAAAATTATTAAAAAATGAGCTGGTAACTAAATAAAATACTTTATTAACTTTGCCCTCTTGGGTGACGATCAACCATTTGGAACCATCAACCAAGCAACTAAGAAAACTAACTGTGAGCATTTAAATAAATAATAAATGCTTAAATTATATGAGCATTTTTACACTAAGAGCATTTCACGTTGCTTTAAAGAGTGTTTACGTTTAGCGAGCTGGCAACATCTTTACCATAAATTTGTGTTCCAAAATAAAATTGTTCTAAAATGGAGTATTTTCTTCATATAATAAATATGTAATATTATTTTTAATATACAAATATATAAAACTGCATGAATGGGCTAACCATATTGACTGGGAAACTAATGCCCATGTAAAGAAAATTGATTTGACTGTCTCTGTGGTTCGGTCCACGGAGAGGTCGCGGGTTCGATTTCCGCTCAGTGCTAATATTTGTGTGCATGAACATGTCTATTTGGATTGTTTCTTTTTATAATATGTATATATTTACAAAAAAAAAGTATTTAAGTATGTATATCCGCATTCTAGAACCCATAACACAAGCTATAATATATACTTAATTTCGATCTAGATGGCGTTGTGTGTGGTTGTTGTGATATATTATTATATAGACACAACAGCTTGATTGTTTATGTAATAATAATAATAATAATAATAATAATAATAATAATAATAATAATATTCTAATATTCTACCACATTCACACAGCGCTATCTAGCCCCAAATTAAGCAATTATATTTGCTTGTGTTATGGGTACTAAACAACTGATATACTACTTATATACATTTTTTTTTTGTAAATACATACATATTATAGATAAATTACACCCAGACACAGAACAAACAATCATGCTTATCACACAAAGGTTTGTCCTTTGTGGGAATCGAACCCACGACCTCCGGCTTAGCAGTCAGGGTCACTAACCCAACAGGCCAGTCGTATGTATTCTTAGCACTGTTTCTAAGATGCTCGAGAAGACATTCATATAACCATAACCCATGGAGGTTACGTTTACCACTCACTAAGAGATTATAAACAAATAAAAAAAAATGTTTTTGTTTTCAAAGAAAGCTATGGTAATGCTACACTGCTCCCTCTGCGTAAAATGCTCTTAAGCAAACGAATGGTCAAATTATGAAAGCAATAAAGCATTTAAGCATTATAAATAACATAGCTATGCCTATATAATCGCAATTATTTTTAGACTAGACTTTGAAGGTACCTAAGTCTTCTAAATACTCAAATTTTGAGAAAAAATGGATTATGTGATCCAAGGTTAAAGTTCAAGGTCACGTATCAGTCGAACGAAATTATTTTCATATTTTTTTGTGAATAAAAAATTGTTGAGCGACAACAACAATGGTTTTTGAGTCATGTTTAGTAACTCGGATAAACTGAATTACATTCGACTTGCAAGGTCAAAATTGAAGTTCACGCCTTGAACGTTTACAAAATGGATTATAATTTATAATGATCCCCAAGGTCAAAGGTCAAGGTCACGCGTCAGCTGATCGTAATTTTTTTTCATTTGTTAAGACTAATTTTCTCTCAGAATTTGAGAAATATTTAGAGTACTTTTTATAGCCTAACCGCCTGTCCACCTATATTAAGATAATTACACTAAAGTATTTTTATAGTTGTGTACAAACGTAGTATTTTTGTAGAACTTATATACATTGCATTTATTAGATTTAGGGTATATAATCATGTTTACTGAAGTCGGGGTTTTTAAGTTCTGGTAGGAGAGAGAGGGGTAAAAAGTATCCCCAATCTAAATATTAAATCGGTCCTAGAAAAATATAAAAGGAAGTCTCTAAAAGTCGTATGTTTGTTTGAAACCGCTAATCTTGAGAAGTGTCCAATGGATTTGAAAGCGGTTCTATCATTATCTGATAACTTGAGAGCGTTTACGTGTCATGAGGGGCAAAAAGAAAGAAAAAAAAGAAATAAAAACAGTTTATTTTTCACATGAATGTGACACACACAAGAATAATTAAAAATAAATGTTTAGCCACAGTCAAAAAACACAAAAACATAAAACTGACATAACAAAAAAAACAGAGTACCATGGCACTGGACTTCACATATTATAAATGCTCGCGTGCAGATGTGCACCACGTCCACGCGAAAAACTGGCCGTCACTCAGCTTAATGCTGAGGCGCTTCAAAGCGCAACAGCGCTGGTTTTCAGCGACAGCCCCGTGGTATTTTTTCGTGGTTTTCAAATTTTATCATTTAATCAAGGCTATATTTTAAAAAAATGTTCTGTCTATATGCTAGAATTAGGTGAAAGCTGTATAAAAAGTAAGTTATTAATGCGTTTACAGTTCTATTTATATGCACAATACATTTAAAACCTAAGTTGCGTTATTTTAGTAGTAAAATAACTAAGCATTATGATTACTTACTTTTTATACAGTTTTAACCTAATTCTAGCATATTTACTAATTACCTGTTAAATGTCATATGATGTACAATTGATTTGCTGAAAACATGAGTAATTAGTTTAATTTGATCTAATTAGTAACAAATTATCGATGCTTTTAGGTACTTCTCAAGAGATTTAACAGGTGATTAGTTAATTTTTCGTTGATTAGCCTATCAGAAACTGGGTGTTAATGTAACCAAGAATCGAACCCCGACTTCTATTCCGTATCATTCAGACCAAAACATACAGTATTAATTAATTAGTTTAATTTTAGTAATTGTATATTGCACTGCCACAGAGGTCCCGGGTTTGATTCCCGGGCCAGGTAAAGTGATACTGGGATGTGTTCCCATGCTATTCATAAAATATCTATATATTATTTTTAGTATATATTAAAGTGATCAAAACCACCGTGTATGTATGAAAAGATTAATGAATGTTGAAGAGACAAACGAGGTATATTTAGATCGGAAATAGCGTTCTATAGTCTCTGCTTACCCCATGGGAAACAGACGTGAAGTTATTTATGTATGACGTATGTCATACAGCATATTACAAAAATAAAAAGTAAAAAAAAACAAAAATATTGCCAGAGTAAATAATAAACTACTAAAATAGTAGAAATTACAAAAAATACTTCCATCTTTAATATATATTAAAAATAATCTTGTAGTATTATGTAGCCTTCGTTAAGCTCGATGTAAAAGGAATAGAAACCGATGGGTGTCCAATATGGTACCTATAGAGAAGTGCTTTAGCAATGTTAGTGATGTTTTATTGTGAGCGAGACAGAACTAATACATGTTGATGCGGCATCTATTAGGTGATAACAATCTATGCTTAGTGTTACTAGATAATAACAGAGTAGTAAGTATTGTGCCTATAGTTTTTGAGACTGCCTTTAATCTATCTATAGATTGCTAAAACTCGTGTAACATATAAAAATATAAAATACCTCGGTTTAAAAATAGCTTAAACGACATACTAAAGTCAAAATATGTTCTTCTCCTTTTTTTGGCAACAGAGCCTACGATTGTGTCAGCTATTTCTGCCAGCGTCAAGTGTAGAATAATATTCTTGTTGATGATATTAATGGTATATTACAATGATAAAATAGAAAAAATGTGGATGAAATTAAATGACAACCATCTTCCGTGAAAACAAAAGATCTATTCTCCAAAATATGTTTACTTTGGTATAATAAATTGACATTTATGAACATCAAAATTACAAAAAATAAATGACAGGCAATTACGTTATTTTACACTAAAATTAATGAACTCATATTTTCGTACAAAGCACAAACAAATAGATCGTTAACAGTTCATAAAGAGTTAATGCCTGGAAAAGTTGGTAGGGGTCGCCCTAAACGGACTTGACCAAATAGGAGATGTGTTGACAAAGGGCACAATTTCAAGCACCCGTAACCGACGTGTGTATGAAAACATTAATGAATGTTGAAGACGCAAACGAGGTATTTTTGGATCTCAGCAAATTGCATTCTATAGTCTCTGCTTACCCCATTAAATGAAAGACAGGCGTGCAGTTATGTATGTATAAAGTAACTGTATTTATACAGTTTTCATCTAAATACTATTTCTGAAACCTGGCTTTACTTGTATGTCGTTTAAGATATTGCGAGAGACTAAGTAAGAATATGACCTATGGTATATCACCTCAAATATCAGTAATGTATACAATAGCTTAAGATTTACAGAAAGATATTTTAATGGCCATTCAAATAGTTATATTGTGTTCTTAGTGAAAATAAAAGAGACATATTTTCTTTTAATATCATTTAGTACAAAATTGTTGAGATAAATTATTACAAGACTTAATATATCTTATATGCTGACCAACTTGTATGGATATTTCTTTCTGGAAAAGATTGACCGAGTTATTTTTTTTTCAAAAATGTAGTCTGAATCTGAAAAAAACTCTTTCTGTATATTGTATAATGGAGGCCACCATGCCAGTAGTCTGAGAGGGCTTTTAAAATGATGACTTCTGGATTTCACATAAAAAAAAAATACTTACTGGACATCTGACATATGATACACCCTTTTGCCCACTAGTGGGATGTCTGAGGGTATTATAACTAAAACTGTGTTTTTTATTAATATCTATGCAATATAAACAAGCTTTACAAAGCAGCTATTACAATATTTATAAATTATTCTACTAGGCGAAACACTTCTGTTCTGCTTCTGTATGTCAAAGCGTGATATTAAATATAACCTTCCTCAAGAACTGGACTATCAAATGTGAACATTTATTCAAATCAAACTGATAGTTTTAGAGTTATGAACGTTCAAACTTATAGTATTGTTTGTACAATTATGTTCTTAAAATGGAAACCATTATTCTAGTAATAAAATGTTATTTGCCATGATATTTAAATAATGAAATATACATCACAATTATCGTACCTTATTTTCTGCCCATCAAATTAGATATAGTTCGCCTTGTAGAATATAATAGTGGTTGAAACAAATCGCCTGTCTACTGAAACGGAGTGAGGCAGCGAAGCGGATAAATATTAACCAATAGGACTGCCTAAAATCTCCGTCTCACTCCAATGGACAGGTACTAATGGTTAATGTTTTTCCGTTTCCCCGCTCCGCTGCCTCTTCGCTTCTGTGGACAGGGAGTCTTATTCGATGTGTCCATTGCGACCTATTGTACGGGTGTTTAATACTCCGACTATATTTAGTTTTTATTTGTAAAAATATACTAATTACAAATGAATGAATTTTTGTACAAGTGATTTTCTGTAAATAAATTGCATTTTTATATAATTGTAGTTTTATTATGTGAAAGATGAAGTGTTTTTGTTTTAATTTCTTACCGCCCTAGGGCTTTTCTAGCTACATTATTAGCCTAGAGCGCTAATTGGTCACCTACAAGCCCCATTTGGAGTAATAAGGACGTACTTACCGAATATGAGAGATGTACACACAAAGTACTAGGGTACCAGAATCTTGTAAGATGTTGTTATAAAATTAAATTATTACCTAGTAAACCACCCTCTTTTATAAAAAAAATAAATATAATTAAATTAAGTCTGGGTGCTAAACTTACTACTAGGATAGCTGAATCTTAAGGTTATTATGACATACTTTTGTTTTTTTTGTAAGTGTAACCTACCCACCATAGTTTTTAATGCAATTTGCCTTTTAGTTATTTTATGACACTGATTATCGTCGCTGACTAAAGAACTAATTTTCAGATACTTTTGCCCAGTGCCGTAAATTGCCTTTTTTGCGCCCTGTGCGAGCTTCTATAATTGCGCCCTTGTTTTTTTAGATATTATAGGTACCCTAGAGCAATGCTATGTATAGGCCTACTTTATTTCATTCAGGGTGATAAAATAAAGCACAAGGAACTTGGTGTTGGTGGACCAATTATCTAATATTTTGGAAGAAAAATTTTTTTTTTCAAGAACTGATGTAGGCAAACAAGCAGACGAGCCATCTGATGTTAAGTGGACCCTTCGCCTATTATACCACCCACTGTGTCTTACTCACTAAAACTCAATCGCAAGTTCACTAGTGCAAATGCGTTGCCCACCCTGATGCTTAAGATTTAATTTTTTGGCCACTATGGTTTTCATACTTCTATAATAAAATAACACCCTGCAAAGTTTCAGTAAACTGTAAATTAATTTAATTTTAAGTAGGTACTTGGTATGGTAGAGTTTTGAATAAGGAAGGTAGCATAATATAAATTGCGTTTAAGTATGAATTGGTGAAGAAACGTTTATTCGAAAATATTTGCAAGATTATTCACAACTACACAATACACAAATAATTGAGACCACAAATGAATGAGTTCAGATAGTAAAGATTTATTAAAGCAAGCCATAAACTTTTTTAAAGATTTACTTTTCGCGCTTTCTTCATTGCGAAATCGTTGATAACCTTTTCATACGACAGACACCTTCCTATGTCGCGTTCAATCGACAAAATCGCTAAGCCCGTCAACCTTTCTTGGCCAATCGTCGAGCGCAAGTAAGTTTTCATTAATTTTAGCTTACTGAATAATCTTTCGCAGGAAGATACAGTCACTGGCATTGTTAAAAAAATCTTTATAGCGCCCGCCCGTACCCGCCCGCCGCTTAGCAGGCGGAACAATCTCCGTAGACGCAACCGAGTAATAACTAAAAAAAAATACTAACAAAATCGGAAGGCCTCCAAAATATTGAAATCTCTTAGAGGGATATAGCTTTTTCTATTAGCCGTATTATAATCAAGTGGTGTCCCGTAGAACATACAGATGGCACTAGTGTCTTAAAAATACTAATTAATTGAAAATGTATTCGATTACAAAGACGAACCTAAACCATTACTCTTTTAACATTTAGTAGGATAATATTAGTTGTGAACTAATAACATTCTTACATTTAGTAGAATTTGTGGCACGGCTGATCTATTCTAGTTGATTTTTCATTATTTTTATTCAAGTTATTAGCACTTATTTAGAATTATTTTATTATAGAATGCTGCAATTTAAATAAATATCATAGGTTTTTTATACAAAAAATATATTCTAAAAGTGAAATAATGGTAATTTTTGAATTTGATTTGGAAATTGGTAGAAGCAATCAATATATACGCTGGTAACCCTGGATTCTATATTGACAAATGACAAATGCAAAAATGGCGCGTTTGCCAGCCGGTGTCGAGTGTTGTTGATGTCTTGTTTCCGTTTGAATTGTTTATTTGTGGCTATCATTGTGATAAGATTGTGTTTTTTCGCTATTTCGTTGAGTTGAGCTACCTAGTTCCTCCGAATAGCGCAGATTTGCGATCTACCATCACATACACCTTTATAAACTACTTAACCGAGACAGGACTCTTTATTCTTTTTTAATTATTGTTAGAAGACACGAAAAGATAATGTCAAGAGATCATTGTTGTGTACCTGGATGCTTTAAAAGTGGAAGTGAGTACCTTATTAGCTTAACTTTTACGCGATACATAGGACACGTTTTGATCAGAAAGCATTACTTGCAGAACGTTTATCCAACACATCGTTTAATGTCACAGTTAAACACCATACGGTCACAACATGGTCGCCGTGCCGTGTAAAATAGAAATGTATGAGAATTGCAGTAGATCGGTCGTTGTGCCTTGTGAAAGCTCTCATTGTAACTTATTCATACTAATATCTATTTTGCACGGCACGGCAGCCGTATGCATGAGATGATGCCTAATGCATTCAGCAATAGACACAATATTGATTTGTTAAGGCGATTACCATTTTACACTTTCGATTCTGGTTATTTAACTATATAGACATTGTTTAGTTTACTTTGATTTTCTGATCAAGAAGCCTTATCAACCTGTAGTACATGACTACATAAAATCTTCCAGATTCATAAATAATTTCAGTTAAAAGTGTTAAAATGTTCTTGAAATCATTCATTTTCAGATTCACACCCAGTACTCCATGGATTTCCTAATCCCAATAAGAATCCAGAATTGTTTAGATCCTGGATATATGCTGTGGGAGGCGAAATTCTTGCCTTAGACAATCAATATATATACAAGCTACGAAGAGTATGCCATCGTCATTTTGAGGAAAAATATTGTTGTCGTTTCAATAGAATCAGCAATATTGCAGTGCCTACTATAAATTTACCTGGTGAGTGCATTATCATATTTATCATAAAATCTTATTATATTTTTATTTTGCAGTTTCCTTAACTACCTACACATTTGTTTGTTCTAGGACAAATGGCAATTTTACACGATATTGTTGAACGCAAACCATTAAGAGCTAAACAGAACTTGATGATAGATACTCCCTCATGTTCTAAAGGTATTTATAATTTGCCTCTGTATAGCCATGCTTTTTGCTTTGTATCATTCTATTTATTGTACATTGAAAATGTTAAATTACTGTTTATATTGATAATTTAATAGTAAAACCAGGCCTGGTTCACTCCTCCTGTTTAGGTATGTAGCTATAAGTACCTGTATGTAGCCGTCCCATTTTCTGGTTATGATATCTATATAATTACTCTAGTAATTAATAATCAAAATATTTATTTGCTATTGTTACAGATCCTGTAATATATGAAGAGTGTGAAGTTGTTCGCCAACAAAATGTAATACAGCAAGTCGAAGAGAAAGAAAATATAATGCTGATTGATGGTAGGTGTCTTTCAATGTTAAAATAAAAACTGACCATCAGAATTAACCAATATAGTAGGTTTGGGGACCAACCACCACCTCTTAAATAGAATACAGGGACCCGCCCCAGTTTCGCACGGGTGCAATGCTGATACTATATTTAGTATCAGCATTGCCCGTGCGAAGAAAAATAAATGCTGTAAACGTTGTATTTACACATTCTGTAGTATATTTAATTTTACTACAGAATGCCTGCTGCCGCTATATCCCTCCCTGCATTTTAATCTGTAGTTTTTTATAATATTGTATGGGATTTTTTATCTGTAATGATATTGTAAATACTTTTTCAATAAATAAATAAATAAATCTTTAAAAATATTTATTTAAATTACATACTGCAAAGGGCATTATTGATTTATATTAAATGAACAATGTATTTAAGGTACCTAATTTGATAAAGTTTAATGCTGTATTGCTTAAAATCACTTCGAAAATAAGCCATTATTTCTCATAAAAAGTAAAGGATAAAAAATGGTTATTGTGGGTTATCCCTTACAGATAGACATATACTATCGCGGACTCTTTTGTAGACCTTTTTAATGTGTACAATACTGTTGTGCATTATTTTGAATCTTGTAGGGTTTAGCCAGTGTTGCAATGTAAGCGCAAAATAATTGTTTATTTATGACATCACATTAAAAACAATTATATTTATCAGTGTTTCTCTACTATATTATGCATGTTATATACATTTAACCTTCCTCTTGAATCACTCTATCTATTAAAAAAAAACCCCATTCAAATCCGTTGCATAGTTTTAAAGATCTAAGCATACATAGGGACAGACAGCGGGAAGCGACTTTGTTTTATACTATGTAGTGATTATTATAATCTTACTCTGTGTTTTGTCCTTTTCTTTTGTACCATTAAAGACAAGGTTAGAGACAAATTAAGGTTATAATAGGATATAAGAAGTATTGGTAAGGCCTCAGGCTAGAACCCACGTGGATGCAGCAGCCTTAAAATCTTGAACTGTTTTAATCAAAGTCTTTATTTGCTATTGTTACAGATCCTGTAATACATGAAGAGTGTAAAGTTGTTTGTCAACAAAATGTAATACAGCAAATTGAAGAGAAAGAAAATATAATGCTGATTGATGGTAGGTGTCTTTCAATGTTAAAATAAATCAGGCTGGCACCCACATGGATGCATGATAACAATACCAAAGCTCTCAATAGAAAATGTATAAACTACCAGTCTGACAATACTATGTAATTAATAGCATTATCATTAAGTGTCAAAATGTCCAATGGTCTGGTCAGTCTAATGTTATATTAGAATACATTTGGAAAATTTAAACATTAATAACATTACAACCTTCTTATTGGATTTCAGATCCTGCAGATGATACTCACCTGAAGAACAACCCAACACTGGCAGAAACAACTGAAACAAATGTTTGTGCAAGTGCACAGAGGGGTAAGTTCTTTTTTATTGTAGGCATACAACTGAAGGTGATGGTAGCCAAGTAAGAAAGTAACTGACTTGTTACACTTGTGAAGTGTTACTTTGAACCTGTCTGGCAGTACCAATGTGGATTTAACTTTGTGAAATTTATATGTGCTAATCGAATGCCTTTCCATTGGCTAATGGTGAAGAATAATGTAGCAAACCAATATGTTCTAGAAGAAAATCTAAGAATATGTCATCCACCAACCTGCATTTCGCTAGTGTATATGGTCTAAACCCTCATAATAAGTCCTTCCTGCTGTGTGTAATGAGTCACACCTTGAAATAAGTCATCCATGTCAATTTATATAGGACTTAGCAACACTAGTCAAAACACTTTTTTTTTCAATTATATAAAACTGATTTTCTTTTTTTACAGTTAAAAATATAGCCAAAAAATCCATCAGACGTATGGCAGTTACAAAAGCTGAAAAGGAGCTATATAAAAAGTTACAAGCTGTCAACATAAAATTAAGTAAATGTCGAAACAAAGTTAAAAAACAAAGTATTGAGCTAAAGTCTGCCAGACAATTATTCTCTAATCCAGAATTTTTAAAAGTCATGGATAATTGGACCACATCTGCTAAAATATTCACTTTAATGCAATTTAAGCAAAGTAAGAAAAAGAGTAAAGGTCGGAGATTTTCTACTGAAGAGAAGATTGTTGCTTTAACAATGATGAAACAGAGTCCCAAGGCATATAGATTCCTAAGAAAAATTTTCGTTTTGCCATCATGTCAAACACTTATAAAATTATTAAATAAGTGTTATTTGAGACCAGGCATAAATGAAATTATTTTTACCCAACTCAAAATAAAAGGAGAAAAAATTAAAGACGAAAATAAACTGTGTGTCCTTGCATTTGATGAAATGCAGTTGAAACCAGGGATTGCATATAATGAAAGGAAAGATAAAATGAGTGGATTTGTGACAAATGGAGAAGAAACGCATAAAATACTGGCTGATCATGCACAGGTCTTCCTTATCCGTGGGCTTATAAAAAATTTTAAACAACCTATTGCCTATACATTTTCGGCAGGGGCTACAAAGGGCTTAGAATTAGCTAAGCAGTTAAAAATCATCATTACAGAACTTCAAAAGGCAGGCTTTAATGTTCTAGCAACTGTCTGTGACCAGGGTACCAACAATTGCAGTGCCATAAAGTACTTAAAAGAAGAGACACGTCAAAATAAATTAAGAAAAGGATTTCAAATAAGAAAAGAAAACCTTTTTTCTGTAAATGATTGCAATATAATACCCTTATTTGACCCACCTCACTTATTAAAGGGTATTAGGAATAACCTTTTAACCAAAAATTTGAAATATGAAATTAACGGAAAAATTGGTACAGCAAAATGGTCTCACTTAGAGATGCTATATAAAGAAGACCCTGGTTACAATGGCATAAAACTAATGCCTACATTAACAGAAAGCCACATTGTGCCTTCAAAAATACCCAAAATGAAGGTAAAATATGCCTCTCAAATTTTTAGTAAAAAGGTTGCATCCAATATGGGATATTTTGCAGGTATGGTTATCCATAATTATGTATAATTTATACTAATATTTAAAAGAGGAATCATGTAAGTGGATGCATGTTGTGATTGTAAAGCCTTTTATCTTTCTATCAAGGTCTTTTATAACACCCATTTTGACTGGCCTGTTGGTCTAGTGGTTAGTGACCCTGACTGCTAAGCCGGAGGTCGAGGGTTCGATTCCCATCCAAGACAAACCTTTGTGTGATGAGCATGATTGTTTGTTCTGTGTCTGGGTGTAATTTATTTATAATATGTTTGTATTTACAAAAAAAATTATATATGTAGTATATCGGTTGTTTAGTACCCATAACACAAGCAAATATAATTGCTTAATTTGGGGCTAGATAGCGCTGTGTGAATGTGGTAGAATATTATATTATTATTATTATTATTATTATTACCCATGTCCGTAATTGTCATGCTCACTAAAATGTCACTGCACCATTGTCAGCAAATTGGCCATAAGCAAATTGCTGACATCTCTTTGGTTATGACGCATGAGGTTATGACGGTTATAAGTATCATGTATAGTGATCTATATGAATAAAATATGTTGAATTTGTATGCAGAAGTAACAGGACAGGTTATTTGCTTGCACTATCCCATGGAAACAGCAAAATAATGCGGTTTTCACGGGATCGGGTTCTATGAGGTAAAAATTTATTTAGGTATATATATTTTTTTTCATTTTCAGCAAAACAAATTCTGCCTGAGGAGTGCAAGGAAACAGCAGATTTTTTATTATTTATGGACGATTTGTTTGACTCCGTGAACGGAAGTTTTAATAAAAACCGGTTTGCGAAACCGTTGCTTGGTCCAGTGAGTCTAAATTCCCCACATATTAGGACGTGGAGAGATGCAAAAGCTGCACTAAATACCTTTGAGTTTATTGGCAAAAACAATAAAAAGGAGTCTGTACCAACAATTAGAAACTGGATTTCAACACTTGATGGTATGGATGATTTGGTTACAAAGTTAGAAAAAGAATATAATATTACTTCATTATGGATGAGGCATCTCAATCAAGATCCCTTGGAAAACTTTTTCGGAGCTATACGCAGCTATGGATGTCGCAACAATAATCCAACGGCCGATCAGTTTGAGTCAGCTTTTACATCATTGCTAATTAATAATTTAACAAGTACCCATGCTCCAGGAGCCAATTGCGAAAATGATGACGCTAAATCATTATATTCTCTTCTTGTAGATAAAGAATGTGAAGTCAATAAGACCTGCGAAATAGATTTAAATGATTTATTAGAAATTAACTTTACACCAGTGGCAAGTAAGTCGGATCCCAGAGTGATGGCTCCACTGGTATATATAGGTGGTTATTTTATAAAAAAGTCAAAACAAAAAATTTGGAAAGGATGTTCCAATTGCAAAAAAAATTTATGTAGTATTGAACAAAAAGAGTATATAAAATTTAGAGAATATGCAGGTCGAAATTGGCTTCACAGTCCAAATGACATATTTATTAAAAGTTTGTCCGAGTTGCAGGACATATCCAATTATATATTAAAAAAATATATTGATAAGCCTATGTTAAAAACGTACACCATGATGATAGCTACATGCTTAATAGATTTTAATTATATTAATTGTCCTGCACACAAGGAAAATTTGAGAGAATTTTTGATTAAAAGCGTCATTCGTTTTTTTATATACAGTTATTGTAAAAATATAAATAAAATCATGTATGGCAAAAAGGAGATGGATGATAGCAATGATTTGATGCAAATGCTGGCTAAAACACAATATAAAAAGTTTTAAAAAAATAAAAAATAGATTTATTTTATTTGTTTCATTTTCATACATTCATTACACCTGTCTCCCATTGGGGTAGGCAAAGACTTTCGCTCGCCAGTTGCTACAACTCGAAACGCCTCTTTCGTTTCCACATTCACTAACTGCTTTATGCATGCATGTATTTATACCCTAAAATCGGATGCAGGAAATTAATATTAGTAGCGGAATAATGATTTTTCTGAAAATTCGCTGCTAATATTAATTTTCTGCATTCGAAAATAAATAAAAAATTAAAATGTAATCAGGGAGTATATCTAGGTAGGTAGGTACTTGTTACTAAAAGTTGCTATTTTTAAAATACAGAGGTCGCTCATACGCGTTGCCCAATTTGGCGGCCGAGTGAGGTCTCTATTCCAGTATATACAAATGTACTCTGTGCCGCTTAGTCTCCGACCGACCGTGTAGCCGGCCGGCGGCTTAACTCCGATAAACACTAAACACAAATACGCTCGTGCGCTGCCAAAAAAATGAGCGCGATGTTTTGTCTAATTTAATAGACGTTTTTGATGATACTGGCATGTAGGTACGTATGTGTTGGAATCGAGCACTAGGGCGCAGCGGGAACTTATCAGGAGCAAACCGAAAAAATAATAGTCCTGCCTGGTCTGGCCATTCTTGCGCCCCCCAGAGTCTACGCCCTGTGCCTGGGCACCGGTGGCACCGCCCTATTTACGGCACTGCTTTTGCCTCTCCCAACAGTGTTGAGACGCCTCTTACGACAGTCAAAGAACGAGACAAGATGGTTTATTTTCTTAATTGCCCTCCGAAGTCGATGCGGGTAGTTTTCAAGCGTATGTATGTGGCATGTATGTCTATATCTTTGTCACGCTCTGTAGTTTAAATGTCTTAATGTATTAGACATTATAGGTATCATTAGATTCGTATTAATTATAGATGTGACATGGGATACATAAAATTACAATGTAGCGCCGGCACAAAAAAGTTTCTTTTCAATTTGTTTTAAACAGACTGGCTTTTTATTTTGCTTGTTTATATATTACCCTACCAAAGTGACTCCACCGTGCCTGATGGTAAGCAGTCAGTGGGATCCAGAAGTAGTGGACACCATTCCACTCATTTATACTAAGATCGGAGACCACACTTTATAATAAAACAAAACGAAAATTGATTAATAACCATTTTTATTTCAAAACTTAATCTAATCTCCAACATCATTACAAAGAGTGCGATTTTACACAAATTAATGATTAAAAAATGAAAATAAATTACTAAAGACTAGACGACAACACTGTACACGACCAAGTTTGGAAACTAATAGAAACGATATCACATACTCCTTGGTCGATATATTAATGTATGACAGAGAAAACTCGAAAATAAAATTATAAAAATGTTTGTCCCTCTCTCACATCTAAACGGAGCGACTCACTTCGATAGTTTTCTGTATAGAGATAGATCAAGACCGCGATAGTGACATAGGTTAGTTTTTACTACGAAAAAAAAGTTATTTCCCACAAAAGATGACAAATATTAAAATACATAGTTCACTTTAAGTATACTAGATGGCGCGCTGCATTTGTAAGTCCTAATGCTGTTTTTTTTACACTAATATTCTACTTAGGTACTATTAATTTTGATAAAAAATTTACGTATAATACTGAAAATACGCTTGAACATGATAAAAGTATAAAAAATCCGATGTCAAGTTTCCAGGGCTTAAATAAATATATACAGGCGCAAATATTAACAAAAAAATCAATACAAACACAAAATTTCCTACAAAAAATCAAAAGTGCGTTTTATAAACATTTCTCTGTCATACATTAACTTTTCACACTCACGATATATACAAGTCCACTATTACGCTACAGATTTGGCTTGAATAGTCTGTTAAGTCTAACTGTCAAACTGGTCATCTTGTTTTGGTATTATATAACTTTAAAAAAAAACATTATTTTAAAATTATGATTAAATAATTCTAAACTGTGATTGTTATCGACAAGAAAGCTAAAATAATAATGTCGGAACAAACAGCGAGCGACGCGACGCGACGTGACGTAGGCGGTTTTATGTACAAGTTGCCGTAAGACTTGACGTGACGCGACGGCGCTGTGACATCGCATATTTATATACTTTACTAATAATGTACTCGCTGTGTACCGCCCTGAAAAGTACTATAGCTATTATATAAGTGCCATATATCAAGCTGTTTCTGACAAGCGACATCCGACTTCTTAATCACGATTAAGATTTTCAAACAATCACAGCGACATAAATTATACAAAATATAATGCGACATAACGTAGATTATAGACAAAAACTGGCTAAATCGTTTGGTTTGAGTTATATAAAATGGGATATTTACAATAAAAGAAATCAGTGATTTTACATTTTAAAATTTACTACACACGCTTTTAGAGTTTTATTGTAGGTTAATACCCAAATACTAAAAAGTATTAAGTTAGACGTATTTTAGTCTCTACAATTATTGAGTGACAGATAGACCAACGATTTAAGTTGGCCACTTAAAATTAAGTAGTGTTTCAGTATTTGAGTGTTAGTATCAAATTAAACTTCATATAATATTTTTATTAGAAAAATATGTTTAAAGTTCTATAGCCCTAAAAGTGTGTGTAGTATTGAAATCACATTTAATAGTCTCAAAAGTACGTTAGATAATTAAACTTATTAAATAATTTCTTATAATTTTGTTATGCCAATAATCATTTATTTTGATGATTATTTAAAAGTATTAAAAAAACGGATTTAAAATCAAATAAATGCGATTAATTGTATTACATCAACTTAGTATCAAATTATTATTTACTTCGAGAATCAGGCGGGAGTATTATTAACATCAGTTTGGTAATATTTTAATTAAAACATACATAAAAGATATAAATTAAAAACCCTTAATCGGTCATTACCAATCGAAGAAAAAAGTTTACGCATAGTTATAGTTTTTCGAAGTGTGAAGCATTCCCACGGAAAAATCCATTCCCATGAGAGGAATAGTCCCATTCTCGCGAGAATACCTAATGTATATTACGTAAATTGTCTCTGCTGCATAAGTACCTAGTCACGTGATGACAATCAGCTTTGAGACGAGCGAAGCCGAAGGTAGACAAAACGATTGTTCTATGAACGTTCACACATAAGAGTGGCAACTTAGTGCAATTTAGTGTCATATTTTCGTGGTTTTCATCTTATTGCTTCCAATTTGAATTTTAGTAAAAAAAAATATAAAATGATATGTCAAGAGATTGCTACTATGAAATTGAGCATAAGGAATGGTGCATATAGATAACTATACTATTTCGCTTTTAAAGTATATTTCGAGAATTTATTTCTATAATATTAACTGTCACAGACAATCAATAAGTCATCTAGACAGTAAAAGAATGAGCTATAAACAAAAAAAATTTTTTCACTTAAAGCCATGCCTATTGTCACGATGAAAAAATGCGTCTTCATGATTTTCTACTAAATCATACAAAATTTAACACTGGCAACATTTAGCATTAGTAGATTTACCGTTTAGTGTCACAATATTTTGTTGATTTATAAATATCCTAAGTAAAATAAAGTTCAAAAAGGAGAGTCTATACAATAAACTATACTAAAGTATAAAGAAAAGTAGATTCAAACAATGGAAATTAGGGAAAATCTGAACTTTTCCGAATCCGGCATCAAGCTTTTATAAAACCGAAATGTGAAACTTTTGATAGTCCGATACGAAAACCTTGTGAGTTGATGAAACAATTAAATAGGAGCATTTTAAGAATATTATAAATATTATATTATTATTTTCTTTATTTTACAATAAAGAAAATCATTCAGAGGCATTTTTAGGAACGCCCAATTTCTTTATATCTATGTAATTATTGAATTACAAAATAAACTTTTAGTTTGTTGTTAAATTTCAATAATATACTGTATATTAGTTTAAAATATATTAATGAAAATTGTGTATTATAAGAGGGTAATCTATGTAAAAAGGAGCGAGCCTGATCCGTCTGTACACAGAACCACAGAAATATTTCTCATAAATATATTTTAAAATCTTTTAATCCGCTAACAATAACATTATGATATGATTATTAAATGCTTATTTATAGTGTCATGGACGTTACAGTATCGATAGCTTAGCTTAAAGTTGTGTCAATAAAAAAATAATAACAGAAATGAACGTATCCTAAATGAATAGGTCGGATCGACTGTAATACTTACTACCCTCTTAAATAATATCGACGTAAACTATTACTTTACACACATTTCATTCAGTATAAAAAAGAGCTCAATCCTCTCCATTTTCTTTTTGTTTAATACATACCGAAGTTGTTTAAATATATAACAGCGCCATCTAGATGTACAATTTGTAACTTTTAATTAATGTATCGTAATATAGATGGCGTTGTTATATTGTACAGATTTGCATAGATAATAAACATGTTGAACACAATTCTTTTTCTTGAATTTAGGTAATTGAAATATACTTACCAGTACAATCACGATACTACGATAGCGGTTTTCTTGTTTGTAAAGTAAGAGATCTGTTTGAAGTCTATGAGCAACAGTTATTCAGTTATTATAATAACAGTTACATCAGATGTTAGTCTATCATGTAATAAAAAAGTTAGTTATTTTTTTTAATGGCATATTTTCTTATTGACACAACCTTTAAACAGCGTCTACTAAAAACGCTAAATAGTTTAATATCTAGGAACCTATAGCTTATACCTAGCACACTATGTTATAAATTAGCCTCATCGAAATACTATATTTTTTATTAGAAAATTATCAATATTAATGTATCTTTTATTCGCGCCGGTCTCAAACACATCTCAACTGTTTATCTGTCAAGATGACATTTGCTTGACTTTCATCAAAGATGACACTTGCGCCTTTCAACTGTCAAATATGACATCTGTCAACTGTAGAATACAAATTTGTTGAGTTGAGAATAGGTCAATAGCATGTCAATATTAAAACGAATAAACAAAAAATATGGAGAACATTTAAATTAATATAAATATTCGTTATAAGTCAATAAATAATTTTTAAAAAAGTGTCATAAATTTCGACGAACATAGCCATTTTAACGTTAATTATTACCATTCTGTTGCATACCAATAAATACCGACCTACAAGCGAACCGTATATATTAATTTATTTGCCTAAATATTATTTTGCGCTGACAACATCACGTGTCAAACATGATTTTAGCAGCAACACTTAAAACCCTATCTAGAGCTTATATACACATTATTTGGGATTACAAAACATAATTTGGCATTCCACATCAAGACTTGTATGTGCGAATTACATCCTTTATTTGTGCCCTACATAGAGGACATTGGCCACCCCCCTTGCCCCTCCATTGTTGGACTGCACATCTATAGCACATACACATATGCCCGCACATATATAACACACTGTCAATAGGATTCTCGTAACATATGGTGCACTCAGTTCCCGTCAGGTTACCTTCACCAATAACCGAGTAGATTGGTTGATGACGGCTGGTTGACGGTCCATTTTGGATCCTCTCAGCCAACCTTAGAGGTTCCGAGTGTCCATTAGGGATCTGCACTTGCTCGTTTTGGCTGTTTTGGCTGGTTGATGAGCATTGGTTGTCGGTTCTTGGACGAGGTGGCTGGTAGCAGCTTGGCTGGCTGATGGGTATGTTTGGCAGGCTGGTAAGGCAGATCTGGGAAGTAGTTTGGATTGGCTGGAAAGAAAGAAAAATACATTTAGAAAAGAAGCAAGGCAGTCCATCATATCACTTTGATTAGTGGCTGCTTAAGTAAACCAGGGGCATATTAATATCCTAAAAGATCAAAGTTCTAGCCTTGCCTTCTACGGGAACAGCCTCATAATATATAATAGCAGGAAATTATGCGTCCTGATATGCTAGTCAACGATTTATTGATAGACAGAGACGAGGAAATCTAATTTATCAAGTTTGATTAAAAAAAATGATGTAATTCTGATAGAATGCTTACCTCAATATAATGCGCGCTCGCAAGAGTCAAGCTCTGCTGATTAGCAGAATTCTGGTTGCCATTCTGTGGCGGTAGACTGACAACTAGCACGGTTCCACCAGTGCCTGCGTTAATTGGTGCAGATCCAGTCAGAACCCTCAACTGCTGAGGAGGGGTCTGTGCCGGCTGGGCCACTTGAGTACTCAGCATCCTGACCTTCTGAGTAGCCCCGTAGATATCCACAAAGGCCCACAGTCTCAACGTATGGTCCACATGCATAACAGTGATAGACGTGGATCCATTCCTGCTAACTCGAACTTCTCCGTCTAAAGTTAAAGTGACCGCCAGTTCGTCTCCTCTTCGGAGGCCGTTCGCAGCGTCTCTTCTTACCACCCAGTACTCTGGACGGTCTAGAAGCAGTTCAGCATCATCCGGTAAATCGCAAGGTCTTAGTGTTGCAGGATCGCAGGAAGTTAGACCTATGGCTAAGCTGCCAGCGTATGCGGACTCCGTTGATAGGATCTGAACAACGATGGTCTGTCCCGGACGCATCGGACGAGCTGTGAAAACATATCCTTGACAAAATTCAGCGTCAGCCCTCGCAGCGACGCCAACTCTATCGTTCACAAATTGGACGTTCCTCCCTTTAGTTCTATGTAGACTTAGGGGCACTAAAGGATTTTGGTATTTCGGAGCTGGCAGTGATTCCTCTACTGTTAAAGACCTCATGCTGCCCACAAGCCTGTCTTCTTCTAAAGAACTGTGTCTTCTTATTTGATTTGGTGCTCTTGGATCAGCGAATTGCACAGCAGTACAGTTACCGTACACGTCTACTAAGGCCCATAAGGGACTTCTGGTGTCAACGCCATTGAAGAATACTCCTTTGTCTTCTCCATTGATGCCAAAATGGACATCACCAGAGGCAGTCACGTAGTAATAGAGTAAGTTATCTTTCTCGCAGAATCTTTCACCTAAAGCCTTTGCCCAGTTACCAGGCTTATTGGTCAAGTCTGGGCAAGCGTATTTAGGTAAAGCATGGGCTAGAGTAGCGGGATCGTGGTTAGTGAATCCAAATCTTATGACTCCACTCCAACTATTTGAGATTTCGACGAAACGAATGCACACCTGCAAAAGAGAATTGGATATGAGTGACTAGTATAAAATCCATACTAATACTATAAATGTGAAAGAAAGTCTGTCTCTCTGATACGCTTTTACGCCTAAACCACTGAACCGATTTTAATGAAAATTGGTATAGAGATAGAATAGACCTTGGGGAACAACAAACTATCTTTTACGAAAAAAATACTTAAAGAGGTTGAGAAGGAGGATTCACGCGGGTGGAGCTGCTGCAACAGCTAGTATGAAATAATAAATAAAGGTGTTATTATATTTGAGACCCGAGACATCTGTCGATCATAAGACTATCTTTACCAGTCATATAACCGCCAGTTATTTTGTTATAAAAAACTACAAAGTACCAATTTATTTCTGTTGGTAATCAAACCCATACCATTCTTACAATAGTAGTGATACCATCTCCTCAACATGTTAACCTCAAAAATGTATCAGCCAAAAGAAGTCTACTGCTGGACATAGGCCTCTCCCAACTTTCACCACATTGACCAGTCGTGAACCCTCATCCATCAGTTGCCCGTCAACCTTACACTTCTTGTGAGTTCTGCTCATGCTGCGCCGGTATCATACACTAAAGATTGACTGACCTTTTCATTAACTCTAACGGGCCTGGCGCTGAAGGCGACGCCCTTGCAGAAGGACTCCACACGACGTGCCATGGAGCCATCCCTGGAGATCCTGACGTTCTCTCCATGGACGGAGTGAAAGCCGAGGGGAGGTAAGTTGTTGGGAGTGCCACCGGTGCAGGATGTCCGAGGAGCTGTAACAAGGAAAATAGAAATTAGTGAAGTGGTTACAACTTTTTTTTCTGAACTTATACAGAAAAAATAAGTATAATCTAAACTAAAAAAAGAAAAGACATTTTTGTATGTTTGTTTGTGTGTTCAATTTAACTTAAGATCTACGTAACCGATATAAAAATATCTTTCACCTTTAGAAAGCTACAAATAAAACGGGTATAAATATTTAACATAATAATATTATTATTTCAGTCATTTTCAAAATTTCTATATTTTAAGCGCCTCTGTAAATCTGAATGATGCAATACGTCACTATTGCTATGATATGTTCCGTAGGCATTTGTTGTGGGACCGAATAAAATTTTTGATACCAAAGCGAAGCGGGGGCGGACGTCTAGTAATTATGTAATAACTTTACTAAATTTTTGTCCGTTTCCTGCTTGGTTTACCTACTATTATCATTACTGTTCGGCTTCTATAGGTGATAGATTGATGTATTATATACCTAAAACCCCCGAAAAACTATATAACAGTGAAAACCGCATCCAAATGCATAGGGGTGGTTCTCGAGGTTGGCGCGTTCAGACAGACGCTTTCGAGCGACTTTTTTTTATACTATGTATAGGAGATAATAATCTACTATCTTAAAAACAATTCTTTATTATCATTAAGTAAGAAAAATGCTAAAATTACTTGGTTTTTAATAAACGTGCTTGTGCGCGTACACAAGCTGCGCGCGCATCTGTCGCGCAGGTGCGACAAAATGGCAGCCGAGGGGAGCACAATATCTTAGGGGAGCCATCTGAATATTCCTTTATATTAGGGGAGTTTTAAGATATATTTTGGATGCTACTTAATTTTTTCTATAAAGAATTTCATACCATATTATTGGACAAAGTCGTCGTCTAGTGGTAAAGAAACCTATCAAATACATGGCTAAACAAGAACTCAATATCAAACCACCAATGGGACTTGGGATACCAATGCGATTAATAATTTTTCTTCTTCCTATTGAGTGGTTGATAGTCAATCTAGTATAAGGATTAGTTAAGGTAGCCCGTCAATTATTATATCAGACCCAACGATTATTATCAACATGGATACAGTCGGGGCCGACTTTTAACGTGCCTTACGAAGCAGGAAGACGGTCAGATCAAATTCCACTAAGCGGTCCCATCCATGGGCTAGCCGCACTCTTAGATTTTTAGTAATAATTTGAAGTTTGCTGTGAGGTTTAGGGCAAGATTCACAGACCGCACTTTGACTTTACTTTGATGCAAAGATCTACTTTGTACCAAAAATATGCTTCTTAGGCCCAGATTCACAATCGTGACTTTACTTTACAGCAAAGGCACCTTTGCAAAGTAAGCTTTGTATTGCCGAAGATTACTTTTAACTTCATATTCAAACATATTTTTGGTACAAAGTAGATCTTTGCATCAAAGTAAAGTCATAGTGCGGTCTGTGAATCTTGCCCTTACTGTGAGTAATAGTTTGTAAACTTTGACGTTCATAAGTGTTAATTTAAATAACCTGATGAATAAATATATTTTCATTTTCATTTACTTTGGACATTAGACAGTTAGTTATACAGAGAAGTAGGTCGTATCGTGAGGCGACCTGGACTTTCTGATATTGTCAATCCGCCTTGAACAAGCGTGGTGATTAATACTCATGCCTTCTCTGTATGAGAAGAGGTCATAACTGCAGTGAAATAATCTATCTATATGTACTATTATATAACGCACTAATCTCAGTCGGATTTGAATAATTCTTTTTGCGTTTGATAGCCGAGTTCTTGAGGTAAGTTATAAGCTATATAACATCACACTACGAGCCACGGGAGAGAAGCAGTAACCAAAAGATGTAACTTAACGGGGGTGTACCCGCGCCGTAGAAGGCTAGCCCTAGAACCCCCTATCTTAGCATCAGATTATTGTAATCACTGGATCATCACGACACAGCATACAGGAAGTACCTCACAGCTATTACAATTAGTCGGTAATTTGACTCGTTGCGTCACTTCCGCGCTGCACACGTGCGGTGCTAAGTCCCCTCTAAGAGGGCGCACGATTTAAATAGGGGTGGATTGTGTCGACGGTATGTCATAGAAAAGAGATTTGTAATATAGAAAGATTGTTTATTATTATTTTTCTTTGTTGTTTGTTATAACTGGAGCATTTTGAGGAATATTTTTGGTGCATTTCGAGAAATATTTCTAACAGGCAACCTAAAACCCAACATAAAAATGTGTTATACACTGCTGATCCCACCGGGAAAATGCGTAATGAAACAGCAATAATCCCTTAAGCTATTTCGATGTAACCCCAAGATTATACCCTAAACAATAGGCCATTTTATTACAAACCCTTGAGAATTAAGTTAATACACACAGATGGCCAAGAGTGGTTCAGATGGGGATGATTTGTAGGTATTTGGGTCAATATAAAACAACACAGACAAGCCAACCGTCTGCCAGTGGTGTTCGCTCATGGACTTCTGCAATGTTACCGTGAAAGAAGTGGGGTGGGTGAAGGGCATTAGGGAGGTAAGAAAAAGGAAAGAGGAGAATCTTTTTTTTTATATGTGGACATTATCACACACCGTCATCTAGTCTCAAGCTAAGCAGAGCTTGTGTTATGGGTACTAGATAACTGAAATATAATACATATACATACTTTTTTTTTTGTAAATACATACTTAAAATACATAGGAAACACCCAATATATCGAGGGCGTATTTTTAACTCTATAATCGATCTTAAATTTTTAATTGCGATTTTCTTTAATCGTTCAGCGCTAAAAAGCTATTTTAATATGTCTAAATTATATTTATTAGGTGCCTGCAACGCGGTTTCACCCGCGTCTTTGATCACTGCTCTGCTCTCGTCGCCAGACTGATGTTACATAGCCTACAACCTTCCTCGAGAACTGGGCTATCATACTCAAAAGGAATTATTCAAATCAGACTAGTATTTCCAGAGATAGCGCTTTTAAACAAACTTTTTCGCTTTATATAATAGTATAGATGTTTCAATGTTTAGAAAACACAGCCATTCCATAAGATATGGTAACAACTTCTTGTTAGCGAGTGGTTAGTGGTCAACCTAGTGTCAGTATTTGTTCAGGTCGTCCATAGAGGCATCAGACTTGACATAACGACTGTTATCAACATTTACAACTTTTTACGTGCCCTCCTTAATATTATGCTCTTCAGAAATGTAACACCAGATTTACTAAAAATATCGAATTTCCCCAAAAACTATTGTGCAAGATAATATCGTAGTTTCCGCCGGAAGTCGAGCCCCCTATCCACCCACCCCTCTGGTTTTTTTAACCACTTCCGAGTTAACCACCTGGTTGTTATGAGATGGTATTCTTAAACAGATGTTTATAAGAATAATCTTTAGATAAGAATATTGGTTTGAGCGATGTTTTTGGGAACAATTTAAGTTGGTTGCCAGTCCGTTTCATGGATTTATTTTCTACTATCCTACCAGGGATTCCAATCTGCTGATGGTGGGCAGTCAGTGGGATCCAGAAGTGGTGGTCACCATTCTATAAGCCTTCGTTATACGCAGGTATTACCTCTATTATAGCCCCAATTTACTCAGTGAATTGGCTGTGCCCAAATCAGCCAATACCTTATTTATTACAATGACGTTCATAAGTATCATTTATGTAATTTAAATTAATATTGAAGCTCATCATCATCCTCACCAATTAACACCAGGTGTCTTTCTCTAGCGTCGTGCGCCATGCGAGGGTCCAGCGCTATAATTTAAGATAAATTTTGGACTCGCGTGGCGAGTTCATGGCCCTTTTAAGCGATTCAACTGAACTCGCGAGGCAAATCCTTCGCAACGAAAGGGTTAAAGGTTCTTAAAATTTTCTTTTATTGTATCTCTTCCTAGGTAACTTGTTATCGTCATAGGTAATAGTTTACCACAAATATAAACAATATAAGGAACTTAAACTAGTAAACACTTAGTAATTAGGTATGTTTCCTGCTCTCTGTTTACCGGATGCGCACACGCAGCCGCGCGCATCTCCTAACGTAGGGTTGTCGCGGTACACTTGTTTTAGGGGTGTCACGCATAATTAAATAATTATATAAACATTGTTTTATTATCCGGTAGGTTACAATCAGTTTTTACTTATGTAATAATTTTTAAATAGTTGTTTTCTTCTGTTTGTTTCAAATTCAAAATCAAAGCATTTATTTAATTTGGATGATGCTTATGTACGGCAAAATTGAATGAAGTCAGCCAATTAACCTACAACCAGTTCGCTGACGGGGTAGAGCTGTGAGAAGAACTGTCAAAAAACACGAGCAATTCTCTTCAATCGCCAGATTATTAAAAATATGTATATGTTTGTTTGTTACAGAAAAACTCTAAATCCATGTAACCAATTTGTAAAATTCCTTCACATGTAGAAAGCTACAATATCAGCGAGTAACATAGGGCTATATTTTTGTGGTACACTCACGCGGGCGAAGCCGCTGGTGCTAGTGATATAATGAGTAGTTCCGCATAGCCAAAGTTCTTCTATAAATATATAAAAAAACTATTAAACTTATTGCTTAAGCTGGCTATTAATTCATCGGTAAATGTCAATGCTGACGTCACAGCCTCTTCCTGGTGCAATCCCGGTACGAGTTTAGCTACATTGACGTCAGAACTGAGCTAGATAGAAATAGATGCTACAATTGTTTTAGTTTTGTTGTTGTAAATATTTACGGTTTGGTCCCATCTCGGTAACTTCCCAACTCGGCACTCATGACTTTCCAAACAACAAGGATTGATGACAGGGTACCAAACAGGGCATTATTTCCCATTCCTTATTACCGAAATGGGAATAAACTCATTTACAGCTTCGTTTACTTAATGGGCAGGACACATAGCTCGCAGAACTGGTGGCCGTTAGAGCAGAAAGGTTCTAGAGTGAAGACCACGAGCAAGACGCAGCGTGGGTAGGTTCCTCACAAGGTGGACCGACGAAGTATAAGGGTGGCGGGCAACCGATGGATGAGGGCTCACGAGCGGTCAAGCTGGCGAAAATTCGGGCAGAATTATCCAGGAGTTGTGCCAGTTCTTTTCTTCCACTTTAGTTAGTGAATTGGCTGCTGACACCTTATTTGGTTACTGTAACGTTGATAAATATCACTCATTTGATCTAAATGAATAAATAACTTTGAGTTAGGCTTTGTTTTTCCTAAGTTTATCTTGAGCAAACCTGGACCTTTAAAAGTTTGAAATTACCAATTCGCTAGGCGTGGCGATTAATGCTCATACCTTCTCTGTATGGGAGTAATTTTGCCTTCAATTTATACAGTAGTTTGTTTTATTTTTATACAACGTCCATTTTTAGTATGAACTATAGAGTGACGCCAATTGTGCGCCAAATAATCAGTATAATGACATATCTATGACATCATTCTACCCATAAACAATACGCCTTGACGTAGACCTCATTGTCTCTGGTTCCACGTACATAAAGAGGATGTAGTGTTTTGAAATAACGATTAAACAAATTGCTAGAATTGTGACGGACAGAAATCAGATGAAAATATACTAGTCAATTAGATATATTTCCCTTCTGAAAGACGCAGCGTTAGCAGACCCCTCACAAGGCTGACCGACGACCTGGATCCCTAGCACAACCTCTTATAGCATTTTATTATAACCTTACTTTTGTCTCTATCTTTTTTTTTAATGTTACAAAAGAAAGCACAAAACACAAAGAAACGTTAAAATAATACTGCTATAAGAAGTGGTGGTAGGCCTCCTGATAAGGGTGGCGGGCAACCGATAGATGGTGGTCTATGTCAGTGGACGTATTTCGGCTGATATGGTGATGATGAGCCCCTCATAGAATATCGATATACAGTTTTAAGTTTCTATACCAACGATGTCGTAAAAATATATTACAAACTCGGGGAAAGAAAGAAACGATAGCTAGTCTCTAAATAGTATAAAGGAAAGTCACCGTTTTCTTGTTTTGCCGCTAGTATTTTTTAAACTACTCAATGTATAGTGATACGGCTTTTAGTAATATTTAGATATTTTTTGCCGGAAATTTAGATACCTATAACACATGCATATTATACTAGAGAAAAGTCAAGAATTTTATACGATTTCTCAAATCAAATATCGAGTGGTTAGTGATCAACCTAGTGGTAGGACTTGTTCAGGTCTCTCATGTTATCAATGTTGGTAACAACTGGGACAGACTTTTAACGTGCTCTCCAAAGCATGGAGATGCTCAGATCAAATACCACTATGCGGTCACCCATCCATGTGCTAGCCGCACTCTATGATGCTTAACCCGCTAACCGTTTACCGATCAGAGAGCGCAACGAGCTATGAGCGCCTTAATACGATTTGTAACCATGTGGGGAGGGTAGAGTTGCAAGTTTAATATAAAATTATTTCTCAGTTTGATAACTGCAATTTCATACAAAATTATTCATGTTATTGTTCGAATTTCGCGTTAGTTATTGCCGGTGCAAAAATAAACATAGTGTTGCTAGCTTAATAAGTTTTAATACGTAAGAAACATAGGTCATAGACCTCAGTCAGTCGTTCACGGTCCGTGACCAGACCAATGACCATGGTCCGTTTTTTTAATACCAATCTAACTTAGACATGGTATACGGTCGAGATTTTATTGCATATTGATATCTATGATCCAAATTCAAAAATTTTAATTGATTTTTTTATTGTTTATGGCGTCATGCTGGCTGATGGCATAGACTATTTTCTATTTTTGAATGAATGTTAATAGTGAATGGTTTTTATCTATGACTTATCATAACAGGACACAGACCACTCACAAAGGTATTTTTTTTTTTTTTATACATACAACTAAGGTAAGAAACAAGCACACGACCAGTCTAAATAAACATTTACCGTAATCTATGGATGCAACACTAGAAGTATCACTTGCGCATTGCCGTTGCCGACTGTTGCAGTTCTAGAATGATCATAGGTTATTTTAGAAGTAATGTCATTTACCTGGTATACCCTTAGTCATCGACGACACCATTGAAGGACATAGATCTATTATCCATATTCTAGAACCGTTTTTAATATGAATTAAAGAACATACACATTTATAAATTTCTATTATACTTTCATTACAATCTATCTCTTTTGCACTTATAAAGTACTTTCATTATTTACACGGCTGTCTCGCTCGTACGTATCGTTGTTCCTCTCTCTTTTGTCGTTGTCACGCTCTGGAGCGCATCGTAGCGTTCACTTGGTCACGGTTCGCGGTCTTTTAGACCGTCACGCGAGTCAAGCTATCATGTAGTAATTGCACGGGTATACCACCGTTACTACAGCTCAATCTTATTTCTAAACGAGCTGCCCGCAGTGCGTTTTTATCCCCGTTAACACGTTACATCTTTGGTTACTGCTCTGCTCCCGTCGCTCGTAGCGTGATGTAATAAAGTCTATTACCTTCCTCAAGAACTGGGCTATCAAATGCAAAGAAATGTTCAAATCAGACTGGTAGTTCCAGAGATTAGCGCGTACAAACAGACAAGCTGTTTTTTCTTTTATCTGTTTCTCCGCTAACTTAAATAATACAACGAATTTTGACATTCACTACCGTTCATAGAATTTTTTCGGAAGATTCAAGGTTATAAAAGGAAGTCGCCGGAAAACGTCTGTCTCAAGAACCGACTAATGGATTTGGATGCAATTTTCACTGTTATTATATACCTAGTGCATTTTTCGAGAAAGGTTTTGGTATATATCTAATACATTACCTATCACCTAAAGGAGCGGGCAGCAACGATAATAGTGAACCAGGTCGGCAAATCTCAACTTTTGATAACGATGCGCGCGGATCGGTACTAATCTTTAAAATTACTAAAATATCTGCCATTATTATAATAAAACAGAAAATACAGTAACCTTTAAATACATACGTATATAAATTAGTAATCCCGGTATAGAATAAGATGAAACATGCCAACCCCCGGGGGATGAGAATCGATTTATTTAAGAGCCGCAGATGCCGCTAAATGCTCACCCCACGCGTACGAGAAAGTTTATTTAAGTTGCGTTCGAAAATAAAGATGGCTAACTATTCGTTTGTTTTTAGGGACCTATTATTTGGTACATAACAAATTATGGTTCTGTAGTTCCTTAGGAAGACTGACTAAATAGCTAGCTAGGTATCTGCTGAAATTTCATTTTAATTCCCTGATTAATTAGTGTTTTTTCGTAGGGCACGATAAAAATCGGTTCCGGCTGTTGATAACACTCGTTAGGTCAAGTCGGATGCCTCTATAATAAATGTTGGACGACCTGAACAAATCCTGACACTAGGTTGTCCACTAACCATTTGACAAAAAGACATGAGAAGAGATGGGTTTATTTTATTTTGGTCTAAACCGGCGATCGTAATACAAAAATGTCCAATGTTGTGACTATTATTGTCAAAACTGTTGACAGTTTCACTATCAATACCATTGTTGTTCTCATTGTTTAGATATATTGTGATATCATCGATTTTTATTCAATCGACAATACAATCAGAGATATGATGTACATTGTTTAAAAATATAGAACTCTCGTATTACTGTAGTAGATCTATTCAGGTTTTATCAATGGGCCGATTTAGCGAAGTAGATACTACTCTCTAATAGAATATTGGCCTATTATTAGTTCCTGTACCAATGTATTTATAAATTATGTATTTATTAATTACTACGCTTGTTCACGGCGGATTGGTAATTTCAGACTTTTAAGTCTAGGTTTCCTCACGATGTTTTCCTTCACCGTCAGTCAGAAATGTTCAAGATAAACTTAGAAAGTACGTATGATATAAAAATCACATTGGTACTGGCCCGGATTCGAACCCACTACCTCGTGACGGAGGCCCAGTTAACTCTTACCTCTTTCCCTACTCTATTCACGGTCGGCAAAGACTTTTTTGTTTTCTTAATATTTCTGCGATGCTTTGAAAACTCAGGCGTGTCCTTACTTGCGATCACCTTTATCATCGGACCAAAATGCTTGTGCCAAGTTGTATAAAAAAAGTCAAGGCAGGTTTTTAGACGTTTCGCGGTCACCATCAAGTTTGATTTCCTCTATGGTTAATCATCCGGTGTGGCCATCCTACATCCATAAATGTTACCACACCTTCCGTTTGAAACGAGATATGATTGAGAAAGTTCCTTTTTGTTACTTGCATCCTGTGAAGTTGTTTTCTGAACAAGAGGGTATTTCGAGGTTTCTTCAGATTTTATTAATGATTGCAGGTGCATCTGATGACCAAATCTTAATAGAGCCAGGAGTGCCACATGGCATCTTTACCTGCCTTACGAAAGATCAATTTCTATTACTCCAGTCTATGTAAAATCAAATCAATATTGCTTATTACAGTACAGTCCAAAATAAGTGATCTCGGGTTTTTTTAAGCAAGACATTAAATAGCATCTCAGCAGTTACCATGATAGCTTTTAGTATGCTGTCTACCACTGTCAGCTGAGACTACTTTCTTTCAGGCAGAGTAGAGTTCTATACAATTTTGTATTTAGTTTTTTTGTTTTTAATAACCTACTACTCGAGTAATATAGTTCATCATTCCCCTAAGATATAGAACCCCATAAATTATCCCTATAAGAAATCCCCGTAGAATAATACCATGTGCATCACATTTGTACTCTATATTCTATACCCCACGCGATCATAGACTATTGTTTATTTTTAAATATGGCCGCCCACGCGTTGAAGTTTATTTTGGAGGGAAATGTTTTTGTTATTAATATTAAGCAGTGTTTAATATTAAAGTCTTGGTTGCGTTTAAGATTATTTACATTAAATACTTTATTCTATACCTTTAAGATAATAAAAAAACATTAAAAGACTATTAGCGGTGTAAAGTACGTACTATCTTGCTTTAGGTTTTAGATTAGCGGATCAAGCAATTGATTTAAAAAAAAATCGAATGCTGAATGTTCTACTTACTATTAAAAAAAAATGATGTCTTCTTTCAGTAAACTTTCCTTCCGTGTGGCATCGCCATGGAGCCACAGATTAAAGAACTTTCTGCATCGTGTTTTTTTGAGAATTTCTCAACATTAGCCCAGTCAGCCTTTTGGCCAGTTTTTCCAGTTAACACAATTCCAGTGTCTAAGAATTTCTTAACAGAATAACTGAAAATCACAATTCGGGGATCAAACCCAATTCCACGTGACAGTACTTTTCAAGCACTGAGGCAGAGTGTGAAAACAGGCTATGACAAAACCTCCTTACTTATTACAGAAATATAATAATATATCTATACTAATCTCTGGAACTACCAGTCGGACTAATTCTTTCTGCATTTGATAGGCCAGTTCTTGAGGAAGGTTATATGCTATGTAACATCACGCTACGAGCGACGGGAGCAGAGCAGTAACCAAAGATGTAACTTAACGCGAGTGAGTGCGCGCTGCGGAATGCAAATTTAGAGACAATTATAATTTTCAGATAAATATTCTCTATAGATACAACATAAAACCATGTTATAAATCATTACAAAATTAGGTAGGTACATACAATGCGCACGCACACCGCGTTCCCACGGCAAATGATCTATAGATCATCGAGACCATAATTAAGTAACCTTCGAAAAAGCATGCGTAAGCATTCGTTTTTTTTTACATTTCCCCCACTAGGGAACAAGACCTGTGTTGCGGAGGACCTTACAATATTGTCGGACACAAAGTACAAAGTACACGCAGACTCGAAACAAAAATTTATTAGATTACAGAAAGTTTTGTCCCGTGTGTGGATCGAACTTACAACCTCGTACACAGCAGTCGCTTGCGCTCGCACTGCGCCACGGAAGCAGTCATTAGTAACTTGAATACATATATATACAATTTACCAGACCCGAGGATCGAACCTGAGGCTGTTTGTCCTTTCTTACTAAATCAATGGCAGTATTCCATCTTCTAAACATCTTGGGAAACATTTATTATTATAGCAATACCGAGAATCGAACACAAACCCGTTTACACTGATCCATTGAGTAACACAATAGAATACCTACATACAATAATAAGTCTTATTTCATAGAATTTATAGTCCAATTTAAGTAAACAAACTATATTTCTCACGGGAGCAGACAAGTTATTTTTTTTAATTTGTAATTGTAACCTAGTAAGTATATGGTTTTATTTTTATTTTCATCAAGCTTGAAACCGAGGCTTTTTAGTTAGGTTTTGGTGAGGTTTAATGTGTTAGGTTAGTTCTAGCTGCTTGAAGCCGAGGAATTCGCCTACTGACCACATTTAGGGTAAATTATCAGACCTATTTTATAAGTCTACCAAAGTGACTCGACTCTGCCTGATGGTAAGCAGTCACAAACCAGAAATGGCGGCCACCATTCCAAAAGCCATTGTCTCAAACTGCTAGCATGGCGGTCTTTCACTATATAAAATGCTACAATAAATTAATAAAAGCTAGTTAAGGTATACAGAGTATTAATATAGCCATACAGTTAGAAACTGCACATAGTGTAAAAAGGTTTTAATGTACCTCAACTGACCTCTAAACGTAGACAGGACGTGGTGTCTATTATAACTATAACGGAGCATCATCCCGTTTCCCACGTCTCATACTTTTATTTTATAATTCTTGTTTTTACTTTTTAATTTTCTTTGTTTTGTATTGTTTATTGTCATGATACTTACTGAACGGGTATTGACCGAAGAACTGATAAGAGTCGCGGGCGAGGATGAGGGCAATTCACGACCGACCAATGTAGCAAAAATTGGGGAAGGCCTATCTCCAGCAGTGGAAGTCTTTTGACTGATATGATGATGATGAGGTATTTGATGTGGCTTTGTATCTAGACTGTGGATCCAGCCCGTCTATTTCTGTGGGTAAGAGAAATCAAGGAATACCAGGAATGAATGAGCAGAGTTACCTACAAGATATCACCATACAGCTCTACACATGCAGCACACTTGGTAACTACCAATCTTGGTAAACTTGACTATACCAAACACCTCAATTTACGACAGATCTTATATCGTGCACCGGATGTCTTTAGGCTATTTTAATCATTGGCTATTTTACACACAACCTCATTACCATTCATAATAAACTGGAAATACAACAACACAATATCCCGTAATAAAAAAACAATAACAGTTCTCACGCCAAACCTGACCATACGCAACAAACTAGTGCCTACAATAAATAAAAACAAAAATAAACCATAGACCGAGGACCCAGGCACAATAATTAAGATACACTTAACGGTAAAGCTTAAAAATAAAATAGGCTGAATGAGAGAGCTACTCACGCATTTAAAAAAGAAATATCCTGTCACACGGTTTAACTTTAGAATCGCGTGTTCTATTCGTAGTTTGTAATTTAAATTTATGTTATTGGCAACAGTAATGTTCTTTAATATTTTTTATATGTAAACATTATTTTTGTCATTTCAGTGATAATTATACACGCTGTATGTCTTTACCAAGAACTTCTTACGCTTTAGTCAAAAAAAAAAATCTTTTTTAGTTACTTTCCTTCCAATTCGTGCATCATTTATTCCAAGTTCTTCTTCAGGTTAGGTTTAGGAGCCGGCTTACACTATAGTAAGGTGATTATTACGCAAGAAACTCCACTGTAACCTGGGTACTCGCAGCCGCCTCTTGCAGCTGAGAAGACACAGCAGATGAGAAGAGGTGAAGTCGACTGGAGTTCTGAAGGCCATGCGATCTTTATAATGGTTGTAATGATCTAGTTTTTAAGACCTTACGCTGTTATAAAACTGCAGCGAAGTTTGTTATAAAGGGCAAAAAATTTAAATCTAATCATAATTTCTTATTTAAATAATTTTTATGTAAAATTGTGACAGTTAAAATCCCTATCCCGATTCAACCCGATTATACAAGTACTAGAGAATCGATGTATCGACGTACCGAATGACAAATCGATGCTCCATCGCAAAGGTGAGGTTCTCACGGTCCGTGAGAGCGTGCGAGTGAGAGGCGTTGAGCGAGTGAGAGGGGTGCAGTGTTGCGATAGAGATAGTATAGTGGATGCGTAAAGTTGGGCAATAGATTCTGGTAAGTGATATTCAAGGTGCTTAGATAACTTGGTATGCACTAGATTCAAACTTTTGAAAACAGAATATTGCCTTCTATTCGAAATTTGAAAATCCCAGAAATCGAATGTCAAAAACCAATTTAAAATGATCTCTGGTTTGTTTATAACGGTATATTTAGAGGTCAAGATGATTTTAAATCACATTATGGCGGATTATTTTTTTATTAACGCTTGAAAGTGTTTGAGTTATACTTATAAGTTTTATTGCCATTACAAAACTACTATAAATTCCAAATGATTTCATAGCATGATTATTTTTAGTTGTGTAACCAAACTACAAACATAGGTTTTTTTTGTATCATGAGAAAGATACCTATCTAATAAAGTATGTGTAATAAATACTTTTTTTGGCACTGGAGAAGGTCTATGTCTATCCAGCAGAGGATAACTTTGGCTGAAATTTAATTATAATCTCATCTCTGGCATTTGAATATTGACTAAGTAAAAATCTTACTTGAGTTTTAGTCCTCGTATTTAAAAAGATTCTCCAAAAACCCCTCACGTATAGATCTCGGCTATAGATCTCTGCGTGCCGTAGATCATTAGACGCGGCGCTCGTGATCTGAATTAAATCCGATTACTGCGCTTGCGCAGAAAAAAACGTAATGACGTTTCTCGGTAACTTTAGCTTGACGTTTTTTGTTTCACACTTTTTATGAGTTAAAGTATGTTAAATGTTTTTTACTATGTTTTTGTTTTTACAATTATATACCCTAGGATAGATACCTGCCAGACAAATGAAGAAAGACATAGTTAAACTGGGACAATGAAAAATCGCCTTTATAGTTATATATACTTTGACTCATTTTGACTAACTGTGATAGAATAGAACTTGACACGAATTAAAGCTGAATGACTTTTGTAAAGAGTTTTGCAATAAACCCGGAAATTACCCTTACATAAAATTACAATGACTTCTACAGGTGGCTAAAGTAACACTTTGATCGCAAATCCACCTGCTTTGTTCACAAAAATATTCAAAACTTTTAAAAGGCATTTATATTATCATAGTACCCTTGCACTAAGAAAAAGTAAAATTTCAAATTTCGACCGTGGGAATGGTAATGTCAGGTGAGATAACAATTTTAAATTTTGCTGTTCTCAAAGCTCGTTCCAAACAAAACTAAACTTAAAATTGGAACCATAAAGATCGTGTTTTGTTTTCTCAATTACTTACTTAGAGTTGTTGTATTACAAAGATTTAATTGCGATCGAGAAATTGTATCTGCTTCGAAATAAGATATATTTTTGTGTTTCAGAGTTGCATTGTAATTTTAGTGAATTGGTGTTGAGTGTTTTACTCTATCTGAATGATGCAAACGAACTTGAACTTAAAACATTCAGCAATAGAGTTTATTTTAGAAAATTTTACTTTAATCAAAGTTTGTCGAACGCAACAGAGTATGAATAGTAATAATTGTTAACGATTGTTCCCGCGTTTTCAAGATGGCGTCGCTTCCGGGATATTAGAACTATATTATTGAATACTTTATTAGTTATTTGTACTTACTTTATACGGTAGGTCATTGTAAATTTTTTGCATTTATTGAAATCAATCTACTTACCGATGTTATCATTATACCTATTAAAATTTTGTGACAGTTAAATATCACACAATATTTGAATATTTTATTTTTGCCTAGATTGTGTTTTGCGAATTTAATTTAACAAACTATTAGGTAAATTAGTAACAAATTTAGTCGATAAACTTATTAAACTTTTCTACATTTTCATTTGACATTTAAGTTTTTTAATCGTCTGACAGCTGACACAGCTATCTCGCCTAGCATATTTTTTATCCCGAACAGAGTACCTATTATCCATTGTAATTTAAAAAGCTGAAGAGCTTGTATGTTTGTTTCAACGTGTTAATCTCCGATAGTACCAGTCGGATTTAATAAAATATTTTAGTATTTAATAGCCTAATTCTTGAGGAAGGTAACAGGCTATGTAACATCACGCTACGAGCCACGGGAGCGGAGCAGTTATTAAAGACAGGAAGGCAGGTAAAACCGCGCTAGACAGCTAGTATTGAACTATGTTGGTTGTTACGTGACCAGATACTTGCTCCCACGACCTCTGAACCTTCTCGCATTTACTGTTACCTATAACCAATTGAAACTGAACAATGATGAGTTTCTATGCAAATATCATGAGAAGCCCTCTAAGACAATGTTTAAAAAGAGCTTAAGCGACTTTATTAATTAGATAGGCAATGATGACATCTGTATCAATACAGTTACTCTTTATGAACTGTCAAAACGGTACTTGTTTGTATGAAACTAAAAAGTTGTTACGTCTTAGTTTATAGCACCAAAATAGCATAAAAAAAGAACGAAATAATTTTGTACTTATTATAAAAATAACGAAAACAATTCCTAGTTTTTTTTTTCTAGAATATTGCTTTTTTATATTAGTCTACCAAAGTAACTCCACATTGTTGATGGTAAGCATTCAGTGTAATCCAGTAGTGTTGGCCACCATGCCAAAAGCCATCGTCTCAAACTGGTACTGGCATGGTGGCCTCTAAAACAGCCTCTACTATGGCCGCTGGGAATGAAGTAGGTGAAGGGTGTTTGAAAACTGTGTGTGTCTGTCGGTAAAATTCATAATATCAATTAAATTAATATTACCGACAGACATCTAATAGTTTTGTATAAGTATCTCTTACATACAAGAAACTTTCTCTAACTAATAGACAACATAAAATTTGTTCCGTAATTCGTGGCAATAAAATAAACTGGCATTTTTTTTATATGCTTTTTAAGTACATATACGTAAAAAATGTACATCCATACATAACTTTACTCCTCTCACCCATTAATGCAGAGACTATAGAACGCCCTTTACTGCGATCTAAACATACGTCTTTTGCCTCTTTAACATTAATTTATGTTTATAAATGTCATTCTTCAAATACGATGTATCATGTAGTACGGGCATATAGCTTGAATCTATCTAATATAATCAGGTGTGGTGATACACATGTCTGTCTATCCCTTCGGCAAAACGCGTGATGCCACATTATTCTCTACACTGGCAATATTAAATTATTAAGGGTTACCAGTTAAAAAAAATATTGTAATCATTACAGTTACAACGGTTGTTTAGTGAAGCAAATTGATTTGTGATGTTAAAATTTGTTATTACATGGACAGTTTCGACCGTGGACGTCTACTGGTCAAAATAACGGGTTGACCTTTTGGCTCCAGGTTAAAAACTCATTAATGGTTTCTCATGCACATAACTGAATGATCTTTGACCTTGGCTGAGATTTTAAAGCACTTTTCATTATTGTGGGTTATGATTATGGTAAATAAAAATATAGCGAGGAAATTTGTGTTGTTATAAAGTAACAACTAGCCCTGGTTTCGCACGATGGTGCCTACTAAAATATTAAAACATGTTCATGCAATTCTCTATACCTAAGAGAACATACGCATTACATAACTTTTGGTATTACTGCCGTCTTTTGCTATTCTAAGAAAAATCAGTTTTATATATGAAAATATAAATGGTATTTTGATCTAAAATATATCCATGAGAGCCAAAGTAGTAAACCACAAATCTTCGAAATCTTAGACGACAGTAGCGCCATTGTCGTAAACAATAAATTAAACAACATTTTCCGAACGCAACAAATTCGAATTTCAAATATTCGAAGCGTTCACCGGTATACATTCTCCGATGTTTTCTCACGATCATTAGTGAACGATTTCGGCTTTATTCGGCTACCTTCGGCGGCTACTCGGACACCTTCGTAAATTTCAAATCTATATCTATATTATAAAGCTGAAGAGTTTTTTTGTTTGAACGAGCTAATCTCTAAAACTACCAGTCAGATCTAAAAAAATCTTATTGCATTTGATAGCCCAGTTCTTGAGGAAGGTTAAAGGTTATGTAACATCACACTACTGGTGACGGGAGCAGAGCAGTAACTAAAGATGTAACTACGGATAAAACCGCGCTGTGGACAGTTAGTTCAGCTAGTTTACAATATCAATGAATTTTTAATTGGACGTCATTTCTCTATTGATATTCGAGTACTGTGAACGTGTTTGGTTGTTTTAATTTACATCTTGTTTGGAATTACGTTATATTTTTATCTAATGAATATTAAATGGTCATCATTAATGGTAGTTAGATAAAGGTATAAGACAGTTCACATGCCCTTGGTTAACCTATCAAATAGAACGAATATTTTCAATATCAAATTAATAAAAGCGTGGGTGAATTTTTCGTAATAAATTGTAGGACACACCGAAATTTCTGATTCAAATTGAAAGAAGCATCTTTCGTTCTCACCCTATAAACGATAGTAGGTAAAAAGCCTTTTATTTCTGGCAGCTTAAACCATATAGAATTTAGGTCGGAAGGTGTCCTAAACATTTTTTTCTCTCAGCTCTGTTTTAGCGTGGTGGACGCAATCTTAACTATTAGATACATTTTAGCTTAAGGCCTGAGGGCTTTAGGAGATGCTTTTTCACCATTTAAAAAGCCCGAGATCAAAATTATAAGAAAACACATGCGCCATAATTAAACAAGAAACACCATTATAAGCAGCTGACATATAAAATCACTACAAAAATGGAATATCCAACCGCCAATATTAAAAAAAAAACGAATTTCGAATACACCTTGAATTCGTAACGGCTATAGAAAAATCTAACATTAAGAAACATCTTTACCTCACCTGGGCTATCAGCTGTTATATCTCTGTCCTTTTTGCACATATTGTAATTTGGATCTTGCGTCTCGTTCTACAATTGTACTGTGAGCCAGCTGTTTTATATTTTTTTCTGATATTCCATTTTAGGTATTATCGACTTTTGGAGCATGTACGTTAAATATGGCGTTCTTTCAAAATTATAAAGGCATTCTATGAGATGTATGTGATTCCTTGGATATAAATTCACGAAAGCCAATAAAACCGGAAAATTGTGTTTTGCCAATTTAAGCTCTGTGACATACAACATGATCGTTATTTCTTCAATAAGGCATTTCGTCTTGTGATTTCAGCTAAAGATGCGATGGTATTGATAGTTTATTACCTATGGTAGTAGAAAAGTAAGTTGGCATGATGTTCAATCGTAACTTTTGGACCTCAGAAACATTAAGAGGGCAGTTCTCTATCCACATAATGTTGCCGTTCCTACCAAATCATACAAAAAGGCAAATAATAATATTGGTGTCTTGACTCTACAGAGCCATTACCCATTCAAGTTACTCTACATAAATAATATATAAGAAAAAACAGAAATTGTATACATACTACAACAGTAGGAAACCTGTAAAACACAAACATTTTTGACGTGTCTTCAGTTTTAACGCCACCCATTCAGCAAAGTCGTGATATTACGTCAGCTTTTTAAAAGTACAACTCCCTTTGTGGTGAACAAGCCCTGTATAGCGGGTGACTTTACAATCAACTTACGGACACAAAGCACATAGACTCGGAACAAATATTTATGGATCACACCAAATTTTGTCACAGCAGCCGCTTGTCCACTACGTCACAGAGGCAGTCTAATTCTTTCTCAGAACGAGTAACAAAGAACATTAAACTGCATCCATATTTACTATCAGCAGCCTTTGGAAGATCTTAAGGAAAAAAAATACAAAGGACCCAGCTGTTTATTGTCGTAGAAAATGAAACGGTAAGCAGCTGACTTGGACAATACCAGGGTTGTCAAAAGTCCAAGATTCAGCTCCAGAAGGGAATTTTTGCTTACAGTACATACATACATAACTTCACGCCTGTCTCCCATTAATAGTAAGCAAAGATTATATAGAGTCATGTTCCGCAGTCCAAAAATAACTCCTTTGCCTCTTCAACATTCATTAATCTTTTCATACACACGTCGGATGCTTGTAATTGTGCCCTTTGTCTACACATCATCCTGATAATAATTGCTTTCTAAGTTTATTATCAGTCCTAAGCTTTGCACATACCATTAGGGTATATAATCAGTGGATCTGGTATTGGTGTATCATATTTGCTGATAGAGCAAAGGCTGCTAGCAGCGTTGATTTTATAATTATTTAAAATATAAACCTACAGTAGCTGCTGATGGAAGTGTATAAGGATGCGAGAAATAGACAGCAAATACAAGATAAATGGAATGGAAAAAGAAGTGTTTAGATGAGGGCTGAATTAAATAAAAGAGAAAATCGCAAATAATAATAATATGCGATCTTGGTAGACTAAAGATAATAAATAACCAGACATTATTAATAGATCTATACGAGTTATAAAATATATTGTAAAATGAGTATACTTATGTCAACAAGTACACAAGTTTCGGACAACCCTAGCACATGCGCAGGCGCACGCCACTATTATCCCGTTGCGAAACAGCTGGCGTTTGTAATGCGGGCGAGCGAGATAAAACATAAAAATGTAGCGTGTTAAAAAGAGACGACGATAGGACATATGCTCATAGGTGATAACGAGTGCTTCCGAAACACACGTCTTTACACAACTGAGTAAATTTAGATAGTGCTTTTTTAGGCGTAATGAACACTCAAATATACAGACAGCAAGATAATCTGGTAATGAATGAGAGTACACAAACAAAAAAGTGATGCAACTGTACGTGGATGAAACCGCGCTGCGGAATGCTAGTCAGAAATAAAATTAAGCGATTCCAATCCTACCCGATCTGGTTCTAGTCCACATTAAGTTTTCATTTGACGCCCTTTCCGGTTACGCGCGTGTCATTTAATTCTTATGCAACATCCATAAACATTAACGTAATTTAAAAAATAAAGCATGACGTCACGATTCCTTTGATTGCACGCAGTAAAGCCCACCCATCATTAACACGTTTGCACGAAAAAGCCTGATACTTAACAAAGAAATACTTTTTGTACTATTGTAATAAGTTATCCTACTAACATTAAAATGCGAAAGTTTATGTGTATGTTATATTAGAGTTTCCATTATGACCGATCGAAGCCGACCTCATCCATCGATTGCTCAACCTTTCCAGGTCGTTAGTCTAAAGTACTTAATATTATTGATTATTTATTAATAAAACCATACGAGGTTACTAATATCATAACACTAGCTGCTCCCTACGGCTTCGCCTGCGCCTAAAATGTTAATGACCTTCCTCGGAAACCAGACCGATTTTTGGAATAAAAAGTAGCCGAAAACCGAAAACGGTTCATTCGTTTTGGCGCCGAGTGGTAACAAACACACACACGAACTTTCGTATTTACAATTTTAGGATAAAATAAATTCTTCTTATTAAAAGTGTTTTCCTCTGTTTGTTTCTTCGATAACTTCTAAACCCGAAACGGATTTTAAAATGGTTTCGCTGTCATAAAGATAATTTATTTAGGAAGGGTTTATATGTAATACATTCATATCACCTATAGTAAAAAAGGCGAGAATAATAAAGATTTATAATCACACTAGCTGTTGCCGCAGCTCCGCCCGCGTGAATGTCGGTAAATATCGCCTTTTCTATACAAAATTCCATCCCCTATTTTAACTACTTCACGGCATTTTTCGCGATAAAAGATCCTATAAGGTCTATTTCTCTGGTTTAGGCGCGAAAGCGTAACAGACAGACAGAGTTACTTTCGCATTTATAATATGAGTTAGGATTGTAAAAAATATGTTAGTAATAAGACTAATTTCGTCTCTTATTGACAAAAAAAAAAAGTTAAATTAAACTCTCAAAGTTTGAATATTTCGGATTCGAAATTCAAAAATCCCACGTTCAAACATCTGTCTAAACTCCAACTTCGCCTGTTCCATTGTCCATTAATGGGTGTGTTCCGGAAAGGGACAAGCAAGGAACACATTGCGGAACAGGAACAGATGTTTATTTTCGTTTGGAAATGAAATTTTAAAGCTTATTGTCGCAAATTAGTATTGTCTTAGCCTTTGTTCCATCTTGAAAAGAATAACAGATGTAAGAAAGATGTGTGTCTTTACTTTTTTATATACTAGACGTTGCCCTCGCTTTGCTTCGGTATCAAAAGTTCCATTCGGTGTCACAACAAACGCCAACGGAAAATATCATTGAAATAATGTCTCATTGCACCATTCAGATTTACAAACGCGCTAAAATTTTGAATTTTAAAATGACTGAAAAATATGTTAAACATAATAAATTATAGCTATGTTACCTCGGTAACGTATATTTTAAGTTGAATCGTTGCAAACAAACATACAAGAAATCAAAACTTTTCTCATATATTAGTTTAGACCATTCCAGTGGCAAAAAAAAACATTCGGGTCCTGCTGGCAAATTATAATCTATGGACATGGTTGTATTCTCTAAGCAACGCAGAAACATGCTTAAAAACAACCAAGCCGTTAACCATGTATAGAGAAAGATGAGGAGTTTTCATGTAAATTTTCGCCACCAGTTGGCGCCACTTAGATCAAAGGTCTTCCATTCACAAAAATTCAAAATCGAAATTCATTAACAGTTTGAAATTAATAGAATCGTTTACAGTTATCTATCAAAGATTGAAAGCGCTTTGACAGGAGCATGAACCTGACGTCTCAGTGCTGCCACCTCGTGGACGCCATTTTAGAAAACCCTCATAGGACGACGCTCTCTTTTAAATGGAAAATTTACGTCGATACTTAGCTTTATGTGAGAGATACTCGTTCGATTCATGAATCCAGCACGAATCTACTACCGTTATTAATGTAACATTAACTTAAGAGAAATTAATTAATTAATTACAATTAAATCTAACTAAAATTGCCATTAAATTGTATACGGTAAATAGGAACGAACTGCTTTCATAGAATTTAACAGGTGGTGAAACGTGAACGTTACATCTCTACTTACCTCTTAGTATTTATGTATGTTGTACTTACGGTCCTGAGGGCCTACTACCATCTCATAAATATTTTAATGTTACTTTGTGTTTTATCTTTTTCTTCTGTACCATTAAAAACAAGGATAGAGACAAGGTTAGAATAAGAATGCCTCAAGAGGTTGTAGTAGAGCCTCAGTAACCGTAACCTAAGGCGATGGCTATGTTTTCAAACCATTGCTAAAATAATGCTTAGAAAACGTGACCAATTCGTTGCCGTTCATTTAGGGTTAAGATGGTAGAAAAATAAAAGAGGAGCGAGGGGATAATTGATCATATTAAAATCGAATGCAGAAATATCTTCTAGTAATTTTATACTTTTCGAGTGGTTAGTGGACAACTAAGTGTCAGGATTTATTCTACTCACCCATAACTTATTATAGATGAATCTGACTTGACCTAACGACTGTTATCAACAGTGTCACAGCCGGGACCGACTTTTAACGTGCTTTTTGTAATGACAACCACTAAAAATGTTATGAAATAAGTAGGTATATGAGATCATTACAGGCAATATAGCGTGTCCTCAATAAAAAGAATAGAATGGAAGTGTTGCAAGCACTTTCGTAATGTTTTTTAATAATTTTTCTCACAGATAATAATATACTTTGACATTAAATACACATTGAAATGGCTAAGGAAATACTAGTTTATGTTGTTTTAACGTTAGCGGGATCGTACTTTGGCTATTGTTTTATTATTTATTTATTTATTATATTAGCCTTATCCCTTCATTCTGCCTGATGGTAAGCCAGTGCAATCCTTAGTTTTACTCATCTCCTAGTCCTAGATCAGTCTTTGAGGGTGATATTTCGAAGAAGAAAATACTATCAATCTAAACTATTATTAGGGTTCGATTTTTTATGTTTGTTTGTATGTTCTGATTTAACAAAGATTTACGTAGGCAACCGATTTAAAAAAAATATTTCACCTTAAGAAAGCTACAAATAGGAGCTATATTTTACTATGTTTAACATATTTTTTTTTTTTATAGATTCCCACCCAGGACAAACCTTTGTGTGATGAGATGAGCATGATTGTTTGTTCTGTGTCTGGGTGTAATTTATCTATAATATATATGTATTTACAAAAAAAAAAAAAGTATATAAGTAGTTTATCCGTTGTTTAGTATCCATAACACAAGCAAATATAATTGCTTAATTTGGGGCTAGATGGCGCTGTTGAATGTGGTAGAATATTATATTATTATTATTATTTTATTAGTCATTTTCAAAATTTTACTATTTTAAGCTTCTTTATAAATCTGAATGATGCAATACTACACTATTGCAATGATATTTGCCGTAGACGTTTGTTGTGAGACCGAATGAAACTTTCGATACCGAATCCAAGTGAGGGCTGACGTCTAGTATAATTTATGTTGGATCTTGTGTAACTAGCTAGCCTGTTGCTTATACCGGCCACAATTCCAGACTCCAGGCTAATAAAGACAATTTTACCATAGAAAAAACCAATGTTAGTTTGAAATCCCTGCATGGTAGTCGATTAACGAGGCAGTTTAATGATTTGTATTGAGTCAATCATATTTTAAAAATAAAGATTAAAAACAACGCATTTTTTTTTAAATAAACAACATATTATACAAAATACCGCAGCATTAATTAAAAAAGAAAAAACTAAATTAGTCAAGGTGCAAACACAACTGGCATATAAAATTTATTTTGAATAAACAAAAAATGGCTGCTTCGTTCAAGAGCAGGAAGGCAGATGGCACGAGCGATAAACAATAAAATCAGCAGTTTTTGTTTAAACTAGTTCTCCATTATTCCTCGTATCATTATAGTACTTATAGTTAAAATAATAATAAATACCGTTATTAATAAACTATCCTTATCTTTTTTGCTAAAGATAAATTATCTAAAATACATTTTATCTAGGATTGTAGACACATTATTAATAACAGGCGTTATAAGGTATATTTTCATCGACAGATAACGACAACTGCTGTAATGATAATAACTTAATTATGTTATCCATAACCATTTCAATTCGGCCTTCAATTTGTAATTACAGAACTTCCTATGTACCTAATTTAAAAAAATACGGCATTAAAACTCGATAATAATAACGAGGGCAGTTTGTTGTCTTTTTTTATTCTAGCTGGCAGCTATAAAAAACTAAACAGACCGTCTATTGCTTTGATCGAATACCTTGGTTTAAACATACATCCTTAGCTTCACGCCTTTTTATCTCCGAAGAGGTAGGCAGAAGTATTTAACCACCCACATTCCGCTTTTTTATTTTAGGTTCTATGTAACAGAGGGCAAGCCTATTGCCATTTATTGTGTACAATGCCAGACTCCAGGCTAATATTAAAAACTTCAAAGGCAGACTCCAGGCTAAATTTTTCGACAGAAAAACTCATATCACTTTACCCGACCCGAGGATCAAACCCGAGACCTCTGCGTGGTAATCCGTACCCAGTACCACCGAATCACAGAGGCAGTCAAAATAATTAAAACTATATGTTATAGCAAGACTTTAATTTTATTAAAACCACATGAAGGTAATTCGATAAAAATCTTTATGCTTTTAAGACTACAGTTATATATATATTGCACAGACTTTTAACATTAAACGCATTATCGTTTACCTACATTCAACCGAATTTTATCAAAAATCTCTAGATTATAAAAATAACAACATTTTCCCAGGGTAAAAATACGTTATCGATTTTATCTTTACCCTCATTCAAATAATAACAGAAAAAAAACCGTTAGAACTCACCTAAGCCAATCTTTTTCTTAATTTTCTTCAGCACTTTCATTTTAGATCCCTTTTTGTCCTTCACAGGGGTCGTTTCGGGCTCTAGAGCCATCTGGGGCAGGACTAGAGTCTGGGGCGGCATCTGAGCCCCATGACCCGAAGCCCTAGGGCATGCGGGGCAGTGGCAGGAGCCCCTAGCCTGCCGCACGCTCATACAACCACTTACGCCCATCATTGATGCGGTTACAATCCCAGAAATATCGTTTTAAAACTAAATAATCTTATATCATAACTGTCACACCGAAAAATGAACACGAAACACGGTGAAAAAAAAACGAATTATTTACGAACTCACGATATCCATAACGCACTAACACGGTAGACGCGAGACGTCCGCGCGGTGAGCGAGCCGGCCGCGGAGTGACGAGCAAATCGGCCAGCGTTCGCTGCGTTCGTATCTAAGGGCTTCGGGAAAGCTGCGCGCACATCACCACATTAGCCCTTGCTTCCTCCCTTTCCTTTATTTAGCGTTAGAAAAGGAGGAGGATAACATTGGAGGGAGAATGTCAAGCTAGGTATTTTGAGCTTAGCAGATGCGAACGACAAAGGGATGGGGAAGAGTTAATTTTGTATGACATTTTGAACGGCCTTTGTCCATGAAAGGTGCTCAACTAGTATGAAAATGTTGGTCATTTATCGCGTGCTAAGAAGATTTTAAAATTAGCTCAGGTTATTTAAAAAAAATGTGCTAAGTAAATGTATTTTATTTTAAGTAGTAAATAAAGTTATTAAAAAGTCAAGTTAGTAATATAATTAGTACATAGATATAACTTATATTTGAGTGCTAAAATGAATGGCATCCTGTCTAGAATATCAAACTACCCCATCTTCCCCTAGAGTCAATAGAAATATTAGGTAACGGAGCGTTATCCAATCAAGTCAAGCGTGGTATATAGAAAACTCCTGCCTTTGGACTAGACGAAGAGTTTGTTTGTTTGAACGTGCTTATCTCTGTAACTACCAGTCGGATTTTAATAATTCTTTTTGTCTTTGATAGTCCGACGGGAGCAGAGCAGTAACCAAAGATGTAACTTAGCGCTGGTGAAAACGCGTCGTGGAAAGCTAGTCTACAATAATATTATAAAGGGGACGGATTTGTATTTTCGTATGCAACGAATAAACTCAAAAACTACTGGACCGATTTCCAAAATTCTTTTACTATTAGAAAGCTACATTATCACTGAGCAACATAGATTATATTTTGTCCTCGTACTCCCACAGGAACGTGAACCACGCGGGTAAAACTGCGTGTTGTCCGCTAGTACAGTATAAAATAACTCGGCCTAATGGTTTGCAGTCAGTGGGTTCCAACATAATCATGTCGTGATTTTTCACTAGTAAAAACGAATAGGTAGACATGATATTCTACGTGTCGCTACTGAGGCACTGATAATGACTATTGTTTTATCTATTTATTGTGTGCAATGAGGAGGGCCGTTTCCTGGCCACAAATCATAGTTTGTGACATTTTAGTAGTTGCTACTTGAAATCGTAACTTTTTTTTTTTTTTATATTAGCCTACCAAAGTGACTCCACTCCGCCTGATGGTAAGCAGTAAGTGGAATCCAGAAGTGGCGGACACCATTCCAAAAGCCAAACTACTGGTATGGTGGCCACCAGCCATCGTCTTAAACTGCTGGTATGGTGGCCTTCACTATGGCGGCTGGCAATGGGGTTAGGGGAAGGGAATGAGGGAAGTGAGAAAAGAGGATAGGAGGGAAATTGGGCCTCTGGCTGACTCTCACTCACCGAACGAAACGCAGTAGTACGGATACTACTACTCTTACGTCGATCTTCTAGAGGGTAGTACTTCCCCGGACGATCCGAGCCATTCATGCTGAAACCAGCGTGGATCTACTACCGAAACACTTTTTGTGACTGAGAAAAGAAATAAATATTAGTATTAATATATTATATTTGTTAATTGTATGTTTCTAAACTACTACGCAACATAAACCTTGTTTTTATGCAGGATCTTTCAAAAATACGAAAAGTACAAAACTACCTCTAATTTAAATCATTCAATCCCAAACAAATGTTATAATCTTTGTAAGTAAGCATAATAATAGCTCATTTCTAAACGATTCTTAATATTGCCAAATTAGTTAACATAAGTTCATTACTCTAATTAGTTCTAAGACGTTCAATGCTGGTAGACCGCCCAAGTATTCATTGTTCGACATAATCACCACGCATTCTTCTCCGTCACGTCTAAAAATCGGTCCCTTGTGTTACCAAGTTGATAACAGTCGTTAGGTCAAGTCGGATACCTCTATGGGCGACCTGAACACCTCCTGACAATAGGTTGACCACTAACCACTCGTTGATTATTTATCACCACGCTTGTCAGGCGGTTTGGTACACAATTTATCACAGCACCCTATTTTTCTTATATATGGCTAATATGTGCAAGTATAATAATGGCACAGAATGTAACCTAGAAACAAATCACATTCATATTTGACAAAAAAACATACTTAGGAACGACCAGAATTGATAACCTCCTATTTTTAAAGAGGGTTAAATTTTTTTTTTGTTTATATGGCAAAAGAAACAATATTGTTAAGACATATGCACTACAATTTTTTTTATTGCCTCCAGTGACAGACGAGCCATCAGTCTACCTCATGGTATTTGGTGACCATCGCTCATGGACTTCTGCAATGTCAGGGACTCTGCGAAGCCGCTGCCTTGAAAGGGAGTGGGGTAGGTGAAGGAAATGAGGAAGGTGAGAAAAAGGAAAGATCAGCTTAAAACAAGATAAAAGGCTTTTTATACTAGTCCGATAGTACACTTCACGTAAAGAGCAGATAGCACGTAGCCTTGCCTAATATCACTTTTAACCTTTATTGATTATGCTTTTAATTATATTCACATCTTGAGTCTGAAAAACCTTTAGAAAGAAATTAGATTGGAGCGCGTCGTGGCCGGCGGGAGGGGAGGACGAAGGGGTGGCAGTAGGGTTGAAGACATATAATATATTTTTTAAAATATAGTATTTTTGGGAATATGATAAAAATTGTACATAAACGTCGTCGCGGCCGAAGTCTCAGCAACAGGGGGAAGGGGTGAGGAAGGGCGCTTTCTAACAGCGACCGTCTTAGTGAGCCTATGAAAAGTCTTGACATTTAAATCAGCGACAAAAATATAGTATTTTGCGTACTATGTTATTTTTCTTAGTACAAACAACTCATTAAAATTGAATACAATACTATATTGTATAGTACGGGTGGCAACCCTAGAGAGCAGTAAAAGCGACAAATGCGCGTGCGCAAGGTGCGCGCAACCATCTGGCAATTGGCAATGTGGCGCGCGCCAACACTTACGGCAATAATAGTAATAAAGTACACTTTTACAAATATTTATTATTATACTTCTTTGTTTTACAATCGAATGGATTTAAACGTATTATAAAGAGAAAAGTTTCTTTATATGTTTGTTTGTTTTGGATTTTTTTTTTTTTTTTTTTTTTTATTGCCTATAGTGGCAGACGAGCCAACAGCCCACCTGATGGTAAGTGGAAACTTTCGCTCATAAACTCAAAATCCATGTAACCAATATGAAAAATTCTTTCACATATAGAAAGCTCTATAGAAAGAATTATTATACAAAATAAGAGTAGGTAGGTGTAAAAGTTTAACTCATTTATTAAGTACCTAAATTAGCTTTCCGCGACACGGTTTCACCCGCATCGTTGCTTTCTGCTCCGCTCCCGTCGCCAGTAGCGTAATGTTATGTAGCCTATAACCTTCCTCGAGAACTGGGCTATCATACGCAAAAAGAATTTATCAAAGCTGACTGGTAGGGTCAGAGATTAGCGCGTTCGAACAAACAAACTCTTTCTCTTTTTATACAGAGTGTATACGACGGTATGACATTAAATGCAATTACGTATAGTATGTGACATTATAAAGCGAGACAAAAAAAAATCTACTAAATATCTTCAATAGTCTAGACACAGGACAAATTTTTTAATTTCTTTAATTCTAAATTAACACTATGTAAGTACGTCAAACGGTCACTGACTTAAGTCATAGTCCACGTCGAAGGATAAACGTTGCCGTTCATTACAGTTCAGTGAACTTGTCATAATAAAATGGTGTATTACTTCGTTACTATTAAAATATTATTTATTTTGTTAGAAAATTTAAAATTTTTGTTTTTCGTCAAATTACTTTTGTGATTAATTAGAAATCATTATATGGGCTAGTAACACCTGCCTTTTCATTTAATGTCAAACCGTCGTATACACTCTGTATACCAAACAGATTTAAAACCTAGTTGATATTTATAGATAAAAAATGTTATAAAGCAAAACTCTGATAAATAGGTATGAGATCCTGAAGCGCGATATCAAAGTTATTACATCTAATCAAATGGTTAGTGGTCACCCTAGTGTCATGATTTGTTCAAAGGGCCTAAAACCATCTCTTATTAGCAGTATTATTTTAATCTTACTTTCTCTTTTGTCTTTTTCGTTTGTATCATTAAAACAAGGATAGATACAAAGTAAAGTTATACTAAGATTGTTATAAGAGCTTGTGGTAGGGCCCCATTTATTATAGACGCATCCGACTTGACCCAACGACTATTATCAATAAACAGATATAATTCCGACTAGTATAAGTTCGAAAAGATTCACCAGTCTAACAATTTGGAAAAATAATTCGACTATCGAACTACTGGTAGGACTGGATGAAATAAACCTAAAAGATACCAAAAGTACACTTAAATGTCCAAAGTAATTCTATTTTTGCAAACAAAGAAATAATCAACAAAATTACATTTGCATTTCATAAACTTGAATACAAAAGTATATGTATTGAGTTATAATTTTTACGACTACAATATAAAGTTTGTTATTGTACCAAATTAATTTGCAGCTGGTTAACTCGTTATTTAAAGGACATGTTCTTGTTCTTATACAGAACAGTAAGATTATTGGATCTTTCGTGCTATAATTATGTTAATAGCAGTCCGCAGCGCTGTTTCACTCGCGTTAAGTTACATCTTTGGTCACTGCTCTGCTCCCGTGGCTCGTAGCGTAATGTTACATAGCCTATAACCTTCCTCAAGAACTGAGCTATCAAACGCAAAAAAAATTAATTGCGACTGGTGATTCCGGAGCTTAACGCGTTCAAACAAAGTAACAAACTCCTCCGCATTATATAGTAGTATAAATTATGCCGAGTTGTTGAGAAGTATAGAGATTCATATCTTATTGGTGTGTATTTTGTACCTGTTTTCTTCACAATGTCGAAGCAGGATTAAACATTTACCGCCATTTGGAAAAATATAGCTTTTTTCACTAGAGGTCGGCCCAGCAGCCAGTTGCCTCCTACCCCATGCGCCATGGAAACCCACAAATAGAGAGTTGTTAGGGTACTAAAAATAAACATTCTAGTTCAGTGTGATATTTTCCCGTAATAATACGTATGAAAGTTAAATGTCGTTTTTAATAACTGAATGGCACTTAAAGGTGTATCGTTTCTTGTACATATGACATTTGGATAATAAGCTAGTTTCTTTTTTAGAATAGGGATGATGAAGGCTATAAAACTTGAATTTTCCTGTAAATAATAGTACCCGTTTGAAGAATAAAGGTTAGCTAAATTACGGCGAGCCCCATCGCATCCTCGTAGATCACATATTACATTTTATATAAAGTATCGCACTCTACATGCGGACCGCACCGGGCCGCATCGCATCGCATTACTTCACTACGACCAAAGACGATAGATCCACACTCATTGACTACGACTAATATGTGCTTTGACGCAACTCGATGCAATGAACGATCCATTGTATAAAATAGAGATTTGAAAGAATCTTAGATTAAAGATTGTTTATAGAAAATGGCCGTTGAGATTAGGAATAAGTTGTATAAACATTTACAATCTTTCATCTAGAAATTGATTGAATTGACTGCCTCCGTGGCGCAGTGGAAGCGCAAGCGGCTGCTGTGCACGAAATGTGTTCGATCCCCAAACGGGACAAACCTATCCATAAATATTTGTTCCGAGTTTGGGTATACTTTGTGTCCGTTAATTATATGTTTGTAAAGTCCTCCGCGGTATGGCGCTTTCGCATTTCCTAAGCTCCGGAGTTGACTCAATAAAATAACAAACTCCACAGTCAACCTGTACTTAAATCACAAATCCCTACATTTATTAACAGGACCACCGAGCTCTATATTCTACTAACAAGGGAAGTAGTTGACCTCTGACTCGACTAATAAACTAATTAAAATCACTTGAGATACTAAAGTGACATCACTAAATGTCATTAAAATTGACAGCAGGTGCTGTCTAAAAGAAATGGGTTTATCATCACTCTTTTTACATGAAGGGGTAGAAAACACGTATTGGCAAGAGTTGGGACATGGACGTAGATTATTAATTATTAAGTAACATGGACGTATCTGTTGCTATTTAATAGGCACAATTTAGGACACTTAATCCGATCCACACAGTACCAATTAAACTTAAAATAATTATCTTGTTCATTTCGATGTTACTATACATGTTGTTTGTACCGCGTATGTTAAAGGGGCTCAACGCTCTACTGGCGTCAAGTCATGGGCTGGATCTGTTTGCTGATGAATGGAAGTTGATCTTGTCTGAATGTATGAGGTATTGTGAGACGTCAGAGTAAAAGTTGTTATTTTATATATTTTAAGTTTTTACTGTGTAAATCATAATCAGTGTAATTGACTGTAATTTTGTCGTTCTGATTATAAATAAATATACGCTAACGCAAAATACTCATACGGTACTTAATTTTAAGTTAAGACTTAAAAGTATAAAGATAGCTTGACTAAAATACCACTTAAAATTGATTGATGTGAGTAGATTTATTTAAATAAAAACAGTACGATTTAATCAACCATGAATTACACAGTTTTTGTCATGGCAACTGCAAAGAATAAAAAAAGAACAATACTTAAATATCGAACACATTATGTCGCGCGTATATTCTTCGCTGCCAGCCAAAAATGTAAAAAAAAAACATTGCAATATGTCGTTCAGAAGCCTGCACACGCTATTTAGCTATTGGCTGAACGCGGCGCGTGCCTTCGTGCCAGATGGCGGGTGTTTTTATTTTCTCAACTTTTTTTCGCAAGACGTCCTTGTGCGGCGGCCTTTTGGCTTTTAAGTAGTTACTTTATAAATAAGGATAAAAATAGATATTTAATAGATTTTTTGAGTACCTATAGCAACCTAAAATAAGTAACAGCATTGTTTTGTTTACTTCGAATTATTATATCGCAGGTTTTTTAAGAGGATAAAAAAAAGCATCACAAAGCTTTCTTGGAGATCCAACGACTACAGCTATCAATACTCTTCCTACGCCAACGAGCTGGTTGTAAAAATTAGCTGACATTTTATTACTCTTTAATTTTTTTTTAGTCAATAAATAAGCCAGTATTTCGATCTTCTATTAGGTATATATGAACGGAGGCCCGACGTTCTTTTTTCGGTCATCATAAATGTTATTCAAATGGCGATAGAGTTTGCTATTTTAGCTTGAAGATGGAAGGGAACCGTGACCGAGGATGGGTCAAAGATTACGCGAGAGATTACGGTGGTGCATCTGCATTTAAATGAGCAAACTGTAATTTTCAGTGTTCATCTTTATACTATTATATTGTATGAAGCGGAAGAGTTTGTTTGTTTGAACACGCTCATCTCTTAAACTTCTAGTCTGATTTAAATAATTCTTTTTGCGCATGATAGCCCAGTTCTTGAGGAAGGTTATAGGCTATATAACATCACGCTGTTTGCGACGGGAGCGAAGCAGTAACATGTAACTTAACGCGGGTGAAACAGCGCCGAGAAAGGCTAGTAAAACATAAAATATTAGGACAATACATTTAAATACAGCAATCCACAGATACTTCAACTTAAAGATTAATTTAATCAAAAAAAAAAAATTGTATATTTTTTCTCGACAGGGGATGCACTTGCACCTCTTTGTATCATGCTGCCAGCGCCCATGAGTCAAATAATAGATTGCTTGATGGTATGTGAAAAGCGGTGGACATCTTTCATGATCGTTGATTTTATTATCTATACATCTATTGTTTAACAAATCTACCAGATGATATTAAACACAAGTTTTTTCCATTCCAGTATCACTTCCGGACAACTGCGCACGCGACTGCGCACGCGCATCTGTCATCGCAATTCAACGTTTGAATATAGAACATTTGGGGTGCACACCTTTAAAAACGATTAGGTACTGTTTTTGCTAAGTAAGAAAAAAATAATTGTACTGGATAGGTAAATCACCTGGTGGGATAACGGCAGATATTAATAAGCTATCTGTAGATGTGTTACAGTATTAGGATAGGCTAGACTAGCTTGCCGCGGTGCGGTTTTACTCGCGTCTTTGCTTACTGCTCTGCTCCCGTTGCCAGTAGCGTGATGTTACATAGTCTATAACCTTTCTTAAGAACTGGGCACGCAAAAGAATATTAATAGTAATATAAATTGAATAATAATAGTATATATACGCAAAAAGAATTATTAAAATTCGACTGGTAGTTCCAGAGATTAGCGCATACAAAAACAAACAAACAAAATCGTCCACTTTATATAATAGTAAAGATTACATATTTGCAGTTTCTTATATTTTATTATTACATTTACACAAAAAAAACATACAAATATTTAAATACCATATTGGTAGAATTTTAAAAGCTGGCAATAATAAGTTTACGCATATAAAATCTAAAACACCATATGTGAACGACAGATGGAAGCACCTGTTTCAGCACGGACTACTGGTGGCAGTTACCAGTCATCAGAAAATATAGATATATCATGTGACATACTACCTCAGTGGTTCGGTGGTACTGTGTACAGACTACCACGCAGGTCTTGGGTTCGATCCTAATTAAAAACATTTGTATAAATGTCATAAAACACATTAGTGACTACGTACGAAGCACGGACGGATTGCTAGTATACCATAAAAAACACATTAATCTCTAATGAAGCACCAGGGCACCATAAGTTACAAAAAGATTTAAAAAAAGAACCACAAAAGCCCCTCCTACACTGTCATTACTCATTTCATAGAACGAATAAGCCGGATGAATGACAATACCTTTGCCTCTCAATGATAAAAAATATTGTGACATTAGTTTCGGTGTTACCAAGTACAATACATTCGGAGATGGCGCTAGTGTCTACGCAACTTGTTCAATAACATTCTGAAATGTAAGTACGTAGTACCTAATTTATAACTTCATTAATAAGTTTGTTAAATACACGTAGGTATTGTATGAAGAGCAGATATTAAGTTTTTAATTATGATTTTCGTAATAGCGATATATTTACATACAACATACATAATTTCACCCCTGTATCTCTTTAATGGCGTAAGCAGAGACTGTAGAACACCATTTGCTGCGATCCAAACATACCTCGTTTGCCTCTTCAACATTCATTAATGTTTTCATACACACGTCGGTTACAGGTGCTTGTAATTATGCCCTTTGTCGACAAATCGATTTTGGTTTTATTTTTAAACTGAGGAGGGCTGAAGATAACTAAAAGAAACTTAAAGAGTCAAAGAACAGGGCTGGTACAGACTGTACATGTGCTATTTTCCAGAAAAAAAATAACAAAAGCAATTACATAAACGGGCATCAAACTAGCGACAGAAGGTAAATACCAAAGGATCCAGTTCACAAAGTTCAACCCAACATCCCTTAGCAACAGAAAACTTAAAAAAAACATAAAAATTTCTTCAAGCAAAAATACACCTTCTACCATAGCACTAAAATTCTATTTTACCTGCACCATATTGGCATACAAGTTTGACAATAGAATATCAACTTTAATACAACGAGTTATAGTACTTTTTAGTCTGTACAGTCAGATATACATTCTTTAAGCAGATGGGTCGATCAGCTGGTGTTCCAATATTACCGTAATTTTTTCTTAATTAAAATTGTAACAAAACCCTGTTGATATCTTCGATAAGGTTAAGTATTAAGAACAGTAAATATATTTTTACCGTCACAGAGACATTGGCTACAGTAACTGCTTACCACTAGGCATATATGTATGCATGTTTGTAAACTTAGTCGTATAAAAAAAACAAGTGTAAAGTCCAAGAAAGCTGCTGACATGTGAATTAATATAATTTAGGTTTAAAGGAATAGTTTCTTCAAAAAAGAATTGTCAAAATCAGCCTTCAAGTTTTCAATAGTGGCAAAAATAGAAAAAAACACGTCTCAGCTGATTTAAATAGAAATTCAATGAATCAGCTGATTCTTCACACAGGTAGACATTGCACAATTGCGGTTTTAGAAACGAATAAGGTTTCTTTGTGAAGCAAATTGTAAAGGTTCTTGCAATTCAAGACTCTGTCCGAAAATATTAATAAAGCAACAAGGACACTGTTATCTAAACTCAAAGTAAGCATAGAGCATTGATATGAGTTCTACAATTCGAATAAACATACTGTAAATCATGACCCGCCTTAAGCTCATTTTGGCAATCCTTCTAAGTGCAAGTAGGTCGGAATTCGCCTGAAGACAGATTTCCTTGGTAACGAGCTTGTTATCATTTTGTTAGACACTGGCATTTTACTGAGTATACTGTTCTTCTTCTTCTTCTTTTTTTTTTGGCAACAGAGCCGACGATTGTGTCAGCTATTTCTGCCAGCGTCAAGTTTAGAATAATATTCTTGTTGATGATATTAATGATATATTACAATGATAAAAATAGAAAAAATGTGGATGAAATTAAATGACAACCATCGTCCGTGAAAACAAAAGATGGACTCCGAATGATGTTGATGTGTTAGAATTAAAAACGTCATGTATACATAGATTTTACAAGTTTGACAGTTTTAAGCGAAATATCAGCAAAATGGATCATAATTCAGTTAGTTCGATTGTACATATATATATCTAAGCATACCACATAAAAAAAAACGAAAGAGCGCAACATTAATTATAGACAGTGGCCGGTCTTATCACTAAAAGCAATTTACTTTCAGGCAACCTTTGGATGAAGACAGACGCAGCGTGGGCAGATTCCTCACAAGGTGGATCTGTTCTGTGGTAAGTGTGGCGGGCAACCGATAGATAAGTGCAGCTCACGACTGGACAAGGTGGCGACCTGGTGGACCTTGACTTGACCGTGACCTTGGGGAGGCCTGTGTTTAGTAATAGACGACTTTCGGCTGATGTGTAAAAAATATTTGCCATTTGTCTATATTGACTGGCAGGTGGAGTACTCAGAGGCATAGGAGGCGGCTTCCTAGGTTCTTGAACATCGGTAACCACAGTTACCCGGAGTTTTTGGTGTCGCAACCAGTTCTCAGACGGTTGCATCTAATTAACAAAAGTCTTTACTACTCTACATGAACAAGAACTAACAATAACGGTAACAAATCAGCTGTTGGAATAAGAAAGTTCCCATCAGCTGATTCTAAAGATAGCCAGGTAGAACCTTCATTGCACAAGTTAATTTAAAAATGACATTGTTACTATTGTGTAGGCGTCGTGTTATTTGTCACGAGATTTAATGACAGGTCTGCAGGCATTAAAACGAGATTTTTTACTCAACTAAAATTCTCACACATTTTGATTGCAATCACAAATAAGTAGGTATTTGTTTTGTGACGTCCAAAGAGGAGCAGCGTGGTCAAACCCCTCACAGGGTACACCGAGGACCTGATAAGGGTGATGGGCCGATGGATAAGTTTACACAACCGGCCACGGTGATGAAAATTGGGGAAGGCTTACGTCCAGCCTTTGTCCAAAAGAGGAGTTATATCTCCAGAACAGTGATGATGATATTGTTTATCCAGAAAGATCATTTGCAGAGGTAAAGGTTTTTTCTCATACAGAGAAGGTTTGAGCATTGATCGCCACGTTGACGATTTCAGAATCTATTCCAGTTTCTTTTCTTATGTTAAGGTTTCCTCAAGATGTTTTCTTAAAACTTAAAAGTACCTACATACAAATTTGAAAAACTAACTTTGGTACTTGCCCGGTTTCGAAACTAGTGTTTATGAAGCAGGTGCCTTAACTACTGGGCTATCACAACATCCAGGAAAGATACTTCTCTGTTAACATTGTTGGAATTTGACTAAGAAATATCGCTGCACCTCTGCTATACTAAAACCCAAATGTAACAAAAGAGTTGCACAAGCCTCAAACTCAGCTGATTTAAAAGAAAGTTTTTTTCTCACAGTGACTCAGGTAGCTGCATAAATTTAGATATAAAAAATATCACTTATTTAGAAAAGTAACATCGAGATCACGGGATATCTCAGCTGACTTTACAGTTTTTTTTCTTATTTTTGGTGACAGTGATGCAAATTCCAACATTTGCGGATCACACGAATATTTCAAGTGGGAATCGAATACTTAACATTCGGTGTAATAGTTTTGGAGACCATCTCTAAATAGTATAAAGTAAAGATCCTGTTGACAATCGACGCATGAGAGTGGGTCAGGCCCAGGCAAGATGGCGAAGGCCTATATGAAGCAGTGGACGTATTTCTGATATAATGATGATGATTGACGTTTTCTTCTGTTCCTCCGTAAACTTCTAAACCTAGCAACGGATTTTAATAGTTTTCACTATTGTTTAGTTAATTATGTCTGAAAGATTCTAAAATACTAGCTTGCCGCGGCGCGGTTTCACCCGCGTCTTTTCTTACTGCTCGGCGCCTGTCGCTAGTAGCGTGGTGTTACATAGCCTATAACCTTCATCAAGAACTGGGCTATCATACACAAAAAGAATTATTTAAATCGGACCAGTAGTTTCAGAGATTAGCTTATCAAACAAATAAGCTTAGTAAACAAAAAAATCATAAAAAATATACTTTTAAATAAAGCTACCAGTCGGATTAGAATAATTTTTGCGTATGATAGCCCAGTTCTTGAGGAAGGTTGTAGGCTATGTAACATCACGCTACTGGCGACAGGAGCAGAGGAGTAACCAAAGATTTAACTTAACGCGGTTAAAATCACGCTGCGAAAAGCTAGCACGTTAAATTTTGAAGCAAAGGTGGTCAGATCGCTTAGTAAGATCTAAATGAATAAATTAGTTTAAAAATTACTACTGAAGTTATACAATCTCACAGAAAGGTCTGCCATTTACCTCGTGTATTTAGTTTCTCAAAATACACAAAAGAGTTTCTTAAACTCAGCTGATCGATCAGCTGATTGTCCTTTCAGGTAGCACTCGTTGGGGTAATTTCGTTTAAAAAAAAATATTGCGCAGTTTGAATGTATGGCCCTTTATTTATTTATTCAAAGGCCGTGGGTTCTGCATTCAGTTTTTTGCCCGACTGACACAGTCAAGGAGGGTAATGTTTTTCGAGTGTATGTATGTATACATGTATGTATGTATGTCTATTTCTTTGGCACTCTCTACAGCCTAAATGGCTTAATGGATTTTAACGTATGAGGTGTCATTAGATTCGTATTAATTGTGGGAATGACATAGGGTATATAAATATTCAATGTAGCATCAGCACGAGAAAAAAATGGGTTTCTTTCTTTTTTCACAATTTTTAGGCAGGCGGGTTTTTTTGACTTATTCGTCAAGTGGCTCGTGTAAATTTGGTGCAATCGCGCGAATTGGCATCTTCTGATTATACCTATTTTTTTGTAATCAACTCGCGCACTCGCACTAAATCCTACGCGCCAGTTGACAAATAAGCCAGTATTTCGTCCCCATAACCTACAAGTGAAAGCTTCTTTTCATACAGAGAAAGAGATTTTCTTCATTTTTTGTATATTAACCTACTTACCACTTTCTAAGTTTATCTTGGACATTTCTGATTGACGGTGAAGGAAAACATCGTGAGGAAACCTGGACTTAAAAGTCTGAAATTGCCAATCCACCTTGAGCGCACGTGGTGATTAATGTTCATACCTTCTCTATATGAGAAGAGGCCTTTGCCCTGCAGTGGGACAAAAAACCGGCTGATATTATTATTTTAGCCTACCAAAGTAACCACTCTGCCTGATGGTAAGCTGTAAGTGGTATCCAGAACCATACCAAAAGCCATCGTTTCAAAATGCTGGCATGGTGGCCTCCAATATGGCGGCTTTATGAGCTACTTGATATTCGAATTATCATTTACATTTTTTATAAGCCTATGTTTAATTTCCAGGCGCAAAGATAAAACTGAGAATTTCTCGACAAAAAACTCAATCTATCTATACTATTATATAAAGCGGCAAAGTATGTATGTTTGAACGCGCTAATCCCTGAAACTACCAGTCCGATTTGAATAAGTCTTTTTGCGTTGGATAGCTCAGATCTTGAGGAAGGTTATAGGCTATGTAACATCATATATTCACTATCAGCACTCAATGCTCTCCTGTGTGCCAATCCTAACTGTGATCTGTTTGCGGATGGATGGCAGAAAATATTGTCAGAGTGCTTGCGGTTCTGCGAGCGTGATGCATGAATGTGTTTTATCATATCATTTTTTTTTTGTTTTCATTTTATTCCTTTTTATCTGTGTTTATTGTTTTGAATCGTATATGGTGTAATAATTATTGTAATTGGTAGTAATTAACCGTTTTAATTATTATTATTAAATAAATAAATAATAATAATAATAATGCTACTGGCGATGGGAGCAGAACAGTAAAATATGTAACTTAATGCGGATTAAACCGCGCTGCGAAAAGTTAGTAATCGACAACAAATCCAAGATCTTTACGTGGTAGTCACAGTACTGGACACAGTATTATTGAACTACCAAGGCAACTAAGGCAAGAGTTTTTACACAACCCTAAATATACTTACTCAAAATTATTATTTAAAAAATACACACTAAAATAACTTGTATATCTATACCAATAAAGTCCTTTTTACAATGACTGTATTGAGGTCCAATTTGCAATAGGCATAATGGACTTGATGCACGTGCAATGTCAGAAAAAAAACGCACAGGTATGTGCACAGCTGACTGTCAGCTGTTTGTACAGTTTAAACGAAAATAGACTTTTAAGTAAAACAAGGTCGTATTTGCAATAAGCATTTATTTGTTCTATATAGTATATTTAAATATATTTAAATCTTAAACATAAGGAATTATGGTCTAATTTTGGCTAAATAATTATTATTAATGCGAGTATTCAAATATTTGTTCAAGTACAGGTTCTTTGTTCCTTAGTTATTATACATACTGGTCTGGGTGTTTCTATGTATAAAATATGTATGTACCTATTTACAAAAAAAAAAGTATTAAGTAGGTATGTAGGTATATCCGCATTCTAGAACCCATAACACAAGATATTAATTTAAGCTTACTTTGGGCCTAGATGGCGTTGTGTGGTTGTTGTGATATTATTTATTATTAATATTTATAAAAGTTCCATAACCTTCCTCAAGATTTTGGGCTAATAAACGCAAAAAATATTTTAAATGCGACTGGTAATTTCAGGGATTAGCGCGTTTAAATAAATTTTTCCGCTTTGATATTAGTATTGCATAAACCGCGAGTTCGTTCGCGCAGTACCTATGTATATTTTTACCCGACTACTTATACGGCGAAGCCAAAGGGAGAGTTATGAATTTGACGCTCTATGTATGTATTTTTTGTTTATCAGTTCCCTCATATCTAAAAGATATATAGCTAGCAGTGGCAAAGTGGAGTCACTTTGGTAGGCTAATATATAAAAAAAAAAAAAAAAAAAAAAAAAGTGGCGAAGCGTCCATATAACACGATTCCTGCCGGCTTTCCTTATAAATATGTCCTGACCTCCTTATACCTATCACTGCTTGCGTGTCTATTCAAAGACTAATAGCCTTTCGAAACTTAAAATATTTTAGTCCCACCGGCTTCCCTCCTCGGAAAAGTGACTCTTCGCTACTGATAGCCATCATAATATGACAAATGAGGTATTATTAGAAACGTTTCCACCGTCTGCTTGATATAAGATAACACTTTCCGGGACAGTAAATAGATATAACCGTGATGACAATAAAACATCTATTGTGTCTACAGTAGTGTCTATTATAGGGTTAAGTTACTTCTCGCTAAATTCAATATGGCGCCCTTTGGAAGACATAACGTTTTAATTTAAAAAAAAAATGTTTGTAAGACTTCGTGATGGGTATTAAATGATTGGTTTTAATTCACTAATTTTACATATGTTCATTATTATAATAAAAACAAAGTACCTAGTGAGTGATAGTTATTAAACTAATTATTTATTTTCTCAATTTAAAAAAAGTCGCGATGTGGTAGTAAGGTACTCGCTTCGTACACGAAGTAAAGAAACTTAGACAAAAAATTTTATTCAATTGCTGATTGTCTTGAGCGCGCGTGGTGATCAATGCGCGTAGTTTCTCTTTTTAAGAACAGGGCTTTATTAAACTTAGAATAGTTTCACGCCTATTTCTTCGAAAGGGTAGGCAGAGGTGTGTAACACTCACGTTTCGCTAATTATGTTGGGTTCCATGTAACAGGGGGCAAGCCTATTGGCATTAACCGGACATATTTACGGGATCTGGGCTAAGACTTATAATTTCTTTACTAAACAAGCATATTATTAAAAAGCAAAAAGCCGGCCTAAAACAAAGTGAAAAGTAAGTAACCTCTTTTTTTTCTAGTGCTGACACTACATTGAAATTTTATATACCCTCTATGTCATTCCCACAATTAATACGAACCTAATGACACCTCATACGTTAAAATCCATCAAGCCATTTAGGCTGTAGAGCGTGCCAAAGAAATAGACATACATACTCACATACATACATATATTTATACAAAACATTACCCTCCTTGATTGCGTTAGTCGGACAAAAACGCAATGTCACTTTACTCAATCTGGCGATCGATCCCGAGACCTTTGCGTGGTAGTCCTTACACAGTACCACTTAGCCACAGAGTCAGTCACTTAGGCATACATAATATGAATTCTAAGGCACACTAACATTAATAGGTACTTGCCTAATTTAAGCTATTTTAAACCTTACAGCCTTCTTGAGACTCAGATTTTTTTATGAAGGTTATTTGTAAATACTTATTTGTAAATATTTATCTCTTAAACCATCTTTTTATTATCATATATTTTAGACTTACTTATAATTACATACAAATTTTTCAAATATCTTAGTCTATACCTAAATTTAAAAATAATAATTCTATAATTTTAATCAAATAATCCGCCCCTGGTTGCTCCCGGTGCAAAGGTGCCCATAACACTTGCCGCGTTCCCGCGCTGAATGGCAATGGCCAACCTTTGCACCAGGAACGACCCAGAGCGGGAGTCACCACACACATTATTGAGTCTGCGCCCTAATTCTTGAACGAAGTTCTTTGCCTCTGTGCCCCAACTGCCCATGGTCTCTACTGCTATGGGTACAAAATTGTATAAAGGCTCTAATGCCGAATACTTAAGCTTCTTTTTTAAAGAAGCATCTTCCGCAGCGGCTGACGGGAAGCGGACGGTCCGACTCAGGTGGCTGGCGGCAACGGTGCTGACGCACGTGGCGTCCCAAATTAGGCACTTGCCATTTTTCCAAGGTACCAGAGTCAGCCCGTCCGGCCTCTTCCCGTCAGATCTGCTCAGACCTGGAGGCTCGAGCATGCACGGGACGTTGGCCGATACGAGGGCTCTACGAACTATGTCGTTGAGAGCGTGATGTCGTGGAAACCTCCCTGAGCAGCGACGACAACTCAGAGCATGATAGCCATCGGCTTCCACCATGGAACCGCAGGTGCATATATGGGGTTCACACACTCTGCAGCCCAGGCGGAAGGCCACCGCCACCCGCAAAGAGTCATCGTCCAGTAAGGTGCCCAGGTGAGGCGACGGCAGTGCGTGCAGCCACGCTCCCGATTCGGATTGCGACACAGCTCGTAGTCTAGCCATATCGGCCCCCGAAGCCTCCTCTAATAATCTCCCCTGGATTTTCCTCGCTCCTTCGTCATCCCACGCCCGCTGTTCGTGCACTGCAACGGGGATAGTTGCACTCGGGTTGCGGGCCGACCAAGCTGATACCGCACTTGACACAAACGGTATGCCCACCTCATCACCATTGGGATTTAATAGGACAGTGACAAGACTAGCAACACCGTGCGCCGACGCCAGAAAGGCTGGCAGGCCCACATCACAAGCGCGACGCACCCCAAGACCACCGCACCGAACAGGGAGAACCGCCTGAGTCCACTGGGTCTCACCTAAGGAGACATTGATGACAGACTCCACAACCGATTTCAAGGTCTCGTCAAAAGAGGAAACTTCCTCGGGGCAAAGCCAAGTAGGAGTGGTTCTCAGCAGGTAAGATATTTTCGGGAGGGCAAAGCACATACGCAACAAGACAATTGCAACGTGTGCGGAAAGATCTTTGAGACGTTCGTAGGCGTTAAGCAGGATATGTTTTCTAGTGTTAATGGCCTCAGGAACTGCGTTAAGAAAAATAGGAGAACCTAAAAGGTTGAAATCGGAAGAAGTAAGTTCCTTGAGGCCTGGTAAATGAGAACAAAAATCTGTGAAGTGTTTACGAGCCTCGATGCCGCAGGGGAAGAATTCACACTTCGAGGGATTCACTTCCAAACCCAGCTCTTTAAGGTGTGGAATAATAACCTTAAGATCCTGGAGCACCTCTTCCGGTTTACCCCCGATAGTGCCATCGTCGAGGTACCACACGTTCAAAAGAGATTTAATCTCGACAATTACTTTGTGTATTGCCAAACTAAAAACCAGTGGACCCAACGGATCCCCCTGCTGGGCTCCCACTTGAGAAAGAATCAGATTATTGTCAAAGTAGAGATTAGAAGGAAGCCTATACACTTGATGAAGAAATGGATACAGTGAAGGAATTTTTTCCTTAACCTCTCTTAACAGAACGTCCCTTTCCAAGGTGTTAAAGGCGTTGCAAATATCAAGCTTTAAAATAATGCAATTTTCGTTCTTCGAATCCATCACAAACGCTCGCGTGGCGTGTATGGCCGCCTCGCAGCCCTGGTGCGTGCCAAAACCCAATTGATGTGGCCGCAGATACTCGGCCATCTCATCCCTAACGGCACGGCAAGCGACCTTGGCTGCCAGACGGCGAAAAACGCTACCGATGGCGATAGGTCTTAACCCACCACCCTTCTTGGCCAATGCAAAAAGCGAGGCACCGTATAAGTACGGACACACCAATAAGTTCAACTGACCACTAAGCAAGAAATTCACGAGTTTAGCCAGACACCCCAAGAGGCGCCTCCCGTTCTCACCAGCCGATGCTGATGTTAGCTCTTTCAAGTGTCCTGGCCGAAATCCGTCCAAACCCGCCGCCGAACCACTGTGAAAAGAACCAAGCGCCAACACGACGTCCCCAACTGTAATCGACACCGGGATATATAGTGGGTCTGGATTTGCGGGAAAATTAAGAGGACGCGAAGAACTCGGTTTTATTTATCTTATAAAATATGTTTTACAAATAAGCTAGGATTATTTATCAATATAATCCTCATGATTATAATGATAATTTTACTATATTATTTACTATTTAAGATAAAACTCAACTAATCTACTAATATTATAAATGTGAAAGTTTGAGTGTTTGTTTGTTGCATTCAGCACCTAAATAGCTAAACCGATTTTGATAAAAATTGGTATATAAGTATATAGACATAGGCTACTTTTTAGCCCGAAAATCGGTCTAGTTCCCGAGGGATTTAAAACATATTTTACACAATGGTGCAGTTAGTATATAATAAAAATAAGAATTTTTATAGGTAGTTTAAAATAGGCACTATCAGTTGAATAGCAATCAACATTTTACGAACCATATTAGCCGAAAGAGATTAAATGCTGGACCCATGATCAAATTAAGATGGGAACACATGAGCTGGTAAAGAATTCCAGGTTTTAATTATGGGACAAAAGCATGAAGTGACCGTTTGGTTTAAGACTCTGTAGATTCCACTGTGAAAGCATAGCTACATTCATATTTATGCTGAAATCAGATACCTACAATGGTAGGTAGGTTTAATCCATAAATTTAGGAGTGACTCTTGTCGGTGGAACTGATGCAATTCCCGCCACTTCTTTTGGTCTAGAGCCATCTTCTAAACCTCCTTACACGACATGGTTCAGCTGTGGCTTCGCCTACCTCGCCTTCCTATCTTATCATCAAGGTAGTATTACTAATCAAGAAAAACAATTATTCACTAACACTAAATGTTTATGGTCTGATGACAATGAAACATCTATTGTGTCTACATTACTGTCCATGAAAGGGTTAAGTTAATTACAAGCTGTAATGCTCTACAATGTCTCAATGAATAAAACATTGAAATGCAAAAATGATCATTAAGTCTAAAAGAATGATGTTTATAAAGTTCAAGTTTGTTTAATAAATAAAGGGCTTATAATATCTTTGTAATTACAAAGTATTATTAAACTAGTTTTCCGCAGACTGGTTTCATCCGTGTTAACGTTAAGTTACATCTTTGGTTACTGCTCTGCTCCCGTCGCCAGTAGCGTAATGATACATAGTCTATAACCTTCCTCAAGGACTGGGCTATCAAACGCAAAAAGAATTATTCTAAACCTACTGGTAGTTTTTTTCTTTCTTCTTTCTCTATAACATGTGCTTACTTTGGGTCTACAGAGAGCTGTGTACTTACCTAGTTATTGTGTTATTTATTATCTATAACAGTATGCAGACCTTACTGTCACTACTCTGTGGCAAGTGTATTAGTGATTGCAGTAAGGTTAATTAAAATTGTTATTTTCACGCTTTTATTATGTTCCCACTTAAACTTTAAATATTATTATTCTTCATTATAGTATTTAAATTTCGAAATATGATTCAAATTGCGTGTGCTTTATGGATTAGTGATTTTATTACACACAAAGTTAATACTTAGGTATATAAATTCAATGAGTATGCAGTAAGTACCTACAACACTATAGAGGTTATAATAAGTAAACAGCATTCACATTCCAATTAGAACCTAATTAGAATAATCTGGCGCGTATTTAGAATACATTTAACACTCACCCGGCACGGAGCTGCCCGTTTGACCCATTTCAAGATCCACACCGTATGCACCAAAATTTTCACAGATTCTTACTATGTTTATACAATATTTATACCCTTTTAACACATTTCGAGACTCTAAATATCTCACAACACACACAAACTCGACCTATGAACCGCGAGCGCTCATGTTTACCAATTTTGTTTAATTGAAAACAATTTTTCTAATTGCACTTATCTATTTAAATTTGAATGCGTTAATTTATCGTGCTTTAATTTGTTGGGTTATTGCGATTTGTTATATAACTAATATTACACGTGTTATTTTAACAATTATTAGGATTAATTGAATAATTTTACTAATTTAACATTAGATGAAATGATTCAATTCAATCAAGTTAACTTTGACATATAAGTACACTGTACAGTACCATTTATTTGCGATAAAAGTCATAGTTTGGATATAAACGAAAATATTTTATGCAATATCTAATATAATAATTATCTTATTAAAATAATCTCATAAAGCCGTCTATTAAATAAATGTATGTCATATCATATTCATAACGTACTTTAAGCGAATAGATTTAATTTTGTACTGCTGACTGCACAGCTGCAGCTGTTTTATTTTATAACATTGGTATAAATAATTGGTGTGTGTATCCAAATTAGTGAAATGTCATGTTAAAGCTACACACAAAAGACAAAGCAGATTTAGTACGTTCGAGTAGAAATCGGCATATAACTTTAATTTTGTTTTCGACAATTTCAACCTAGGTATTTCAAAAACTTTAATTCAAAATGTAATCACAAGAAATAAAAATATGACATGATAACAATAATTTTTATTCCTTTCAGGTAGAAAACAAATGTTGTAGAGTTAGCAACACCAACAACTAACTGTCACTTGTCAACAAAAAAAACAGATGCGAAAAAAAAAAAAAAAAAAAAAAGGCGGGAAACTTTGAAAGTGAAAAGGCGCGTTTTCTCTATCAAATTTACGAAAAAATTCACAATTTCTATTATAAACAATATTTTTGTAAATATTTTTGTTAAATAGACTGTTCATAGTGTACATAGTAAATTAGTAACCCGAAATGGGTAAAAAAAGGCGGAGGAAGGACGAAATGTCCTATGCTGACTCGCCGCAACAGCAGCAGTTAGCTGAATCTTCGGACTCCGATTCAGCGGAGTCAACAGAAAGCTGCAAAGACACAACAAAGGATAAGTACGCCATTTTCAAGGTAAAAGGATACAATCGTAAATATCCCGAGGAAACCAAGCAGACGGACCTCATAGTCTTCCTGGCTCATCACGAACAAAATGCAACATTTAGCGATAGGGATCGTATGGCCCTATCAAAAGGTTTACGGGAGCATGGAGTTTCAGGCGTCATGCATCTACGTACTATAAATAAGTACAAAGTCGGCATAACATTTGACCTGCCAAACAACGCCAATATGTTTCTTCAAAACAAAAAGTTGTTAGATCAGCTGTCTCTTAAGGCAACTATACCCGCTGGAGATACCGAAATAACGGGAGTACTTACTTCGGTTCCCGTGGAAATGTCCAACAAACAAATTTTTTCATTGATTGGCAGCTCTAAAAACGTAATACAAGTTAGGCGCTTCATGCGCAGGGTCAGAGGTGACGCTGGTGTAACTTTCGTCCCTACACAGGCTGTCGCAGTAACCTTCGCGTCCACTATTCTTCCTCAGTACATTTACTTGGACTCATGGCGTCACGAAGTTAGTAAATACATACCACCAGTAAAACAATGCCTTAAGTGTCTGCGGTATGGACATATTGCTAAATTCTGTCGCAATACTGAAGTATGTTCAATTTGTACATTAAACCATAATTTTAAGAATTGTCAGGTTGACCCAAAAGATGCTAAATGCGCAAACTGCAAAGGTAATCATATAGCTATCTCCTCATCTTGCCCAATTAAAAAACAAAAAGTTGAAGAAAATAAAATTAAGTCACGAAGTGTCACTTACTCTGAGCTCTTTGACGCTAATACATTCCCAGCTTTAACTGCTCGAACTTTAGATGTACAAATTAATAATCTAATGAAATCCGATAAATTTATAAGTACTTTAGTAGAAACAATTACAAAAATAGTTACATCTAAAGATGTTCCTATTAATTCATCATCAATTAAAGAGGTTTTAAAAACAACTATAAGTAAGAAATTTCCATCATCCTCATAATGGATTTGTCAAACTTAAATATAGTTCAATGGAATGCACAAAGTCTTAATAGCAATAAACATATATTTATTCATTTCCTCTATGCACAAAATATACATATAGCAATAATTTCTGAAACATGGTTCAGACCTGATCAGTCTTTTAAAATAAAAAATTACAATATTGAAAGGAATGATTGTGGTAACAAACACAATGGAGTTGCAATTATAATTCATGAAAGCATTACTTACACTAAAATTAACACATATTTTGATAATTCTTTACAAAACATTTGTGTGAAAATTAAAATTAAAAATAAAGAAATAAGTATAGTTAGCTTTTATAGCCCCCTAAACTCTAATCCAGTTTTTAATAAAGATGATTTTGATTCATTGGTGAAATCTATTCCTGGTCCTTTGATATTTGCTGGAGACTTTAATGCCCATCACACTTCCTGGGGATGCGTTTCTGACTCTCCAAGAGGTAGAGAAGTCTTAGAAGTCATTGACGAAAATAATTTGGTTCTGCTTAATGATGGTCAAGCAACAACTGTTGGTTCTCTAACATGGCGTCCCAATGCACTGGATTTATCGTTGGTTTCATCGTCGTTGGCACTTAATTGTGAATGGTCTGTACATGATAGTCCTCTTGGTAGTAGTTATCACATTCCTGTAATCATAAAAGTAATGGTTAGCAGAAACAAAAACAATGTTTTTTATGGGAATTGTTTGAATGTTAAACATTTGCCCATTCACCCAAATTATAAACTCGTAGATTGGCGAATCTATAGCAATTGTGTGGAAGAATTGCTAATTGATTTTCAAATAGATAATAAAAGTCTTCTTAATTCATATTCTCAATTTTGTTCTATTTTGCGCACAGCAGCTGCTAATTCCAATAATTTAAATGGTCATGTTATCACAAATACCACCAATCACACATGCAAAAAAAATAAGATTAAAGGACCTTCTCTTCCTTGGTGGAATCAAAAGTGTACAGAGGCTGTACTAAATTTCAAAACAGCATATATAAATTTTAAAGAAAATCCAACAGAAGAAACCTATCTTTAATTTAAAAGACTCCGGGCAGTTAAAAAACTCATTTTAAAAACAGAAAGACAAAAGAGTTGGTTTTCTCTTTGTAAAACTTTTAATAGATGCACACATTTATCCATTGTATGGAAATTTATGCGTAAATATAATAAGACATATAATTTTAATATTCATGAAAATGACGCATGGGTTTTAGATTTTTTAAAGAAATACACTCCAGACTTTGTGCAACATTCTTCAAAAACTCTCACTGACAGTATTAATTCCAAAAATAATTTTCTACTTAATCCTTTTACAATTAATGAATTAATATCTGCAATCTCCTCCCGAAGAGATACTGCTTATGGTCTTGATGGAATACCATATATCTTATTTAAAAAACTAAGCACTGCAAGTTTACAAACATTTCTAAAAATACTTAATTTACTGTGGGAAAATAATGTTATACCTCAAGATTGGAAAGTAGATAGTCTTGTACCAATTTTAAAACCAGATAAGCCAAAGTTATGTCCTGATTCTTATCGTCCCATAGCACTTACTTCTTGTGTAGGAAAGTTATTTGAACAATTGTTGAAGCAACGTTTAGAGTTTTACATAGAACAAAACAATATCTTACCTTCTAATCAATTTGGTTTTCGTAGGAATCGGTCTGCTAGGGAAAGTGTCTGTCAATTACAGCTCGATATTCAACTCTTTATTGGCAAAAAAAAATTTGGTTGGAGTTTTCTTTGATGTTGCAGGAGCTTTTAATAGTGTAAATATAGATATTCTCTGTCATGAATTATTGCAAATAGGAATTCCTGTAAAAATTATAAATTGGATTAAAAGTTTTCTGAGCAATAGAGAAGTATTTGCTAAATTTAATAGACATCTCTATGGACCTAGACTCTCGTCAAAAGGAGTTTGTCAAGGCGGTATATTATCACCTTTAATATTTATATTGTATATACGTAGATTAAATCTTATTTTAGGGTCTCAGGTTAAAAATCTACAGTTTGCAGATGATTTGGTTGTTTATACATCTGGGAACAATTTACCACAAACCATCCAAATAGTCAATGATGCATTGGTAAATCTTTATGAATATTTTTCTTACCTTGATCTAAATGTTAATCTGTTCAAGTCCAAAGTTGTTATGTTTGGTAAACAGTGTCATAATATGCCCAATGTGCTTTATAATAATTGTGCATTACCCACTTCACTTGAGGTTAAATTTTTGGGGGTTCTTTTTTCATATAATCTAACCTGGAATAATTACATAAAACATATAATTAGCAAAGTAATTAAAGCTTATATTGTACTGAAATCTTTGTCTGGCTCATATTGGGGTGCAGACCCAAAAATTTTGTTACTGTTGTATAAATCATTAGTTCGTAGTCATTTTGAATATGGTTTCTATTGTTTTGCTGCAGATATTAAAATTGTAAATAGTTTAGATGTTCTTCAAAATAAATGCTTGCGTGTAATAACTGGAGCATTCAGGAGTACTCCTATAAATGCAATGCAGACTGATTGTAATATCCCACCATTAAGCATTCGTTTTAATTACTTAAAAGAAAGATTTATACTAAAACTTTATAGTGTATCTAATAACAGTCTATTGGTCAATTTGTTACACTCGATTACTCCTTTAGTTTCTAAACCTAACAACCTAAGACATAACATTTTATTATGGTTCTTTTTACCACCCATGCCTTGCATTGTCATGCTCACTAAAATGTCATGGCTTATGGTGTCGTATTGGCCGGGTCATCACCTTCCCTCTAATATGGCGAAGGTGATGATGGCTGGTCTGTGCGTCATGCTCGTGAACGGGTGCTACCTGGGATGACTGGTCAATCTTGGCATGGCATACATTTAATACTTAATTCAATATTACCTTGTAGTTCAATATGACTGAGAAATGCATTTACTATTTTTTAATTTTAATTAAAATACGTAGTCAAATTACCATACTAGATGAAACTAAATAATTGTAATCCTCTATTTTCGTTACTTTTCTTTTTTCAAAAATGTTATTAAATAATTAGTTATTTTGTAATAATTACTTTGTATGGTTCTTTGGTTGCGTTGATGTGTTAAAATTGTTAACTCATACAAAAAATTGTAATTATCTGGCGATTGAAAAGAGTGGCGTGAGTTTCTTGCCAGTTCTTCTCACAGCTCTACCTCGTCAGCGAACTGGCTGTAGGTTAATTAGCTGACTTCATGTAATTTGACTTTTCATAAGTATCATTCTGTGATCAAAATGAAATAAATACTTTGACTTTGACTTTGAACCAATTTTTATGATACAGGGTCTTCAAAGTTTCATAAATTTTATTCAAAATTTAAATATCTATCAATCCAAACATATTTTGCCTTGCTATGAAGGAACTTTTATTGGTAAATTTCCAGCAATTAATGTAATTCGAAAGAAAAAAAAAGAATTGTCCACAAAAGAGGAAGTAAATGCAATGCTATCAGAGTGGTCAGATCATAAATTTGTTTATACAGATGGTTCTAAGAATGATAAGGCTGTGTCTTTTGCCATATATGAGCCCTCCTCAAATATAGGCATTGGCAGAAAAATTGACAAAAATTCAAGTATTTTTACAGCTGAAGCTGTTGCTATATTGAGTGCTTTGAAACATATTGAAAATTATAATTCAGGACATAACAAATGGGTAGTGGTAAGTGATAGCATGAGTGTTCTGCAAAACTTGTCAAACAACAAATTAAATGCTAACACAAATTATATAATTTATTTAATAAAGCAGTTATGGGTGGAATTATATCAATCAAATATTGTAATTAGTTGTGTGTGGGTGCCATCGCACATTGGTGTTGTAGGGAATGAAAAGGTAGACTATTTAGCCAAAAAGATTGTTGATTTGGAAGAACTAATTCCTAATTCTGACCCTGATATGGATGTTTCCATACCACCTACAGATGCAGTTAGTCTTTTAAGACAGCGCATGTGTCGCGAGTGGGGGAGACATTCATACCAGTGCACTCAGGTTGAAAATAAAGGTACTTGGTTTGCCACTCTAGACGTTCAAATAAACTCCATACCTTGGTTCTGCAAGTATAACAGATTCATAAATAGAAAATTTTATTCAATTATCAGTCGTATGCGTTTTGGTCATTGTCGTTTAAATTATCATCTTCATCGCCTTAGAATGGTCAATTCTCCTAACTGTGAGTATTGTCAATCACAAGAAGTTCAGTCACTGCATCATATCTTTTTCCAGTGCTCATCTTTCAACATTCAGCGCCTTGTGTTGTCGGATGAGCTGCTTAAAATTTATAATAATCCTGACGAGGTCCCGCAATGCATTCAGGAGCTACTTAAGAATGTCTCAGTTTATATATACTTGTACAAATTTATAGTAGAGACTGTAAATGATATTTAGTTATAATAAGTTTTCGTGTATTTAATAATATTATTTGTTTTAATAGTAATACTTATTAACTTTAGGTTTAATTCTTAAAAATGTAAAGTAAACAATTAACTAGGTACTTAAGGAGACAGCTCGGAAAATAGGACAAAAATATTGAAATATATGAAATAAAAATATATCGATGAATTGAAGACATACAAAACGATTGTCTTAGAAAAAGGAGGTTATTTACCATGACATTGACAGTAAAATGACATGAATAATGATTTTGGACAAAAATAAAATTACTCTACTAAAAAATGGGTTAAATACGAAAGACAAAATAAATAAAACAAACAATACAATGAGTATATAAACGAAAGACATTATTTTTACAAACTTACCACGTAAGAAATCCTACACGGAAGACTAGGCAGTATGGTCGAAAGACTATAGCCTGCCCTTTGGGCAAATAAAAAAAAAAAAAAAAAAAAAGATGCGTTATTTTGAAAAACTTTCGTTAATGTTGTGTTGAAATAATAATTCAATAATGTCCAATAATAATCTTGTAAATGAAAAGAAGAAAGCTCTTCTAGCATATAAGAAGAAGTTATTAGAGGATATTCAGTATTATGATAAGAATATTGATGATTTTCGCGCCAAACATAAAAGTAAGAGCTACTATGATGATGGAGATAGGTAAGTTTAATAATGCGTGAATGTTTACCAACAAAGCCGTGTCCATTGCATATTTTTATTGTAAAAGTAAACTAATTCATATAAAAGTAAATTTTTTATCAAATATTATGTAAACACGACAACGGCGCGGTGGTGGGACAACATTCGCTTTGAAATCCAGTTACCTAAGCTGTACCTGTTTCTTCTTTTACCCTCCTCATCCCCTCCTACATGGCCAGCAACAGCTTGGTTATGTTTTTAAGCATTATTTTGTAAAGGTTTCGATAACAGCCATGTTCATAGATTACCTATACCACCAATGTTGTTTAAAAAAACTGCGGAATCCTACCATCATTACGAGAGTGGTTGTTTGATAGTTATTTGACTGCCCCCACGCACGGCTGTGGGTTCGATTCGTGCTCAGTGTAAATATTTGTGTGCATGAACATGTCTATTTGCATTAGTCTACGTGTTTCTATGTGTAATATGTATGTATTTACAAAAAAACATAATTTCATATAACATTAATTTGACAGCTCAGACTCCGAAGATTTGCCAAATGCCATAGATACAGGTCCGGCAGTGCCGGAGCTGAAGTTACTGCAGACAACCCTTAAGACATGTCTGCAAGCGACACAGGAGCTCACCAGCCTTGTTGTGTTGCAATCCGAAATTAATGTACTTGTGCAGGCACCAGAATTAAATGGGTGAGTATTTTTTGTTCTAGTTGTAACCTTCCTGTAACCTTTCTCAAGAAGTAGTTTATCAAACGCAAAAGAATTATTCAAATCCGATTGGTAGTTGCTGTTGCGCATTTAAAAAAACAAGCTCTTTCGCTTTATATAGAGAAAATATTAGATTTTTTGTATCTTTGTTTGTTTGTAAGTTCCATTTTAAGTCAAGATCTACCAAACGTATTTAAAAAATTATTTCACCTTTAGAAAGCTACAAATAAGACGGGTAACTTAGCCTATATTTTATTGTGTTTAATATTTTACAGTTATTTCCAAAATTTCTATATTTTAAGCATCTTATAGTCGAATCGAAACCTATAATATTATAGTTCAATTTTCAGAGAGAAACCAATCACTGAACCAGGCACATGGCAAGAGGTAACCGCAGAATGCAGAATAGACCTAGTTCCTTTCACCATTGCGTTCTACATGCATACACCAGTAAGAAATAATAATAATTTCATAATAATAATCTATAGTGTATACGACGGTTTGATAATAAATGAAAAGGCAGCTGTTACTAGTCCGTATCATGTTTTTTTTTTTATATATATTAGCCTCCCAAATTGACTGCACCCCGCCTGATGGTAAGCAGTCAGTGGAATCGAGAAGTGGTGGCCACCATACCAAAAGCTATCGTCTTAAACTGCTGGTATGGTGGCCTCCACTATGGCGGCTGGGAATGGGGTTAGAGGAAGAGAATGAGGGAGGTGAAGAAAACGGAAAGGGGGGAAATTGGGCCTCCAGCACTATCACTCACCGAACGAAACGCAGTAGTAAGGATACTACTACTCTTAAGTCGATCTTCTATGAGAGAGTAGTACTTTCCCGGACGATCCGGCCCATTCATGCTGAAACCAGCGTGGATCTACTACTGTTTGTATTTGATTATAGATTTCAAATTAATCACAAAAATTATTTGATGAAAAACAAAAATTTTAAATTTTCTAACTAAATAATATTTTGGTTGTAAGAAAGTAATACACCATTTACTATGACAAGTTCACTGAACTGTAATGAACGGCAATGTTCATCCTTTGACATGGATTATGTCTTAAGTCAGTGACTGTTTGATGTACTTACAGAGTATTTAGAATTAAAGAAATAAAAAAAATAGCCCTGTGTCTAAACTATTGAAGGTATTTAAGCTGATTTTTTTTTTGTCTCGCTTTACAATGTCACAATGACATACTATACGTAATTGCATTTAATATCATACCGTCGTATACACTCTGTATAACCATTGACATTAAAACAAAACTTAATACATATATACAAACCTCTCTAAATTGTTATTATTCTTATTCTTAAGTACTTATTCAATCAAATAATTTATGTGAATTACAATGACTGCATGCTTATTCTACTGATATAAATTATATTTTAAATAAAATTTGGATGCAAAACTATTGTTGTATTGTTGTATAACCTGTGTTTACAAATAAACATGTTCATTCAAGAGTTTATTATTAAAACTTCTTTACTTTATGAAAAACATTTATTATAAACCATAGGCCTTACCTAAAGAGAGTTAGTTACATTAGGGCTTGGTTGTGGTTCTTAAGCATAATTAATAGTCTTTTCCATAGGTTTTGGTTACCACTTACCATCAGATGGTGGTTATTTTTAACCGAAATTGTGCTAAAAAGTAACAATTCTTTTTTTAACCTTGTCTATACTATGTGAGAAAAGAACAATAAATTGTTATTTATATTGTTTGTCAATAAATTCTTATTCTAGGACCGCAAGTTTGCTCCAACGTCGTGTCGCAGCCTTCAAATATCGTTAGTAAAAACTCCTCATGCGGTTGAGTTAGATAAATCAGTGTTACACACTGTTATGAGACCAAGTGATGTCATTGAGGTAAGTAAAGCCAAGGTATTTATTTAAACTGGGTTATTTTAGTCTACTGTGACTCCACCCCGCCTGATGGTAAGCTGTCAGTGGAATCCAGAAGTGATGGACACCATACCAAAAGCCATCGACTTAAGCTATTGGTGTAAGGTAGGAGTAGGGGTAAGGGAAAGGAATGAGGGAGGTGAGGAAAGAGGAAAGGGGGGAAATTGGGCCTGCGGTGCTCTTACTCACCGAACGAAACGCAGTAGTACGGATACTACTACTCTTACGTGGATCTTCTATGAGAGGGTAGTACTTCACCAGTCGATCCGGCACATTCATGCTGAAACCAACGTGGATCTACTACCGTGCATGTTTACTAAAAATAGGACATATTGACAAAGTAATATAATAATATCTATACTAACATATAAAGCGGAAGAGTTTGTTTGTTTGTGTAAACGCGCTAATCTCTAGAACTACCAGTCGGATTTGAATCAATTCTTTTTGCATGATACCCCAGTTCTTAAGAAAGGTTATAGGCTATGTAACATCACGCTACTAGCGATGGGAGCAGATCATTAAGCAAAGACTAGTAATAAAATATTTTTACCATTACATTTGTATGTAAATTTAATTGTTTTAGGTGGTTCGAAGTTACGCAGCGGCATACAGATCTCGTCGTACGACATTAGCGCGTTTGGTCAATAAATATGCAAACTCGTTGTTTATGGAACCACATGTAAGTAAAACCAAGTTAATCAAGCAATATATTATTAAAATACAAAAAGCCTGCTACATTGAAATATAATGTACCCTATGTCACTTCTACAATTAATATGAATCTAATGACACCTCATATGTTAAAATCCAACACATTTAGGCTGTAGAGTGTGCCAAAGAAATTGACATACATACTCACATACATACATACATACATAAATATATACATACATACATACATACATATGTACATACGTTCATACATACATACGCTCGAAAAACATCGTAGTGGAGGCCAGCATACCAGCAGTTGCACAATGACTTTTGAATGTCCACCACTTCTGGATCTCACTGACTGCTTACCATCAGGCAGATATAAAAAAAACATTGTCTTTGATTTTAATAGATAAAGGTATTATCAAGGGGCGGGTTTGATGCCCGCTCAGTGCAAATATTTGTGTGCATAAACATGACTATTATGCATAAACATGAGTATGCTATTTATAGTATTTTGTATGTACTAGCTGCGCCCTGCGTCTTCGCTCGCGCTGCACGTGTCGTGATAAAAAGTAACCTATGTCCGTCTCCGGCACCGAATTTATCTCTATACCAATTTTCATCGAAATCGGTTCAACCTTGTATGGTAACAAACACATACATACACACATACAAACTCTTGCATTTATAATGTTACAAAAAAAATACATATATATTTTTTTGTAAATCTTATTAATCATAACCTGTATTATAAGCAATAAAATATGATTTTTTTTGGTCTAGGCCCAATGTACAAAACACAATTACACTACCTTGATGGCACTGTGTAATGAGTTGTTTGTGTTGTTTTAATTACATAAGTAAATATCTTTACAGCCAGAAGGCGGTTTCGTGTTAAAATGCGCGAATCTTTTAGAAATATTGTGGCGATTGGAAAACAAATGGTCTCCTATCGCTCCCTTCCATCATAGAATGAAGTTTGATCTGGAATATATGGGTAAGTTCTTGATATTTATAAAGATACACTTCACGCCTGTTTACCATTAATGGTGTAAGCAGACTAGAATGCCGTTTGCCTCCCTTGCGTCTTCAACATTCATAAATCTTTTCATACATACATTTACGGGTGCTTGTAAATGTGCCTTTTGTCAACACATCTCCTATTTGTTCAGCTCTTATTCGACTATTTACTACTCCAGTGTATATAGATTCTTTCCATAGGACTTACTACAGACTGATAATTTTATGTACCCAAATGCAGAATAACTGGTTTTTTTTTTGTATACATCATAGGGCTGAGAAATTACGCATGAGTATTTACTTTGGTCTAAAAGCCTCGTCTCTTTATGTGGGCGCTGTATTAGGTGATTAAAGACTACTCATCTAGAAAAAATTGTTTTGTTTGCAAACAGAATAACAAAACAGATTATAAAATAATATTGTTTGCAAACAAAAAGGGCACTTTCTCAAGAAAGTTGTGGTACCAAACCTTTAACGGTAGACGCCTTCGTGCTTTTAAGCTTTATTTTAACTATTTTTATTTTTAAAGATATACAAATCTCTGATATGATAACAGGTAGATAGATATCGTGATAGCAACTGATACAAAATTCAAAAAAGGAGGTTTCTCAATTCGACCATATATATTTTTTATTTTTTTATTTCAGACGAGTCCTACGTAAAAATAATCACGCAAGCTCACAAACAGCTGTTAGATCCGTCGTTACAAACTGACGAACGGACTTTACTACTATCTAAGATTATCACCACGTGTCTGGAAGCTAGAGGTCCTGTAGACTCCGAATCAGACCTGGAGTCAAGACAGACTGATAATCCTGAGGTTGAATTGAAAGATAAAGATAGCGAAGTGATGGCACCGCCTAAAAGCTTACCTAAGAAGTCCAAAAAAGTCATTGGAAATGACAAAAATGACAATTCCGTAAAAGATAAAACTGGCCCACAGAAGAGAAGTATTGAAGATGCTACAGAAGATAAGGCTAAAAAACAAAAAGTTAATGAAAGTGATAAAATAGATGGCGAAAATGTTAAAAAAGATAAAAATAGTGATACAAAAACTCAAAAAAATAAAGAAAATATTGATGTTTTGAAAAATAATGCGAATAAAAAAACTAAAAATAATGCTGTCGGAATAAAAAAAAAGCTCGATGAAAATACGCAAGTTGTTAAAAAAGTTACTAAAAAAACCAAACTAAATGATGATATGGACACTGCTCAAGAACAGAATAATGATAATGATAAAAACAAAAAAGAACAAAATAATGATAATGATAAAAACAAAAAAGGGCAAAATAACGCTATTGACAAAAACAAAGAACACAATAAAAACGTTGAATCTAAAATAGCTAAGAAACGTAAAATTGAAAATGTCCAATTAGATAATGCAAAAATTGATGGAAAAGGTCCAAAAAAAGTTAAAAGTACAGAAAAAAATGAAAATAAAAATACAGTAAATAATGAAATTCCTTCTACGACTAAAGAAAAAAACTCTAACATTAATAAAGTAAGTCAAAATAACGACGAAGCTTCTAAAAATGCTAAAAGAAAAGTAACAAATGAATTTAATAAAACTGACGAAAATGTAATTAACTCTGATAAGAAAGAAACTGATAAAAATACAAAAACGAAAGACCCAACTAAAAAAATTGATAAAAAAACTAAAATGTCCATTGCTAATGATAAAAAGTTTGATATTATTACTAAAAAAATGTCCATCGTTGAAAATAAAGGCAATAAACCTAATAATATAGTGAATCAAGTAAAAGCTACAACTTCTAAAAAATCAATTGAAGATAAAGATAAAGCTATTGTAGACATAGGTCGTCAAAAAAGCAAAAATACTGAAAAGAATGTTGCCAATACAAAAAACGAAGAACTTAAAAATAATGACAATGAAAAGAATCTAAAAGTAACAGAACCGGCAATAACTGAAAGTGTTGCCGTTTCTAAAAAATCTATCGAAAATAAAATTACTAACAAAAAAGCTTTGAACGACGTTGACCGTCAAAAAATCAATAATAAAAATGTTGCCAACACAAAAAATACTGAACTTAAAAGCAACGAAAATAATAAAAAAGTAATAGAGCTGGCATTAAATAAAAATACCGCGATCAAAGATACCCAAACAGTAAACAAAGTTACAGAAAAAAATGCTCTTATTAAAAATAAAGATAAAATAACTACAATTGATAAAATTCAAGCAAAAACAAACAAAATAAACATAAAAAAACCTGACAAAAATATACCACATACAAATAATAAAAATCTACCAAAATTATCTATTAAAAGCGTAAGAAACCTACACAAATCGCCATCTCACAAAAACGCATTCAAAATTCAAAATATACCAAAATCTTCCAACACATTGAATGGTAACACTAAAATTTTTACTGGCAACACTGAAAAAGAAAATGGTGGGCAGACGAAAATCCCTCTAAAAAGAGTATCTAATCAAAATAAGAATATGTTAAGGATAAGTCCAAGTAAGTTTATTGCTTTATTTTTAAAAGGCTTATATGCAAGGCTATAAATTTATATAATAACTAGTTTTACCCGCGTTAAGTTACATCTTTGCTTACTGCTTTGCTCCCGTAGCCAGTAGCGTGATGTTACATAGCCTATAACCTTCTTCAAGAACTGGGCTATCATACACAAAAAGAATTATTCAATTCCGACTAGAAGTTTTAGAGATTAGCGCGTTGAAACAAACTGCCGCTTTATATAATAGTATAGATATGTTTAATTGTTATATTTTCTTTTATAGGAAAACTATCATCAAAGTTTAAAAATACTTCTCTAATCACAACTAAAAATATGATGAAAAATACTAATATTCCAAGTAAGTACCCTCATATTCCTACTTAAGTTATATTAAAATGTCTAATAGGCTCTCATAGCTCGTTGCGCTCACTGATCGGTAAACGATTTGCGGGTTAAGCAACATAGAGTGCGGCTAGCCCATAGATGGGTGACCTCAGTGGTATTTGATCTGAGCGTCATGCTTCGAAGGGCACGTTAAAAGTTGGTCACGGTTGTTACCAAGTTGATAACAGTCGTTAGGTCAAGTCGAATGCCTCTATGGCGAATCCTGACACTAGGTTGACCGTTAACCACTGGATATTTGATTTTGAGTTGAGAAGTTGACGCTTACAGGAAAATATTAGCGAGTTTGAATCCCGTGCGAGACAAATTTATATGGTCTCTATAATGAAGCATAAAAGTTGTACGGAATTGTTTTAAACACCTTTTTTGTTTTGTTTTAGGACTTATGAAGAAACCAGTGCCGAAGACATCACAATAATTACTTTTAAATACCTACTTATTTTATATTTTTTTAATAAATGAATCATGAATTTATAATTTTCTGGTTTAATTTTTGCCTAGTTGATAACTTCTAACTGCCTTATCCCCAGTTTCTGAAAGGCTGATCAACAAAAAATTAACTAATCACCTGTTAAATCTCATGTGAAGTACTGGGGGTCACAAACTGGGGGTCAGTCGTTCAGCACTACTGTTTGAGAGGTCTGCGGTTTGATCCCCTGATCTGGTATGTTAATTAAGATTTTACTAAATAAAAAACTTAATTATTCAAAAATGTTTCATTCATAAAAAATAATTAAATTGATCTTAAAATTACACATTCGTCCACAAGTATATAAAATCAAATTCATTAATAGTTAAAATTGTCAATACAAAATAAAAAAGGTTTAAAAATGTGAAACATACTTTTCACTGGACACAAAAAACATTAAAATTCTTAAGATACTAAAAGTACATAGTCAAAATATAAAAAAAAGAACTGTCAAACTGAAATGTCAAATTCTTAAAATGGCGCGCGGAAGGGATAATTCTTGTGAACGTCGCCGAATCTGTAATAGACAAATAATCTGTAAATAGTAAGTCGCTGTATAGTTTTAAGTTATATAAATATATATTTTAAAATAAGCTCCTAAACTTACGTTAAAAATTGAACTCATTCTTCTAATATGACCCGGCTAAATCTGTGACATGGCGACTAATATTAGCAATTAAATTTAGGAGGAAACAGATCTTAGTCTAACCTCAGCTTGGCCAAGAAACGCTAAGATAACTTTTAAATAATTGACCGACTAATTCTAATATTTGGCGACTAATTTCGACAAATTAACGAGTTTTTTTTGTAATAATAAAATTAATAGTCTCTGATGTTGCTCAAGCCAGTGTCAGTCACACAGTACATTATGGCAACTCCCTAGTTTAAATACTCTAAGGGCCTTTGGCCACGCCAACTTTTTGTAGCGATGTCAAAATTGGTAGGTATACCTTTTTCGGCCTACTATATTACAACTATTTCATGACCTTGTACCATTTCTGTCTTTTTAAGAATCTGTCCTTGAGAATAATACATCTGTTTACATTTAACTTACCCCTTAAAAGTAAAAATCCTCTTGTTCCTATTCAAAGCACTGAGAGCATCTATTTGATGTTTCTCGAGCTCGAAGGTCAATGCCTGGAGGACACCCCACAGATGAGAAGCAGTAGATGCTTTTACTACCACGCTGCGACCTGATTGGATCTGATACCTGTCGTCAAATAAAACTGTTTTTACATACATACAACTTCACGCTTATCTCCTATTACTGGGGTAAGTAGACTATAGAACGCTTTGCTGCGATCCAGACATACCGCCTTTGCGTATTCAACATTTATTAATACTAATAATAACACATTCACAGCACTATTTTGACCGAAATTAAGCATATTATTTTTTAGAGCACTGATAGGGGTTTTACAATGCGAATAAACATACTTAGATAGGTACTTTTTTAACCGTAATAAAAAAAAAAGATGTTCTAAATCTGCTTATAAATGACGCGAGTTATGCTGTAACAAATACAAAAAAATACGACCTGAATAATGAACCTCCTCCTTTTTGAAGACAGTTAAAAATATTGTAAGGGCATATTTACCTGACAAGCAACTGTGCTGGGGTCACATTCAACCCCGAAGCCATGACCTGCACTAGTGGGTCATCTATCACTGCTGACACCCCACTCGTGTACTCCGTAGGGGTGCCCTTAGACCCCAGGACGGCGAAGCAGCTCAATGTAATGTTACGTTCAGTACAGAAGTTCTGGAGACGCTGTTGAGATAGGTAGGGGTGGCATTCAACCTGTACAAAGAGGACATGTTAATACGGAGGTAGATTCTTTTTTCTTTCTACTTTTACAATCTAAATTTCTATATTACCTGGTTAACAACCGGCTTGATCCGTCCCTTATCTAAGATCCTCTGGATCTGCTGCGAGTTGAAGTTGCTGACTCCAATGCTCCTCACCAGGCCCTTGGTGACCAGCTTCTCCATAGCAAACCACGCGTCCAAATAGTCGTAATCAGAGAATTGGAGAACTGTCGCTATTTTTGGAATAGGGTCTCCACCTTCCTGGGAAATATATATAAGTACCTAAATTAATTTAATTTAGGAATGGGGTGAGGGAAGAGAATGAGGGAGGTGAGCCTTCGCCGCTCACACCCACCGAACAAAACGCAGTAGTTCGTATACTACTACTCTTACGCGATCTTTTATGAGAGGGTACATTCATGAAAACAGCGTGGACTTACTACCGTAAAAAGAGTAATCCATCATCAACATTTCTTCGCTTTAAAAACGTGTTTAGCAGAACACTGTTTACGTTGCAAACAAGTGCGCAATTGGAGAACAAGTGCCCCGAATTTAACACGAATTTGGCAAGACATCAATAAACCCGTGCATGTTTCGAAGTAAGTAGTATCTACTGTACCGTATTAAAAAGGCGATTGTAAATACTCTGTCTGAATACATTTTATGTTTTAATGTGTGTAAAGATATCATGTTCTGTACAACGTTCTTTTTAATTTTTTTATTGCTTTAAAAAAACAACTCCCGTACCAGGGAACAAGCTTTGTTTCGTGAGGGACTTAACAGACATACATTTATGGACAAAAAGTACACCCAGAGTTTGAACAAATATTTATGAATCTTGTGTGATCCTGATCATGAAGCAATAAAAAAGTTTTGTACCGTGTGAGGATCAAACCCACAACCTCGTGCACAGTAGTCGCTTTCGTTCCCACTGCACTATGGAGGCAGGCAAAATTCTTCGCGGCAAACAGATAAATTTTAGTGTAAATTAATGCTCTAAGTTTTTAACAGAGAAAAACTCTGAATAAAACATACCTTGAACGACATAGGGTTATGTATCATGTACAAATCGAAGTACTCCAGTCCCAGGGCTTCCAACGACGCCCTGCAAGCAGTTTCCACCAAGTCTGGATGGTGGAAGGTACTCCATAACTTCGACATTATGTAAAGGTTTTCGCTGAAAATTAATATGGACCGATGTATGTTTTATCGTCAATACAACTGAATGACGTTCTTGCTGTACTTAGGCGTCCCCCTAGATACGCCAACTTGTCCGGATGCGAGCCGTCCTCATCCATCGGCCCGACAGGTTGTATTATTTATTTAACTGGCTTCGACCGCGCGTAAAATATGTTTTATTGTATCCCTCGAGAACCAGACCGATTTTCGAAATAAAAAGTAGCCTATATCCGTCTCCGGCACCGAATCTATCTACATAATAATTTTCACGTAATTGGTTCAGCTAGTTAGGCCCTGAGTGGTAATAAACACACACACAAACTTTCGCATCTATAATATTAATAGGATTTACGTTGCTTTTGAATAACTTAAAAAGTTTACCTACTGACATTCTGATTTAACGTTGGATTGTGACGACCTGAACTACCACCAGCAAGCCTTTAGCAAGCGTGGCGAACGTCACGCTCTCTTTTAACCTCATGCCTTTTTTATATGAGAAGAGGACATGCGCTGCAGTGGGACAGTAATAGACTGGTCTTATTATTAACTAGCTGTTACCCGCGACTTCGTTCGCGTGAAAATTTAGATGTGTGCCTGTATGAGAATATTGCGTGCCTGATCTTACGGCAATCGTACATTGTATCAGTAATAATCAGTATAATACGTCTCTATAGCTAATCCTATTTAAATCCATTAACCCGCCACCACTAAAACTGACGCAATTTCACTTGGGACTCAAGAGTCCTATTTTCCCACTAGGGTAGTTTTTAAATATAAAAAAATGGTGCTTAACTAATTTTAGTAAAGAGTATTTCGGATTAATTTCGAAAAATTCTGTCTTAGCGAGCAACTATACCTATCCTAAAAGGTACATAGGTCCCACATGCAAAATTTGAGACTCTCAGCACTTGTAGTTTCTGAGATTTCGTGACGAGTGAGTGAGAGAGTGAGTGACCTTTCGTTTTGATACCTATGTATTATAATGATCCTATTCCTATTTATTACTCTATTAGTAAACAACTTACCGCCTGACAGTTCCATCGTCTATTTTCGTCTTAATAGCCTGGCCCACCTCTCGCTCGTTACCATAGATGTACGCGGTGTCGATCGCTCTGTACCCCAGGTCGATAGCCGCAGACACTATGTGTGGGGTCAAACGGGGGTCCATCTGGAATTGCACAGATATTTGACAATCAATGCTCATGCCTTCTTCCTTTCCCGAAGTGGGCTATTAACGATATGAGACCCTAGACAAGTGTCAAAGATTTCTATTCTATTCATAAAAAAAAATGTATGAGATTGACATAAGCGTTGACGTTAGCTTATGTCAATCCAATACATTGTTTAATTATGTGTGGGAATTTATCCATCTTTTGTTTTCACGGAAGATGGTTGTCATTTAATTTCATCTACATTTTTTCTATTTTTTATCATTGTAATATACCATTAATATCATCAACAAGAATATTATTCTACACTTGACGCTGGCAGAAATAGCTGACACAATTGTCGGCTCTGTTGCCAAAAAAAAGAAGAAGAAGAAGAAGAAGAATTATGTGTGATATTATTTTATAATTGTCCTAATGACCCACTTTAATAGGTTAATAGCTTCGTAACCAATGTTGTGACTTCGAAACCGCGTTAATACCAATGTGATTTTTCAAATTTTATGTACTTTATAAGCTTACTTTAGATTTGGACTTACGGCGAATGGAAACATCACAAGGAAACCTGTATTTTTTATAAACCTACTTATTATTTATTTATTATTTATTTAATTCTTTATTGTACATACAAAAAATCATTTACATAATGTTTACAAATTGTTGATGTACAAATATTATTATACTTATTATTATTATACTTATTAACCTACTTAAATTCTCACGAGATTTTTTATCACCATAAATCTTCTTAGTTATTGGTACTTATCTGATTTCAAATCTACGACTGCATACTCAGCACTAAGGTCATCACGACATACATACTTACTGACTGGCCTGTTGGTCTAGTGGTTAGTGACCCTGACTGCTAAGCCAGAGGTCGTGGGTTCGATTCCCACCCAGGACAAATCTTTGTGTGATGAGCATGATTGTTTATTCTGTGTCTACTGTCTAGGTGTAATTTATATATAATATGTATATACAAAAAAAATAATTTAAGTAGTATATCAGTTGTTTAGTACCCATTACACAAGCAAATATAATTGCTTAATTTAGGGCTACATGGCGGTGTGTGAATGTGGTAGAATTATATTATTACTAGCTGCGCCCCGCGACTTCGCCCGCGCGAAAATCGCTGTGTTTAATTAATATAACTCGGGAATCAGAGCGATTTTCGGGATAAAAAGTAGCCTATGTCCCGAAACCAAATCTATCTACATACTAATTTTCACCAAAATCGGTTTAGCGGTTTAAATTTAATATAGTGGTTAAGTATTCTTAAACTTTTTAAATCACCGCGCAATTTTCTTAGTTTTCTTTCTTAAGAACCTTCTCCTGACAATAAAAAACTCAACAAAAAAAGAATTAACGAAATTGATCTAGCCGTTCACGCGTGATGTGATGTCATGACCAAGGGAAATAGGGATTCATTTTTATATATATAGATTACTTACCTAATATTATTAAAATATTGTTAGGTATTTGAATTTCAATGACAAAAACACTTACCAAAGCGGTTCCAAGAGCTATAGCCGGCATTTGAACATCATTAGCTAACTTCATGTACAGCATTTCCATTTTTCCATAATGCACTTTGGCCGTGGACAAATCTTCCACTTTTTGAAGATATATCTGTTCAGGAATGGGCCCTGTCTTGTTTAAAGGTGTTCCGGTACCATTCGTAAGAGTAAGAGTCGTTGTTTCGACAGTTTCTGGCTTTTCTGTCCTTTCTGGACGAGCTGTAGCAGTTCTACCCTGAATTTAAAATTGTTACTATATTTTTTTGAAAATAAAATTAAAGAAAAACTTGTTGTTCACATCATATCAGCCGAAAAACGTTTACTACTGGACATAGACCTCCTCCAAGTTTCGCTACCTTGGCCGTTCGTGAGCTCTCATCCATCGGTTGTCCGCCACCCTTATCAGGGGATCTCCACCTCTGCCGGTATTACTAATTTCATATCTGTCAAATTCTATGATCATAGTTCGACGACTCTCAAACTATGATCATAGATAATCACATGTAGTTATTATACCGCCATATATGTTCTTCATTTAAAAATGACTTACACATCTTTGATAGTGTTTGTGGCTTTTTAAAGTTGAAAGTGTTTTTTTAAATCTGTAATCTAGATTTTGAGTTAAATCGGAACATACAAACACAAACAAATATGAAAAATCAAATCTTTCCTCTATATAATATTATTTTAGATTTAGATAGGAGAACGATAGTGAAAACCGTTTCAAAATCGGTAGCGTGGTTAAGAAATAACCGGATAACAAAAGAAACCAGCGACTTGGCTATAAACTATTGAAGATTATAATAAACAAATTACTTACAATTACAAGAAGATAACATAAAATAATTAAATGCTTCATTTTCAATTATTTATTCACAAATTACGACACATTAAATAAAATTTAAACTGTACTGTAACTGACCGGCTTTTGAAAATCTGATTTAGTTAAAATTTTTCTTTGTAATATTGAAGTACCCACATATCCTTTAATAAATTTGACTAAGAGGCTTTTTAGATCGCACTTAAGAAGTACCTAGTAAGTTAAGCAAATATTAAAATAAGAAATTGTGCCGAAATAATATCCGTCTAAAATTGTCAGCATCATACAAAATTATAACGAACAAGGGTACGCCATTTGACTCTAAAATCTCTAACTTAGTAAACTATTATTGGCTGTTCGTAAAGAGTAGGTACCTACATACACATACATACATAACTTTACGCCTGTCACCCACTAATGCGGTAAGCATAGACTATAGAACGCCATTTGCTACGATCCAAACATACTTCCTTTGCCTCTTCAACATTCATTAATCTTTTCATACACACACTTCGGTTACGGGTACCTACTAACAGTGGGCGAATGATAAATAAATAAAGTAGGAGTGAGTATAGACACCAGAACATAGTCAATTAATTTCTATATTTGTATGAACAAATGAACTATGTCCAACAATAGACATCTTTTGAAAGATGATGATTCATTTCTAAGCAAATATTAAGCGTAGTATTGTAGAATCAAAATCGCTAAAAAAACCATCACCATGAAATTACGTAGGTACCTCAAACAGAGCAATCTTTTCCAACACAGAGCTCTTCCTAGGCATTTCTTTAACGCTGATCCCTAACTTACGTCCTGCATACTTATCAAATTCAACAGATTTTATTCTGTGCACCATTTTCTTGACTTGCCCTTTTAGTAAATCTCCCAAGTCTAATTCTGCTAGCGATTCTGTTCTTTTTAAATCTTCTTTTGAGTTACTTCTTTTCACTTCTATATCTGATTCATCAAAGCTTCTAAAAGTTTGTATATTTGATTCTCTAATTATATCATCGTTACGATTAAGACTAACAAATTCTTTATTGCTTTTTATAGTCTTTTCATAAGAATTAAAATACATTTTATTTTTAAACTTGTCTACATGTTGGTTTCTAGTTTCGTTCACGTTTGTTTCATTGTCTACAAGTTCAGGGTCACTTATAATCTCTCTATCTATCTCTTGTACGGTATTTACATCCTGATCACCATCAAAAGGTTCCTTAAATTTATTATAATTTAGATAAGAATATGGTGCCGGATTATCGGCTTTATTACTATCCATTTCACAATCAATGTGCTCTGGCAATATCGTTGGCGTTTCAGCTGTTTTAATTTCTAAAAATATTATTGGATTTTCTACTTCATTTTCATTAGCATTTAATTCAATTGTGCCTGGGAATGTTTTAGGTGTCTCAAATAAATTCTCTTCTGCTTTAAAGTCTTGTTCTGATAATGAAATAGTACTATCGCTTGTATCATGTTCTACATCAATTCTATGGTGCAATATTTGTGATGTCTCATCTTCATTCTCTATTTCGTTCGGCAAAATGATTGGTAGTTCTATTTGACTTCTCTGAGTCTCAAACTCAAGTTTAATTTGTTTAGTTAGTGGAGTATCTGGTAATGTTATTGGTACTTTAAGTTGTCCTTCGTTTGCTTCATCAGCATTTTCATCTTTCGCAATGTCAGTTTTGTTAGGCCAAATATAAGATGTTTCTTGTTGTATTTCTATTTTGCCTGGTAAAATTAGTGGAGTCTCTATCCCTCTATTATTTACTTCATACGATATTTTGCCAGGTAATATATGCCCTGGACTTTCTGTAGGTTTTCCTTTACCTATATATTGTTTATTGACTTCCACTTGTTTCTTCCATAAATTAAGATTAAGTTTGCCTACTTTTACTGTCTTTTCTTCAGCATTAACTTCAACTTTCTCAGCCGAATATTTTACAACGTTATCGTGGTTTTCGTTAGTAATAAAATCTACTTTAGCTGGTACAGTTATAGGCTCTTCTGGTTGACTTGTAATATCACTTTCTAAATATGTTTTTGAAGTCAAAACTTGAGGTTCTTCTACTTGATTTTCTTCGTGAACAAAGTCTAGATGTGCAGGTAATATTTCGATCGGTTCATTATAGAATTTGCTAATGTTACCATCGATATTTTCTACTACAGTAGTAGTAATTTGTGTAGCTTCATTATTATCATAATATGTAAAGTCAATTATTTCAGGTAAAATTGTAATATCTTCAACTGCTGTACCGTTTTCAATATTTTGTTCTTGGAATTTCCATATTTGATCGACTATTATGGGCGTATTTCTAACACCAACGATCACATTATTTTGGGCCTCATGTATATCAATGTTAAGGTTCAATTTCGGTTGTGTTTTTTCTGTAAAAGTGTCGTTTTGAGAATTATGGTCATCTTTTGTTACTCTTGATAGTGTTTTTGCAACAAATGTTTTTTTAATTTTAACAGAAAATTCTGGTGGTTCTTTACCCTGAAAAAGTATAATATAATTTTAATTTATAAAATTAATAAATATCTTTTAAAGGGTTGTTCAATTAACTTTATGAACAAGATTAGAAAACTGCCTCGCCGATTCAGTAGTACAGAGATTTTTAATTAGATCCCAGGGACGGGCAAAGTGATAAAGGTTTTTTTTATCGAATAATTCTTAATATCAGTCCGGAGTCTAGTTTTGTGCTATGTAACCGCCAAAGCATCCCCCCCCCCCCCCAGTTACCCATATAGTTCTCGAAACTTGGGTGTCCTACACTTCTACATAATATCCATATACATAGCTTCACGCCTGTTATCCCTGAAGGGATAGGCAGAGTTGTTTAGCCACCCACGTTTCGCCATTTAATTTTTGGGTCCCTTGTAACAGCGGGCGAGCCTGTTGTCATATATCGGACACTGGAATATATGTTTATATATATGTTTTTTCTATACATAGCCCTTTAGAAAATTAATGATATATCGTTATGTTGTGTAGTATAAATAAATAGCTTACCTCAAACATAGCAATTTTAGATAAAACTGATTTCTTCTTAGGAAGTTCTTCTCCAATATTAACTTCCTTTTTTACAGCACTTTCTTTTACGCTTATTTGCGATATTATTCTATTTACGTTACCTTTTAAAATGGGTACATTTTCTTTATTTCTGTCTTTGTTTTGTACAGGTAAGTCGCTGTCTCGTGTCTCTTTTGTACGGAGTGATATATTTTCACTTGTCTGTCTGTGAGTTTTTATAATGTTTGAATTATTTTGGTCAGTATTTTTTACATCAGTAACTATTTTTGATGCAGTATTATCAATGTGTATAGCTTGTACATCAGCAGTATTATTAATATCATTTTCTTTGCTTAAGTTAGGCTTCACAAATGTTTCTTTTTTAAATATAGTTGGACCAAATTTATTATCAGTCATTTCAGTTTTGTTTATTTTATTATCGCTGTAACTTCTAATATATCCTTTAGTTTTGACTTCTTCAGCTTGTTTCCATTCAATTGTTTTGCTGATTTCGACATTTTCTATTTTACCTTTACTGTAGCTACGAGTGATTTTAGTGAATACTGGTGTATCTACTTTGATACTTTCTTTTGTAACCTCTGTTTTAAGATTATCTTTATTTATTTCAGCTTCGTGTATTTTAGTATCAATGTGTTTTTCTTTATCTGTCCCTGTGTTATCATTTTCTTTAGTAGTAGTATCAATTTTAATTAATCGAGTCTCTTCAGTAGCGATGTTTTTAATCTTAGGTGCTACAGTAACACTTTTACCGTCTCTGCTAAATGTTCTACTAATACCACGTGTATATTTTTCAGTTTTGATAGGTGTTTCTTTAGTTATTTCTCTAGTGATTGTTTTACTGCTGCCATCTGTCAATTCCTCGCGTTTAATAACTTCTTTAGTAACAAAGTCTCTGTCATGTAAGCTAGGAGGGCGTTTGTTCAGTTCTTTACTAATGCTTCGGTTTATTCTGTCATGTTTTATAGGTATACCTGTTCTTATATTTTGTCTCGTAGAATACTGTTTTGTGATTTCTTGTCCATTCAACGCGTCTTCTACTTTAGTTATATTGCCATCATCTATACTTAGTTCTCTTCTAATACTATGAATTATATCTATTTTCTTTACTGGTACATCTTCAATAGTATCTGTAGTAATACTTTGTTTTATAACTTCTTTAGTACTACCATTTTGTATATCAATATTTTTTACAACATCAACCTTTTGATTATTTTCCATTTCTGTACTACTGCTTCTAGAAAATCGTTTTGTTGTTATAGTAGTAGCGGACACTTTAAATCCTCCATCTTTTAACTTAGAGCTTTCTGCAGAATTTTGAATTTTAACTCTATCAGCTAAAGCACTAAATCTGCTCGCATCTTCTTTCTTTCTCCAAGGTATTTTTGAAATCCTTATCTTCTCCGTCTGTGTTAAATGATGTTCATCATCATCATAAGCGTGAATTATTTCTTCAAATTTAGTCTCAATCTTTTCGGGGTCCTCAATTTTAACAGGTAGAATTTTATCTAGATCCTTTGGATTATCATCTGCTATTTCTTCATATATTTTATCGAATTCATCTTCTAGTTTTGCTAGAGGTTCGATAGAAACTGGTTCAGAGTGTGACTCGTATTTTAATGATGATTCTTTTTTAACTAATTTTGGTATCGACGATCTTCGTGGAGTATTTAGAGTCTGAGGACAAATAAATTTAGTTACTTAATTTTCGTTTTTTTTTATATTAGCCTACAGTGTACAAATTGTACATAGTGACTTCACCCGCCTGACGGTAAGCAGCCATTGGAACCCAGAGAGGTGGCCACCATACCAAAAGCCATCGTCTTAAACTGCTTGTATGGTGGCTTCCGCTATGGCGGCTGGGAATGGGGTTAGGAGAACGGAATGAGGGAGTTGAGGAAAGAGGAAAGGGGGGAAATTGGTTATAAAACTTTGTCTTTTTGTTATTCGATTGATTATAAAATTTGAAGGTTTTATTTACAATTGTTTCAAGGTTTGATCCTCGAGTCAAGATTAAAGTAATGATAATTATATTCAAATCTTTAGTCGAGAAATTCTTAGTACTGGATTGTGCCCCGAAAATTTCAAAAAGCTGTCGCACAACCGGCACAACCTATCTCACTACAGTTTTAGGGAAAAAGGCGTCATGTATTTTATGTTAAAGGTTTACTAATCTTGGTATAACATTACCTGATCTTCTGTTTGATGTTCTTTCTCTCTCTTCATTCTTTCAACTGTTTGTTTGAATCTTCGCTGTGGTATCCTTGATTTCTTTTCCTCACGGTACTTACCTAAAATCAATTTTATTATTTTTAATTTATAAGAAATTCGTTAGAGAATATTATTTATTGCACACCACTTAAGTGTGCGTGCAAGCGATGGTGTGCACGACGTTGTGGGTGTGTGGTGGGTCACGGGAAATATCTTCGCCACGAAGATATGTTCCGTGTGGGGAAGTACAGCCGGTTATGTAATAATGTGTAATTTGTTCATTACTTTGTATGGTTCTTTGGTTGCGTTGAGTGTTAAAATTGTAACTCATACAAAAAACTGTAATTATCTGGCGATTGAAAAGAGTGGCGTGAGTTTCTTGCCAGTTCTTCTCACAGCTCTACCTTGTCAGCGAACTGGCTGTAGGTTAATTAGCTGACTACATGTAGTTTTAACTTTTTATAAGCATCATACTTTATGATCAAAATGAAATAAATGTTTTGAGTTTGAGTTTGTTTGGATCTAAATATTTAAAATATTTATGGACCATAACTGGGTCTACTTTGTGTTCGTTAATTGTGTGTTTGTAAAGTCTCCACGACACAGGGCTTGTTCCATACTGCAGCAGTTCTCTATCTATAAACTTAAAAAAAAACATTTAGTGTTTACTAACCTTCTTGGATTTCTTCGGGGTCAAAATCGGTTTCATTCAACATGATTATTTTTTTGGTTATCTGTGTCGTTTGTAGTTCAACGTTTATATTATCTTCATCCTCCATTTCTTGTGACTGTAACGAAATAAAGTCGATAAAAATATCTACCTTTAATTTATAATTAATTAGGTACTTACTTAGTTGTGTCCTTAGTATTAATAATGACAATCAAGTGGGCTATATGCTAGTTTATCTCCAAAGTTGTGTGTGTTATTGTACGTTATTTATATTGCCACTACGAGGAGTTCCCGCCTTGCCGTTGCGTGCGGGCTTAGTAGGTAACCGTGGAATGTTATTCCACGGCGAACTAAGAGGAACCCAGTCGGGATGTCTCCGCATGTCCCTCTGAACAGCAGAGGGCATAGTGGAGAATCCATGTGAGTGAGGCTGTGTCGGAGTCCAACAGTAACTTATGTCAGTCCTTCTGACACTGCCCTGCCAACTCGTAAGCCTGACTTTTGTAAGAGAGTCGGGAACGACGGCCTTTAGAGGTGGGGCTGCAAGGAAAAAAACCTCTCTAAAATACGGGGAGGGAAGGATCTGCCTCGCTGCTACATCCTTCAATTCATAAACCCGACTCATGTTGGGAATGAGAGCCGCCACCTCTCAGGGCGTGAGGAAGAAAACCTCTATAAAAAATTACCCATGGAGGGCGCCCAGCGTGCTTTTGCCACTGGGTGCTGGCGTGTGGGTGGCGATTGGGCAGTCGTCGCCCGACTATACAGGGTTGAGACGGTGGCGTCCACGTGTTCCACGTGCGCCTCTCGTATGGAGGGGTACAACCCACCAAATCGGACCGGGTCCTCCAGGATGTGGCGGACCATGACCCGTCGGGGTAGCGGATGAATGCGCGAGCGATTCCCATAATCCCGGCACATTTGGACGTCTGAAGGAACACCTTTTTAGTTGGTATGCTGGTCGCTTATTATGTGCGACCGGAGAGTCTGAAATAACCACCCGCTGCTGGCCGGTGGGTGTGTAAGCGTAATGGGTTTCCCACGAAAAAAACGTTATTTATATTGGCTACAAATTAAGTACAACCTTGTACGGAATCCTTGACGCGCGAGTTCGACTTGCACTTGAACGGTTTTATATAAATAGCGTAAATAATGACACTGGACTGTGCATAAATATGATATTCGATATCACTTATCAGCCGGTAATCAATTACTCATAAATGATAATATATCAACTGCATTCATATCTTTTATTTATTTCAAAATGGGCCATCGGCAATGCTAAAAATAATATAAATAATTTCGTGTACCAACTTCTTTCTATGGGTGTAGTAAAGGCCGCGGCATACGTGACGGGTTTTATACGGACGTACAAGAAATTTTGAAAATATGGTTTCATACAAAATGTATACGAAAGAACACACATATGTCACGGAGATCCAAACGTGTCGGCTCTATGAGAGGGAAGTCCTTCACCGGTCGATCCAGCTTATTCATGCTGAAACCAGCGAGGATCTACTACCGTTAAAAAGTTTAAAATTTACGCTTTAAGTTAGGGTGTTTAGAAAATTTTTATCACCAGTTGGCGCCACTTTGGTAAAAGGTCTTCTATTTTGACAGCGCTATCAAAACAAATATTTTTCAGTGTTCATTTCGGAAATTTAAATGTTTATTTTACAAAATGGATAATTCATGTGCTTAAGGACAAAAGAAAATTGTTGATATTTTCTAAAATGACGTCCACGAGGTGGCAGCACCGAATAATCAGGTCTAGCTGTCAAGCGCTTTTTTACAAGTTAACCCCTGATTGGCTCAATGTGAAAGTTGAAGTGGCGCCAAACGGTGGCGAAAATTTTCCTAAACACCCTCAAGTGTGGTGATCAAAGCTCTTGCCTTCTCTTTCTTTCTGTATAGTGGGATAAGGGCTTTTGAAATAAAACGTTTATTTATTTAATATTTATATTCAATTTTCTGTATGCTAGTTACAACAGTTTTGCCTGGCGTTACTTGCTTTTTAAATAAATGTTGATAACTTACTGCTATGTCTTCTTCAACTGTCACTTTCTGCACTTTTAAATTCCCTTTAGTCAGCGTCGTCTCTTTCTTTACTACTGATATCACTGGAGACAGAGTATCTGTGTATATTTCGGAGTAGGAATCGCCCATCTCCCTTATTTCTTGCTTTCCTGGTACTTCGTCAGAAATTGATGGATTTGTATAGTCCGTTGCGATGTTAAATGACGGGTCTGCCATGTTTTTTTCTGAAATTTTTGATATGTGTAGAATAGGGTTTACTTTGTTAAAGGAATTTTTATTTTATTTCTATCTAAGTATAATCTATACTTTTATAAAAAGCGTAAAGCTTTGTTTGTTTGTTTGAAAGCGCTAATCTTTGAAACTACTAGTCAGATTTAAATAATTCTTTTTGCATATGATAGCCCAGTTTCTGAGGTAGGTTATAGGCTATGTAACACGCTACTGACGACGGGAGCAGTAAGCAAAGACGCGGGTAAAACCGCGCCGCGTTATAAATAACAATAAACATTACTTACTTGAAACGTTCTTTCGTAAGGAAACTGAGAAGTCGACTGTGTTCCATCAATAGATAAGGCTTATCGATATCAATTAAATCTTGTGATAATACTATCAGCTGTTAGTAAAAATACATACATACAGAAAGGAAATGATACACTACGTCACTACCGATGGACACGACCACAGATAACCTAATAGATTCCGCCTATAGAGCAACAGGCAACACATAACTGCATTCGCTAGCTTAGAAACTCATTACGATTGGTGCATTTTTGTGCGTTGACATTGACCTTCAACTACACACGTCACTCACAGCGCATACGTTCCTACAACCCGCTCCTACATAATGTGAGTGAGAGACAGTTTCTGTTGGGGGTCATGTCACAGAGTACATTTTACATACTGGTCATGTAGACAACCCACTCACATGCACATTACTGTAAGATTGAAGAATGAAGAATTGTGAAACGAACTATGATGCCATGACATATTTCAGACCCATGGGCGATGGCAGCAAGATTCATGAGTGATATGCCATATCTAATATTTGGCAACTAGGACAAGACGTGTGAAAACGCCAGATTTCTGACCCCAGAGGCCCTAGACAAGTGTCAAAGATTTCTATTCTATTCATAGAATAGATTAAAAAATGTATGGGATTGACATAAGCTAACGCCAAAGCTTATGTCAATCTTAAACATTTTTTTATCTATTCTATGAACAGAATAGAAATCTTTGACACTTGTCTAGGGCCTCAGAACAGGGAACTTTCTACAGGTTTTTATACATAGTCACAATTTAGCGAGTCGGTTCGTCGGTTGATCGCGGCGCGTGCGAGCATAGTGCGTGTTTAGCGGCGGCTCACGACAATTTTTTAAACCCAAACTACAACTGAAGCCTCGCTCAGACGCTTCCCGGATGCCCACTTAACTAGGACAAATCCGGGGAAACTGGGACGCATCGCAGTCCTAATGAGCACTTGAGATAGGTCAGATAGATAGATAGATAGATAGGTCCAATAAGACTCATCTGGGTCCAGCACACACAACCTCACAGAGCAATGTCGTCATAACCTTACTTTGTCTTTATCCTTGTTTTTGATGGTAGGTATACAAAAGAAAAAAAAACACAAAGTAATATTAAAATAATACTGATAAATGATGCTGTGTGCCAACTGTCACTATGCTGAGGTTACTTGCAAGCAAAAATGGCCATTATTGTTTTGTGTTATACAAATGCAAAACGACATAAATTTGAATTATTCTACTTTGTTCCACCATTCTTACTCTAGAGTGGTAAAGCAAATTTATTGTCGGCTATACTTAAAATCTGAAGGTGAAATAAAACATCGTGGGGCAATAAGTTTTTATAATTTTTGTTATTGCCCATGCTTTATGCGCACGTGGTAATTAATGCTCATGCTTACTCTTTATGAGAAGAAACCTTTGCCCTACAGTGGGAATATACCTAATTTATAGCTAAGTACTTTTGTCTTTTTTATATATTTATGTACGTAATGAGAACATTCGTATGTCATCACAGGAATTTTCTATATTAGGCTATCAAAGTGATTATAATCTGCCTGATGGTAAGCAGCCAGTGGAAACCGGAAGTGGTGGTCACCATTCCAAAAGCCATCGTCTCAAATTGCTTTTATGTCCTCCACTATAGCGGCTGCGAGTGGGGTAAGAAAAATAATTAAAAAAAAAAGCTATTAAATACCTTTGTTAGTAAAAAAAAACAAAACAATCACACACAAACACTAACTTTTGAACTTATAAAAAAAACACTTAAAAAAAACTTCACATTTTTTTTATTGAGTACATACTTTAAAAAATATAACCAAATTAAATAAAACTAAATGAAATTAAACGGAATTAAATGAAATAGTGCACTAGTGTTATGGGAACTCACTAAAATACTGAATGTTTAAAAATATGCTATCTTTCATATCAGTAATTTTGTTTCGATAAAGAAATGATATAATTTATCGACGTTAGATAACATTATCTTTAAATACCTAAATACTTAATATATTAGTCGGACATAAATGACAAACAAAATAAATAAATAATTTATTAATTTTATATAGCTTCACGCCATTTCCCCCGAAGAGATAGAATTGTTTAACGCTCACATTTTGGCAGCATTTTCATAATTATTTATTTAATCATGTTAAAAGCTTGCTTTTTGCCGAATTTCAAGATTCTAGGACCACATGAAAACCTAATAGGTTTTCATTTCAAAAACCTAAACCTATAGGGTACCTTCCAGTTGATCTAGAATTGTGAAATTAGCAATAAAACAATTTCTTAACAGAAATAAAGAAATAACTCCGAAAAAAGAAAATGATAAATGAATGATGAATATTTGATTCGTATGAGTGTCTATACAATTCAGAGATTAAGATTTTTTTGTCTACAGTGGCTGATGAGCCAACAGCCAGCCTGATAGTAAGTGGCAACTGTCTCTCATGGTCTTCTGCAATGCCAGGGTCTCTACGAAGCCGTTGCCTACCGTGATATTAATGCTCTCTTTAAACTTCGTTTGAAAAAGGACATGTCGTAGCGCTCTGGAAACACCGCATCGTTCTGGTAGTTCGTTCCAAAGCCTGCACGTACGAGGGATAAATGAACGCTGGAAACGAACCGTGTATGGATGAACTTTGCTGCGAGGTCGAGTGGTGCGATGATAGAAAGGAGACGATGGTGCGAGGTCTAAAAGCTCTTTAGAGTTTTTAATGGTGCATAAAAAAAGTCATGGGCACGTTGTTTATTTTGACCTTATTGGCCTCAAGCAATTTATGCTATTAAACTGTTCAGAAAAATGTTATATTTCTGATCTTATGGTATAAAACTGTTCTGTGTGTCGGATTCGCACTTGACCATCTTTTTTACATTCTGCAGTGCGCGTTGTCAGGCCTATAAATTAAGCCTAAAACACTAAATTACCAAGTGTTGAATAAAATAGAAAGAATATTTCTAAAAGCAAATAAAACTCCAGTTTTAGTTCATATACCCACATTTTATTAAATTAAATATATCAACACATAATACTTAATCTAATAATGATAATAGTAAAGATCATTATAACAAAAACAATTTATATAAATCATATTTTCAACACCAAAGAATGTATTTTAAATCAGTTAAATTATTTAATAAAAGTTTAATTACCATAAGAAAAATTAAGACAATATATTTTATAGCCCATAAATATATAAGAGTAGTTATATACTTCAAAACTTGTTTTTTTATACTTTTCACTGCCAACTTGAGCTTTCAATATAAGCTACAATTTTTTTTATATATTTATACTTATCTACTTTTAGATTTAGACATTCAGGGCAGGACTAGACGCGCTATATATCTATATAACACAAAAATAAGTATAAATATCAAAAACACTTTCAAACAAAGTATATTTTTAAAGTAATTATAATATACATTTAAAATTATTATATTTTTGAACAAAAAAGCACCACATTCCTACTAAATTTGTATCACAATGATTTACTTCACAAACATATTAAATAAATATTATAATTTAATTAAATAATTATAAAACTCATTATTTTTATTATTTAAATCTTATATTTATATTAAATTGTCTAAAAGCGGAAAATATCACTAAACTATCACATTGAAAGATTATGATATTCGTATTTAGGTTTTAAAATCTAAAATTGTCGGGTAATGTTAGAAATACCTACGTAAAGTTTTTATTACACCTGATTTTTTATCCTTTCATATTATTATGTTACCTTAAGTGTTTTGTCAATAATATTGTGTAATCATAGATGTTTAAAGTCTGGGTGTTTATAATTTTAATATTAAGTCATCTTAGTACTTTGCCGCTATAATATACATATCAAAACAAAATAACATGTACTATTGTATGTACATGTAATATTTATGAAAAATGCTATTAAGCAAGTATAAAATATATATTATTTATTCCTAAATCAAGTAGATTAAATCATATACTATATTTTTATATTATTGTTCACCACAAAGATGAACAGACGGCTTAAAGGTAGACAAACACCGACTCCATTTGGAAAAATATAGGGATGGCTTTTAATTAGCCATGAATCTTATGCGGCCGATATAAAATACCCAAAATGATCATATTATTTCTAACATTGCCCGTATATTAGTGTATAATATATCATTACATAAATATATTGTTTTTATATTACAAAGTTTCAAAATTATTACTACGATACACTTTCAGGCCGTTGCCAATGTAATATATTATTTATTTTTATATTATATCATTTAAGTAATTTATGTCTAGAAGAGTACAATAAAATAAATTTAAAAATTAATACTTAGATGTAAAGTTTTTGGATAAACATTCGAAAGTTGACGACTATTATATCTATTTAAATAATAATAAAATGTACAGTTTCTTTGTTATATTAAATACAACAAATGATTTTAAAATACACATTCTGTATAGGACCCAAACCCAGCTATTGCAAAAGACAATTAAACTATCAAATATGAATGACTGCATTTAAAACACTTAGATTTAAAACTACATTTATTTTTTCTACTGGTTAACATGAAATATTCTAAATGTATGGCAAATACTACAACACGCACCTAAGAATCAGTTAAACGTATTTAAATGTTGACAATGTATGAATACGAGAGATAAATGGATAATACTACTTATGAAATGTAATTTAATTCTATATAACTAACTAACACTGGAAGATTATGTGATTATATGATTTCTGTTAAATTTTAAACGATTTTGAATGTAAATGGATTTAAATGAATTTGTATTTATTTATGTTGAGGCGATGCTATTTAAACATATTGAATTTCTACGTTTGATATTATTGATAATGAATTTTCTGGCTGTATTTCAACACTTCATTATAAACAAATTGTGCAGCCATACACAACTTGCTTTAGACGTGTCATTTAAAAATCTGAAAACATCTAATAAATTATGATGATTTAATTTAATTTCAACAATTGAAGTAAAGTTTATTTATACGAATAGTGTAAAACTGTAGACGAAAATGAATTATTAATATAATAAATAGAACATTTAAATAGACACAAATGAAGAAATATTGCCATCAAATTCATTTAAATGTAAGCTGTAAGAATATTATATTTTCTAATACATTGATTGATAATTATTGAGTAAGTACCTAAATCTAAAATTTTAATTACCTACTAAAATACTTATAATGAAATATTTTGTCACTAGAAAGAAACTCATCAAAGTTTTAAACGTTTATTATTTTTATACAGTTTAAATAAAAATGAAAATAGAAATGGAATGAAACATAAATATAAATATACTTACTAATATAAAACTGTAGATTTTTTTCTTAAGACCGAAATATTAAAAATGATAAAAATTACTTATTTATATAATAAAATTGTTACTAACATTAGCGAAGTATATAAATAGATATAATTAAAATAATTGCTAAAATATACTACAATCATTCATATTTGATAAACTAACGAAAAAACAAAATTTACTAAATACTTGATCTGTATAACACATTAAATTACATTTCTATATTACATAAATTATATTAATATTTATATATTGTTGTATACAAGTAAAATATTATTTGTTTAAAAATTAATGTATTTGAAATTAGTTAATCAATGTGAGATAACAATGAATTTTTTGTAAAAAATACGCTATAAAATTGTAAATTCACGCCCATTACTGTGATTCCTGTAAGCCAAAAACCCTTACCTAGTGAAGAACCCTCACGAACACAGTATAATTAGTAAACCTACTATCTTGGACCTCGCAACGAATTTAAAGAATTAAAAAAATACCTACTTCTCTTGCTAAAAAGTTGCTATGCACCACGAATAAAAAAATAAATATTATAGTAGAATCAGCAAAGTAGCTACCTACCATAATATACTAGATATAATGTTGTATTTTGAACATTTATAATAAGAACTAAAAATACTTATTATAATTTTATCAAACACACAAGATTAATTTATTTTAAAATTAAGTAATTCAATTTAAAATCACATTGACAAACTAATCTCTAAAATATAATATACTTATTTACATTTAAATATAACATATTATTGTATTTATATTGTCATATAACCATTATTGCATTTATTTACAATATCCAAGCTCATTTTGTGAAAACTACGCTTGGTCCGATATTGGATTAAATAAATTTAACGAAATTCAGCCATTTTTCATTTAATTTATTGTCAAATATTAAAAAAGCGTGACATGTAAATACTACAAGCAGCAAACCTTTATACTTACAAACTTCACGTCTTTCGTCATCACTTTTACAAACTTTTTTTTCCCAAAGGGGTAGGCTAAGATATAAGTTTGCATTTTTTATATTGGAAGTACTTATAAAAAATAACAAAATAATCATTGATATTTTAGAATATAAAAAAACAGAAGCCTAACAATATCTTATCTGTTTACAAAAGTAACCCAAAGAATATTTAATCTTCAAATGTATTAATATATATTAATATTCTAACTTATCTAACGTTTCCAATGGTATAACTTAAAATACTATATTTTGTCAATAAATAATATGAAATATCAAAAACAGATTGCCACCTGTAGTATTTATTGTATAAATATTTAATTATTGTCTACATATTATAAATATAATTAAAATATTGTCGTAGTCACTTATGCAAAATCATTTTTATGTATACAGAAAGCTTTTAAAAAGTATGAAAGCAAAAGTTGTATACATTTAATAGTTGCTAGTATATAATAGCCAAATCAAATCTACTTTATGGCCATTTAAAACTTGCGTAAACATAATATAATATACAAAGAGTATATAAATTTATATTTGTATACATAATGTATAATACTTCACAGGTTATATGAAATTATTTTAGATTACACAGATATACTATTTATAATTTTCTACTACAATAAATGTGATTCAAAAGTGTATATATTTTCTTTAAATATGTCTCTTAGCTAGAATGTACACCCTGAATTATCGGCATTGTCTACTTCATGTAGTATGTATATTTTGGCAAAAATGTATACTTTGGAAGATACAATCTACTAAGTCATGAAATATATGTTTTAATTTTAAAATTCAAAAACAGTATTTGTACAAATAATTCTTAAAAATAAAATTAGAGTCATAAAAATGATTTGTTTCATACATTTTAAATATATACATAAGCATATAGATTACACATTTCAGAGAAAATTGGTCATAGATACAGAAAATCTATATTGTATACGAGTAGACATAAAATATGTAGGTATATATTATATAATATACGTTTTGGGCAATATACTACAGTATACATATATAAATATTTTATTTAACTCCTAAGACGTCTAAAGCAAACCCCATAAACTCTCCCGAGAAATATAAAATGGCGGACAGAAATGGCGGTAACAAGGACAAGATGGCGCTTATTCTTTTCTTTCTTTTTTTCTTTATTCTTATTCTTCTTCTTCGTTTTGATAGCTCACGTAGCGGACTGATGATTTGTCACTTATTATAAGACTCTGAAATTTAGAAAACATGATAATGATAATATTCTTTTTAACATGTGACGGTGAAGAAAAACATCGTGAGGAAACCTGGACTTAAAAGTCTGAAATTGCCAATACGCCTTGAGCGCACCTGGTGATTAATGCTCATTCCTTCTCTTATGAGAAGAGGTCTTTGCCCTGCAGTGGGACAGTAAACAGGCTGGTATTATTTATTATGAAAGAGAATGTTTCAAAAAATATGTAGTTCTCAAAGTAGGTACCCTGTAATGGGCCCTTAAATCAGTTTGAATTTACAGGAATAACAGCGATATTTAAAACTAAGTGTCCCCTAGAAATGTCCATACAAATATTGTCACAGAGAAACTATACTTACTATATAAAGCGCAAGAGTTTGTGTGTTTGTTTGAACGCGCTAATCTTTAGAAGTACTAGTCGGATTTAAAAAAATCTTTTTGCGTATGATAGCCCAGTTCCTGAGGAAGGTTATTGGCTATGTAACATCACGCTACTGGCGACGGGAGCAGAGCAGTAAGCAAAAACGCGGGTGAAACCAGGCAAGCTAGTACAATATACATGTAGTTCTCATAGCAGCTTATTCTTTAAGACTACGTACCTGCTTTTCATCCCTTGCTGGCGGTGCTCTGAGCATCATGAGACATGGTGCGTACGCAAAGTTCAGCACAGCAATAATTACCAGCATCCATTCGAAACCGATGCTGTTCATCAAGGCTCCGGAAAGCGCAGGACCTGAAGATAAGCCAGTATATTAGCTTTGAGAATTCGAGAACTTTTTTACTTTAGTGCGAATTCTTTTACGTTAACGCGATTGAAACGTAAACGTAAAACAAACTCGCACTACTCCCTTGAATTCTAGAACCCATATCACTGTTTTATAACATGTGTTTTTTTTGGGTCTAGATACTCGTAGTGTTGTGTAATATGTGTTATAATTGCTAATCACGCCTTTGCCCTGAAAGAAACCAACAGGCCTATAATATCCACGTTTCACCAGCTTGGGTCTTAACAGAGAGCGAACCCTTTTTACTAGGAAGAGTCCTATATCCTGGGCTAAAGGATGATTTATGACTATGATATTAATACAGTAGTTTTTACGGTAGTAGATCCACGCTGGTTTTAGCATGAATGGGTCGGTTCGACCAGGGGAAGTAATACCCTCTTATAGAAGATCGACGTAAGAGTAGTAGTATCCGTACTATTGCCGTTCGGTGAGTGAAAGCGCCGGTGATCCAATTTCCTCCTTTGCCCTTTCCTCACCTCTCTCATTCTCTTCCCCTACCCCTTTTATTCCCAGCCGCCATAGTGGAGGCCACCATACCAGCAGTTTAAGACAATGGCTTATGGTATAGTGGCCACCACATCTGGATTCTACTGACTGCTTACCATCAGGCGGGGTGGAGTCACTTTGGTAGGCAATGTAGCTGGCTAAAAAAAAATGTAGCTGGTGCCAGCACCATTCCTCACCGCAACGGTAATACGTGAAACGTCAAACACCGATGACAATATTTTAAACTTACCAACAGCATATCCAAGACAGAAGGCAGTATCTCCGATAGCATACACCGAGCCATAGACTGCAGCATGTCGGATGTCCACTAAGAAGCCAAGCTCGGGCATCATGGAAGAGTCCACCATACCGATCGCGAAGCCGAGGCCGGCGTTAGGGATGATCAGGTGTTCCAGTTTGCGAGCCATTGGGATCTGATGAGAACATTACTTCTCTTAAAGACCTTAGTCAAAGCATTTATTTCATTTAGATCATAAAGTATGATGCTTATGAAAAGTCAACATTACATTTTGTTAGCCAATTGACCTACAGCCAGTTCGCTGACGAGGTAGAGCTGTGAGAAGAACTGGCAAGAAACTCACGCCACTCTTTTCAATCGCCAGATAATTACAGTTATTTGAATGAGTTACAATTTAAACACTCAACGCAACCAAAGAACCATACAAAGTAATTATTACAAATTAACTAATTAATATAATACTAAGATTAAAGAAAAAAAACGAGGATTTCAATTATTTAGTTTCAACTAGTATGGTAATTTAACTACGTATTTTAATTAAACTGGTAAATGCACCCCCTGGTCACATTGAACGACAAGGTAATACTGGATTGAATATGTAAGCCATGTAATGTAAGCCATGCCAAGATTGACCAGTCATCCCTTAATTACTATCATACACATACATCATAATCTATACTTATTTATAAACCGGAAGAGTTTGTTTTTTTGTTACTTTGTTTGAACGCGCTAATCTCTGGCAAATTCCAGTCGTATTTGGATAATTCTTTTTGCGTATGATAGCCTAGTTCTTGAGGAAGGTTATAGGCTATGTAACATCACGCTACTGGCGACGAGAGCAGAGCAGAAAGCAAAGACGCGGGTGAAACCTAGTGAAAGCTAGTCTAAAGATAAGAGCGTTTTGAGTTTTTGGCAAGCGAGCGCGGACTAGTATTTAATACATTTGAAGATTGGTAAAAATAACCTAGTGAAAAATAATGTAAGTAGAAGAATAAAGAAGTTTGTTACCAGTATAAGACATATGCCAATGATGATCAGTCCAGAGCAAGCAGCGAGCCAGCGGCCCATTTTGTGGCCCAGAGGTCCGAATAGATTGGTACCTGAAATTACAATTGTATACTGAAAAAATCCTACAAATTCGAGTATGAACTCCTGTGGTAAATTAAGTTCATCTTACTTTATACTTATACCAAAAATTAACAGTTTATATAATATCTACATAGAAACATTTATCACAGTTCACATGTTGCCTTTACCTTTTGTAGCAATTTGCAAATTGAGGCAGCCTGTAAAGCACACATTTTACTTTTTAATTTTCTTTACAACATAGAAAGCTGTAAGTAATTAAGTATCTATAGAGTTAAGTGTATTGCCTGCGTCACTTTGCATGCTACTTGAAACTGTAACTTACAAAAATTGTAATAACCTGGCGATTAAAAAGAGTGGCCTGAGTTTCTTGCCAGTTCTTCTCATGGCTCTACTTCGTCAGCGAACTGGCTGTAGGTTAATTTGCTGACATTTTGTAAACTTTGACGTTCATAAGTGTTAATTTAATTAACTTAAATGAATAAACATATATTTCATTTCATTTCATTTCATTTCATATATAGTTAGTATTAGTTTGTCTATCATACTGCCTTCGTAAATGAAATCGCAGTAACTTTGTATTAACGGATTTAAAGTAAACTCGGAACAATATTTATAAATCAAACAAAGTTTAGTCTCGTGTGTAGTTAAAAACTTTCGCGATCATGATAGCGCAAGGAGACACCTAACATAGCCTACTACTATAATTTCTGCTGTGATCTAAAATATAATAATAAAAATACTGTTGTTTATTCCTAGTAAGGTTGTATGGTAGAGATCGCTATTAGCGATAAGACCGCCCAATATAGCTACCTAATGTGCTGTAAAATATAATTGTGCTGTGCATTATAGAATATTATAAAAAGTCGAAATGGCCCAGTGAATAAAAAAAAGTCACCGGCTTCGTAAACATGAAGTAGTGAGTTCGAATCCGGGCAAGTACCAATGTGATTTTTCAAATCATATGTACTTTCTAAGTTTATCTTGAACATTTCTGTCTGACGGTGAAGGAAAACGTCTAGAGGAAACCTGAACTTAAAAGTCTGAAATGGCCAATCCGCCTTGAGCAAGCGTAGTTATTAATGCTAATGCCTTTTCTACATGAGAAGAGGCCTTTGCCCTGCAGTGGGACAATAAACAGGCTAGTAATTCAAATAATAGTAGTTTTACCGATCAAGTAACAAATGCTGGCTGGTAGGAACGCTACTCCTTGCTGCCAGCGCCGTGCCTCCATCGTATCAGCCATCCAAAGAGGTAGACTTGGCTCCAACATTGCGATACCGACGTTAGCGAATGTTATGGCACCTGTAAAATTATTTGATATTAAATACCTTTAAAAACTTGCTTCTATGAAGACAGTAATCAACACAACAACTACATATACGGCGCGGGAAGCTAGTATATTTACATAGAAACAGCCAGTGTATATATTATACATTATGAGTCACTAATTTCTTTGTGCCAAATATTCTCAAGTATAGGTAATGCTTACCAGCAGCAACGAGGATATACGGATCAGTGACAAGAGCTCGAAGAGAAGGTGGATCTGACTCTTGACGGACCACTCCAGGTTGCAGAATCATCAGTTGAAGAACTGTGGAAGAAGGCCAGTGATTTATGACGTTACTAATCGTGATAGCTCAGAGGTTGAGGCACTATATATATACTAGTGAATTCGAATACATCAAGTAGGTACCGATCGGACTTATCAAAATATTAATATGTGTCTAATTTACAATTTTACGTTTTTTAAGTTTTATTTGAGTTTAGAAATAGGCGGATTTAACAATTTTATATAAAAAATGTCGATTAGTTGTTTAGTTTTAACAATGATTTCTTTCACCATAAGTAAGTAATGTCCAAAATGAACTTAGAAAGTACATATCGTCTTCTAGCAGTCATACGCAGCTTTGCTTGCTTGACTTAAAAATTTCATATTCTGATGTATTGTAAAGTTTCATTTAAAACCATTCAGTAGTTTTAGCGCAGTAACAAACGTTCACACATCAATAAAAACTTTCGTGAAAAGTGAGATAATTTTTATAACTTACGTCCATCAGCGAGTGCCAAAGCCGACAGCATGAGAAACGGCGCAGTTTTGCCAACAAACTCGTACATGAGACCTCCAAACGGTGGTCCGATCAGCACCCCCAGCGCCAGACCTCCGAGAGCTATACCCATTGCGTTACCACGTTCCTAGTAAAGATACATACGTAAAAATTGAAAGTAAAATTATCTGATTACGGTCGAAACGATCTAATTTACAAGTAAACATAGATACGTTTATAAGTTTATTTGAGTTTAGAAGAAGGCGGATTTAACAATCAATACTATATAAATAAAGCGAAATAGTTTGTTTGTTTGTTTGAACGCGCTAATCTCACAACCTCTGTGGTTTGGTGGTACTGTGTATGGATTGCCACGCAGAGGTCGCGGCTTCGATTCGCGGATGCAAATATTTGTGTGCAAGAACATTGCTATTTGTATTGGTCTGGGTGTTTCTATTTATAAAATATATGCATTTACAAAAAAAAAGTATATACTTAAGTATGTATATCCGCATTCTAGAACCCATAACACAAGCTATTAATTTATGCTTACTTTAGGTCTAGATGGCGTCGAGTTAAAAAAAACCTCTAGAATTACCAGTCGAATTTTAAATTTCTTTTTACACAGATGTAACAAAAAAATGTAATGCGGTATCCTTTAGGGGGTGACAGATGGGAAAAAAAAGGTTTTTTTTTTTATTGCCTACTGTGGCAGACGAGCCAACAGCCCACCTGATGGTAAGTGGTAACTGTCGCTTATAGACTTCTGCAATGCCAGGGGCTCTGCGAAGCCGCTGCCTACCGTGATATTAATGCTCTCTTTAAACCTCGCTTGAAGAAGGACATGTCATAGCGCTCGGGAAACACCGCAGCTGGTAGTTTGTTCCAGTTTAGTCTTTTCCCATCTGTCACCCTAGGGGGACAAACCAGAAGGACAGATGGAAATAATCCATAAATGCATCCAAATTACCTTATCATCCGGGTAACGTTCAGCCAACATTCCCATGCCGGACACTGAGGAACACGAAGATCCTATACCTTGCAGTGCTCGAGCTATGAACAGCACTGAGTACGACCGGCCGAACGCGAATACTGAAAATTCAAAACTCAGGTAGAATTTCGAAGATTTATTTATAGTTACAATGTGCTTATTGTTACGTAAACGATCAGCGGGTTAAGCAACAAAGAGTGCGACTGGTCTGATGATGGGTGACGTCGTATTTCGATCTGAGCACTTACAATAATACTAGCTGTTGCCCGCAGCTCCACCCGCCTAAATGTCTTCTGCATTGACGATTTTTCATGCAAATTTTCATCCCCTATTTCAACCCCTTCACACCATTTTATCGCATTAATAGATATATGTTGTTCCACAAGGTCTAATCTATCTTTATACCAAATATCATCAAAATTGTTTCAGTGGTTTAGGCGTGAAAGCGTAACTAACAAACAGAGTTACTTTATAATATAAGTATGAATATTAAAGCCTATTTAGACGTAAATGATGGAAATGTTATTCAATTTTCTTAAATGGCAATACGTTTGTACGATATCGACGCGCCAACAATAATATAATGACGCATGTTCAATATTGTCACCTTTGCATTAAAAAGCGTTCGGTTCAATAGAGCTTTAATGAGGTTGCGCAATAGTATAATACTGAATCAATCAAAAGGCAATATTGAACGGAAATTGATCAGTGTATTATCGGCTTAAAAACCGCTTACGTCACGTCGCTGTCCCATCCCGCTGTACGATCATAGTGTCACTGTCAGTGCTTTATCATAACGTTTTACTGCCATACACTATTATCTCTGCAGGAGAGATCTGTTCCTACACAATGCATGACCATTAATCACTACGCTTGTTCAAGGCGGATTGGCGATTTCAGATTTTGTCCACAATCAAATCAATTTAAAAGACATATTTTAGCCCGACTGCGGAAGTCAAGGAGGGTAATGTTTTTCGAGCGTATGTATGTATATGGGGGATTATTCCCATCTGGGTACACATGTCTATTTTTTGGCACGCTCTACAGCATAAATGACTTAATGGATTTTAATGTGTCATTAGATTCGTATTAATTGTGGGCGTGTATAATATTTCAATGTAGCGTTAGCACGAAGAAAAAAATGGGTTTCTTTCTGTTTTTGGCAGGCAGCCTTTTTGTTTTTTTAATAATATACATATATTGCTTGTACTTACTTAGTGTTGACAGAAACATCAGTATAAAGCCTGTAAACATCGGAACGCTGTAGCCAATCCTGAAAAGAAGCAAAACTTGTTTAAGATGGTAAGGTTTTTGAAATCGTATGAAAAAGAAGCAACACTTTTGTAACGAGATTAAATTTTTAGGGTTCCGTACTTAAAGGGTAAAACGGGACCCTATTACTAAGACTCCGCTGTCCGTCCTGTCACCAGGCTGTATCTCATGAATCGTAATAGTTAGACAGTTGAAATTTTCACAGATGATGTATTTCTATTGCCGTTATAACAAATACTAAAAAACAGGGAGTCCCCTCCATACATAAAACGTGATTTTTTGCCGTTTTTATAAATAATGGTACGGAACATTTCGTGCGTTAATGTGACTCGTACTTGGTCGGTTTTTAATTAAATTGCCACGAAATGAGGTTTACAATATAAATATAACATAAGGGCTCGTATCAACTATTTATTTATGTTTCTCAAAGTTACTTAAAAGTTATTTGAATTAAACAAAAGTTATTAAAACAAGAAAAAGTGTTTTGACAATATCTTTAACTTACTTATGTGTGAGAGGTCCGACGAATGGATTCGCCAGGAGTTGTACAAGGGCTTTGCTGGCAAACATGACGCCTACTGCCACAGTCTCATGAATAAGTTCCTGATGACGAGCCTCTTTCTGTGCTGTTATGTTAACTGTAATAAAATATTGTTATTTTAATATAGAAAAGCATTTCACACTTACCCCCAGTTTCTAAAGGCTAATCATCGAAAAATTAACTAATCACCTGTTAAATGTCATGTGAAGTACCAACTGGGTTGTTAAAAACATGAATAATTAGTTTAATTTGATAGTAGGTAACTAATTAGATTAAATTAAACTAATTATTCATGCTTTTAGGTACTTCACTTGAGATTTAACTAGTAAATTTTTCGTTAATCAGCCTTTCAGAAAGTGGATAGCAAAAGAAAACAAACAGTTATGAATATCAGAAACATCAGTAGCACTTGCGCCACTCCATCGAGAGAGATGCATATAGAATCTATAGTAATATTATAAATGCGAAAGTAACTCTATCTGTCTGTATGTCTGTTACGCATTCACTCCTAAACCGCTGAACTCATTTTGATAAAATTTGGTATAGAGGTGATTCGACCTAAATAGAAAGATGGATAGAAAAATGACTTTATGAGGTTGAAATAGGGGATGAAAGTTTGTATGGAAAATCGTCAATGTAAACTGAGATATAACAGTCATTCACGCTGGCGAAGCTGCGGGCAACAGTTAGTAAACTATATTTTCTTTAAAGTTTTTAAAGTCTTTGAATTGAGCGTGCATACTTTATCTGTCCGTTGTTCAACCTTGTCAATAAATTAATTGTCATTCTATATTTGTTTATGACCACTGAAGCACAGTTTGCTTAATACAATGGCGGCGCCCATTTACCGATTATTGTGAGAGTTAATTCCACATTGTGAGAGTCCTGCTCTTTGCTTCTGGTTCTTAAATATGTACTTCCAGATAATACTTACCATGCGTGATATTTTCTATAACAAGCGTGTTGTTCCTCTCAAGGCAAGGGCAGTACGGTGTCGGCGCTGGAGGTGGCATTGTAATCTCATCGAGCGACATGGATAGAGGCGCGTCTGGATGTCGAATGTCGTACAGGAACTCCGGTATTATTGGTACTGGCAACATTAAAATCTATATTAATTTGTTTTCTTAACTCCCGCACTAAGAAACAAGCCCTATGTCACGGGAAACTTTACAAATATACAATTAACGGATACCCAGACTTGGAACAAATATTTATGGCTCATAAAAAGTTCTGTCCCGTGGTCACATCGCAGAAGTATATAGTAATATAAATAATAGTAAATGGTGGTAAAGACTTGTTCATTATTTTTTTTAATAGCAGTCTACCAAAGTGACTCCACCCTGCCTGATGGTAAGCAGTCAGTGGAATCCGGAAGTGGTGGCCACCATATCAAAAGCTTAAACTGCAGGTATGGTGTCCTCCACTAAGGCGGCTGAAAATGGAGTAGGGAAAGGGAATGAGAGGTGAGGAAAGAGGAAAGGGGGGAAATTGGGCTTCCGGCGCTCTCACTCACCGAACGAAACGCAGTAGTACGGATACTACTACTCTTATGTCGATCATCTATGAGAGGGTAGTACTTTACCGGTCGATCCGGCCCATTCATGCTGAAACCAGCGTGGATCTACTACCGTAATTATTTAATGTTTGTTTATTTTCTAAATTATTCCAACAAACAAACAGAATTTTTCACATTTATTTATCTATCCAAAGTTTGCAACATTTATGTAAATACACACGCTCTTAACGACATTACCTAGTTAAGACAATTGGAAAATTACTTTATAATGGACAATGCGAACTTGTAACACCCACCAAACTGCTATTTTTAACTCCAGACTTACGACGCGGTTCAAATAAAGATAAAACTGTTACAACATTGAGTACAATATTGTATTACATAGTAGTACATACATTGTATGTACTTCACGCCTGTCTTTCATTAATAGGAAGAGCAGAGATTATAGAACGCCATTTTCTTCAATCGGTAGTAGATCCACGCTGGTTTCAGCATGAATGGGCCGGATCGACCGGGGAAGTACTACCCTCTCATAGAAGATCGACGTAAGAGTACCTAGTAGTATCATATAGTTTCGTTCGGTGAGTGAGAGCGCCGGAGGCCCAATTTTTCCCCCTTTCCTCTTTCCTCACCTCCCTCAATCCCGTCCCCTAACCCCATTTTCAGCCGCCACCATACCAGCAGTTTAAGACGATGGCCTTTGGTATAGTGGCAACCACTTCTGGATTCCACTGACTGCTTACCATCAGGCGAGGTGGAGGTTTAACATTCATTAATCTTTTGATACAAACACGTCGGATAAGGGTGCTTAAGAAGGTATACTAGCTGTCAAAATTCATAGATCAACAGGATATTTACTGAAGAATCAAAGCCTCTTTGGAAGTAAGGCGTTTTGTCAGAATCACTACGCAGGTGGATTAGTGAACTCGTATCCACTATCCGTATTTTACGAAAGTTACGAAATAAATCACAGACTTGGCGTAATTACCAAACGATATATAAACCAATTTAAAAAGAAAGAAATGCATTTATTTTTCGTACTGACGCTACATTGCAATATAAACCTTATGTCATTCCCACAATTAATACGAATATAATTAAATCTCTTATTATTATGTTAAAATCCACTAAGCTATAAGGCTACGCTAAAGCGTGCCAAAGAAGTAGACATACATACTCACATACATACATACATACGCTCGAAAAACATTATTCGCAAAAATATTTAAATCTTTGAATTACTGAAAATTTATCGAATAAGGGTAGATTTTCGATAGCTCCTATTCGATGAGCTCTTGAAGCGGACAGTTTAATCCCGTGTGAAGCCACTCACGGAAACACCCGAACATAACCGAGTATACACGAAATATTTATGTTTAATTTTGACAGTACAGGGAATCTATGGTACAGGGGGCCTGACAACACCTCCTAAAGCAGTATTTTTTTGTTACTTTGTGTTATGTCTTTTTCTTTTGTACCATTAAAACAAGGATAGAGACAAAGTAAGGTTATAATAAGATTGCTTGAGGTTGTGGTAGGCGAAAATTAGAGTAATTTTAATTAAATGTTTATCTATAGACACTAATAAACTGACGGACTGATAAACTGCATCTAAGTTCAGGATTACTTTGAAATTTTTTTTAATAAGTATGCAAACTTTTTAGATTAAATTATATAATTATGGAGAGACTGGCTCTTAATCTTAAAAAAACGCAAAATTTAAAAATAGAACTGCAGTAAAACAAATGAATATAGCCGGGAAAAGAAAATTTACTCGTAGTATCAGATTTGCGTGTTATTTAAAGCAAAGTTTTAAATTGATTCGCATTGATTTTTTATTCTTTTGTCAATTGAATTATTGTTACCAGCAGTATTGTTGGGTTAGTTTTTTAACTCATCGAGAGTTTTTGAACCATAATATGGATACTTCGTTTATCGTCGATTAGGGGCTTAAGGGTGGGTGATGCGCAATATATGACACTTAGTATGTCACTTAGCCTAGCCCCACCAACTCCACTCCCACCTGCACGCTGGTGAGCCCTGCACAAACAGACAGACGGGAATTCGGGGGTCCGGGACTCGACCATTTTCCATCCCTGGTCATGAGTCCTGGATTACTACCAGGAAGTGAGTCAACCTGGTGGTGTGGTGGCTGAAGGGCGCAGTTACACAACAACATAAACACTAACCAATAAACACTAGAATTACACCGAACACTACTAAACATAAGCTGTCTAGCAGCTCACTACAATCAAGTGTAGGACCACACACAACACGATAAGCCCAACAGCCGACTCCTACGCGAGGCCGTGTCCCCGCTGCGCCGTCCGCGCGACGAGGGCACGGCCTCTAAATTCCGTGTGTAGTCGATCGCCGTAGGTATTACTAAGGAGTCCTGGGGGGTTGAGCCAAATGCACCCGGGTCAGATGATCGCAGGAGGCAACACGCCCTCTTTGGCCCGGTGTTGTACCACAAACGGTGCCCGTGGCCTAGCCAGCCTCGGGTAATACGGAAAACGCATCGGCCGTTATAGGCTGACAGCGGGCGAGGGCTCTGGGCAGACGGGTGAGCAGAGGGCGGTGCACAGAGGACGGGAAGGCGACCTGGTTTTTCCCGAATCGGGGATGGCACCCGTTCGTCTTTGCGCCTCACCGTCGCGTCTTACTCCCTGCTTGCGTAGCAGCTGGCACCTGTAGGTCCCCGGACAAACATTTGCATGTTATAGGTAAAACGGACAGCCCACTATGCCGAGCTTGCATGAGGGCTGTAGAAACACCGGCCCACGTAGTCATGAACTGCAGCGAGGTCGTGGAGCAACGGGCGCAACACCTGGGAACACCAAGCACACTCCGAGAGGCCTGCAGCAGACCCGGCAAACTGGCCGCTTTCTGGAAGGAGCTTGGATGATTGCGTGATGGTGTGGTTTGTGTAGTTGTGGGTACACAAACCACACCATCACGCAAAAAGGCCCAACTACGAAGGGACCACATGCGGAAAACGAGCCCGCGAAAAGAAGAAGAAGAAGAAGATGGATACTTCGTCCGAACAAGCGGCTCAAATTGTAGCACTGATGCGGGAGGGCTTGGATCAACGAACGGTTTCTAGAATATACAGAAGGTTTGTGGAGATAGGTTCTTACAGAAGGAGACGTGGTACAGGCAGGACTCGAGCAACCACCTGTCGTGATGACCGATTTATTGTTACAACTTCCCTGCGAAATCGTTTCCTCACGTCAGTTAACATCAAAACAGAGCTTAATGAAGTGCGTGGAGTAAATGTGAGTGCACGAACAATAAGAAGAAGGTTAAAGGAAGCGGATATCACCCCTTTTAGACCAGCAAATGGTCCAAAGTTGTCTGTAGCTCACAGACAAGCTCGCTTAAGATGTGCGCTTGATCACCTAAATTAGACAGAAGAGCAATGGTATAAATTTATAATCATACGGGAATTAACGCGATCATGCATTAGGTATTTACATACCTTATTTTGCTTGACGTTTCGACCAGGTTACACCGGTCGTGGTCACAAACAGTCTGTTTTCCAAATCCGACTGGTAGCTATAGAGATTAGCGCGTTCAAACAAACAAAGAAACTCTTCCGCTTATATAATAGTATAGATGTAACATCACGCTACGAGCGACGGGAGCGGAGCAGTAACCTAACACGGGTGGAACTGAACTGTTGAAGCTAGTTATATAAAAAGACACATAACTTAGTAAATACGTTATGTAAAACACAGAATTGCATTTATGTCAAGTCGGTTAAAACGGAAGCCTGGCAATTTCCCCGTCGGCGAGATCAAAGTGGAATTCACTTAGCCGCCTCATCAAAGGAGCCGACGGTAGTGTTGGGACACAAAATTTTAATTTATCGATATTTTGATTTTTATTTCATATTATACCACTCGATCTTTTTCGTGTCCTGAGAGTCGATTAAGGTTGGACCGTAGGACAACCTGCAAAAATTTGTGACTGGATGCGTAAGACGAAAGAAAATATTAACATGAAAATAGTGTGACTTAAACTAGGTGAGGACAGCGATGGATTGAATATAAAAACAATTACAAAATCATTGTTATAATTTTTACCACCCACCAAATGACCCAATTCTGTCTGATGGTCAGCAGTCAGTGGAAACCAGAAGTGGTGCCATCGTCTAGGCTTAAAACTACGACACTCACAGATACAAATTTATCGACATACAATTATCGCAGTGGCGTGCACAGAGCTTTTAGACAAGGTAGGCGTTATAGATTTTTAACAGAGTAGGCATTATTTAATTATGTTGCTAAAATTGAGATTTCAAGCAGTTATTAAGGTAGGCAGCGCCTTTCTGTCTTTATGGAATGCACGTCACTGAATTATCGATACTACAAGGTTTGACTTCTATCGACAGTATCCCACCACTATCAAAGTGCTGCGTAGCCTCGTCACAAATCATATTTGGTACAGTTTTCAGAGTTCCACCCTTTCATAGAGAGTTCAGGGTGTACGTGACTAACTGAATTATTGTTATGAAACGCAGTCTTATTCATAACTAGCTTCCTGCGATATCACCCACATTAAGTTACATATTTGGTTACTGCTCTGCTCCCGTTGCTCATATCGTGATCAAGAACTGGGTTAACAAACTCAAAAATAATTATTCAAATCCCACTGGTAGTTGGTAGTTCCAGAGATTAGCGCGTTCAAACAAACAAACAAACTATTCCGCTTTATATAATAAGTAAAAGGTAGGTAGAAGTGTACGAAAGTCTAAAAAGATGACTCCTCGGGTAAAACCGCGGGTTGGCTGTATGTTATATAAATTCGTGTAGCCTTTGAGCATGCATATCCCTTAAATAGGATTATCCATTCCATCCATGATATATAGTCTGTGTAAATCCTTTGTTTTGTGAATAAACAGCCATAAATCACAATTGTTCACGTTGTTTTATAATTTTTAAAACAATAGTCTTTGACGAGAGGAGGAATTAAAACATTCTGAAATTTACTTTCGACAAACGTTTCCCTGCCGAATGAGCTACCACAATAATGTTTAGAATATAAGTTTTTCAACGACAGAACCTTATACCACGAATTATTCGGCGACAATACGAATTATTTATTTGATTCTAATCTAAGTATTACACAATTCTAATTAGTTTTTCTTCTTCTTCTTCATTTAAGAGCTCAGCTCTTGTCGGTGGAGCATCCGCCATTGTTCTATCTTTTGCTTTACAGTTAACCTCTTGGTACGACACGACGTTTTCTTCAATTTGTTTTATAAAACTCCGTCTTGGTCTCTAATTAGTTACTATTTATAATTTCACTTTGAAACTTATATTATTTCTAAATTGTATTTTGTTTTATTCTAATTTGTTCTTTTTTAACTTTATTTTTATATTATTCAGTCCGTGAATTTTCACAAGGGCCCTTTTACGAAAAGCGGTTAAGACGGTCTTCGCTGAAAAGGGTGACCTTTTTGTTAGTAAGCTTTAAATAGCGCGTAGTAAAATTATTTTATAATCTGTGAACATTGTATTGCTAACAAAATTAATTTATTTCTTGTTTCTGTACAAGACTTACTATAATAACAATTTAAACAGTTTAATATATGTTCATATTATACTTTATTAAACTTTCTAAATTATAATTAAAACAAAATTAACAACAAAAAAGCTAATATTATGAAGCAGGTATAACTACATATATCAAGAATTCGAAAAGAAGAAATCTTTATAATCTATTTAATCTCAAATATTTTAACAAATCATTAAAGTACGTAAAAGTTAAAATCACAAAAAACTCTTTTTAAAAATCGTTTTATGTAGAAAGCAATAATTTAACAATGAAACGGGAAGATTCTCAGTGAGTTCAATAGCTCACAAGCGATCCCCCTTCCTCATTCCCTCCCCCCTCCCTCCTTTACAAAGGTACTTCACTCGCAATCAGTGAAGTGCCACATCTGCAATTCATTAGATGTAACGCCCCATTTTTCCTTGCTTGGATCCGTTTTATTGTGAATAAAGAGTTGTGTTTGTTAATAATAATAAAAAGAAAATAAAACTGAGGCGCTGCAATTGAACTGAATCATGACCCATTTTGCTGATATTTCGCTTAAAACTTTCAAACTTGTAACATCTATCGTGTATAATGCACTTATAACATTTTTAATCCTCACATAAAAAGAATGTACTGAGTGAAATGTCAGTGTCTAATAAAATAACCTCGTTGCCAAGGAAATCTGTCTCTAGGCGAATTTGATCGCTGGTAATTACTTACCTGCCTTCTCTAAGAGAAACCGGGTTGGTATAATTGTGATGTCTTACCTACGGTGGTGAGCAGCATATTGTCCAGGAGCAGCGCTATGGCCACAATGACCAGCACCAGTTTTCTGGACTCCCGGCACGCGGCGATCTTGGCGCGCCAGCTGTCTCCCCATCCATCTGATGCCACTCCCATGGTTGCTGGTTATCTGATTAAGAAAGTTGGAGTTAGAAATGTCTCAGGTTTTTTTTGTTAGAGTTCCGTAACTCAAGAGGCAAAAATAAATTCTGGCGGTCTTTAGGCGCGGGTGAAGCCGTCGAGAAATTCTCAGTATTTATCTCGGAGCCTGCAGTTCTGGCCGTAGATGACAAAACACTCACCCCCTTGACCCTCAACATAACATATCTGGTAAAACATGGTTTTATATCACCTTACGTCAGCATAACCTTTTTTTTTCGTTTTATCCTTATATATTTGTTTTACGATTTTGTGAGCTCAGAATAAATATTTTTCTTTCTTTCTTTCATGAAGATCAGATGGCACCCTTTACACACTAAAATACCTGCTGTAAATTTTTATGTAAATCTGAAAACTTTGTGCTTGTCCAGAATGAACATAAGAATGAAGGAATGTCTTTATTTATTTCTTCCTTATAACAAAAGTAAACTTAGTAGGTACCTATACATATTATATGTACTTGAAAAACTACTTGGCTCATTTAAAGCAAAATAAAAAAGATAAAATTAACTTTTCTTATGTTTGTCTCAATAAAGAGATTATACTTTACACGCTCTAGACGATCTTAGGATTAATACATTCATTAAGGTTCCATACGCTTACAATGGTCTCATAAGATTAAAAACTTTTGAATTTTTGCATTAGCTTTACGCAGCAAGGTTACACCCGCATTAAAATAAAATAGAATAGAATACAATGACAGTTCTGCAGTTCCATCTTAGATGGAACTTAGATTACTGCTCTGTTCCCGTCGCCAGTAGTGTAATGTTGTATAGCCTACAACCTTCATCAAATCCGACTGGTAGTTCAAGAGATTAGCGCATTCAAGCAAACAAACACTTCCCATTGTTTGCAGCAAAGTCACTTTGGTAGAGTAAAATAAAAATAACCGAAAATTTTAAAGATTTATAAGCATGTAAAAAATATGAATATCTTTGTGCGAATCTGGGATAAATTGCTAGTCAACAAAGAATTCCTTTACAATTTTTCTTTTTAATAGACGGCATTACTTGAAAATTTCTCCAATTATCTATTAAATGGCGGCCACAATGGCGTCGGTGACGTATCAAGATGGCGCTAACGAGCTTCTTCCTCCAATATGGCGGCGGTTCCGGTTCGTCTGCTCTTTTGTTAATGTAATTAATTTTTGAAATTAATGATTTGGAAATGAGTATAATATTGTGGTTTGTAGTATATGTATGTAAAAGTTTACTGTACCGATGGATGACGGCGGCTCACGACTGTTCAAGGTGGCGAAAATTGGGTGACTTACAAAAATTGTAATAATCTGTCGACTAAAAAGAGTGGCCTGAGTTCCTTGCCAGTTCTTTTCATGACCCTATCACCCTACCCTACTTCAGCGAAATGCCTATAGGTTAATGGGTAGACGTTTTGTAATTATAACGTTCATAAGTGTTAATTCAATTAACCCAATGTCTATGATTTTGGACGTCTTACAGCTGATGAATGAAAAGTTCTGGAAAGGCTACTACACAGTGTGGGCAGACTTACAAGGTGGATCGAAGACCTGATATGGATGGTAACTGAGGATGAGGACTCCCGACCGGTCAGTGGCAAAACATGAGGAAGAGGCAGGAGTATGAGAGTGCTGGAGGCCCAATTTACCCCCTTTTCTTTTTCCTCACGTCCTTCAATCCTTTCCCCTACCCCACTCCCTTCAAGGAAGACAGCGGCTTTGCAGAGTCCCTGGCATTCCATGAGACTGAGATAATGCTAGACTCTGAGTAATCCATGAGCGACAGTTACCACTTACTATGACGTCAGAAATAAAAAAAGGCCTATGTCCAGCAGTGGCCCTCTTCGATTAAAATGATGCTGTTGAATAGAGGGTTATTAAATATAATGACGGTAAGGGTCAGATATTATTGACCAAAAACTTTAATTCGATCTTCAACAAAAACAACAAAGTTTCTTATAACTGTGGCAAATATGGATACTTTCTCATCCCCTTCTCCCACGGTCGGCAACGACTTTTCTAATCATTGTTTCTCCAATGCTTAAAAAACACAACCATCAAGTGGTAACCGTAACTTATAGAGGTTACGGTTACCACTTACCATCAGGTAGTCCGTATGCGTTTACCACCAAAGTTGTATAAAAAACTTTAGTTCTCAAACACTTAGAAGGCTGTTCATTTTCCCAAATACGCCTACATTTCTCTCGCCATGAAATAATCCGTTATGTGGCCGGGAACACTGTTCGTTTTGATAAGGGTGGGTTAGCGATAAGGGTAATTAATTCTACTCCCATTCAACATAAATAAATACTTACATATATGTAAGCGAAGATAATCAACTCAAAACTCAAAATCATTTTGACGTTGTCCTGTCTTAACTATGGATAATGATTTCGAATTGCTATAATTAATAAAAAAAAGGTTTCAGAAACAAAGTAAAGAAATAATTTTATATGGTGGGTAAGTATTTTTCAATTTTCTAAGTCTCTGAGCAATTTTCTTATTTTTCTTTCATAAGAACCTTCTCTTGGCAATAAAAAACACAACAAAAAAAAGAATGAACGAAATCGCTCCAGCCGTTCACGCGTGATGCCATGACCAAGGAAACACTATAATAATACCAGCCTGTTTACTATCCCACTGCAGGGCAAAGGCCTCTTCTCTAGAGAAGGTATGAGCATTAATCACCACGCTTGCTCAAGGCGGATTGGCAATTTCAGACTTTTTAAGTCCAGGTTTCCTCACGATGTTTTCCTTCACCGTCAGTCAGAAATGTCCAAGATAAACTTAGAAAGTACATATGATTTGAAAAATCACATTGGTACTTGCCCGGATTTGAACACTATGACTTGAATTAATATTATTTATGAATATCATTTAACCTACGGCCTGTTTTTAAGTCAGATTTGTTTTTGATCTCATTAAATGATTTTTTAATTTTATTTTTTTACTATTAACAATGATAGTTTTGCATTATTACAAATAACTAGTTGAAATTTTCGCCATTCACCAGAAGGTATAAGCATAGATCACATTCAATACCAACTGGCAATTTAAGACTTTTTTATCTCGTAATTTTTCCTTCACCATTTTGTCAGTAGGGTAAATTTAGAAAGTACATTTGAATTTTAAAAAGTCACATTGGTCACGTGCCCGGTTTTGAATCTACGACCTCATACGCAGCAGTAGGGGCGTTAACTACTACGCCATCACGATTTTTTGATAGTTTCTTAAGAAAACGATATTTACGATAAACGTTGGTACCCAGGATATGAATTAACTTGTGTTTAGAGTAGGTATTAGTAAATTCATGCACTAAATATTACTTTTCGATCACTAAGCGTCGTAGACATCCCAAATTTTACTTTATTCTTTGGAATCAAACCTAAGACCTCTGAATGACAATCTAAACAAAAACTACTAAATCGAATTTGCGATCGGCATAATACAGACGTACACCTTATTCGCTACACTACAAAGTTGAAATATACCATTTTTTATTTAAAACTTATCATAGAACCTTCTCATGTTCATTTAAAAAGAAAATAGATCTGATAAACTAATTTTATATATTACTAGCAAGTCGCCCCGACTTTGCACGGGTGTCTGCATTTTACGAAATCATTACAAATCTTCGAAATTCATCTACGTACAATATCCCTTCGGAAGAATACCTCTAAAAAGTGAAATTTTGCTTTGCTTTATTATAGATTAAAATGAAGAAATACTTACCCTAACAAAACACCAAGCGTCATGTTTTTCTTCAAAATAAATGATTGTTTTAATAAATTTTGATAAAATAAATAAAGGAATAACTGTATTGCAGTCCGTCCCGCGCCGACGTCGGGGACCGACTGAATCTTTCCCTAAATTCGCACACTGAATAACGTCCACCAGTATAATTTGAACTCCCCATTGTAATATACTGCCCCTTCTATTTATACATCAATACTTAGCCGAGGGGGGTGAGGGAGGTCTACACCAACTAGTTCTGTCTTATCAGGGAGTCGATCGTAATTTTTTTGATTTGTAACTTTATGTAGTATGAAATAAGTATGATATTGGCGTGTAAGAATGAATTATTTAACACAACCAAGTGTTAAAAGTTAAATTGTAAGCTATTACGCCTTTACAAGGTCGGTTTTGGCTTGTATTGATATACAAAAGCTACAGGTTTTCGATAAGTTTCCGCTGAAAATGCGATGGGCGCTTTTTCCCATAATGTCGCAAGGGAAATTTGTCTATTTGCTTAAGAATTATCTTTTTCATTGCAAATTTGAAAAGACTCTGGTTATCGAAAAATGAAAACATTTAAATAACAAGTAGTAGACGATACTAAAATGGAATGTATTATATATTTATATGTGTAATGAATTTAGGTTATTACAATTTTTTATAAGTTACAATTTCAAGTAACATGCAAAATGACGCAGGCAATACGTTTAACTTTACCTAATTACAAGTTTCTATGTTCTGAAGAAAAAAAAGTACAAAAATATATTAAGTGCTTTACAGGCCGCCTCAATTTGCATATTGCTACAAAAAGGTAAAGGCAACATGTAAATTATGGTAAATTTTCCTTTAAATAAACTGTAAGTAAATATTTAAAAAAAGATTTTACGTACGTACCTACATATATCTGCATTCTAGAACCCGTAATACAAGATATAATATTGCTTAATTTGGGTCAAGATGGCGTTATGTGTAATAGTTGTGATATCAATAATCATAATAAAATCAAAATAACATTACACTTGAATCACTTACTCCCGTATCCACAATACCCGTTTAGAGGTCCTTAATTTCTCTCCTTGTCTCTTTCTAACACACGTGACCACGTGTATTGCTCTCTCTTTCTGCACTTAGAAGTGTGATTCCATACTTTTGACGTAATACAACTAGGGTTCTCACCCGATTTCATTTGTGTTTTATTAGAAAATGAAAGAAAGTGGTTATGTGGTTCCCTATACTACAAGGATTACAACCCAGAGGTCTCGGGTTCAATCCCCGAGTCGCGTATATTAGGTATTTTTATTGAAAGTTATTATTTTTACCTCGAGGTCTGTAAGAAAAAGATGGCATTGTTTGAAGAAGATGCCATCTTCTGTTTCTTTAGATCTAAAATAACTGACGAAACTTTTGAAAAGAAACGAAACTCCTCTGCTTATCACTTCGGGGAAATAAAGGCGTGAAGCTATATTTTGGTCCGTTACTTATATTGATTCTGAAACAAGGATACCTTCCGACTAATGTTCATGACATGGCGGTGTTCTCTACATACAATACTTTTTTGTAGCAATATGCAAATTGAGGCAGCCTGTAAAGCACACATTTTATTTTTTATTTTTCTTTACAACATAGAAAGCTGTAATTACTTAAACAGTTAAGTGTATTGCCGGTGTTACTTTGCATGCTACTTGAAATTGTAACTTACAAAAATTGTAATAACCTGGCGATTGCTCTACTTGGTCAGCGAACTGGCTATAGGATAATTGACTGTCATTTTTTTAAATTTTAACGTTCTGTGTTAATTTAATTAACCTATATAAATAAATACATTTTCATTTTTTATTTCACAGCAGACACAAGCAAGTCATTATCGAGCATAAAGAAAGATAATGGGGAAGAAGTAAAAGAAATTTACATACATACATAACTTCACGCCTGTCTCCCATTAATGGGTTAAGCAGAGACTATAGAACGATATTTGCTACGATCTAAACATACCTCGTTTGCCTCTTCAACATTCATTAATGTTTTCATACACACGTCGGTTACGGGTGCTTTTAATTGTGCCCTTTGTCAACACATCACCTATTTAGTCTACGTATGTCTGTTTAGGGCGACCCCTACCAACTTTCCCAATCATTTCCGCTTCATAAATCTTTTTCGTTATCGTACTTATATCCATCCTTTCCACATGTCCAAACTACTTTAACATACTCTTTTCAAATTTAGTCCAATCCACATTATTCTCTTAACACGCTATATTCCTTTCAAAAAAGGTTTCATGTTTTTTTTTTAAATTAGCCTACTAAAGTGTGACTCCACTCTGTCTGATGGTAAGCAGTCAGTGGAATACAGAAGTGGTGTTCACTACTTCAAAAGTCATAGTTTTAAACTGCTAGTATGATGACCTCTAATAAAACGAATTTATAATGCTTTATTCACGCCTCGCAAAATTTGAAAGAAACACCATGCGTTGGAAAAGACATCCAGACTTTAGGTATGTAGGTAAACGATTTGCGGGTTAAGCAGCTTAAAGTGCAGTTGGCTCATGGATGGGTGACCACATAGTGGTATTTGATCTGAGCGTCTCCGTTCTTCGGAGGGCACGTTAAAAGTCGGTCCCCGTTGTTACCAAGTTAATAACAGTCGTTAGGTCAAGTCGGATGTCTCTATGGACGACCTGAACAAATCCTGACACTAGGTTGGCCACTAACCACTCGATATTTGATTCGATTGTGCGACTTATGTAGTGCTAACCTGTTTCGTTCCCGACTCTTTGGATTCCATTGTAAAAAAGTAACACACATAAAATATTCACATATCTTAAACAGGGGTTTCCTTACAACAAAATCATATAATACTTACTGATTTTATAACCCAAAATGTCGTGTACAAAGGAGGGAACGTCACCTCATAAATACTGTCATATATGTCCAGTTGGTACGGCAGTATCATTTTTAATATGCGCCCATTTTATTACATATCGTAAAAGATCAGATTTTATGTTTCCTGTTTAAAATAGTTGAATAGAATCTTTAAAAAAATTTCACCAGCTACATTATATACCTAAGGTTCGATGGTATTAAGCATAGCCGAAATTATTATTTAAGCATTAATGCTTAAAAAAAAACACTGACTACAAATTTCTTATACCTATAATATTGTACAAACTTAAACAAAAACTAAATGTAGCAAAACATCATTTATGTGTATTTTGTTTTTGTTAAATATTTCAAAAAGAGCTAAATCAATGACCTACCGTGCAAAAAAACATAATTGACGAAGAAATTGCGTCAAAAAACAAACGACCCGAAATGAAAACCTCCTCCTTTTTGAAGTCGGTTAAAAACACAACCAAGCCGTTGTCGACGATGTTGGGAGAAAGGAATGAGGAAGAAAAAGGGAAAAAGAAGAGGACGCCGCCATATCTTCTACAACCATGCAGAGTTTGATCCTCGCGTAAGTTTTCTTTACAAAGTTTAATAAAAATTTCATCAATATTTAAATTCAATAAAACTCATTATTCCAGTGGCAACTGTCACTGTACTGAGGGCATTTGCAAGCAAAAATAGACTTTATTGTTTTGTGATATGCAAACAACATATTTTACTCTATACATGGTAAAGCAATTTTATGGTCGACTATATCTAATTTTGCGTCATGTATTTGTGTATATGTTATTATCTCACTGCAAAAAAGGTCTTTTCTTCTAAAGAGAAGGCATGAGCATTCATCACCATGGAAGGCGGATTGGCAATTTCAGTATTTTTTTATAAACCCATTTTTTCTCATGGTGTGTAGCAGTAGCGAAGAGTCAGTTTTCCGAGGAGGGAAGCCGGTGGGACTAAAATATTTTGAGTTTCGGAAGGCCAGTTAGTCTTTGAGTAGACACGCAAGCAGTGATAGGTATAAGGTGGTCAGGACATATTTTAAAAGGGAAGCCGGTAGGAATCGTGTTATATGGACGCTTCGCCACTGGACTGTGTAGTATTTTCTATAATATAAAAATGAAGCGCTGAATGTGTTAAGTGTGAGCAGCTGAACCGATTTCACCAATATTTTTTTATAATATCCCTTAAAGTACGAGGATGGTTCTTAAGGAGAGAAAAATTTAAAAATTGCCTGAAAAAAAAACACTTTTCTATATTCCCATACAAAAGTATTTTTATTTATCCCAAAATGTTTAAAAAAATGTCCACCCGGGGCGAGATGCTAGTTTACAAAATATCTACGAATATGTTTAGCCGAATTCTACACATGTGCTCTATACCTTATAGCATACTTTGAGTCTAGATAGCGATGTGTTAGTTAGTTGTTGTGTTATTATTATTTAGAAAAAAAGGACCCAGTTTATTGGTTCGATTTCCATACGTGACAATATTTAGTGTAGTACATAAAAATATCCCGAGTTTGTGTGTATTTAGTGTTTGTAAAGTTTGCCTAGATCTGAAGTTTATCCTACTAATATTATTAATCAGTCTGGTTTTCGAAAGAGACACATAAGGCAAGCGAAGTCGTAGTGTGCAGCTAGTTAACTAGACATAGACTTTCCCTAATTTTCACTACCTTGGCCGGTCATGAACCCTCATCCATCAGTGCCTGCCACCTTTAAGGTCGTCGGTGTACCTTGTGAGGGCACCACGCTGCGTCTTCCGGCTAACAATTACACATCCATTAATTATTTAAAAGTACAAATATAAATTTATGAAGATGGATTAGCTTTAATCGAGAAGATCTATCAAGATGGCGACTTAATCCTCAAATAAAAGATAGAAACGATAAAATGTAATGCGATACTTGGACTCAATACGTACCTAAGTAGGGATACCATGAAGCGGTAAGGACTTACCGGTCGATAGAATAATAATACTTTATTGTTCCAAAGAAAAGTTTACATTTTACTTATAAATATCACTAGCCTCCACACTAGGATTCCCTGTGTCGCGGAAGCTAGTCTCTTTCTTCCAAAAATAAAAAGTATGGAAAGTAAAAAATAAAAGTGTGTGTGTGTGTGTGTGTGTGTGTGTGTGTGATGTGTGTGTGTGTGTGTTTGATGTGTGTATGCATAAGTGAATGTGTGTAAGAAAGAAAGAAAGTACATTTATTTGAAACGGACAAAAGACACACACATATCATATTTAGACAATATGTCCTTTTTCAAACAATGTTTAAATAGACCAATATTAAGGTAGGCAGCGACTTAGTCTGGTATTGCAGAAGTCCACAAGCGTCAGGTACATAATGTATACCTATATTATAATACTAGACGCCCGCCCTCACTTCGCTTCGGTATCAAAAGTTTCATTCGGTGTCACAACAAATGCTTACGGAAAATATTATTGCAATGTGTTGAATTACACCATTCAGATTTACAAATTCTGTTAATATTTACCTTTAAACTTTCGCGTTGCATGATATAATTTATAAACATACGTGAATTCACGCGATCATGCATTAGGTATTTAGGCCGTGTTCACAAGCAGTCTGCTTGTGACCAAGGCTGGTGTAAGCTGGTCTAAACGTTAAGCAAAATAAGGTATGTAAATACCTAATGCATGATCGCGTAAATTCCCGTATGTTTATAAATTAAATTCTAAAGATGTCTGAAAATATGTTTTTAAACATAATAAAATATAGCTCGCTTCTTTTATTGATTTCCAAGGGCTTAAGTTTTTTTTTAAATCGGTTACGTAAATTTTATTTAAATCGTTGCAAGCAAACATACAAAAAATCAAATCTTTTCTCTATAAAATATTAGTTTAAATAAAATAAAGTACTACTCATACAAAGTTTCATTCTGTGAATCGGCCTGGAGGCTCTGTTACCACCTTTTTCCTCTTCCGTTTCCTTCTCCTCATATATTCCTTTATCTCTATAAACTCAGTAATGATTTGATTGTGTCGTGTCAGCTTGCAGCAATGCGAGAAAACAAAGTCGTATCAAAGTCAAATACATTTATACATTTCGGTTAATTGAATTAACACTTATGAACGTTAAAAATGACAAAATGTCAGCCATTGTGAGTGTTTAGGAAAATATTTCAACACCAGTTGGCGCCACTTCAACTGTCACATTGGGCCAATCAGGGGTTAACTTTCAAAAAGCGCTTTACAGCTAGACCTGACGCATCGGTGCTTCCACCCCGTGGGCGCCATTTTAGAAAACTCTCTCAGCAATTTTCTGTTGTCCATGCACGTAAATTAAACATTATAATTTCTGAATTTTTTTTGATAGCGCTGTCAAATTTGAAGACCTGTTACCAAAGTGGCGCCAACTGATGGCAAAAAATTTCCTAAATACCTTCATTAACCTACAGCTATTATCTACAGCTATTACCTACAGCTATTATCCATAAGTTACTATATCACTTACAATTATTGCATAACAAAATGTAAAATAAACTAAAACTGATGGACACCCTAATATTAATCTGAGATCGTATTGCGGTCTCATTTTCAAATATTACTGTCTCCCTCTAACACTTAAAGACTTTAAGGAACAGATGGACGGATAGTAGTGGCGTGGAAACGTATTGCAATAAAAAAATAGAAATATTTAAATACATAATAAAAGGTTGGGGTGTTTTCCGAACGCTAAGATTGTCCGAGGTTTTAAGAGAGCACGGTAGGCAGCGGTAGCGGCGGCTGGCATTGCAGAAGGCCATTAGCGACAATTACCACTTACCATCAGTTGAAATGTCTCGTCTGCCACCAGACAGACAATAAAAAAAAAACTTTGTAAATTCATCTTGAACATTACTTGTATTTAACTTTTGTTTATGTTAGTATATGAGTTTCAAAAACTTGTCCGGAGTCGAACCTCTACCTCGTGCATATGAAGCTCAAAACTCAAAACTCAAAGCATTTATTTCATTTTGATCATAAAGTATGATGCTTATGAAAAGTCAAAATTACATGAAGTCAGCTAATTGGCCTACAGCCAGTTCGCTGACGAGGTAGAGCTGTGAGAAGAACTGGCAACAAACTCAACACACTCTTTTCAATCGCCAGATAATTACAGTTTTTGTATAAGTTACAACTTGCAGGTCTATAACTTGACTTTTCGACGTTATAAGAATAAGAATAGAATAAGAATAATTTTATTGTTATATCTATATTCTTATCTTATCACACTATTATTTAACACAAATATTTGTCTACAATATCGACTCCATATATTTGTTAGCCTACGCTACAGAGATCTGCACTTGTGAGCTAATCACTCCTCTACTGACCTGTCAGCTATTATAGATTGAACATATTATGTCATTGAGTGGTTCGCCAACTTAATAATTATTACCTATCTAGTTTTAGAGACATACATAACTTCACGCCTGTCTTCCATTAATGGGGTAAGCAGAGGCTATAGAACGCCATTCGCTGCGACACAAACATACCTTCTTAGCCTCTTCAACTTTCATCCATTCATACACACACGTCGCCGTCGGTTACGGGTGCTTGTAATTACTTTCTTACTATTATTTTTATTAAAATAACTGATAACAGACTTTATAGAAACGATAGACGCCCAGCGCATAGTTATTGCCAACCTTAAAAATAATCATATTTATTCATTGCTATCTTTCGAAATAGATATAGTTTCTACTCCGGTAGAATTTAAAATCAATAATTTGTCAATATTTAAAAGAAAACTGTCATGTAATTTTAGAAGTGCTTTTGTATTTGTTTTTTTTTTGTAATATTTCTCAAGAAATTAATATAAAAAGCTAATATTTCTTTAGATAATTTATTAAAATTGGACTAAAAAAAGTTCTAAAGATTTTATGGATACACTTTTATACTATAGCGTTTACCCTACCCATGCTTATATCAGTCGTAGCTTCGTAGCTCTGCCTACGTCGTAGACAGCTACGAAGCTACAAAATAATGTTGGCACTATCCTTTTTGTAATTTCAATATTCACGATTATAGATTCATGCTTGCTCAGCATAAGTGTACCGGATCGTCGGGGAAGTACAATTCTAATTATATCGATATTTATTATGGAAGAGTTTGTTTGTTTGAACGCGCTAATCTCTGGAACTACCAGTCAAAAAAATCTTTTTGCTCATGATAGCCCAGTTCATGAGGAAGATTACTATGTAACATTACGCTACTGGCGACGGGAGCTAGTAGAATATCAACATAAAAATAATAGTTTCTCACCTCGGTCGTCTATTTGTACCCTTTTCCTTCCTCATTCTTTCCTTTCTACTTGGTCAGCAATAAACCGTATTCTCAAGTAGATCGTAGCTATTGTTGGTTACGAAAATTGTATAAAATAAATTTTCTCAGTGCCCTTTTTTCTTTCATAGACTTAGTTGCGGTTACAGTAACCGGTTACTCAAAAACCATATTACGTATTTCAAGTTTAATCTTCTCAGTACTTACTTTATTCAGTTATCTCGGTTTCCTAGCAACGGCACGTGTCTTACAGTTTATTTAACTAATGCTAACTTTGCTGAGCTCGGAAATCAGGTAACTTTGTCTTAAAGAAAACTATTTATTTAGTAAGTCTAGTTGTTTTTTTATTGCCGACAATGGCAGTATAGCAAACAGCCCACGTGATGGTAAGTGGTAACTGTCGCTCATGAACGACCGAGTCCCTATCATTACTTCTTAAATGCCAGAAAAGTTATAGCAAATATTAACAGTTTATATAATACCTACATAGAAACATTTATCACAATTCACATGTTGCCTTTACCTTTTGTAGCAATATGCAAATTGAGGCAGCCTGTAAAGCACACATTTTACTTTTTATTTTTTCTTTACAACATAGAACTTTAAGTAATTAATTATCTATAGAGTTAAGTGTATTGCCTGTGTCACTTTGCATGCTACTTGAAATTGTAACTTACAAAAATTGTAATAACCTGGCGATTAAAAAGAGTGGCCTGAGTTTCTTGCCAGTTCTTCTCATTGCTCTACTTCGTCAACGAACTGGCTGTAGGTTAGTTTGCTGACATTTTGTAAACTTTGACGTTCATAAGTGTTAATTTAATTAACCTTTATGAAAAGACATATTTTCATTTTCATTTTTCCAGGGATTCTGTGAAGCCGCTGCCTACCGTGAAGGGAGTGGGGTAGGTGAAAGGATTGAGGGAGGCGAGGAGAAAGGAAAGGGGGGAAATTAGGCCTCTGGTACTCTCAATATAGCCTCGAGCTATGCGTCTACATACAAAAATAGTTGTTTATACAATTATACACACATAACTTCACGCTTGTCTCCAATTAGGGTGTTTAGATAAGTTTTCGCCACCAGTTGGCGCCACTTTGGTAAAAGGTTAGTGTTCATTTCGGCAATATTAATGTTTAATTTACAAAATAGATAATTCACGTGCATGGACAAAAGAAAATTGTTAAGAGGGTTTTCTAAACTGGCGCCCACGAGAAGGCAGCACCGATGCGTCAGGTCTAGCTGTCAAGCGGTTTTTGAAGGTTAACCCCTATGACAGTTGAAGTGACGCCAACTTGTGGCGAAATCCTAAACACCCTCATTAATAGGGTAAGCACAGACTATAGAACGCAATTTGCTGCAATCCACACATAGGTAGGTACCTCATTTGATGAGTTTGACTGTAAACGCTTGCAGGATGATTTATACAGGGTCGTTTCGTGGAGTCATGCTAACAAACTGTACTTCAACGTGTCCAAGTGCTCGGTAATGAGTTTCACCCGAGCTCGCACACCGCAACACTACGAGTATAGTATGGAAGAGGTCCCCATACAACGAGTCACACAGGTGCGTGATTTAGGAGTTTGTCACACACCTCAACTGACGTTTCGTGAGCATATAACAAATATATGCAAGGAAGCATTTAGAAACTTAGGCTTCGTACTAAGGCAGTCAACAAGGTTCACCAGCATCAGCACAGTTAAGGCTGTTTATGATGCACTAGTCACTAGACTCTTTATGGGTCCCACACGAAGCAAAGTACAGCTTGATGCTAGAGCGTGTACAAAATAAGTTTACCCGCTATTTATATTTAAAGTTGTACGGTGTGTACCCTTTTTACCCATTAATGTATTCTCTGTAGTTATATATATAATCTCAATATTGCGTGGTATAGAGACGAACCCGGGGGTGTTGCAGCGTCTGTGTATATCGGTACCGGATCGAATGTGTGGAAGCGAAGGCGTCCGCCACTATTGTCGATACCTACAGCCAGAACTAACGTGCTAGCTAAAGCACACCTCACCCACGCTCTTCATAACATTAATAGACTGCACAATAGTGTTTGTATATTTTCAAGTCCTAAGAGTGAACTCGCAAAAGTTTTAATGTATATATTGTGTATATAATTATTCAAAATTAGTTAATAAGTATATACTTATTACTTTTAGGATTTTAATGTTATATTATTTTAGATATAAGTTAGTAATAGCTATCGCATTAGGTGTAATAGACCTGTAATGATAGTGCATAAATTCCTAATAAATAAATAAATAAAGAATAAATAAATTCGTCTCTTCAACATTCATTAATCTTTTCATACACACGTCGGTATATGTATAAAAAATTAAATAATATTTTATTTAGATTTGTATTCGTATTGTACTACAAAAAAAATTGAATATATTAGTATTATATAGGTACTTCATCTGTACGAACCTAAAACGTCACTTTTTGATCTACGCCGTAGACATCTACACGTAGCACCTCTACGACAAAGCGTAGCAATAAATAAAGAATAATAATAATAATAATAATAATTATGTGGACACTATTACACACTGTCGTCTAGTCCCAAGCTAAGCAGAGCTTGTGGTAAGGGTACTAGATAACTGAAATATAATACATATACATACTTTTTTTTTTGTAAATACATACTTATAATGCATAGGAAACACCCAGACTAAAGACAAATACAAATGTTCATCACACAAATATTTGCCTTCCGCGGGAATCGAACCCACGACACCCTGGCGTCGCAGTCAGTTACACTAACCACTAGACCAACGGTGCAGTCAGTCATAAAGATTAAAGAATTTGAATTATACTTTTTGCGTTTCATAGTCTAGTTCTTGAGGAAGGTTATAGGCTGTGTATCACGCTACTGGCGACGGGAGCAGAGCAGTAAACAAAGAAGCGGGTGCTAGTAAATGAATTAAACTTGATACTTTTCTTCAACGAGTAATTCCTTTCATTTAAGCTTTAAGATGACCGTATATGTTATCATTATATTTAAGGTCCCAATATTATGCAGAAAGCCATCACGCCTGTTCAGCACGTTCGGCATGCCTACGCCTTCACGTTCACGACTTTATTAAATATCTAACATGGACTGAATTCTATGAAACAAGGTGTTACAGTGACTATGAGTTTATAAATATGTAGTAAAATCCTACACTTAATAATATCACCACAAATACACACAACGCCATCTAGACTCTTAATAAGCATATATTATAGCTTGTGTTATGACTAGCTGATCCGGCGAACTTCGTTCCGCCTAACAGTCGACCAACATTATTTTATTTTTCTAAAACAAAGGATTTTTTCTAAAATAAACGTAGCCTAAGTTACTCCTTTTTACATAAGCTACCTGCCAATAAAAGTCCCGTCAAAATCGGTCCAGCCATATAAGAGATTAGCCGGAACAACGGACAGACAGACAGAAAGACAAAAATTGTTAAAAATGTTATTTTGGTGTATGTACCGTATATATATTCATATACATGTAGTAAGAAACGGTTATTTCAATATTACAAACAGACACTCCAATTTTATTATATTTATAGATTAAAGCTTGTGTTACGGGTTCTAGAATGTGGATATACATACTTAAATACTTTTGTTTTGTAAATACATACATAGAAACAACCAGACCAATGCAAATAGACATGTTCATACACACAAATATCTGCACTGAGCGGAAATCGAACCCGCGACCTCTACAACTGAAACACCGAGTCCACAAACAAAAACAATTGTATACGTAACTTCACGCCCGTCTCTGTAATGGGGTAAGCAAAGACTATAGATAGAATGCCATTTGCTGCGATCCAAACATACCTCGTTTAAAAATATTTGTATTTTATTTAAAAAATAATATTATTTTATTTTAAAAACATTTGTATTTTATTTTAAAAATAATTATATTTATTTTAAAAACATTCATATTTTATTTTAAAAATAATTATATTTATTTTAAAAACATTTGTATTTTATTTTACAAATATTTGTATTTTATTGAAATAAATAAATCCGCATTTCACTCAAAAAGTAGTCACAACACTGTAGATCTAATGAACACGAACCACCTACATACAAAATCCAACCTTATACTATTCATATACAATCTATTTTTGTAAAGCAGTCTTCACGCATCACTAAATTTTAAGAATGCACCAATTGTTTAACGATTCTCAACCTTATTACTTCAGAATAAAACGGTTTTTAGTTTATTCAGTCCTTTGAATGGGGGTCAAATTTATCGGTAAAGAAGTTAGATATAACAAGGTTGGAAGAAAATAAATTCAATTCTGCGCATTTAAAAATATTTGATCATTTTTTTTATTTATTATATGACTAGTGACCCGCCCCGGCTTCACACTAGAACTAATATATTACATTAGCTTCCCGCAGCACCCGTGTTTATTTACATCTTTGATTACTGCTCTACTCCCATCGCTAGTAGCGTGATGTTACATAGCGTATAACCTTCCTAAAGCTATCAAACGCAAAAAAAATTCAAATCCAACTGGTAATTCCAGAGATTAGCGCGTTCAAACAAACTTTTTCGTTTTAAATATTAGTATAGACACATTAAACTCGCATTTCTCTTTCTTTTCCCTTTTCCTTCCTCCTTCCTTTTCCTCTTACATGGTTGGAAACGGCTTGATTTTGTTTTCTAAGTATAATATCTGCAACACTTAGAAAACATAGCCATGTTCGGCCATCCTATTAATATATTATAAATGCGAAAGTTTGTGTGTAGTAGATTCACGCTGATTTCAGTATGAATGGGCCGGATCGTCCGGGGAAGTACTACCCTCTCATAGAAGATCTACTTAAGAGTAGCAGTATCCGTACTACTGCGTTTCGTTCGGTGAGTGAGAGCGCCGGAGGCCCAATTTCCCCCCTTTCCTCTTTCCTCACCTCCCTCATTCCCTTCTCCTAACCCCATTCCCAGCCGCCATAGTGGAGGCCACCATACCAGCAGTTTAAGACGATGACTTTTGGTATAGTGGCCGCCACTTCTGGACTGACACACTGACTGCTTACCATCAGGCGGGGTGGAGTCACTTTGTCAGGCTATACTATAAAAAAAAAGTGTGTTTTATTTGGTACGTAAAATAAATCTTACTTAGCACCTAAAGGGCTAAACCGATTTTAATGAAACTTGGTATGCATAGATTCGTTGCTGGAGACAGGCTACTTTTTGTCCCGAAAATCGGTCTGGTTACTGAGGGAGACAAAAACATTTTAGGCGCGAGCGAAGCCGGGGGCTTATTTACCACCGAAGTTATATAAAAAGAAATACTACCACAGTGTATATAGTTTCCACTCAAACTCAAAGCGTTTATTTCATTTTGATCATAAAGTATGATGCTTATGAAAAGTCAAAATTACACGAAGTCAGCTAATTAACCTACAGCCAGTTCGCTCACGAGTTAGAGCCGTGAGAAGAACTGGCAAAAAACTCACGCCACTCTTTTCAATCACCAGATAATTACAGTTTTTTGTATGAGTTAAAATGTTAACACTCAACGCAACCAAAGAACCAAAATATTCATATACTTTTATCAACTACTAAAAAAGCCGTAATGTTCCCTCATATACGGTAGTTTGAACATAAAAGCATTCCGATATATTCTTCCCCATCGTCCCCTCTGAGGGGAGAGTGGGATAAATTGAACGTGTCTGCCGCAGCGTTGGATAATAAAGGAAATGATAATTGAACCTCCCTAGGGAGGTGGGTGGTAGCACAGATGTGGACGTAGGTAGAAAAGAATTATTATCACGGTAGGCAGCGATACGCGGAGCCCCTGACATTACAGAAGTTCATAAGCGATAGTTACCACTTATCATGGTGGGCTGTTATCTCGTGTGCAGTGGCGTGCACTCCATATAGGCAGAAACACCATGCCTACCTTAATAATTTTCTAAAATCACAGTTAAGCCAATAATTCGAAATGGCCCTATGGATAAGGCACCCGATTCGTAAACACGAGGTAGTGGGTTCGAATCCGGCGATGTGAAGGATAACATCGTTAGGAAACCTGGACTTTAAAGTCTAAAATCGCCAATCCGCCTTGAGCGCACGTGGTGATTAATGCTCATTCCTTCTCTATATGAGAAGAGACCTTTGCCCTGCAGTGGGACAGTAAAACAAGCTGGTATTATTAAAATTTTAGCAACATAATTAAATAATGCATACCCTGTCAAGAATCTCTGTGTACGCCATTGTTCGTGTGCTACTGTACGCAATAAAAAAAAATGGTGTTGCACGAAGTATCAACTGTATGTAACATTTTTAGCCCTGAAATATGGTGATAAATAAGTACTTATTGTAACAGTATTTATTCTACTTATACATCGCAAAATAAATGATTTTCTACCCCCGGATCGTAAGGGGATATTTTCTATAGTTTTATTTAAATATCATAACTACTACACAACGAAATCTAGACCTAAAGTAAGCTTTTATTACGGCTAAGCTAAAAAAAAAAGACTTTTACTTCACCGTAAGTCAATTCAAAATAAACTTAGAAAGTACATGAAATTGAAAAGTTACATTGAGTCTTTTTTATATTAGCCTACTAAAGTGACTCCACTCTGCCTGATGGTAAGCAGTCAGTGGAATCCAGAAGTGGTGGACACCATTCCATAAGCCAGACTACTGGTATGGTTGCTCTACTATGGCGGCTTAGTGAGATGCTTTTTCACGCCACGCTTAAAAGACCTAGTTTTAAACCTACACCCTCATATATTACGAAGCAGCTGGCGACGCGAAACAAACGTTCACACTTGAAATAGACGTATAATTTTATGCCTATCAACTCTCAGAAGTTTGTCCTATCTGTCTCTTAGTCTATGTCGCGAGGGAAGAGGGGTCAACTACTAAGGATAACGCTGTACTTGTGATAGAGCTAGCTTACATGACGCCGAAGAATATAGTGCAAGACAATAATAATAACACAATAACTACACAACGCTCTAGACCCAAATTAAGGCCCAATTTTCCCCTCACTTTCCTCAATCCCTTTACCTACCCCACTCTCTACACGGTATCAGCGGCTTCGTAGAGTCCCTGGCAATACAGGAGCAATGCTAGGGACTCTGAGTCGTTCATGAGCGACAGTTACCACTTCTTACTAAAGTTGATGTAAGTAAAAGCTGTAAGTAGTTTCATTCATATGAAATAAGAAGAAAAATTTCGCGTGTCCACTTCACATCTCAGTATAGCCTAATAAAGAATTACGTGGGCTGTTTGAACGTCTGCCTATGTCGGCAATAAAAAAAAAATTAAGTAATTACATCGGTTATACAATGCGAATAAACGTACATAAATACTGTTTTTAGTTCAGTGCGGTTTCACCCGCGTCTTCGCGTCTTTGACTACTGCTCTGCTCCCGTTGCCAGTAGCGTGATGTTACAAAACCTTATACCTTCCTTAGGAACTAGGCTATCAAACGCAAAACGTTATTAATTATTTAAATAGTAAATTAATATCGGTAGTTCCAGACATTAGCGGGTTAAAACAAACAAGCTTTATTTAGTAGTATAGATACCTATTACAGCACGATCTAGATCCAAAATAAGCATTTATAGAGCATTGATCTCGGCTCTACAATGTGGATGAACATCTTTTTATAAATACATATTATACACAAAAATACGAGCAATGCAAATAGTCATGTTGCACACAAATATTTGCATTAAGCGGGAATTGATCCCGTGACTTCTGCGTGGTAATACATAGTACCACAGAGGTAGCTATCTGAGCATAATATCATATTTTACTAGCTGTTGCCCACCGCTTCGCCCGCATGAATGTCGGTTATCGCAATTTTTATACAAACTTTCATCCTCTATTCCAACCCCTTCAAGCCATTTTTTGGCAATAAAAAATAGATTATGTTGTTTCAAAAGGTCTATTCTATCGCTATACCAAATTTCACTAAAATCGGTTCAGTAGTTTAGGCGTAAAAGCGTATCAGACAAACAGATTTACTTTCGCATTTATAATATTAGTATGGATTTTAACCTTTTTAACTTATAGTATTTTTCAAATAGGTGTAGCAACATGTAATTCCGTACTAAAACGTTCAACAGGCGCCCTGAATGAGACGTCTAAATTGAAATATTCTTATTAATTTAATCCTTGGAAGAGATGCTATGAATAAACTTAAATTTTAAAGAGAGCATTAATATCACGTGCTGCGGATTCGTTGTCCCTGACATTGTAGAAGACCTTAAGCGACAGTTGCCACTTACCACGTGGCCGGGCCTAAGTCTGCTGTATCAATAGTAATAGAATGGTTGATCATTGATCTGTTTGGTTGAAACTTGTCAGAATCCACCATTATGACATCAATGATGCCTTTAAGCCCCTGTTGGCTCGTCTGTCATTGTAGGAAATATAAGAAACGGGTCTTAGGATTGAGAGTTTTAATGAACTGGACTTTTGTTTTCAATAGCTTTATAGATGAAATTTCGACCTAATTCAACAAACAAAATGTAAAAGTAGTTATACTACTACTTATTCCTCTGCAATGATATTTTATAAAGTAGGTACTAGCTGTTGCCCGCAGCTTCGCCCGCGTGAATGTCGGTTGTATCGCATACAATTTTAATCTTCTGTATTGACGATTTGTCATGCAAACTTTCATCCCCTATTTCAACCCCTTCACGCCATTTTATCGCAATATTAGATAGCCTAAGTTTTTCTCCACGGGCTACTCTATCTGTATTGTATACCATATTTCATCAAAATCAGTTCAGTGGTTGAGGCGTGAAAACATAGCAGACAGACAGACAGAGTTACTTTCGCAAATAATATTAGTATGGATTTCTCCGATCAATCATGTCGTTTCATGCTGACCAGCAAGAATACAATACGAGCAGCTATATGACTTTTTAAGGAGAAATTTATAACACTGACACTTCTCCATTTGTGCTGGGTCTCATGTAACGGGGATGGAACCTGTTGCCAATTGCCGTGCATTTTTTTACCGAAATTCTGGGTTATGCTGAGAATCCTAGAAAAATCCATTATCACATTACCCAAACCAGGGATCAAGCCCGAGACCTGGTAGTCACTGGACCACCGAACCATAGAGGCAGAGATCTACTGCCGTAAAAACGTAAGAAACGTTTATTGCCACAATTACATAGACACAAAACAAAAATAATTAAAAAAAAAAATACAAAGTAAAAAGCATGTATGTGTTTCACAGATGTGGCTACTAGGTACCCAGTTCAGCATTTGTCAGACCAAAGGTAAGACGCTGGTTTTTAACTGGGTCCTGACCAAGTTTACGTCACGGACGCCTTGCTGCCAGTTGAGTGTAATATGTTCTATTCTTCCCTCAATCCTTCACCTAACCCACTCCCTTTACGATAGACCCCTTTACGATAGACAGCGGCTTCGCAGAGTCCCTGGCAGTACAGCATTTACCACTGATGGTAAGTGCGTGGGCTGTTAGCACGTCTCTCACTGACGGCAATAAAAAAAACAAATACTTATTACCAATTACTTATTTATTTATTTAATTTACTTATTTATTTACATAAAAATAATTATGTTATAATTTATTCTTCGACTTACAAAAATAAGTGACGAAATAACACAAAAATTAAATTATAATACAAAACTACTTATATCTATACAATTAATGTTGTTTCAAAAGGACGTATCTACATTATATAAGCCACATGAAAAATAGTCTTATGAGCTCTAAGCTAAGAATTAACTTTCCTTGAAACCTTCGTGCTTCGTAGTAGAAAGTATATAACATTATTTATAATCTCTTTTACTTAATTACACATTTTTTCCATCTACTTTTATATTTTCCTACCAATATGACTACACGGCTGATGGTGAGCAGTCGACGGGATCCAGTGGTCACCGTTCCAATTCGTTGATAAATAGCGCGGATAGAAGGACGTATGTTTTAAACACATAATAAAGCATTATGACATCTAAGTATTTGACTCTATTTTCTTTAAATTTAGCTCTTGATTTAGACAGTATAAAATTTTATGTTGTTTCATCACTTGGAGGCGTTGTGTTTCTTATCCTTGGAAAGCAAATGCAAAGCCTTCGCCAAAACTGTGAGGTTTGTTTGAATCTACATCATTGCCGCGGTACTGCAACAAAAGGAAACTTTTAATACGTTATACTTAGTAAGGTTTTTATTGTCGACAGTGACAGACGAGCCAACAGCCCATCTGATGGTAAGTGGTAACTGTCGCTTATGGACTTCTGCAAAGTCAGGGACTCTACGAAGCCACTGTCTACCAGAAAGGGAGTAGGGTAGGTGAAGGGAATGAGGGAGGTGAGGATAAAGGAACGGAGGGAAATTGGGCTTCAGCGCTCTTACTCATCGAACGAAACGCAATAGTACGGATACTACTACTCTTACGTCGATCTTCTATGAGAGGGTAGTACTTCCCCGAACGATCCGGCACATTCATGCTGAAACCAGCGTGGATCTACTTCCGTAAAGTATTTTTTTTTCTACAGATGAGCCACAATCATTGTTAGTATTGGGTGTCTCTTGACTGACATGTTTTAAAGTAAACTGTAATCCAATAGAAATAAAGTATTTATAATTTACCTGTCCATCATCAATTCCAACTTGTGAACTCCAGTTATTAATAAAATATTGATTCGTTTTTGGTTTTTGTTCGCCATTGGTATCCTGAAATCAAACATAACTTTAATGGTTAAATATCAAATGAAATGAAATACGTAAAATTCTTTATTTGTCTTAGCGTTTTAATATTGTTTACTTAGATTTGGTAGCAAACAAGCATACGGTCCACCTGATGGTAGGTGGTAACCGTAACCTATAGAGATGGTTGTTATTTTTTATACTAACCTATTTTTAGTTTCTTTTTTTTTCTTGAAATGTATAAATCTAGTTTTAAAATTGCATTTCTGGTGTAGTAATAAAAGATTTTTCTTTCTTTCTTATGTATTGAAGAAATAATGCTTAGAAAACACAACAATGTTGTTGCCCAGCATTTAGTGTGAATAAGACGAAAAAGGAAAAGGAACTTAAAGAGAAGGGGACTAAGAGAGTAATTGGGCTGCCGGCTCTCTCACTCACTAAAAAAACACATCTAAACTAATAATAAAAAGATTAACAGCGATAACTTAAAATCTACGTTACCGATTTGAAAAATTCTTTCACGTTTATTCAGTAATAGGTTAATAAAGCGGATAAATTTTTGTAGCAATATGCAAATTGAGGCAGCCTGTAAAGCACACATTTTACTTTTTATTTTTCTTTATAACATAGAACTTTAAGTAATTAATTATGTATAGAGTTAAGTGTATTGCCTGTGTCACTCTGCATGCTACTTGAATTTGTAACTTACAAAAACTGTAATAACCTGGCGATTAAAAAGAGTGGCCTGAGTTTCTTGCCAGTTCTTCTTATGGCTCTACCTCGTCAGCGAACTGGCTGTAGGTTAATTGGCTGACATTTTGAAAATTTGGACGTTCGTGTTAATTTAATTAGCCTTTATGAATAAATATATTTTCATTTTCAGGCTATATTTTATTATGCTTAAAATATATTATTTTTTGCCATTTTTAGAATTTCAATATTTTAAGCGCCTTTGTAAACCTAAATGATGCAATACAACACTATTGGAAGGATATTTTCTGTAGGCAATTGTTGTTACCGAACGAAATTTTTGATACCAAAGCAAAGGTGAACGTCTAGTAAACTAGTATTTTACGTCGATCTTCTATGAGAGGGTAGTACTACCCCGGTTGATCCAACCCATTCATGTTGAAACCAGCGTGGAACTACTACCGTAGAATGTATTATGAAGTTACCTGGTTCTGTTCCCAATTCTGTTGTTGCGGCGTCTGTTTCTGCTGGTTATATTGTTGCTGGAGGTTGTATTGCTGTTTCTGTTGCTGGTACGCTTGTTGGTAATAATTATCTGTCAATTTCGAAAACAACATTTATTTGTTTTTATTTTATATTAGCCTACCAAAGTGACTTTACTCTGCCTGATGGTAAGCAGTCAGTGGAATCCAAAAGTGGTTGACACCATTCAAAAAGTGGTGGCCTCCATAAATAACCTTATTACCATGAAAGTTAATGATGCGATAACTCTACCATTCTGTCGAATAGAAGTTCCTGAACTTTCAACATGAACTTGTAGCGATCTGTAACCATCCTGACTTCGAGAGGAAGCGCGTTCCAAAGTAATACCGATTGAATGAAAAAGGAAGAGTGAACGAAGTCAGTGGTATGAGAGGGACATGCTAGAAGAATATTATTAGAGGAGCGAAGATTTCTGTGATGAGTTGAACATAAAGGTAGGAAGTAGGGAGATAAATAGCTAGGAATTGAGAAAAATGTAGAAATGAAAATAGATTTGTAAGAGCACGCGAATTTCACCGTTGCCGTATGGGTAACCATTTTAGCTCAGCACGATTAGATTAGAAGAAATATGATCATATTTACGAAGATTAAAAATGAATCGAATGCAGTTATTAAGAAGCCGGTCGTATTTATTGAGGAGATCTGCATTCAGGTCAAAATAACATACATCAGCATAATCAATCAGGGGAAAAATTTAAGTCTGCACAATAATTATCTTGGTTTTAGTTGGAAGGAAGTTCTTCAGGCGGTTTATGGCACGTAGGGTACCTGTAACTCTTTGACTAACACTGGTTGTTTGAGCTTTCCAATTGGGATTGGAGTCGATAAGCAACCCAAGATTACTTATTGTTGTAATTCGTCTGTCAATCTATACAACTATAGTATCAGGTATATAATACGGAAGAGTATGTTTGCTTTTTTGAACGCGCCAATCTCTGGAACTACCACTCGGATTTTAATTATTATTATTATTGCGTATGATAGCTCAGTTCCTAAGGAAGGTTATAGGCTATATTGCATCACGCTACTGGCGACGGGAGCAGAGCAGTAACAAAAGATTGAAACCGCGCTGCGGAAACCTAGTCAATTTATATTACTAGCTGTCACGACAAACCTTTTTGTTGTGGTTTTAAATGACAGGCAGTTCAAGCATTTCGCATAAAACAACATTCCACAACTGCACGTAGTCAGCGTTTTTACGTTTTCACAAGAGCCATAGACAGTGGCGTAGTGTAGTGGGGGCGGGGGGGGCGGCCCGCCCCGGGCGGCACTTTTTAGGGGGCGGCAAAATTTCACATTAGATAATAAAATATATTTAGTAAATATTTAAACCATTTCATATTTTTAACGTAACTATAAATTCGGACCGATAGAAAAGTGCACGAAATTTTTATTACTTATTCTGTGACGAATTCGGGGAATCCGCTTTCTGTGAATGATATTTTGTAGCGAATGGCAACACCGCCTATACTGACTTGCGGGGATTTCTCGTATTTGATTTCGTGCTTGATTATTTATGGCTTAAAATCGGCAGGAATGACTTATATTTTATTACATCATATTTATTATATAAGTACTAGGTTCAATATTGTTTATTACGTCCCTCTAAGAAAGTACGTGATGCTTTGACAATTCCAAGAAATTTTAGTCATGGATCTTCAGTTGTTTAGTTCACACTGTTTCGTAACTGTGATTTTTGTGCAAATAAGTACGTGTAGTGAATGAATGTTAAATGAATGAATAATGAAATTATTGGATAACTTTGTGGAAATTTGAAATTTTCCGCTACGTGTGTTCAACTGTGTGAGTATTAAATATTTTATTTATTTAATTGCATGTTGGACAGTCTGATATGTTGTTCAAGCTTTAAATTATGAAAATCCGGCCATGTCCGAGTTTTACACTCGCATACTCAGGATTCCGAACAAATATTTTTCAGTTTTCGGTTTTCAGATTTTTGCCTATCATAGATAGATGTGCTATAAAATATACCTAGTCTTTGAATTGTTCGATAGTTTATTTTGTAACTCTAACTTTTATCATACAATATTTATTTATTTTAGTATCAAAAATGAAAAGAGTAATAAAGAAAGTGGGACTGCTTACCGTAATTAGAGAAAAACTAATTTGGAAAATATTAGAGCAAGTGAAGGGGCTTTACTTAAATATGTGAAAAGTGTTGTTTTGAGACGTCAGATTCTACATTTTTTTAACTCTAAAAAGTACCTATTTATATTATTTTTCAATAAAGATATAAATATTACATAATAGTATCATCCTAATTCTAATTAAAGATTGATTTTCTTCTATTCGCTAATTACTTAATCATGTCAATCGTCGAGGTGAACCCTAATTTTAAGTAGAAGGTACAATTACCTACTTAAAATTACGACGATCGACATGATAATACTTATGTACCTGTTATATCAATGGTTGAAGTAAGAACTTTGTATTAATAAACGTGATCGTAAAACAAATAAACTTTTTTATTTAAAATCTAACCTGTATAATGCTAAATAATGATGACTGTTCTTGCCAAAAAGTTCTCTAGAATTAATGTATTTAAAATGTATAGTATAGGTACATTAAAGTGAAATACCTAATTAAGAGGGCGGCAAAATTGTCTTCCGCCCCGGGCAGCCGATGCCCACGCTACGCCACTGGCCATAGATATTATGAATTACGTGCTAAAAATATTTTACAGTGACCACAATGCGCTGTAAGTTGTTTTTCGTTTAATAAGTTTTTTCTGTCTTTGAGCGTAATATTCATTTAGTATACATTATTGTAATAGAGATAAAATCAATAACACGTACAACTTTCTTACTAAACTAATGCCATCTTCAGGATTTCTACTTAAAGTTTTATCATCTCGTTGTGTACTGCTATTATTAAATTCATTTGGTAGATGGCAGCAGTAGTACTTACGGGTAAACAATATTTTTTGGTGACTGTTTTTTGCATTCTACGTGAGTTTATAGTTTTTGTTCTAGAAGGTTTATAATTAACTAGTTTTAAAAACCGCGCTAAGTTACATCTTTGGTTACTGCTCCGTTCCCGTCGCTCGTAGCGTGATGTTATATTCCTATCCTATATCCTTCCTCAAGGCTATGAAACGCAAAAAGTTCCAAAGATTTGCGCGTTCAATCAAACAAACTGTTCCGCTAATATAGTAGCGAAATATCAAGAGTTTCAGCGATTTCTAATCATGTTGTAAAAAGCATACTAAGTTCCCACTGGTAATGATAACACGGTTCGTTAGTTTTATTTAATTTTATTCTCAGAGTAAACACTAAAGGCGCTATTCATTTATAATTCAAATATTTTCTACAGACTGCACTACACTTACCTCCGGTGGAAGGTGCTACTGGCTCTGGACTCTTTGGTAAATGACTGCCCTCGATGATCTAAGAATAAAGGAATATTATTCTAAGTTTATAGTGCATACAAATACCTATACAAAGCATAAATAATTATTTTTTGGACAAAAACAAAAGCCGACTTCAAAAATATCTCGTCTTAAAAGACATCACGTTGTTTTACATCCCTTTACACCTTGTACACGTTTTTACAAAGTAAAAAACTAAAACGAAACTGCTGAATCAATTTTTATAAAAAATATATGGGACCAATTTCAGTAGGTATACTCTTTGAAATAAAAAAATAATTTTAGTTTTTCTATGACCATACAAAAAAAAAAGATCCGAATTGAGAACCGCCTGCTTTTTGAAGTCGGTTAAAAACGGAAAATGTAGTCATTTATTGTATCCACTTGTCTGATAGTAATCAATGAGTTGGATTGGATACCTTATGTCATCGTGGTAGAGTCAGGGTCAATTATTATTAATTATAAGTCAGTTATGTCCAGGATAAACTTAGAAAGTACATTTATGAATTTTAGAAAGACACATTGGTCGCCGATTCAAGAGCGTTTACACAAAAGAGTGGCAACGTACAAAAAGTAAGTAATCATAATGCTTACAGTTCTATTTATATGCAAATAATACATTGAAAACTGCCATTGCGATATTTTCATAGTAAAATAAGTGTAAGGATTATGGTTACTTACTTTATAAACAGCTTTCACGTAATTCTAAAAAGTGTATTGAAAATATTTTTAAAATATAGCTCTGATTAAATAATAAAAATTAAAAATCACGAAAATATGACACTAAATTGCGACGTTGCTACTCTTTTGTGTGAACGCTCTTAAGTATATTTATTACTATATTGTAGAAACCATATCAGTGTTCTATAACATACTAACTTTGGGTCTAAATATGTGTAGTGGTTGTATTATTACTTTTTTTTATATTACTCTACCAAAGTGACTCCACCTCGTCTGATGGTAAGTAGTCAGTGGCATCCAGAAGTGGTGGCCAGTATACCATCTTCTTAAACTGCTGGTATGGTGGCCTCCACTATGGCGGCTGGGAATGGGGTTAGGGGAAGGGAATGAGTGAAGTGAGGCAAGAGGAAAGGGAGGAAATTGGGCTTCCGGTGCTCTCACTCCCCGACCGAAACGTAGTACTACGGATACTTATTCTTACGTCGATCTTCTATGAGAGGGTAGTACTGCCCATTCATATTGAAACCAGTGTGGATCTACTACCGTTAATATTATTATATATAAAAGATTAGAACTGACCTGGAACCCGTCCTTTCCAGCTCTGTACTTCAGTTTGACGACCTGTCCGTTTGGATCCTTGTATTGATACGCGCCAACCCTGGAGCCATCAGGCTCAATCTGTTCCCCGGCTGCTAGTCCATTGTCTGACGCGTATTCGAAGCGGAAAGAACCATCTGTAATGTTATATTGTAAGTTATGAACTCTACAGCTTAGTCTTTTTCTTATACGACTAAGGTGACAAACAAGCATACGGCTCGCCTGATGGTAAGCAGTTACCGTAGTCTATGGACGCTTGCAACACCAGGAGCATCACTAGCGCGTTGCCGATCCTGTTAAAAACCTTTTAACTCCTTTCTTGAAGAACTCCATGTTGTAGTTAACAGCTTAGTCATCTATACTATTATACAAAGTGTATACGACGGTAAGATATTAAATTAAATTACGTATAGTATGTGACATTATAAAGCAAGAAAAAAAAAATCAACTACATATCTTCAATAGTTTAGACACAGGACTACTTTTTTTAATTTCTTTAATTCTAAACACTCTGTAAGTACCTACGTTAAACGGTCACTGACTTAAGTCGTAATCCACGTCAAAGGATAAACGTTGCCGCTCATTACAGGTCAGTGAACTTGTCATAATAAATGGTGTATTACTTTGATAATACTAAAATATTTTATTTGTTTGTTAGAAAATTTTAATTTTTTGTTTTTTTTTTAAATCATTTTTGTGATTAATTGGAAATCGTTATACGGACTAGTAACAGCTGTCTTTTCATTTTATATCAAACCGTCGTATACACTCTGCATAAAGCGGAAAAATTTCTTTGTTTGTTTGAATACGGCAACTATAGCAGTCGGATTTAAATAATTTTTTTTCTTGCATAAGATAGTCCAGTTCCCGAGGAAGCTTATAGGCTATGTAACATAACGCTATTGGTGACGGGAGCAGAGCTGTAACCAAAGACGCGGGTGAATTCACGCTGAGGAAAGTTAGTCGTATAGGTATACTTCACTATTGCATAACATCCTAAAAAAATCTATTTATAAGATATCAACCAGTAATGTACGTTTTATGAAACTATTTTATAGATCTATTGACTATCGAATTACTGGTAGGACTGGATGAAATACATCGGTTTATTCTGAAAATAATAATAATAAAAATAATAATAATGTCCTACCACATTCACACAGCGCCATCTAGCCCCAAATTAAGCAATTATATTTGCTTGTGTTATGGGTACTAAACAACTGATATACTACTTATACACTTTTTTTTTGTAAATACATACATATTATAGATAAATTACACCCAGACACAGAACAAACAATCATGCTCATCACACAAAGGTTTGTCCTGGGTGGGAATCGAACCCACGACCTCCAGCTTAGCAGTCAGGGTCACTAACCACTAGACCAACAGGCCAGTCAAATGAATTTTAATTTCTAAACAATCAACTGATAAAAGTTTTATTTTTACTTTTTTTTGGTAGTAGATCAACCCTGGTTTTAGCATTAATGAGCCGGATCGATCGGGGAAGTATTACTCTCTCATAAAATATTAGTTTCCATGCTAAAGTATTTCGCTCGGCAATGCTTAAGTCCGGCGCGGCAGTGGCCTTACCAGATGAGAGTGACTGCTTGTGATGCAAAATAGCCGCCTGCTGTTCTTTGGTGAGGGCATATGGTAACCTCCAGGGTTCTGCCTTTGGTATTATCAGGCCTTGATTTTGACCTGGGTTCGGTTCTGAAATTAAAAAACAAATAAATATAACTAGCAATATGTTTGTTACTTTTATTTTTATTTATTACAATGTATTGTTGATATGTTCTGTAAACTAACTTGTTGAGAACAAATAAATGCTTTTTCTTTCTTTCTTTCTTTCTTTAGCAGCCGACTCTCTCTTCGCATAGGTGTAAAAAATTTTGATTTAAAAAAATGCTTGTTTGTTAAATAGGTGGTCAAATAAAAAAAAAACAGTGAGTATTATGAACAAGTTTCAAATACATCTGACCGTAAACTCAATATTTCCCATATTAACATATACCACCAAATTTTTGGCACTAATGGGACACACACTTTCACACATTACATACTTTATTTAAATAATTTTTATTTTTTTTATTTTTTTTTATTTAAAATTTAAATTGTAATTTGCTCACTGATAAACAGGCTTTTTGTTAATTCGTAAACATACTAGGAGATGTGGTGTTGCCAGTGAGCATTACTTTTATTTTTATTTTTACATTATTTTCTGATTTTAGTTAAATTTTTCTTTGTAATAATTTAAGTGTGTTTCGTTTGGTGTACAAAATAAATCTTTTTCTTTTCTTTTCTTTCTTTCCACATTTCTGCAATCAACGAAAATTTATAATATTTATACCAACCTCTCCATGGTTCGTTGACTGGCGCTGGTCCTCTCCATGGTTCAGTGACAGTAGTACCTTGAGGCACTACATCGTTCCTCGCTGGTGAAAATAAGCTTCGCTGATAAATTGGACCCTGTAGACAAAATAACAAAATGTAGTTAAATATTTTGAATTGAAATTTATTAAATATAATCAGCCAAAAGACGTCCACTGCTGGACATAGGCCTCCCCCAATTTTTGCCATCGTAGCCGGTCGTTCGCCGCCCTCATCCATCGGTTGCCCGCCACCCTTATAAGGTCGTCGGTCCACCTTGTGAGGGGTCTGCCCACGCTGCGTCTTCCGGTTCGTGGTCCTTATTCTAGAACTTTTCTGTCCCAACGGGTATCTACTATAGGCAGTGGTTAAAAAGAGTGGTCTGAGTTTCTTGCCAGTTCTTCTCATGGCCCTACCCTCACGCCAGTAAACTGGCTGTAGGTTAATTGGCTGAAATTTTGTAAGTTTTAACGTTCATAATTGTTAATTTAATTAAATTAAATAAACATCTTTTGATTTTGATTTTTAGGTACCTATCTTGTTCTGGGTGCCTCTCCAATACTGGATATTGGCCATCAGATCAGCGAATATACCAGCCCACTATTAATTTATTGCAGTACAGAGCCCACTTCTCATACAGAGAAGGCAGCATTGATCACAATGTTTGCTCAAGGCGGGCTTATAATTTCAAAAGTTTCAAATATTTGTCTCATAATTTCCTTCACCGTAAGATAAACTTAGTAAATGTGTACGTGGAATACTGGTTTAAGACGGTATATTATAAAATAGGAAAATATATTGTAACTATCTACCTGCCCCGGCTTTTCGCGAGGTGTATGTTTTTTTTACGAAATTATTAAACAATCTTTAAGGTTATCGGCTTTTTTTACCGATAAGGCCACTATGTATTGCTAATGTCCGTGTATTTAAAAGGTTTTAAGGTTTAATATTTTTATTATGTAGATAATCATAACTAAATATCGTGTTTTGAACGTCTCACATTACGAATAAAGTTTAAGTTTAAGTTTTATGTTTTCTTGGCAACTTTTGAAATTTAAAGCGCCACTAGCAGCGAGTTTAATAACTAAACTTATCGATTCGATGTCACTTTTAATTTACAGCAAACGAATTTAAATTTTACAAAATACAGTATTAAAATACGGAATAACTATTAAATGTTTTGTCTCTTTTACATAGAGGGAAAAAGACAAAACACGTGGTAATTAATCCGTACAATTTAGATTGATAGCTAAAACAGATAAGTATTATTCTTATCCTTTTAGTTTAATGTTCTTACGAGTCTGTCCTCTCCCCTTAAGACTTCTGGCTTGAAGTATGAAGGCAACACCTGCACATATACTCAATATTAATATATTAAAAACTAGCTTTCCGCAGCGTAGTTTCACCTGTGTCTTTGCTTACTGCTCTGCTACCGTCGCCAGTGGCGTGATGTTACATATACTTTCCTTCCTCGAGAACTAGGCTATCATACGCAAAAAGATTTTTTTAAATCCGACTGGTAGTTCAAGAGATTGGCGCGTTCAAACAAACAAACAAATAAACTCTAATGTATTTATAAAACGGGTCTACTCGTGTTAGAAAATTATTATAAGGTGTCATACCTCTTTACCTGACGTTTCGGTCGAATTACACCGATCATGGTCACTCTATATAATATAATAATTTTCTAACACGAGTAGACCCGTTTTATAAATATAGTTATGTGTAAAAATCGTGTGAGTTTAAAATATTTAACTCTAATGTAGATAAGTAGAACTAAATATTAAACCTAGAAGGACATATACGAACCAAATAGGCGATGTGTTGACAAAGGCCACAATTACAAGCACCCGTAACCGACGTGTGTATGAAAACATTAATGAATGTTGAAGACGCAAACGAGGTATGTTTGGGTCACAGTATGGTGTTTTATAATCTTTGCTCTCTGCTTACCCCATTAATGGGAGACAGGCGTGGAGTTACGGATGATGGTTGGACATCTCCAAGTATTATTGTGAAAACGAATTTGATAGACGCACAGACAACAAAATTATAAAGTGTTCCGTTTTCCTCTTGGTACGCGTAAAAAATGCTATGATTTATAGCTCACATGAATGAAATGTATGCTTAATAGTTATTGAAGCGTGAATCTTTACATAACTGATTAGTGGAGTGTGTTATGTGTAATTAGTTTCGACATTAAGTAAAGCTAATTAATCTTCGTAATTCACGGGTCAAATCAGATTGCCATATTGTAAATAGAGCGTAGATAGGAAATACTGTGGCGTCATCTTTCTGGCCAATAATGAAGCACAGATAAAATCAAAACGAAGACGACGACTACGAGTTTACAGCATTGTAAAAATAGATGGCGTTAATAACAACTACAGTCACACTTCTATACAAAAACACTAAAATGTATGGGAAACCTGACTCTCGATATCGAAGCGTTCACACTGACTAATTATATATACAAATCTCGAATATCTACTGTTGGCAGTAGCCCGCCAGGCACGATCACCAAGCCAGGTTGTAGGGTCTTCCCTTTGGTTGGAGGTATATGGTGTGATATCCCCACAATACAATGGTCTACTACTTCATTTGAATACTGTCGCTCAAACATGGAACTCTTTTCTTTAAAGGACTGAAGTGCAACCCTTTCACAGTGAAATCTAAAGGGTCTCGAACCAAACGGTTCAGCACTTCATACTTTTGTCACAGAATTAAAGCCTGGAACTCTTTCCCATCTAATTATGACCCTGGGTCATTTAAGCGTGGCGTAAAAAAGCATCTCATACAGCCGCTGTAGAGAGGCCACCATACCAGTAATTTCAAACGATGGCTTTTAGAATAGTGGTCGCCATTTCTGGATTCCACTGACTGCTTACTACTAGGCAGAGTGGAGTCACTTTGGTAGGGTAATATTATAAAAAAAAATTACTAAAAGTTGACCGTCCAGCTCGATTTACTTTATGCAGTTTATAAATTTACCTAGGACATTACTAAGTTACAGGAAAACATGAGTAATTCCGGTCTGATCCCCCAGGAGATCGATTTATTTTAATTTTATTTTCTATTCCGTTCTGATCCCCCGTACAGGGGATCAGAAACAAAAGAGAAATTTATATAAATATTTTATTCCGGTCTGATCCCCTAGACATCTTTGACAGATTTTTGAGACAGTTATCAACAAAATACATACAATAACTTCAAGCCTGCCTTCCATTAATGGGGTAGGCAGAGACTATAGAACGCCATTTGCTGCGTTCCAAACATACCTCATTTGCCTCAACTGTAGCAAATATCGCCAATTTACACTAAAACTTAACAAAAGACAATTTGCCTTGAGCGTGTGGCCATCAATGCTCACGCCTTTAAAAGAAGAGAGGTTATTTCCAAAATACTCCATTCTTTTGTTCCAAAATGATAACTTATACATTCATTTGAAAGTTACTCCACTGAAATATTATACGTTTATTGTTTTCTTCGCATTTTGCTCTTTCGTGGAGTAGTTTGAGAACTCCTTTTGGAGTACTTTGGTAGATCCTGATATAGGAAAACTTTGTTTTTTTGTCTGAACGCGCCAATTTCTGAAACTAGCAGTCAATCAAAACTAAAGATGTAACTTAACGCAGATAAAACCTCGCTGCGGAAGGCCAGTCTATACTAATAGGCGGAACAGTTTGTTTTTTGTTTGAACACGCTAATCTCTGAAACTATCGAATTTAGTATCACACTACAAGCGACGGAAGCAGGGCATTAAACAAAGATGTAACTGCAGAAAGCCAGTAATTTATGGACACTTACTTGGGTATGTATTGCTTGTGGGTAAGCAGGGTGTTGGGCGTTTACCACTGCCGCCAGCAAGAAACACCAGAAACATATCAACTGTGAACAAAAAAGGCAAGCATAAGCACTCTCAAATTAACTCTCTCGGAGGTAGTTCTTCCTTTCATCTCTATATCTAATAAATATTATCACAACAAACACACAACGCCATCTAGACCCAAAGTAAGCATTCGACACTGTGTCTTCAAAAATCCTATTAAGAAAGCTAGAAATTATAGGAATACGTGGAATTGCCTTGGACTGGTTTAGGAGTTATCTTTCGAAAAGAGTACAATATGTGGCATTGGGGGGTCATACTAGTGATCCTAAAAGTGTTTCCTTCGGTTTGCCACAGGGTAGTATACTCAGTCCGACACTATTTACGGTATACATAAATGACGTAGCTGACTTGTTCGCATCTCGAAGAGACACGCAAATTGTGTGTTATGGTGATGATACCGCTATATTATTTAAAGGGCAGTCTTGGGAGGAGGTATTTATTAATGTTGAAAATGGACTCTCGCGTGTGGCCTCATGGCTGGATCTGAACCTCCTTACTCTTAATACCAATAAAACCAGGTACCTGTGGTTTTATAAAACACGCTCTACAGAACCCAATCCTGACTTCGAGGTCAGAATTCACAAGTGTCATAATCATACTCCCTCGGATGCTATAGATTGCAAGTGCCCAATAATTGAACGTGCAACTTCAATTAAATATCTGGGAGTTTTATTGGACGATAGACTCTCCTTTAAGCCACAAATAAGTGCTCTTGCTGGACGAGTTAGAAAATTAATCCCAGTAATTGCTACGAGACGGAGCTGACCTCTAGAACTCCTCATGCTGGTATACATAGCGTTCTGCCAATCAATCCTTAGTTACTGTATACTTGCGTGGGGTGGTGCTGCAAATACTTTTATGATCACAGTGGAAAGGGCCCAAAGGTCTGTTCTTAAGGTGATGCTACGAAAGCCCTTCCGATATCCGACGAGAACTTTGCACACCGTCCGCCAACTCTATATTCATAAGGCTGTACTTACTCATCATAGAGCTACTGGGCTTGCTCCAGTAGACAAGACCTCATCAAAAAGTAAACGCAAGATGAAAGTCAACGTTCCAGTTATTAAATCTTCTTATGCTAGTCGGTTCAGTTATTATGCCATTCCTTTCATATCTAGACGAACAATGAGGCACTGTAACCTAATGGATAGTACACTGTATGGTGTTAAAGAGAAAATTAGGAAATGGCTTCTCACTCTCAACTACGATGAAACTGAATCCTTATTGGTTGTTCAGAAGTAAGCACATACACACACACACGCACACGCACACACGCACACGCACACGCACACACGCACACGCACAATGAGCACATGGTTGTAAGAAAAGAACCTTTTATTTAATACCTATGTACTTGCCAGTTTCTTTTTACTAAATTATATTATTTGTTTTAATTTTCTTTATCAATTGTTCTCGAAAATAAATTTATATTTTTTGTTTTTTTGGTAATCTTAACACGGCCTCCCGCGATACAGGCTTGACCTAGTGCGGGGACCATTGGAAAGTAAGTTGTACTAGTTATAAGACTTTTTGGAAATAAAGATTTTTGTATTTTGTATTTTGTATTTTTGTATTAATAGCTGTGATATGGGTTCTAGAAAGCGGATAATTAGATTCTCTTTTTAAATACATTATTATACATAGAAACACCCAGACCAATGCAAATAGCCATGTTCATGCACACAAATATTTGCATCGAACCCGCTACCTCTGCGTGGCAGTCCGTACAGTACCACAGAACCACAGAAATTGTCAAATATAATGTCTGTCAGTTTTCATTATCATTTAAAGCAATTTTTCCGGCATGCACAAGAGAAAACCTTAGAATTCAACAATCGTAATTCATAACCATATCGTAAAAACCGTAAAAATATTCGCGAACGAATTATGGGCAGGTCGTTAGTAGGTATATTAGAACAATTACAATACGGACAATTAAAAAATACCTATAAGTATTTAGTAATATGCGCAATCTTTTAGGAATGTGAAATGTAAATGTGATAAAAATGTCCAAACTTTTTTGAATAATAGAATTTTTATGTACAATTCTTTTGAATGTACCTACATAATTATTATTTTAATAAGATTTCTTACTTATTCAAAGTACAACATTACATATCAAGATATAAATAAAACTATTTAAAAATGGCACAATTACAAACACCCGTAACCGACGTGTGTATGAAAAGATTAATGAATATTGAAGAGACAAAGGAGCTATGTTTGGCAACAGCAAATGACGTTCTTTAGTCTCTGCTTACCCCATTAATGGAAGACAGGCGTGAAGTTATGTATAACTGTGTTCTAAATGCTTACTTTAGGTCTAAATAATGTTGTGTAGTCGTTCCTCTTCAACATTTAAACTTTTCATAAACACACGTTATTCGAGCACTAGAGGTTCTACAATGCGGATATAATAATACACTTTTTTTTTAAATACATACGTATGGTACATAGAAAATATAATACTTACTCTCATTTTGCAGACTAGTTCACTGTTTAACAGACAGACGGACATTGTGGTCGATGTTACGGCAACAGTTAATATATACGGTTACATACAAGCAATAGACCGCGGCGTAACCTGTTGAGGTTGAAGATCGAAGCCAATCAACAGATATATTGCAGAAGTATAACTCTGTAACGAAACAATACAATTAAAAGATGGTAGAAAAGTTGGATAGTTATAACTGCTTCCGTGGTGCAGTGGAAGCGAAAACGACTGTTTTCCACGAGGTTGTGGGTTCGATCCCCACACGGGACAAAACTTTGTGTAATCCATAAATATTTGTTCCGAGTATGTATGTTAAATGTATGTTTGTAAAGTGCCCCGAGACATAGGGCTTGTTCTATGGTGCGGGAGTTGTCTTTTAAAACAAATAAAACAAGAAATACGCCTTTGCTTCGGAGTAGGACAGAAAAAGCCTTTCCCTAATACAACTTTGGTGTCAAACAAGCGTACGGCCCACCTAATGTTAAGTGGTAACCGTAATACATAACTTCTTATAAAAGTTATATATATATATATATATGTATGAGAGAGCGCCAGCAGTGCGATTATCTCCTCGATCCTCCTCCTTTTCCCTTTTCCTTCCTCATTCTCTTCTCCCTACATAGTCGTCAACGGCTTGGTTGTGTTTTCTAATCATTACTTCTGCAATGCTTAGAAAACATAGCCAGTAGGTCTATAGGTTACGCCTATCACCCATTAATATGGTAAGCAGACACTATAAAATGGTATCAGCTACCAAACATACTTCTTTGCCTCTTCAACATTCATTAATGTTTTCATACACACGTCGGTTACGGGTGCTTGTAATTGTGCTCTTTGTCAACATATCTCCTATTTAATCCGCGTATGTCTAGGGATAGACGCTGTTGTTGTTTCTCTGTGTTTCTTTGCTAACCCACGCGACGGATTTCATACGATTTTCACTATCGCTTTAAGTATTTCTTTAAAAAGGTTTATCTAAATCTAAACTAATATAAAGATTAGATATTTGTGTGTTTGTTTGTTATACATTTTATTTAAAAATTCTTTCACCTTTAGATAGCTATAAATAGGCTGTATTTTATTATGTTTAACATATTCACAAGTCATTTTCAAAACTCCAATATTTTAAGCGCCTTTGTAAATCTGAATGACGCAATACGACACTATTGCTATGATATTTTCCGTAGGCGTTTCTTGTGAGACCGAATGAAACTTTTGATACCAAAGCAAAGCGAGGACCGACGTCCAGGATTTTAAACATGAAGGAATATTATAGAAAAGCCGTGAATTTAATTTTATAAAATGATGTAAGGACATATATGTGTTCTCTTGCGTAATGGTGATAGTAAATAGTACCTAATAATTGCTTACCTGTTTGTTTAAAGTATATTATCTCTTGATAAATATTATATTATATGCTTGATTCATGAAGCAATTGTTTTCACTCATCTATATTCATTTATTTTTTTCTGCCACTGGCTTTCTATAACAAAAGACGTACTTATACGGTAGTAGATCTACGTTGGTTTCAGCATGAATGGGCCGGATTATCCGGAGAAGCACTACTCACTAGCCTCACATAAAAGGTCCACGTAAGAGTAGTAGTATCCGTACTACTGCGTTTCGCTCGGTGAGTGAGTTACCTGCAAGAATACAGACAATATTCCTCCAATTTTTCGTAAGATAATCCTCTAGCTTTATATTAGTTGTTCTTTCTTCTGTGTCTTTTTCGTAAATGGCAGAGCTCGAGGTTTAACCGGCAAACAATATAAAACACGTAAATGAAAAAAGCGTAAACACACTAAGATTCGTTATTTATATTATACAAAACAAAAGACATATATCATCAATACTATTGTAAAGTCTGTCTGTCTGTCTTGTTTTTTTATTTTTTTTATTTATATATAATGTGAAATAATATGAAAGTGTTCTTTGCTTAATGGCTAGCAGTCAGTGTTCATGCAGATGTTTTCTGTATAGAGATAACTAGGAATTACTAGATTAGCATTTACTAGTTTTGCGCAGCGCGGTTTCATCCGCGTTAATTTATATCTAAGCAACTGCTCTGCTCCAGTCGCCTTAGCGTGATGTTACATAATCTACATCTTTCCTCAAGAACTGGGTTATCAAACACAAAAAGTAAAGTAAAGTAAGTAAAGTAACAAATAAAGTAACAAACAAATTTTTATATATTATAAGAGCGCCGGAAGCCCAATTATCCTCCTTTCATCTTTCCTCACCTTCCTTATGTGCCACCACTTCTGGATTCTACTGACTGTTTACCATTAGGTGGATGTGGTGGGTGGAGGCACTTTGGTAGACAAATATATTTAAAAAAATGTACCTCTGTGTGATGATAAATGTTTAAATCGGTTTTTCCGTTTTTTGACAAAATATGTAGAAAAATGTGCAAGTTGGTACAGGTAAAGTTTTTAAAGAAATGGAGTGTAGTTCAGAAATACGACAGAAATGTGAGTTTATAAAGAATGTTTCATTTACTCACGGAGCAAACATTGTACAGCTTTTTAGCATTGTTTTGGTTTGGCTGTCAGGCAAGAACGCAAGAAAACTCAAAGGCAACCACTTATATCTATTATATAACGTATTGTTTCTAAAGTTTTCGACCACGAGAGCATATTGTAGTTAACCTAGCTATGCAAAATATTGTGAATATTGATTTTAAGTACTGCCATTGTCCATTGAATGGTGTATTATCTATACTATTATATAAAGCGAAAGAGTTTGATTGAATGCACTAATCTCTAGAACTACCAGCCAGATTTAAATAATTCTTTTTGCGTATGATAGCCCATTTCTTGAGGAAGGTAGGCTATATCACGCTACTGGCGACGGGAGCAGAGCAGTAAACAAAGATTCTATATTTATATTTATGACATGTATCTAAAATTATATAGCCCGTGATGGTAAGCAGTCAGTGGAATCCAGAGTGGTCACCATTCCAAAATCCATCGTCATCTGAAACTGCTAGTATACTGACCTCCACTATGGTGGCTTAGTGAGATGCTTTTTCACGCTCGCTCAAAACACCCAGGAGCTAGTTAAGAGTCTAGACTCTAATTAAGTGACAAAAGTATGAAGACCCTATAACAGTTAATCTTCTGTAATTAACTTGTATAGTGACGATATTACAAGTATCGAATCAGGGTTGCATATTTTATTAATTAACTACTGATTTATTTGCATGATGGACAAACGAAATTTAAATTTATCAGTTAAGAAGGTACATTACTTTCTTTTTAAATTGACATTAGCAGAACTACCCGTGAATGACCGTTATTATGAATGGATTATAAAAACCAGGACTTAAGTTCTCTTACTACCCTACGGTTCTTTTACTTTTCCCTTTTCCTTCCTCATCCTCTTTTTCAAAGCATACTTCTGCAATGCTTGGAAAGCACACCCATCTATAAAATTTAGTTTACGGTTACCACTTACTATGAGGTTGGCCGTATGCTTGTTTGACACCAAAGTTGTATAAAAATACAGTTAATGTGACTTTTTTTAATTCATATAGGTTCCTACTTCTTTCTATGAAGCCACCTTGCGAGCGTAGTGATTAATGCTCATACCTTGTCGTCGCATATAGTAAAAGGCTGGTTCCGTCTAACAGTTGATCAACATTACTTTATTTTTCTAAAATAAACGTAGCCTAAGTTACTCCTTATTACATCAGCTACCTGCCAATAAAAGTCCCGTCAAAATCGGTCCAGCCATTTCAGAGATCAGCCGGAACAGACAGACAGACAAACAAAAAATGTAAAAAATGTTATTTTGGTGTATGTACCGTATATTATGTAGTAGTATATTCATATACATGTAGTACAAAACGGTTATTTTAATATTACAAACAGACAATTCAATTTTATTATAAGTAATAGATAAAAAAAAGGGTGTCGAACCAAACGACGCAATGTATTATAAATTACATAAAGCAGCAAAGTTTGTTTGTTTGTTATTTTGCACGCGCTAATCTCTGAAACTACGAGTCAGATTCGAATACTTCTTTTTGCGTTTGATAACCCAGTTCTTGAGAAAGTTATAGGCTATGTAACATCGCGCTACTGGCTACGGGAGTAGAGCAGTAACCAAAGGTGTAACTAAGCTCGGGTAAGACCGCGGCAATATAGTTATTATATATTACTGGCATGTAATAATAATGAAAACATTTAATGATACAATCATTTAAATAATATCAGCTCGATATTATCTTATTTTAGAAAAATGTCTCTTTTTCATAGGTACAGAGAGGCCATGAGCTTTGATCTTTCAATCATCTATCGAGTGGTTAGTGGACTGAGTTCGTCAACGTACTCGTAGTGACAGGATTTGTTCAGATCATCCCTCATTTTTATAAAGGCATTTTGAATATCAACTGGGATAGACGTTTAACGCGATCAAATACCACTAAGCGGTCACTCTTTGTAATTAAACCAGCTAATAGTGCATCATTTGAAAACGCAATGACTTATGAGCATTGATCACCTCGCACTAAGTTTGATACATTCAGACTAACTTATCCATCTAATCTACTTAACATTATAACGAGGAAAGATTTGTACTTTTGTATGCAACGAATTAACTCAAAAACTTTTGGACCGATTTCAAAAATTCTATTACCATTAGAAAGCTACATTATCGCTGAATAACATAGGCTATATTTTACCCTCGTACTCCCACGGGAACGTGGACCACGCGAGTGAAACCGCGTGACGTTCGCTAGTACTAATATATAGGGAAAATGAAAAGGATCGACGAGATAATTGGACTGAAGGCGCCCTCAATCACCGAGCTAAACACAGATCCAGCATGACAAAAAATATTCTGTCACCGTTTACAATGTTAATTATAGGTAATACCGTTAGATTAAAATCTATCTCGCAAGATTGTGAACTGTCGAAAGATTGTGAACCGTAACATACTGCTTCGTTATATTATATTCTATCGAAGTGAAACAGTCATATTGTGAAAAGGTATGCGACGGAATTTTAATCGTCAATTTTAATTTTGAATTTTTTTATTGTTGGAATTTTTTCTTTGGCGTAAAGCACATAGGCACATAGTGGTTAACTACACATGGGTATTTACCAACGTTACTTAACGCACCGATTACAGGGCGTATTGACCGAGATACTTACTACTAATTGTTTTATTCCAGTTTGGAATAACCTAGTATTGACCACTACTCAGTGCAAATGTTTGTGACAGATGCCACTGTGAAAGGAAAGCACTTGTCCCCTGCGTGTCGATCTGGATAGAAAAAGGGTGCAATTCAATGAGCTAATTACATAAGACAAACAAAACTTCACGCCTGTCTCCTATTAGTGGGGTAAGCAGACAATAAAATGCAATTTGCAGCGTTCAAAACAAACCTCTTTTGTTTCTGCAACATTCATTAAACTTTTCATACACACGCCGATTACTGGTGCTTGTAATTAGTGCCCTGTTTGATTTGTGTACCTATGTCCTTTTAGGACGTCCGCTATCGACTTTCCTAGTCACCTAAGAGTTAATTGCTCGCCGATATATTCGATAATAGATGAGTCGATGAAAGCGATCGATTACGTTGAGGCAGAACTAAATAGTCGATAATACTTATAAATAATTTACATCCGTTTCCTCACTCGTTATTAGATATAACAGCATTTAGGTTATGTCATACACAGGATCTTCTGTGTAATAATAGAGGCGAATATAGGTATTAAGATGCACAATATAAAGCGTCCCACTACAGTTTATTATGTATGTAACAGTGTGACTCATTAGGAATTAAATCTTGGTGAGTAACACTGTGACATATTGCTACTTTTTGTTCCTAAGTCACACCAAATAACACCAATGTGTAACAGTGTGACTGAACAAGAAAAAATATTCGCTCGAGTTACACTGCCCTGTTGCGGGGGACTTTACAAACATAATTAACGGACACAAAGTACACCCAAACTCGGAATAAATATTTATGCTTCACACCCACAACCTCGTGCACAGCAGTCGCTTGCGCTCCCAAGTCCCACTGCACAGAGGGAGTCAAATTGTATCGAATAACGCACACGAAGAACTAAAAATACCCCGTACAAAATTTCCTCAAATTATGGCGGATACCGAGACCGGACTGGACAAAAGTGACTAACGTAACTAGGCGCAACAACGCACACGACGAACTTTAGTCTGCATTGAGCGCTCGATGGTGACGTATGTCTGCGCATCGATACGATGACGCAATTTCTTGCAACAAATGACCACACACCATATGCTTCGAGTCCATGACAAGTAATCGGTCGACATTATTACACGATTCAGGATTTTTTGTCGCACGGAGACAAACGTCCCGTTTTTTTTTATGCGACTAAAGTGACAAACAAGCATACGGCCCGCCTGATGGTAAGCAGTTACCGTAGCCTATGGACGCTTGCAACACCAGGAGCATCACTAGCGTGTTGCCGACCCTGTTAAAAACCTTTTAACTCATTTCTTGAAGAACTCCATGTGGTCGTCTCGGGAAAACCTCGACGGGGAGCTCATTCCACAACCTTATCGTACGAGGGAGAGTTTCTCTGAAACTTTGACTGCACCGTTGGTCTAGTGGTTAGTGTAACTTATTGCGACGCTGGGTGTTGTGGGTTCGATTCCCGCAGAAGGCAAATATTTGTGTGATGAACATTTGTATTTGTCTTCAGTTTGGGTGTTTTCTTTGTATTATAAGTATGAATTTACAAAAAAAAAGTATGTATATGTATTATATTTCAGTAATCTAGTACCCATAACACAAGCTCTGCTTAGCTTGGGACTAGATGAAGGTGTGTAAGTGTCCACATATTATTATTATTATATTATAAACCTCACTGTACGGGACCTAAGAGGTTCTAAGGTGTGAGGATGAACTCCTAGCCGATGGCGGGAGGTGCGATGATAAAAAGTTTGCACAGGCCTGTAAGGAATTTTTGTCCCACGGGGACAAAAGTCCCTCGTCTGTGCAGGCCTTAATAGTATAGATTCAGGGTTATGCAAATAAAAGAACAAAATAACTTTTTTTCATCATTTTAAATCTTTGAATAATAAGTTTTAATCTAGCTTCATTTGACATTGCTTTGCTACGTTTTTTTCTTACAACAGAGTGGTGTCTGTACTTATTTTCTCGTTTCACCAATTTTATGGCGAAAAATTTATAACCACATTTCTCACAAATGTACCTTTTGCCAATTTCATTTAATTCTCCAACACAATCATAATTTTGCATACTCTTGTTTTTACAAAAAGAAAAACACATATCACATAATTTTAATGTCGTTATTTTCGTAGTTAAAGGCTCGGAGGCGACGCCATCTTTTTCATGATTGGCGCCAAATTTATTTTTAGTGATATTCAAGTTTTGAGTATCGATTATCGAGTGTGTTGTTACTATGTGTTTTTGTAGTTGAAAATAATCGCCTAAAATATATTGGTTACATATTTCACATAGAGTAATTTGGCTATTTTTTATAATTATATGTTGAGATTCGTGTATTATTGTTTCAAATCTGCAATTAAAAGAGAAATATTGAGAATACATAGTATAAATCAAAGTCCTTCTATCTTCATACTTAGATCTTCTAAATAAATCAAAGGATTTTGATGGGGTTATCACTATCATTCAGGGAAATTATTTCTGAAGGTTTATATATAACACATGCAATTTATATCTAAAGATAATTTGTACAAAGAAAAGCTGGAACAGGTTTTTTTATAAAGTGCAGTAATGTCCTATTGTGGGTAAAGATAGCCACATTCTAGAACCCATAGCACAAGCTTATAATGCTTACTTTGGGTCTAGATGTCATGTGTAGTTGTTGTGATATAGTGATAATATATTTTAAAATACACTGCAGTTACCTGGAATTCCCTTATGACACTCTTGCAAAGATTCTATAGACTGTCATCTATGGACATGAATATTTTTTCTAAGCATTGCAGAAATAATGCTTAGAAAACAAGCAAGCCATTGCTGACCATGTAAGTAGAAGATGAGGAAGGAAAAGGAAGAGGACAAAGAGGGTAATAAGGCTGTTGAGAAAAATTTTCGCCACCAGTTGGCGCCACTTTCACATTCAAATTGGGCCAATCAGGGGTTAACTTTTTAACAGCACTTGACAGCTAGACCTGACGCATCGGTGCTGCCACCTCTTGGGCGACATAGCGTTGTCAAAATGGAAGACCTTTAACCAAAGTGGCGGCAACTGATGGCGAAAAATTTCCTAAACACCCTCATTGGGCGCCAATTACTTACTTAGTAGGAAATGTTTTAGAGCATTTTCTACATCTAAAAACTCCTGGTTTCACAAGTTGCTCATAATGTACACTCTCCGAATACTCCACATCCCAAATAGGAGGAAAAAGTTCGACGTGGACTTGACAATCCGTCGTCAAATCATTTAATACTTTGTCATAATCCATACAAATAATATCCTCCTCAAAAACCAGTCGATTCTTCAAAGAAATACCACTATCACTTGCAGACTGCAACACATTTTTCTTTTCAACTATTGGACTTTCCTTTTCAACTATTAGACTTTCCGTTTTAACTATCGGACTTTCCTTTTTAACTATCGTATCTTCCTTTTTAACTATCGGACTTTCCTCTTTTACTATCGGGATTTCTTTTTTAACTATCCTATTTTCCTTTTTTGCTATCGTTATGAGGTCTGATTCGTATCCTAAATCTGTTGGATTGTTGAAGTGTGTTTTGACTAGATCAGTTTGTGATAGTATTTCGCTTAGCGTGTGTTTTTTTGACTTGTGCTTGATTAGGTCTTCTTGTGATGTGAAGTGATGAAGGCATATCTCACATTGGTCAACAGTTTGATTTAATAAGGGAATGATAATGTGATGGACATTGTGAATTATACTGCTATATCTGCAATGTAAAAAGAACTTTGTTTTAATAATAAAAAAACATAATATAGTTTGCTAGTATCTAATTATGCTAATCTACATTCTAGACCCAATATCACAGCTCTACAACACTATAGCTCAACACTGTTTTACACAAAGGGGCAGGTAGATGAGTATAGAACCCTGTTGTCATTTACCAGGCCTTGGGCTAGTATCAAGAATTTTGTGAAGTCGATAATACAGGACCCGATCCGAGAATCAAACCTTCTCAGGTTTGATTACCTCTATACATCAATCTAATAAGTAATGTATTGCCGAGGAGCATTACCATCACATGTCAAGACCGTATAAATTGAAATGAAAGATTAATGAATGTTTAAGAAACAAAAGAGGATTGGATTTTAAGCAACTTTCTATAGCCTGCCATTCCCATTAATGGTAAATATGCATGAATAAAAACCTTTTGGGTAATCAACTTTATGGGAAATTCAACCTAATGAGATTCAACATTCTGCAAATTCAACATTTTGGGAATTCAACCTTACGCGAATTTAACCTGATGGTCCGTAAGGTATAAAAAGTCACAACTTACCTATTCTTAGAGACTCTATCACACAGTTCGCAAGGCTCATTGCTAGGCAGAATAAGGCTGTCATATGAATTAGGATCTTCATTGCAGCTGTATCTTATCAAATTTAATGGTATCTCGTCTTCATCATCTGTTGTGTCATTTATATTAGTCTTGTGTTTCTTATGCATCTGTAAAAGAAAGGGAAATGTATTGTCTTTGAAAATGAAAATATATTTATTCATATAGGTTAATTAAATTAACATTTATGAACGGTAAAATTTACAAAATGTCAACCAATTAACCTACAGCCAGTTCCCTGACGAAGTAGAGCCATGAGAAGAACTAATAATAATAATAATATGTGGACACTATCACACACTGTCGTCTAGTCCCAAGCTAAGCAGAGCTTGTGATAAGGGTACTAGATAACTGAAATATAATACATATACATACTTTTTTTTTGGTAAATACATACTTATAATACATAGGAAACACCCAGACTAAAGACAAACACAAATGTTCATCACACAAATATTTGCCTTCCACGGGAATCGAACCCACGACACCCGGCGTCGCAGTCAGTTACACTAACCACTAGACCAACGGTGCAGTCAAACTGGCAAGAAGTAATAATGTTCCTATTGTATTCTTATTGGTATTCTATATATATTAGTCTACCAAAGTGACTTTACTCTGCCTGATAGCACGCAGTCAGTGGAATCCAGTGGGGCCACCATTACAAAAGCCATCGTCTGAAATTGCTGGTATGCACTGAGCAGGACGAACCCGTGACAGTCCATTACCAGTACCACCAAACCACAGAGGCAGTCAAAAAAAAATTGGTAAAGCAACAAGACCACAACAATTTACAAAAGAACCATTTAGATTTGATTTGATTTAGCGCTTGAACTCTTTTAACTAAACCCATTGTTATTACCTAATGTTAAAACAAGCAACAAAAGAGGTGAGGAACTTGTATCATACCTTTTTACCACAAATCTAAATATTCTAAACAGGGGAACGAAACCAACCTTTGTGACCTCACGTTACCAAACCATAGTAGACTTAACCCTAGCAACGACAGGGGCTTTGGAGACGATCACCGACTGGCGTGTCTCCGACGAACCTTCCTTCGCCGATCATAGGCGAATATGCTACAATATAACAGCAAATGTGAAACAAATAATTCCGTATAGAAACCCAAGGAAAACTAACATAGACAAATATACGACCGAGCTGGGAGTGCTTTTGTCCAACGCAACTATTAAAGATATGCATAGACACAGGGCAAACATTGACGAAAATGTGGACCTACTAACAAAAAGCTTAATTACAAGTTACGAGAAGGCATGTGAGCCTATCACGCCCCATCCGAATCGTGACCGCAAAGGGTCCTGGTGGGGCCCGGAACTAGACAGGCTCAAACATAGGATGAGGAAACTCTTCAATAGGGCCATAAATACTAGATGCGAACTAGACTGGGAGGAATACAAGCAAGCCCAGAAAGTATACAAAAAACGAATAAAATTCCGAAAGAGCGAGTCCTGGCAAAGATTCTGCTCAAACATAGAAACCTGTAGCTCAGCTAACAGAGTGCGGAAAATTATCACGAACAGCGTGACTAGAACAATAGGATCACTGAAGAGGAGTGACAACACCTATACCAACACAGATAAAGAAACCTGTGAAGCCCTACTGGAGGCACACTTTCCAGAGTGCACCCTGACGGATGACACTGCCTGGGAAGACAACACAGGAGAAGACACAACAGAACAAGACTGGAACACAGCCCACAAAATCATATCAAACGATAAGACTAGATGGGCCATAGCCAGTTTTTTACCCTATAAAGCAGCTGGCCTAGATGGAATATTCCCTGCACTACTACAATGGGGAGGGAAGCTAATAAACTCCCAATTAACAGAGATATTCACCGCATGTATAGCACATAGATACATGCCCAAACAATGGAGAGAGGTAAAAGTGATTTTCCTGCCGAAACCGGGGAGAACGGACTACACTGACCCAAAAGCGTACAGACCCATCAGTCTGACATCCTTCATGCAGAAAACGCTGGAGAGGATGTGTGATAGACACATAAGGGACACCCACTTGCGAAGCAAACCACTACATCGGAATCAACATGCGTTCAGCACAGGGAAGTCTACAGATTCCGCACTACACAGCGTAGTCACCACAATCGAAAGATCCCTGTCCACGAAGGAACAGACCCTAGGGGTTTTCATCGATATAGAAGGAGCTTTCGACAAGACGGGCTTTACGAGTATAAGTAATGCCTTAACTAAATATGGGGTGGAACCAACACTATGCGAATGGATACACAACATGCTTCAACAAAGGGCCATCCAATTCACGGTGAATAACACGACACGTGCCAGAGTAGCCAAAGGATGCCCACAGGGAGGGGTGTTGTCACCCCTCCTCTGGAATATGGTAGTGGATGACCTGATAAGACGGCTGAACAACAGACACTTCCCAACGATAGGGTATGCGGACGACCTAACCATTCTGGTTAGTGGGAAGTTTGAGAACACCCTATGCCTTCTAATGCAAAACGCCCTAATAATAGTGGAAGCGTGGTGCACGGAACACCAACTGTCTGTGAACCCCAAGAAAACCGAAATGGTACTGTTCACGAACAAAAGGAAACTAACAAACCTGAGACCACCAAACCTATTTGGCACAGTACTACAGTTCGCAACGGAGGTCAAGTATCTAGGACTGACACTCGATAGCAAACTAAACTGGAACAGTCATATGGAGCAAAAGATAAACAAAGCCTGCATTACCCTGTGGCAATGCAAACGCATGTTGGGGAAAAGATGGGGCATACAACCTAGAATTATGCTCTGGCTTTACAAAACGGTAATCAGACCAACAATAACATATGGTTGCATAGTATGGTGGCAAAGAACAAATTTGATTACCGCACAAAACCAACTACAACGTCTACAAAGAGTGGCATGCCTAGCCACCACAAGCTGCATGTCCACAACGCCTACAGCCGCCCTTGAAACGATGCTGGACCTTCCACCACTATACCTATTCATACAGCAAGAGGCAGCCACTACAGCCATTAGATTAAATAAACTCTCCCTATGGACACACGATACGAGGGTGTCGCACACCAACGCGGTGGAAGAGGCCAAAAACGACCAACCACTCCTAATGGCCCCTTGCGACATCATACCAAAACAGTACGTTTTCGATAAACGATACAGGATAGAACTCAAGGAAAAGAGAACAGATACATCCGGTACAAAGGAAGTGAGGATATACACGGACGGATCCAAAATGAGAACAGGGACAGGTGCCGGCACGTACTCCGCTGACTTAAATATTAATATATCAACAGCACTGGGTGTGCACAACACAATTTTCCAGGCAGAATGCGTCGGTATAATACAGGCCGCAGACGCGGTGGCTGCAAGAAAAATAGAGAACCAAGGCATTCGTATCCTAACGGACAGCACTGCAGTACTGCACGCTCTATGCAGCAACACAGTAAAATCAGGACTAGTCCTAGAATGCCACAGGAAATTGGAGGGTATATGTGAGTCAAACGCAATTACACTCCAATGGATCAAAGGACACAGCGGATCCCTAGGCAACGACGCGGCCGACGAACTGGCCAGAAGGGGATCCGAATCAGAGACCTACAGGGTGGAACCCGTTATACCAATATCGGCAAATCAGCAAAGGTACTGGCTGCGACATAGAACAAGAAAACTACACGCCGAACTGTGGGCAAAGACGACGGAATGTCGTCAATCGAGAGAGGCAATGCCATCTCTAGACGGACGACTCTCTAAAAAACTGCTGCGCTTAAATAGGGCGGACCTACGGTATGTAGTAGGGACCATAACAGGGCACAGTAATCTTAACAAACATTTGCATGTTATAGGTAAAACGGACAGCCCACTATGCCGAGCGTGCATGAGGGCTGAAGAAACACCGGCCTACGTAGTCATGAACTGCAGCGAGGTTGGAACAACGGGCGCAACACCTGGGAACACCAAGCACACTCCGAGAGGCCTGCAGCAGACCCGGCAAACTGGCTGCTTTCTGGAAGGAGCTTGGATGGATGCTGTAGGGCAGTGGGTACTCAAACCACACCATCACGCAAAAAGGCCCAACTACGAAGGGACCACATGCGGAAAACGAGCCCGCGAAAAGAAGAAGAAGAAGAAGAAGATTACCTAATGTTGTGCTATTCTGTTGTTTTGGTCATGTGGTGTGCAACATTCTATAAAGAGTGACCTCAAATTATTACTTTGTTTATCTCTGCATCACCTAAGGTTGACTGATAGAGAATGCATAAAAAAAATTTGCATTAAGTCCACCTCTATATCTATGTGCATGAAGTTTAATAAATCAATTATTAGGATCAATACTAAACTTGCTTGTACACTCTTAAACTGCTTTCTCCAGCCATACTATAGTCTCTAAGGGCAGTCTTAAGGAAATCTAGACAAGCTATTAATATAAAACTAATATAGCTTGTCAAATACATATCAAACAAAACACCTTCTTCTTCTTTAGTATTAGTCCATTAAAATGAGTCTACTGTGCTTGGAAACAGTCAGTGTAGTCCTGTAGTGGTGGACACTATGCCAACTGCTAGCATAGAGTTCTTTATGCTAGGAGAAGTAACTATAAATTGGCAATCAAGGGTTGATTGCCAAGCTTTACTAGCCATAGAGTTTATGACAGTAAACTTTGATTTAAAATTGAAATTGATTACTTCTAATTAAAAAGCATAATAGAGAGAGGCATATTGCAATTTTTAGGAGCACTTCATGATAAAATGAGAACACGATACTACGTAGTATCGTATTTGTAAATCTCACGTGTTGTCTTGAGTTTTTTTCTATTTCCTTAAATTGGAAATGGAACTTTTGAATGTTTTGAAGTAGCACAGATTTATTACCAAAATTTAGTAAAAAGCGAAAGTGGTGATCAATGATTATACTTACATTACTTACTTATCTTGAAATAATTTATGTATTAATAAAAATAATTTTAACCCTAATATAAATTAACAGATTATTAATTTAACATTAACGACAGACCTATGTAATCAAATAAATTATTAATAATTTTTGTTTGGAAATCATTTTTTTGTAAAAATTCTTTTGACAGCCAGCTGTCTGTCATATACGTCATTGAATGAAAAAAACTAACTCACTCAACCGATGAATTTGAATAAATGTTTGATAAAAAGTAAAAAAAGGTAATTGACCTCAAATTCACAACCTGATAATACTTTAAAAGACTCGAGTGGTTTCTTTTGTGAATTATGTGTCCTCATTATGTTTTGACGATTATTTTTATTCTACTGTATACACTTAGCTCTACACTTGTAAGCCGTTAGATTATAACACCTGATTGGAGTTAATACACCCATTATATTTATATTTAAATAAGCTTAGAATTAATATAATAAATTTAAGATTAATTCACAAATAATTACTTGTGCACTACAACCTTTAATAGATTATAATGACCATCATTCATTCTTTAGCTCTACACTTGTAAGCCGTTAGATTATAACACCTGATTGGAGTTAATACACCCATTATATTTATATTTAAATAAGCTTAGAATTAATATAATAAATTTAAGATTAATTCACAAATAATTACTTGTGCACTACAACCTTTAATAGATTATAATGACCATCATTCATTCTTTATCGACACTGCTTGATGCTTGATTTCGCATCAAGCGTTTCGGAACGTTACAATCAAAGTCAAAGTCAAAACAGAAACAGAACTCAGAAGTGACTAGGGCACAGAACAAGTACATACATAGAAGGAGTGATAATCGCCCTCATATACTTGTCCTATTTTTCCAAATAAGCCGGATACATTGAAAAGAAAGAGACAAATAATTTTGCTAAGGACGCCCGGTGTACACTGTAGAAACGTCAATTTGGTTACCTTTGGTTACCTTTGAATGCCGAATTAAAAAGTGAACTAATGTCAAATGTTCCAACTTGTCAAGGCCTCTAGACAATTTAGTCGGATTAAACCGCCGCTCGTAATTTTCATTGTTGTTTATCTGTTTTGTGAAATAATCTAAGTTATTTAATAATTACATAGTGCTATTGTGAAGTAAAATTCAGCCCATTGGATAAGCAAAGTCCTGCGTTATTGTAGGTTGTAAATTACATTCTTTTCGCAAAGAAAATCAAGTTTAAATTGTCAACTTCCATCGGTGAGTAGATAACAAACCAATAATATATACTAAAAACCTATATATACGTGCAAAATACCTAAGTGATTTATACTTTACTATACTGCAATCATATTATAATATTTATAATCGTCTGTTTGCCATTTGATTCAGTAATTTTTAAGTAAGTATTTTACATTTTTACCAATTTGTGTAGTCATGTTCAATAGTGTTGTGACTTGTGCTGCATATTTTATCGATGACAAAAATATTACTATAATTTGTGTTAACGATTTTGTGGTAACTATCTTTGTACCTTTCATAGTGTTTCATACATTTTGTTCTTTTGCAGGTTTCCGAAAGATCAGACCGGAAGATCCATGAAGCAAATTAAGAGAGAATTATGTTATATATTATATTGTTACACGTTTAACGTTCCAGCGGTGAGGACGAATCTACTCAAATTTGCTCCATTGTCACGCGCCATACGACTTATTAATATTATTTCTATAGAAATTAATATTTTCAATGTACCCTGTCAAAATTCAAAGATGTTGCACAAAAATGTATAGTATTGGATAAATAGGTATATTTATTTAGTAATTTTTTTAGGTTTTTTTATGATATCGTATTGGATTTTTTATCTGTAATGATATTGTAAATACTTTTTCAATAAATAAATAAATAAATGTTCTAGATGACTACAGAAATTTATTGATAAAATTGATCGGGAAAAATTTCTAATAGTACCAATTCATAACATAACAAAAAATATTTTAGCTTATGCACAAATAATCAGGACATTCCTAAACAAAACTGTAATTTTAAGGGGCAGTAATAATGTGTTTCAATATTACTGGAAATATAATCATACATTTGTGACATGAATCTTACAGCTGTGTTTTATTTTTACCTTGGGGTATCTGCTATACTAAGAAAGTCAGAAAAGAACAGAGGGCCGATACCGGTATTTTGGCGATCCACACACTGCCCCGCACTACGCTGCGGGAGCGTGGCGACGCGGTGACGGTGCCACGCGTGCAGATGCGAGAGTGCTGGTCTGCATCATCAATCACGCACATTACTGCAGAACACGGTGTCCATACCGTCTGGCCCCGAACCCACGCGCGTGAGTACGTGTTTCTCTGCATGTAAGCGTGTGATCAGTAACACAGCGCTTAAATGCGTTTTCAGTGTGTTGCACCACGCGTGATTTCTATACAAAGAGAGATACTTACAAACAATACAAGAACACGCACGCTCGCACTACGCTCCGTGATGCGAGGTAGTGTGTGGATCGATCATGTATATTTCAATTTTCAATTTATTTAATTTATTCATATACAATTTACATTGTGTTTGAACTTACAGCATGAAACATGAATATAAACTTCAAATTATTTCACATTGAAAATGCTCCTGGCGCCGCTGCCGGCCTATGCCACTCCGGTGAGGTGTAAAACGGCCGTTTGTTTCTTGTAGTTCGTTTACGAGAGCTTTTATGGAACCAGACCTCATTTTATTAGCATGTCTGTTAATTTTCCATAGCCCATAGACAAATTTCATCTATCGATATCGATAAACTGTCAGAAGGTATCGTAGCACTATTAAACTTCTATTTGTCTCTGAGTGTGTACGCTTTATTCTCGTAATAGTCCTTCTATGCTTTAGTACTTGTTCTGTGGACTAGGGGGAGTCCATCTTTTGTTTTCACGGAAGATGGTTGTCATTTAATTTCAACCACATTTTTCTATTTTTTATCATTGTAATATACCATTAATATCATCAACAAGAATATTATTCTAAACTTGACGCTGGCAGAAATAGCTGACACAATCGTCGGCTCTGTTGCCAAAAAAAAAGGAGAAGAAGTGACTAGGGATGTAAATTTAAAAATATCGATTCATTGATATCGATATATATCGATATCGATAAAATCGATATTTCTTTTTTTTAAAAGCTTGTACAAATCCAATGTAGTTTTAGTTTTTTTTTAGTTGCATGTAATCTATAGTATCTAATTTTTTATAGTTTACCGTTAAGAATAATAATATGTTTTTAATAAAAAATAATTATTTTTCGTAAATTTATTGAACTATCTATATCTATAAAATTCCAGTATTTTATACCAGCAATAGAACATAAGAACAGTAACTTTGACAGTCTGCCAACCAAAGCCCAAACACCACAGATTTTTTCTTAGTTTCCTTTTGCTTTCGAAAAGGCAAAGGGACCTACTTATTAAGTTGTTTTATTGTTGTTTGAGAGAAAAAAAAATAGTGATTCTCTTTCTTTCGTTCTTCTTATACAGCCATTGGTCGGTAGTTTTTTTATCGATATCGGCACATAGTCGATATCGATAAATATCGATATTTTTAGGTGTCGATGTAACGATATTTACAGTGTGACCATATGTAGCAGGATCCTGCCTTTTCGGCAGGTTTAGCCCTTCATTTTACTCTCTGGCATATTTGTTTGACGTTTTGGAAATCTGGCAGTATTTGGCAGTTTAAAGCAATTTATGCAGGAAGACTTGTAGCACAGCTTTTATAAGGACATTGGTGCAATATCGACAAAAAAATAGCATTAAGGTGGTTTTTCGATGCCAATGGCAACATTAGCAACGATAAGACCCTTAGTTTGGAAATTTCCCATATCATCTCTAATTGAATTTGTAGTTCATTCCATTGTGAACCTTAAAGCGCTGAACAAAATATTTATAATAATTGTATCTTTAGTTGTCAATTGTTTAATTTTAATTAGTCGGAATAGGAAAACTGTCGAAGATACAAAATTTTTATTCTGATTTCGTTTGGTGTGAATGTTTTCTATTCCTTATAGTTATATATCATACAATGTAAATTTGAACGATTATATCGCCTAGAGTGGGCGCAGGATCCATCACTTTCGTCTTGATCAGCAAAAGCGAAAGATGAAGATGTTTCATGGTGTAAAGTCATCTGTGAAAATTTTAGGAAGTATTAGTAAGTAGGTACAAATTTCTTTTTTTTAATAATTTTATGCGCAAAAGTTTTTTAAAACGTCTTTACTAGGCTTTGTAACATTTTAAAATTTTGTCGACATTATTTCGGCATTTTGTGCATAAGAGTTTGGCAGGATTTGTCAGTTTTCTTGCCAAGGCTGGGCAGGATCTCTAATTTAAAGTTGGTCACACTGGATATTTATCAGATTTCAGATATATCGTCGCATCCCTAGAAGTGACATATTTTAAATAATGCCAGTGTCACGTCAATTTCTATGAAAAATTGAAATACCTCTGCAAAGTTGATAACATTTTACATTTTGCCAGCTCTTACATTTTAAATTTGTAAAGAAAATTAACAAAGACACTACGAACATGGTATAATAACATTATCATAATCTATTTTGAAAGTATTTACTTATTAATTTAAGTATTTATGTAGCATTCTTACACGGACTTAAATTAAAAATTTAATTTTAGGAACTAAAGAGTTTTGCAGAAGATGGTTTCGATCCTAAACTATGGATTAACAAAGCTTGGAGATCTAATGGGAATCAGGAAAAGGAGGTAGTAAGATTCAAACTTACCTGCTTAAATTTTTCAATACTTTTTTTTATGTTAGTCTACCAAAGTAACGCTACCCCGCCTGATTGTAAGCAATCAGTGGGATCCAGAAGTGGTGGCCACCATACCAAAAGCCATCGTTTTAAAGTGCTGGTATGGTGGCCGTCGTAATTCGGCATCGACTTTGCCGGTATTTTTACTGGTTTGGATAAATTTTGTCTTCAATTGTGATATGTGTAACTTTTTATGTTGTTACCAAATGTAATAAGTCGTGTGCAAAAAACAATTTTCTATTCTACACCCTAACTACAAGGATTATGTCCTGAAACCTGCAGGATAACAACCTTTATATTTATAAACTTGCTGCGTCCTGCAGCTTTGTGCAAAAAATCATGTGTATAGTTAACATAACTTGAGAACCAGAACAGTTTTCGGGATAAAAAGTATGTCTACATACCAAGTTTCATCAAAATCAGTTTAGCTGTTTAGGCACTGAGTGGTAACAAATATCCACACACACAAATATTTGCATTTATAATATTACTAGGATTAGTCCCAAAAGCCATTGTTTCAAACTGATGGCATGACACTTGGACTTAGAACTTAACTAAGTATTTGTTTTTATTTTCAGATATTTGTAGCGAATACGGTGACAAGATTACAACTGTATATGAAGCAGCTTACAAACTCACTAGATGAGACTACTACACAGGTAAAAACATTACCCTCCTTGACTGCGGCAGTAGGCCAAAAAAAACAATATTTTGTTCATAAGAGAGCCGATATTGTAGCTTTCTATAAGTAAAAGATTTTTTAATATTGATTATGTAGATTTTGAGTTTATCCATAGCAAACATACATAAAATCTAATCTTTTCTTTTTATAATATTATTAAAACTCACTTAAATATGTATAATAATTTCTATGTACAATATGTATGTATTTACAAAAAAAAAGTATTTAAGTATGTATATCCGCATTCTAGAAGTCATAACGCAAGCTATAATATATGCTTACTTTGGGTCTAGATGGCGTTGTGTGGTAGTTGTTGTGATATTATTATTATTATTATATTATTTACAGATTGTGACATCTATTCCTCGTATAATGCAAGACGCATCATCCTTGCAACTGGAGGGTGCTTTACTTCAGCAGAAGCTACAATCCTTGGAGCAGAAGGTGCAGAGTGTTGAGGAGCAGACCGGCCACTCTATAGAGAGCCTGCAGAAGATTGATACCCTCAAGAGTCGGTTGGAGGTTAGTATTCTTAAACCCCGTTGTTAATTAAGTATTAAAAAGAGTGGCCTGAGTTTCTTGCCAGTTTTTTTTATGGCTCTACTTCGTCAGCGAACTGGCTGTAGGTTAAACTGGTTGACATTTTTAATTTTTTTTATATTAGCCTACCAAAGTGACTCCACCCCACCTGATGGTAAGCAGTCAGTGGAATCCAGAAGTAGTGGCCACTATACCAAAACTACTAAACTGCTGGTATGGTGGCCTCCACTATGGCGGCTGGGAATGGGGTTAGGGGAAGGGAACGAGGGAGGTGAGGAAAGAGAAAAGGGGGAAATTGGAACTCCGGCGCTCTCACTCACCGAACGAAATGCAGTAGTACGGATACTACTACTCTTATGTCGATCTTCTATGAGTGGTATTATTTATTATTATTATTATTTTCATTACCCATTCGCATCCATTGCCAAACTTTGAGCGCATGTTGCGATCAAAGCGCTTGCTTTATTTGTATGAAAAGAGGCCCCGGAGTAAGACAGTTAACAGGAGTTTTGTTTTTATTGCAAACACCCCACGTGATGGAAAGTGGTAACTGTCGCTTATGGACGACTCAGAGTCACTGGCAATGTTCTACCAGGGACTCTGCGAAGCTGCTGCCTACCGTGAAGGGAGTGGGGCAGGTTGTCCTTTTCTCCTATGATCAGCAACGACTGAATTAATTGATTGAATTGTATTGATTTGAATTAAACCCACCCTCCTCCTTTTTATCCAGAACGATACATGCATTTAGTCCCTAAAGTGCCACCCTTTTACAGTGGATTCTGTCACTTTGGTAGACAAAATAAAATTAAAAAAAAAAAAATTTGGTTGCGTTTTCTGAGTCGGTTAAAATTAGCATAGGTTATGGTTATCACTTACCAGGTACAGCTGTATATTCGTTTGTCACCAAAGTTGTATAAAATTACAATCTGTGGTTCACAGACCGCAGCATCATCATTACGAGAAGCTGATAAATGGGCAGCGTTAGCCAGTTCTCTTGAAGATATCCTGGATACTGGAGTACCCACACAGGTAGGAAAATCTCCATCAATCTTTCTCACCCTGAATATGTTCACGGTATAATAAGCCTTCCGTTATGGAATGGTTGGTGGTGAACCTAGTAGGATTTCAGGCCACTCATAATCTATAATATAACAATCAATCTCTGAATGTGTTGCTAAGCGCAAATCTTGAGAGCAGCTGAACCGATTTTGCTAATTCTTTTCTGAAGTACGATGATGATTCTAACGGAGAGAAAAATTTTAAAAATTGCCTGAAAAAAAAAAACACTTTTCTATATTCCCATATAAAAGTATCTTTATTTATCCCAACATGTTTAAAAATTTCCATCCGTGCGAAGCCGGGATGAGCCGTTAGTTTATTATAAAGGCATCCAACTTTACTCAAAATCTTTTGAGTAGTAGAAAATCTAAGCGTACAAACAGCAGGACAGACCTTGTTTTATCTAAACTAATATTATAAAGAGGATAGATTTGATTTATTTAACTCAATATCTGCATAACCGATTTAAAAAAACTCTTTCACTTTTAAAAAGCTACAAATATGACTTGTAACATTGGCTATAATTTATTATGTACATATTTTTTCAGTCATTTTCTGAATTTCAAACGCCTTCATAAACCTGAATGATGTAGTCACTATTGCTAATGATATTTTCCGTACGCGTTTGTTGTGAAGGTGGACGTCTAGTACTATGTATATGCCCTTGCACTTGCGTATACTTCTATTCCTTTCTATCACAGAGACTTGTCATTTACTAAAACGAGAAAGAGCGACTGAAACGGCAGCTTTTATTTATTTATATTTACTTTTCAGGAAGATAAACTTTCGGAGTTATGCGAGCAAGTCGTCGCTATGACAGCTAGCCTCGAGGTCAGTAATAAATAAAATAAATATAAATTAATTAATAAATAAAATTAAGTTTAATAAAGAGAATAATAATAAAATTTACACGGTGCTATCTAGGCCCAAAATAAGCATAATATGTATATATATATTGATAAACATACTTACTTAAATAGTTTTTTTTTGTAAATACATACATATTACACATAGAAACACCCAGACCAATACAAATAGAGATGTTTCATGCACACAAATATTTAATTTATAATATTTCAATGTAGCGTCAGCACAAGAAAAAATGGGTTTATTTCTTTCACTTTGCTGTAGACAAGCGGACTTTTGGTTATTAACAATACATATTGCTTGTTTAAAAACACACCTGTTTTCTAATAATGTGTGTATTTCCAAAAAAAAATATCTAAGCATGTTCATCCTTATTATAGAACACATATTACTCTATATATTTTGGGTTTAGATAGTGCTGTGTAATGACGGTTAGAAAAATTTTCGCCATTTGGCGCCGCTTCAACTGTCACATTGGGCCAATCAGAGGTTAACTTTCAAAAAGCGCTTGACAGCTAGACTTGACGCGTCAGTGCTGCCATCACGTGGGCACCATTTTAGAAAACCTTCACAGCAATTTTCTTGTATCTTTATAAACGTGAATTATCCATTTTGTAAATTAAACATTAAAACACTGAAAAATATTTGTTTTGATAGCGCTGTCAAAATAGAAGACCTTTTTTTACCGAAGCGAAATTTTTCAATACACCCGCATTGTATTATTATATTTTTCTTATATTATTATTATGGGTTAAAAAGAAACCTGGACCATTGAAAGGTTTAGGCATTTTATTGTTACAATTTATAGGTGCTAAGTGATGCGCCGGACTATGAGAACAAGAGGCTTCAACTAGAAACGTTGTACAATAGGTTAGAAGCAGCCGTCAGTCCTCCATTGATCGAAGCTCTGACCCAAATGGATGCGGGTAAGCGAAACCTATCATCACTTTAAAATATATTCTAATATATATATCGAGTGGTTATTGGTCAACCTAGTGTCAGAATTTGGCATTCGACTTGACCTAACGACTGTTATCAACTTGGTAACATCCGGGACCGACTTTTAACGTGCCCTCCGAAGCATGACGCTCAGATCAAATACCACTTCGGTCACCCATCCATGAGCCAGCCGCACTCTATGTTGCTTAACCCGCTAATCTCAACTACCAGTCGGATTGGAATAATGAAGGTGTTTAGGAAAATTTTCGCCATCAGTTGGCGCCACTTTCACTTTCACATTGGGCCAATCAGGGGTTAACTTTTTAAAAGCGCTTGACATATAGACCTGACCCGTTGGTGCTGCCACCTCGTGAGCGCCATTTTAGAAAACCCTCTCAGCAATTTTTTTTTTGTCTTTAAGCACGTGAATTATTCATTTTGTAAATTAAAAATTTAAATTACCGAAATAAACACTTTGATAGCGCTGTCAAACTGGAAGACCTTTTACCATAGTGGAGCCAACTAGGGAAAATTTTCCTTAACACCCTCATTCTTTTTACGTTTGATAGCCTAGTTCTTGAGGAAGGTTATGTAACATTTACATAAGCGTCATGTGTAGGCTCAAAAAAGGACCTAGTTCAGCATGTGTCAGGCAAAATGCCTGACGTTGATTTTCAACTAAGCCCTAAGAAACTAGTAACTAAGTAACTAAGAAACTAAGAAACTACACGTCGGTTACAGGTTCTTGTAATTGTGCCCTTTATCAACACATCACCTATTTGGACTGGGCCTGGGAATGTTCCATGTGAACATTCGCAGACTTTTTTTTTAAATTTGGTATCTGTGCACACTAGGGAATAAAGAACCGGTGCTTTTCTTGAGTCCCGGAATTTTCGGGATTAGTTGTTGAAAGAACCGGGAGAACCGGGACTTTCGGGACTTTTGGTTATTTTTTTAAGCCACTGCTGTTATTTCATTTTAATAGGTCTTTAGTACCGTTGTAGGTAATTAAAACTATATTGTATTAGTAAAAAAATATTAATTTATTGAAATCAACAAAAACAGAACGATTTACTATTCTTAAAAAAAAAATACCTTTATAAAGAACAAAATCAAAATAATTTTCTTAATTTTAAAATAAAACAAGCCGTTAGCATTCAGCACTCACTGTCATTATTTCTTATTTGAAATGAAAAAATATTAGAAATGACAAATTCAAATTCTTTATTTGTCTGAATATGGTGGAGGTACAATGGTGGTCTTATATTAAAACATATGAACATCATATTCTGCCAAGAAATGGCGTACAAAATTCACATTAATAAAATTAAAATTAAATAAATTATAAATTAAAAATAAATCATTACAAATGTCATGTGTGTCATTCAAAACGGTCAAATTAGTCCAATAAATTCTGATCGTGTGTACACACAGAACAAGTACTAAAGCATAGAAGGACTATTAGGAGAATAAAGCGTACACACTCAGAGACAAATAGAAGTTTAATAGTGCTACGATACCTTCTGACAGTTTATCGATATCGATAGATGAAATTTGTCTATGGGCTATGGTAAATTAACAGACATGCTAATAAAATGAGGTCTGGTTCCATAAAAGCTCTCGTAAACGAACTACAAGAAACAAACGGCCGTTTTACACCTCACCGGAATGGCATAGGCCGGCAGCAGCGCCAGGAGCACTTTCAATGTGAAATAATTTTGAAGTTTTTATTCATGTTTCATGCTGTAAGTTCAAACACAATGTAAACTGTATATGAATAAATTAAATAAATTGAAAATTGAAATATACATGATCGATCCACACACTGCCTCGCATCACGGATCGTAGTGCGAGCGTGCGTGTTCTTGTATTGTTTGTAAGTATCTCTCTTTGTATAGAAATCACGCGTGGTGCAACACTGAAAACGCATTTAAGCGCTGTGTTACTGATCACACGCTTACATGCAGAGAAACACGTACTCACGCGCGTGGGTTCGAGGCCAGACGGTATGGACACCGTGTTCTGCAGTAACGTGCGTGATTGATGATGCAGACCAGCACTCTCGCATCTGCACGCGTGGCACCGTCACCGCGTCGCCACGCTCCCGCAGCGTAGTGCGGGGCAGTGTGTGGATCGCCAAAATACCGGTATCGGCCCTCTGTTCTTTTCTGACTTTCTTAGTATAGCATCAAAACAGATACCCCAAGGTAAAAATAAAACACAGCTGTAAGATTCATGTCACAAATGTATGATTATATTGCCAATAATATTGAAACACATTATTACTGTCCCTTAAAATTACAGTTTTGTTTAGGAATGTCCTGATTATTTGTGCATAAGCTAAAATATTTTTTGTTATGTTATGAATTGGTACTATTAGAAATTTTTCCCGATCAATTTTATCAATAAATTTCTGTAGTCATCTAGAACATTTATTTATTTATTTATTGAATACAATATCATTACAGATAAAAAATCCAATACGATATCATAAAAAAAACCTAAAAAAATTACTAAATAAATATACCCATTTATCCAATACTATACATTTTTGTGCAACATCTTTGAATTTTGACAGGGTACATTGAAAATATTAATTTCTATAGAAATAATATTATTAAGTCGTATGGCGCGTGACAATGGAGCAAATTTGAGTAGATTCGTCCTCACCGCTGGAACGTTAAACGTGTAACAATATAATATATAACATAATTCTCTCTTAATTTGCTTCATGGATCTTCCGGTCTGATCTTTCGGAAACCTGCAAAAGAACACAATGTATGAAACACTATGAAAGGTACAAAGATAGTTACCACAAAATCGTTAACACAAATTATAGTAATATTTTTGTCATCGATAAAATATGCAGCACAAGTCACAACACTATTGAACATGACTACACAAATTGGTAAAAATGTAAAATACTTAAAAATTACTGAATCGAATGGCAAACAGACGATTATAATATGATTGCAGTATAGTAAAGTATAAATCACTTAGGTATTTTGCACGTTTATATAGGTTTTTAGAATATATTATTGGTTTGTTATCTACTCACCGATGGAAGTTGACGATTTAAACTTGATTTTCTTTGCGAAAAGAATGTAATTTACAACCTACAATAACGCAGGACATTGCTTATCCAATGGGCTTAATTTTACTTCACAATAGCACTATGTAATTATTAAATAACATATATTTTCACAAAACAGATAAATAACAATGAAAATTACGAGCGGCGGTTTAATCCGACTAAATTGTCTAGAGGCCTTGACAAGTTGGAACATTTGACATTAGTTCACTTTTTAATTCGGCATCCAAAGGTAACCAAAGGTAACCAAATTGACGTTTCTACAGTGTACACCGGGCGTCCTTAGCAAAATTATTTGTCTCTTTCTTTTCAATGTATCCGGCTTATTTGGAAAAATAGGACAAGTATATGAGGGCGATTAACACTCCTTCTATGTATGTACTTGTTCTGTGTGTGTACATAATGTCAGTAACTATAGCTTAAAACTCTATATTACAATGTGTCATTCAAAAAATCATTAATATTATAATAGCATTTGGTACATAATAAGATTTTTAACTTCTTTTTAAATGTATTAAAATTTAATTCTTTGTATTCATCAGGAATTTTATTGAAAATTTTAGGAGCTAAACAAAATACACTTTTCCACATAAGAGACGTCTTAGCTTTACGAAACTCTTCACTCTTCGACACTCTTCTAAGAACAAAATCAACGAACAAATATAAAAATTCATGTTTACCTACTACATACTAAAAAAGCCTTTGTCTTGGCTGACTGACTGACAGACAACGCACGGCCTAAACCGCTGGTTGTAGCGACTTGAAATTTGGAGGGTGTGTTTGTCTTAATGTCTAAAGATGTACTAAGAAAGAGTTTTCAAATTCAACCCCTAAGTGTGTTAGAAGAGATGAAAACGATTGTATAAAATTTTTAGGTTTTTTATTTGAATACTTCTATTAAAACAATAAATAACTGTAAAAATATTTTTGACAGGGTGGCTTTAGAATGGTAAAATCAGGGATGAAACATTGTATGGAAAGATCTTTGCTTTTGAAGTTAGCGATTTGAAATTTCGAGGATGTGTTGGTCTTAATGTCTAGAGTTTTGCTTAGAAAGGGATTATTAAAATTCATCCCCTAAGTGATGACACCGATTGCATAAATCTTTGTTTTTTTTTAATTTATAGTTTTGCAAATTTGGATTGGGATACTGCTATCAAATTAAAAATACTCTCATTAATATTTTTGTGAGAGCGCAGGAGAACCAATTTCTCCCTTTCCTCTTTCCTCACCTCTCTCATTCCCTTCCCCTACCCCATTCCCAGCCGCCAAAGTGGAGGCCACTATACCTGCAGTTTAAGCTTTGGTTGGGTTGGCTTTAAATATGTGAAATTGGAGATGAAACTTTGTATTGAAAGATCTTTGTTTCAAAAGTTATCGACTTGAAATATGAAGGCTATGTATGTCTTAATATCTAGACGTGTACTAAGGGTTTTAAAAATCATCACTTATTTGTGTGACAAAGGGTGAAAACGATCGAACAAACATCTTTATTTTTGTTTCTAGTTTTGAACATTTTTTTTGAAGGACTGTTACCAAAGTAACGGATAGAAAACAAAAGAAATCGTTTTTGATAAAGTGCATTCAACAGATATACGCCCATAGCGTCTTTTAATATTATTATGTAAGTAACATAAAATGTCTGTGGGAAAAAGCGATCTCTACGCGAGCGCTAAAGCTAGTTCTTTATAAAATAAACAAAGTAAAATAAGTTTTCAGCATTTAACGCTCGCTTGCTGTATTATATATATATATATATTTTTTTTTTTTCACACAGCGCCATCTAGCCCCAAATTAAGCAATTATAGTTGCTTGTGTTATGGGTACTAAACAACTTATACTACATATATACATTTTTTTTTTTTGTAAATACATACATATTATAGATAAATTACACCCAGACACCCGAACAAACAATCATGCTCATCACACAAAGGTTTGTCCTGGGTGGGAATCGAACCCACGACCTCCGGCTTAGCAGTCAGGACACTAACCACTAGACCAACAGGCCAGTCCAATATTATATTATATTATTATAAATTATATAGGTAGGTACTAAAAAGGAAAACGCCTTATTCTGAAATCTGACGGTAAAACGGGTACTTAGCAGCAGGTAAAACACTGAGCGTACCACTAGGTATCTACACCATTAGGTATTACAAAGAGAAAAGATTTGATTTTTTTTTGTAGGTGTCTTAAGTATGTAATCGATAAACTCCGAAACACAAATCTAATCAAAATCGTTTATTGCGAATATAGGTAAATATTTTACAGATGTTATATAGTCAGTACATGTTTGCTGCTATATTCTGCCATTTGGCGTGCAATATTTTCTACAATAAATGTAGATAATAAAAACTAAGTATTAATTTACATCATGTAACCTATTGAACTACGCTAAAATATTCATAAAACTACTTTTAAAATATTAATATAACTAAGTACAATAAAACAAAAATATAAATAAAAAATGGTAATAAAGTTAGGTATAAAATAGGTAAGTATTATTAATTTAATTCGTCATCCTCAAGGTACTCTTTGATGGTATAATATGCTTTATTAATGAGGAATGTTTTTAATTGTTTTTTGAGCATATCCCTGTTAGAGCATCTTAGAATATGCAACGGTAGGTGGTTGTAGATACGTGGTGCCAACTGAAGATGCTATTGCTAAATTGCATTGTGTTAATTGTTGGGCAAGCCAGTTTATGGTTATGTCGCTTAATTTTTAGATGCTCAAACATGGACATATGTGCAAGTACAAACATGGTTACTTCATAGATGTAAACACATGGAAGCGTTAAAAGTTTTAGGCTAATGAAATGGGGCTTGCAACTTTCGATAGGTTTTAATTTACAAATTGCTCTCACACATTTCTTCTGAGCCTTGAACACTATTTCTTTGCCTACCGAGTTGCCCCAAAAGATGACACCATACCTTAATACTGTAATACGTAACCATGATACGCAGTGATCACAGCAGATTGGTTCTCAGTTTTCCCGAGCATGTGAAGAGCATATGAGAATTGATTTAGTTTAGAGCGTATAGTTTCGACTTGTAGCCTCCAACTTAAATTACAGTCAATGTTTAAACCTAAAAATGTTGTATTTTCGACCTCATTTATCTTTTTCTCATCGAATTCTATGATCACCATTGACTTGTTATGTCAAGTGATTGGTGTATGTCTGCTACTAATTGTGATCTACATGTGTTTGTGAAAATCATTGTGCTATCATCAGCAAATAAGACCATGTTGTGATTATTATAATTGGGTAAATCATTTATATAAACTATAAATAATATAGGACCAAGGATACTACCTTGTGGAACTCCTTGTGTTACCTCACGATATGATGACAAATTTAATAATTGTCTTTGTGTTTTGGGACATACACCTAAACCTATTTTAAAAATTATTTTACCATTAGAAAACTACAAAACCCCGAAATAACAAAGGCTTACTTTTGACCTCATTCGCTCGCAAAAACGTGTAGCAAGCAGCGGGTGAAACCGCTGGGAGGACATTTAGTTTTTAATAAATCTTTGGTATGGTAAGAAATCTTTTATTATGATCTCTGAGTGGAGAAACTTAAATACTTAATTTAAGAATATACTTTTCACCATGTCCTAAAAGTCCCGGAAGTCCCGGGACGAGGTTTGGTCGTCCTGGTTCTTTAGTCTTACATAAAATCCCGGGATTTCCCGGGATTTTCGGTACCGGGATTTTCCGGGACTAATCCCTAGTGCACACATACGCAGAGCTAACCAACCTAGCTATTTTTTATATTTACTTTGTTTATTTATGTTTGTATCTTGTTGTGTGAGCAAATAAATAAATAAATTCCCTTTCTATAAATCTACGTGACATCTACAGACTGCTTCTGTGATTCGGTGGTGCTGTGTACCGATTACCACGCAGAGGTCTTGGGTTCGATCCACAAGTCAGGTAAAGTGATATGAGGCTTTTTTGTCGAAAAGTCTTCAGTATTCTCGCCGCCGCTCGCAGGCCTAAAATAAAAATGGCAAAAAGTGGGTGGTTAAAAACACCCCCTCCTTCGGGGATAAAAAGCGGTGAAGCTATGTATGCCATGTAATGAATAGTGACACGTTATGTAGAACGCACGTCGCGGTACGTCCGCCTGTTCACGGGCATGTCCCGCGGCGTGTCGGCGTGTCGCTGCTGGCGGCGCGCGGCGGCGGCGCGGCTGGCGCGCGCGTGGCGCCGCCGCGACGCGCACACTGTCGCCGCGCTCGCCGCACTACTGGCACAGGATGCGCCGCACCAGGTAACTAACAGCGACGCGACGTCGTTTGTACGTGTGTGTATGTGTGTGTTTGTTACCACTCAGCGCCTAAACGGCTGAACCGAAAATTAGTATGTAGATAGATTCGGTGCCGGAAACGGACATAGGCTATTTTATCCCGAAAATCAGTCTGGTTCCCGAGAAATACAACAAACCATATTACGCGCGGGTGAAAACGCGCCGTTGAAAGCTAGTTTTCTATAAATTTTGATTTAAACTTTTGTACATTTATGACTGTAAACTGTACGAAAGATTTTTTTCGAGTATTTCTATACTTTGCAGGTCGACTGGCTAACAAATGTTTTAAAATCTGAAGCTCCACTGTCGGAATTAGTGAGACTATACACTGACCTACTGCTGTCATTAGAACCATCACCTACTAAGGTAAGCATTACGTCCGTTAGTAACTAATCCTTACACTTTTTAGCTATCTTAAGAATGTATTCTTTGAGTTAAGCTTCCCAATCTATACTAATATAAGAGAAAAGATTTGATTTATTATATGTTTGTTTGTTTGTATGTTCCGTTTTAACTCAAGATCTACGTAGCCGATTAAAAAAAATCTTTCAGCTTTAGAAAGCTACAAATTTATAATATAAAAATGAATCGCTGAATGTGTTGCTAAGCGCAAATCTCGAGAGCAGCTGAACCGATTTCGCCAATTTTTTTTTTTTATAGTATTCCAAGTACGAGGATGGTTCCTACGGAGAGAAAAAATTAAAATATTGTCTGAAAAAAATCACTTTTCTATATTCCCATACAAAAGTATCGTTATTTATCCCAAAATGTTTAAAAAATGTCCACCCGTGCGAAGCCGGGGCGGTCCGCTAGTGTTTGATATATTTTTTGTCATGTTCAAAATTTTAATATTTTAAGCTCCTTTGTAAATCTGAATAATGCAATACGACACTATTGCTATGATATTCTCCGTAGGCGTGTGAGACTGAATAAAACTGTTGATACCAAAGCGAAGCAAGAGCAGACGTCTAGTATTCTATCTATCCATACACTTTGTCAAGTGCTCAAGATCTATTGTATTTAATTATCTCTCCGTCTTTTCCTTTTCTGTCTCCTATATCCAATATTTTAATGACTTAATATTATTTCTGGAATTCTAAAACATCACAGACATGTCCTATTACGGTACTTTAACATGACCTTGGAATCTTCTTTCCCTTAGTCGGATAGAACCATGAAGTCATCCAAGAATATTTTTTTAGATCGCGTCAGCAAATTTAAAACTGTGCTCATCTCCTGAAGATGGTATACTTCTGCTGACCGACTTGAGAGCCGATATTGAAGATTTTGTCAAAAGTATTTGTAGTGTGATTGAGGCACCACGTCAAAATAAAGGTGAGTTGCAAGATTTTTATGTTATGAACGCCAAAAAATGACAGCTGTTTTGTATCTATGAGCCCGGAAAGAAAGAAAGAAAACACTAGACCTAAAACTATCCAAAAGAAATGAATGTGCCATAAACACCACACTTGATATACAAAAAGTTAAAAATAAATACAGTGAGTGCAATCTTAATTGACAAATCCGCATTTCTGCGACATTTTTGTTTTGTCTGAGGTAAAATTTTAATCATTGGCTATTGAGTTTCTAAGAATAAAAAAAATACATTTATATGACGAAGACAAAAAAGACAATACAAAAAAAAAATCGAAATTTACACAAATTTATCTTTTTTTGCGCACTAATTTTACCTTTTTATTATTCATTCTGTGAACAATAGCGTGGGTTATACGTTTACTTTTTTTTGTCCCCATAAAGACAAATAAATAAAATTGTAATACAACCAAATTTTGTTAGTCATTCGAAATGTTAAAAATACGCAATAGGCGAGTAAAGGCAGCAGTAGCGGCCACCATAGTCGTCTTCTACTTACATTTTACAAGTAATATCAACAGACGGTAGTAGATCCACGCAGATTTCAGCATGAATGGGTCGGATACCGGGAAAGTACTACCCTCTTTAGAAGATCGACGTAAGAGTAATAGTATCCATATTATTTGTGAGTAAGAGCGTGGGAGACCAAATTTTCCCTCTTTCCTCTTTCCTCACCTACCCCACGCCGCCATAGTGGCCACGATACCAGCAGTTTTAGACGATGGCTTCTGGAATAGTGGCCACCAGTTCTGGATACCGCTGACTGCTTACCATCAGGAAGAGTGAGACACTTTGATAGACATATTTTTTTGTTAGAAACTCTTCAACCGGCAACTCTCCGTGAATTCGGTCGAGCTGCTTATGCTCCTCTAAGGGAATTACTACCGAAATATACGGAAATGCAGACACAACTTCTACTGGATAATTTACAGGATCCTCAGTTAAAACAGGTATGTATACATTGTTAAGCCAAGCTTGACGTTTATAGAGACATTGGTAGCAGATCTAAGGGGTTCAAACCTCCCCACACACATTTCATGCTCAAAAAATAAATTGAACGTATCTTGGCGGGGTCCTCCGCTCCAAATCTAAATTCAGGAACCGCTACTATGCCTCATTAAGAGCGTTTACACCTTATGAGTGGCAACGTCGCAATTTAGTATCATATTTCGTGATTTTCAATTTTTATCATTTAATCGGAGCCATATTTTAAAAATATGTTCTGTTAACATGGTAGAATTAGGTGAAAGCTGTATAAAAAGTAAGAAATCCTTGCGATTACAGTTATATTCAATAATACATTGCATTACAAACTTGCGTTGCTATATTTGCATGTTAGCAGAACATATGTTTAAAATATAGCTAAGATTAAATGATAAAATTTGAAAATATTAATTATTATCAAAATGTAAGAGGCTTAAGAACTAAAACGATTGATTTTCACCATAATACGTCTTTGTGCAATTATGATGTTATAATCTTGACACAGACTTGGTTAAACAGCGGCGTTTATGACTCGGAGTTATTTAATGATAATTACACTGTTTATAGGCGAGACAGTCAAGATACTAGATACAGTAATCGTAATAATGGCGGCGGTGTACTAATTGTAGTATCAAATAGCTTAAAATCGAATCGTATGCTGCTATTCATAACAAGCAAAAACTTTATATCAATGCAGTCTACTTGCCACCTCCACTGCAACATGAAGTCTTAGACCTATACACTACCAATACTCAAAATGTCATAGACAAGGGTGAACACATTTTACTTGTAGGTGATTTTAACTTGAGCGGTATTATTTGGCTACCAAAAAGTAATACACAACAGCTTCAGCCACATTCAAATTTTGTTGATATAAATTCGAAATTACTAGACTTCCTTACACTAAATGATTTAGGACAATATAATTGTATATTGAACCACCAATCAAAAACATTAGATTTAGTTCTTGCTACTACGCCTGTGATTAACGTAACTCGTAGTGATTACCCATTGACACCAGTGGATCTGCTGCACCCGCCTTTGCTGTTTACTTTACCGTTGACCTCTAATAACACTCTACAATACAACTCCACAATAAAGCCTAATTTCTTTAAAGCTGATTATGATAAAGTATCAGAGCATCTTAAGACAATTGAATGGGAAAAAATGTTCTGTGATTGCCTTACTGTGAACGAAATGGTTTGTAAATTCTATAATCTACTTAGAGAAGTCATCACTCACCACATTCCTTTAAAAAAAACGACTAGTGTTAAATATCCTGCCTGGTACTCACGTGAACTTAAAAGCGTTATTAAAGAAAAGTATAAATATCACAAGCGACTTAAAAAATACAACAACCCTCTTGACCGTGAATCTTTCCATTACTTGCGTAAAAAATGTAGTGATATGATGTCTGTTTGTTATTATCATTACGTATATAGTATTGAGAAGGCAGTAAAAAAGAATCCCAAACTATTTTGGTCATTTATAAAAAATAAAAGGAAGAATGCTAGTTCTTACCCTGCCGTAATGAAGTTCGGAGAGAAAATAGCTTGTGAGGGCAGCGACATATGTGATTTGTTTGCTGAAAACTTTAAGAAGTCTTTCAATGTCCCAAACAATATAAATCAGGACAATATACCGTATAATGCAATATCATCTGCTGCTCTTTGTAGTCTTTCTTTTAGTGATTCAGAAATATTGCAAAGTCTTAAGTCATTAGACGAGTCTAAGGGTGCTGGAAGTAATGGGATTTCCCGTTTTTATTAAACGTTGTGCAAAAGTTTTAGTGCTGCCCTTAAAAATAATTTTTAATAAATCTTTAAGTGATGGCATTTTCCCCCAAATTTGGAAAGAAGCTTTAATTGTGCCTGTCTTTAAGTCTGGTGATATAAGCGCAGTATCTAACTACAGACCCATATCTATATTAATAACTTTTGGCAAAGTCCTTGAAAAGCTTGTAACCACTCATTTATCGTGGTATCTGAAACAATATATAACAGACTTTCAACATGGCTTCACAAAATCTAGATCAACAGCTACCAATTTATTGAGCTTTACATCTAATTTGATTAAGAGTGTAGATAACCGCATACCCGTTGATTCGATCTACACTGATTTCAGTAAAGCATTTGATACAGTCGACCATTCAATCCTCTTGCAAAAGTTGTATAGATTAGGTGTTTGCGGATCTATGATAGAGTGGTTTGAATCTTACCTTATTGAGAGAACGTCAAAAGTTGTAGCAAACGGGTACTGCTCAAGTAATTATTCGGTAACATCTGGGGTACCACAAGGTTCCCATTTAGGTCCTATCCTATTTAATGTTTTTATGTTTCAAATACTCGAACTTCTGTCTCGAAACCTATCCAAAGCGCAAATGACGTAAATTTGTTACAAGATGACCTAAATACCCTATCTCAGTGGTGCAAACAAAACAGAATGAAACTAAACATAGACAAATGTTACTATATACAATTTACACGTAACAAAAACACACAAGGTCTTAATAATTATAGTATAGACGGAACTGCACTAAACTGTACAAGCGCTGTTCGGGATTTAGGTATAACATTGGATGCTCAATTAAAATTTGACACTCACATCATGAATACTGTTTCTAAAGGATTTAAAACTTTAGGATTTGTATTGAGGAACTGCAAGGAATTCAAAAGGTCTAGCACAAAGATTATGTTGTTTAACGCTTTAGTAAGGCCAACCTTAGAATATAACACTATCATTTGGAATCCCTATTATGAAGTGTACAACAAGCGCCTAGAAAGCGTTCAAAAACGTTTTTTATACCATCTGTCCTACAATGATCACCTAGCAAGGCAACTTTCAAATTACACTGACAGGCTCAAACACTACAACATGTGCTCACTACAGAATCGCAGGAAGTATCTTGACCTAGTTTTTATGTACAAGTTATATAACGGCCTCTTAGACTGCAATGAGCTCACAAGCAGCTTATCAATAACCATTCCTTCACGTCTGCCTAGGAAGAGTTCCTATAACCTCTTTTTGGTACCCTTCGCCAGATCAAACCTTGGACACTTTGCCACTATACCCAGACTTTGTAGACAATCCAACCTCCTGTCAAAAACAAAAGAACTTAATTTCGGCATACCACTATCAAAATTTAAAACCACACTCAAAATGGCTATCAACTAAACTCAAAACTCAATTTTTATTTATTTTAATTACTTATACAAAGTGTATACGACGGTATGACATTAAATGCAATTACGTATAGTATGTGACATTATAAAGCGAGACAAAAAAAAATCTACTAAATATCTTCAATAGTTTAGACACAGAACAAATTTTTTAATTTCTTTAATTCTAAATTAACACTATGTAAGTACGTCAAACGGTCACTGACTTAAGTCATAGTCCACGTCGAAGGATAAACGTTGCCGTTCATTACAGTTCAGTGAACTTGTCATAATAAAATGGTGTATTACTTCGTTTTAAATCTATTAAAATATTATTTATTTTGTTAGAAAATTTCAAATTTTTGTTTTTCGTCAAATTACTTTTGTGATTAATTAGAAATCATTATATGGGCTAGTAACACCTGCCTTTTCATTTAATGTCAAACCGTCGTATACACTCTGTATAGTTTCCTTTAGTAGTTAGTTATCTAATTATATGTTTTTTTTTATAAGTTTTATTTATTCAAATATGTTCAATTTCTGTTAGTAATATTTTATGTAATACATAGATTTAGTTAATTATTAATTATTGTTATCAGTATTTTCATGATGTGGTCTCCTCTAGTTGAAGGAGTACATTGAAATATATTTGTGTCCTATTTACTTTTAAGTTACAATTGTGTACATCCTTTGTTGGAGATCCTTAAATATAAATAAATAAATAAATATTGAAAACCATGAAATATGACACTAAATTACGACGTTGCCACTCGTGACGCGTAAACGCTCTTAAGGGTTTCTGTGGTCTCTATACAAGTACGTGTTAGGTACTAAATTATTGTGTAGAAATTACTTACTATAATAATTGCTGATCAAAGCTAAATTAGGTTGCAGATAGCGAGAGGTTGAGAAGACCATACATTCAAGGAAGTCCACTTCTAGCTTTGATAGCTCATCTCCTTCTTCTTACATAGTAGGCACGGCTTGGTTGTTTTCTAAGCTTTATTTCCGAAATGCGTAGAAAATAGCCATGTACGTCCATAGTTTACGGTTATCACTTACCATCAGGTGAACCGTATGCTTGTTTGCCACCAAAGGTGTATAAAAAAAGTCCAGTCCTCAAAGAGGCGATGTTTAGCAAGGAACATTGTATGTTGATGATTCATTTACTTGCACATATAAAAGAGGATCACCTAGAACAGTCTCTTTTATGTGGATGATTGAATGACTGGCACTCAAACAGGAGGATCTTCTAGAACAGTCTAGAGCTATACTGGTGGTAGCTGAAAGGTGTGAAGGCTGGTTGTCCACCGCCCACAGCAAGGCTAGGAAGATAGCTGGAGATGCTATGTATGCTGTGTACACTCCAGCAGTAGAGGTATGTACTGTTTCCATCCGTGGTGTTTCTATGTATGATGTGAGTTTACGAAATGTGTCTAAGTATGTTTGTCCGCATTGTGGAACTCATATCACAAGATATAAATATGGTTTCTTTGGTTCTAGATAGCTAGATAGATTCTAAAATGCGGATAAACATATTTAAATAATTTTTACTTAGTAACAATTGCTTTCTACAATCTGAAATCCAAGATTCTTTAAAAACCTGATTTTATGCAATGGATCACTCGGCGCTGAAGCGCTGTTAACAATCGCCATTGACATATTGTAAAAGCGATTTAGCGCTAAACGATCCAATGCATGAAATCGGCTTTTAAAAGAATTTTGGATTAAATATTGTGTATAGAAAGTAGTAGAGTTTGGTTTCAGAATTTCATATCTACTCTATCCAACATGATTTGTACACATAGTCGACGGATAGAGACCACTTTCTTAGCGGCGGTGACCGCTGGGCAAACTACTGGAGTTCTTTCCACCAGCTTCCCAGCATCATTACTCCTTGAATCTGCTGTATCCACGATCCTGGACACTTTGGCTCACAGCCAAAAGGATGAGGGTAGGTGTTGATTCTTTTTTATTCTATGTTGACGACCCTCTGTAAGATAGCGGTAGCAACAGTAACAATTAGCCGACCTGGTGCACTATTATTGTATGGTTCACTAATAATGCACGGTTCACTATTATCTTTTCTTTTCTTTCTTTAATCTTAGTAATTATATTAATTGGTTAATTTGTAATAATTTACTTTGTATGGTTCTTTGGTTGCGTTAAATGTTTAAATTGTAACTCATACAAATAACTGTAATTATCTGGCGATGGAAATGAGTGGCGTGAGTTTCTTGCCAGTTCTCACAGCTCTACGTCGTCAGCGAACTGGCTGTAGGTCAATTGGCTGACTTCATGTAATGTTGACTTTTCATACTTTATGATCAAAATTAAATAAATTCTTTGACTTTGACTTTGACTTTAACGTATGGTTTCATTCACTAATAATGCATGGTTTAATATTATACTATAGGTGATATGTTCGTCTATTGTATTATTTTTTGACGACTTGTATGACGTGGTAGTAGCGATCGACTGCTACGTCAAGAGTCACGCGCTCAATTTCATGCTCAATGCAAATGTTTGTGTGCATGAATAGCCGCGGATCCAGAATTTGAGTTTGGGGGAAAGGGAATTAAATTTGAATTTGGGCGAACTTGAGCCCGCCAGAGGAGCTTTTATCAAAGTTTAATAATTTCTTACAGATTTAGATGTGTTTCCTTGGATCCGCTAGTGTGCATGCATATGACTATTTTTATAGATCTAAATGTTATTAAGTTGTTGTGTTATTATTGATGTCTTTTATAGAAACTGTAGCTGCTGACCCCCTAGAAGACTTGCCCATGCTACTCCTGGAGGCCGATGTTCGCAACCGGCTTGCATCCTTCAGGAATGAACCTGTGGCCTCTGTGACAGTCCTTAGGAGGACTAAAGAACAGCTGCGTACTTTAGCCAGGGCGATTTTGCGAAATCCAGTGGACTTGCAGTTAGGTAAAGATTTATATTTATTTATTTATTGGTGAAAGCACCCGCTTCGTAAACACGAGCTCGGGTGTTAGAATCTAATACCAATGTGATTTTCAAATTATGTACTTTCTAAGTTTATCTTGACATTTACGACAGACTGAGGAAAACTTCGTGAGGAAATCTTGCCTTCTGAGGAATTCTGAAATCCTCAATCCGCCTTGAGCAAGCGTGGCTATCAATGCTCATGCCTTCTCCGTGTGAGAAGAGGCCTTTCTCTGTAGTGGGATAATAATAGGCCGATATAATTTATTAAAAGTGCATGTATACAGGACCAAGCTACCGGTGGTTAGGGTTCCATAGGAACCTCCTGACAATGCAGGCTGTGTCAAGCAGCACTGAACTTTATCTGACCCTTGGTCCAACCAGCTAACGCGAGCCTCTTAAAACGTTGGTCCCTACGAGCATCTTTTAGCAATAAGTCCATTCACTCTAATTATTATTATTCTATATATAACTGAATTCTGCAATTGTAGTAAATGGCTAGAAGACCGCTCTCATAAAAGACGCAAATTAGCTATGGTAATAATTGTTATATATTTCTGCTTACCAAGAAGAAATCATAATGTTACGTATTTTCAGATACAATACCCCAATTGTCCGTGTGGAACAACAATGATGCATTGTCGACAGATTTACCAGACTTCGCGCTATCGCCCCAAGAATATATCACTGAGGTACGTACTTATATTCGATGGGTCAGCTACCCCATCTAGGTCACTTACCCCAATCTGGGTCAGGTACCCCAATCTGGGTCAGGTACCCCAATCTGGGTCGGTTACCCCATGCTTAGTCAGTTACTCCATTACGTGTTAATTAACCTGATTTGAGTCAGTTACCCCATCTGGGTCAGCTACCATTTTAGGTTCAGTTTAAATTACATTAAGCGTAAGAGCAGCTACTCTGTGGCTTATCTGAAATTACCAATGATATAAACTAGAAGCCCTGCCCTTGATCGATTAAAATTGCTACGTGAAATAATAATAATAATATTCTACCACATTCACACAGCGCCATCTAGCCCCAAATTAAGCAATTATATTTGCTTGTGTTATGGGTACTAAACAACTGATATACTACATATATACATTTTTTTTTTTTTTTGTAAATACATACATATTATAGATAAATTACACCCAGACACAGAACAAACAATCATGCTCATCACACAAAGATTTGTCCTGGGTGGGAATCGAACCCACGACCTCCGGCTTAGCAGTCAGGGTCACTAACCACTAGACCAACAGGCCAGTCAAAATGAAATAGATTTTTAATTTATTTTTTTTATTATTCGTTTTGTATTGCAGATTGGTCAGTATCTAATGACATTGCCGCAGCATCTTGAAATGCATCTGTCAGAGAAACAGGCTCCGTTGCAGTTTTTATCTGAGGTAAATATAGTGTTAATAGTTGATGGGAGGTATTTCTTATAATTTTAATGTATACAATACTAGACGCCCGCCCTCGCTTCGCTTCGGTATTAAAAGTTTCGAAAATGAAAATGAAAATATGTTTATTCATATAGGTTAATTAAATTAACACTTATTAACGTCAAAGTTTACAAAATGTCAGCAAACTAACCTACAGCTAGTTCGCTGACGAAGTAGAGCCATGAGAAGAACTGGCAAGAAACTCAGGCCACTCTTTTGAATCGCCAGTTTATTACAATTTTTGTAAGTTACAGTTTTAAGTAGCATGCTAACTAACTACTACTACTAAACTACTAAATTAACTCTATGTATAGATAATTAATTACCTATAGCTTTCTATGTTGTAAAGAAAAATAAAAAGTAAAATGTGTGTATTTACAGGCTGCCTCAATTTGCATATTGCTACAAAAGGTAAAGGCAACATGTGAACTGTGATAAATGTTTCATTTAAACTCCTACACAAAATATCATAGCAATAGTGTCGTTTTACATGACATAAATTTACGAAGGCGCTTAAAATATTGATATTCTGAAAATTACTGAAAATAATATGTATATAAAATATAGCCTCTGTTACCCGATGCATTTATTGATTAATAAAGTTAAAAGAATTTTTCTAATCGGTAAAGTAGATTTTTAGTTAAAACGTTGCAAAGAAACATACAAAAAATCTACTTTATACTCTTTATGATTTTAATTTGAATAAATTTGCGACTTATGTCTGCCCACCGTAGAATATAAAGAATCTCGAACTAAACGATTCAGAACTTTATTTATTTATTTATTAAACATTAGATACATAAAGAGTATATTGGCAGACTTAATGCCTGAGGCATTATCTACCAGTCAACCAGTACAGGTGATGCAGAAAGAAACAAAGTAGTTAAAGAACAGTAGAGTAGAGACGACTAATACTTACACAACAGATATATATAATATAAACAATACAAACATAAACTTATATATATAAGCAATCACACATAGGCCGCTATTACACTATCATAGAAATATGATCATAGATGTGTGAGTCATTTTTAAACGAAGAACATATGACGGTATAATAACTACATGTGATTCATATCAGTAGCGAAGAGTCACTTTTTCGAGGAGGGAAGCCGGTGGGACTAAAATACTTTGAGTTTTGGAAGGCCAGTTAGACTTTGAGTAGAAACTCAAGCAGTGATAGGTATAAGGAGGTCAAGGCATATTTTAAAAGGGAAGCCGGCAGGAATCGTGTTATATGGACGCTTCGCCACTGATTCATATTCTCTATGATCATAGTTAGGGGACCTTTTTTGACAGATAGAGTACAAGTAGGATCATATTCAATACACTAGAACAGTCTTTAGGTTGATAAGATCCTACTTTTTTTTTTTTATATATATTAGCCTACCAAAGTGACTTCACCCTGCCTGATGGTAAGCAGTCAGTGGAATCCAGAAGTGGTGGCCACCATACCAAAAGCTATCTTAAACTGCTGGTATGGTAGCCTCTACTATGGCGGCTGTGAATGGGGTTAGAGGAAGGGAATGAGGGAGGTGAAGAAAGAGGAAAGAGGGGAAACTGGGCCTTTGACACTCTCACTCACCGAACGAAACGCAGTAATACGGATACTACTACTCTTACGTCGATCTTCTATGAGAGGGTTGTACTTTCCCGGACGATCCGGCCCATTCATGCTGAAACCAGCGTAGATCTACTACCGTCATTGTACGCTAGCTGTCAAAAAGGATCCCTTACTAGACTGTGACACTAGCGTAAACGTAGCCATAGCAACAGAAAACACCGCTTGGTGAAAGGTATATGACGTATATATGATCAATACGTGTAATATGTAAAAATGAAGAACGTCATCATATAACTATGATCATAGAATTGTTTGATAATGTAATACCGGTGATAAACATACATAAACATATCATAATATAATAGATGATAGACATCATTGTGATGAGTCTGCCTGTCCACGTAAGAGGAGTACTTTCACCTTGATCTAACGCCAAACGGTTGGTGGCCACCCTGATGTCGGAAGGACTTTATACTTCAGACTGCCTCTGTGGTTCAGTGGTATTGTGTATGGACTGCCACACATAGGTAGCGGGTTCAATTCCCGCTCAGTGCAAATATTTGTGTAGATGAACATGTCTTTTTGCATTGGTGTTTATATCCGCATTCTAGAACCCATAACAAGCTATAATATATGCTTACTTTGGGTCTAGATGGCGTTGTGTGTAGTTAAGATATTATCCTACTAGCTATTGCCCGCCACTCCGCTCGCGTGAATGTTTATAACACATAAAAAATTTCGTGCAAGCTTTCATCCCCTTATTCAATCTCTTTACGCCATTTTATCTCAATAAAAGATAGCCCATGTTGTTCTCCAAAGTCTACTATATATACAGTTTTAACATCGTCTGATTTTGATCGACGTTTCTATCAACTTTTAAAATGTAAAAACTTAGTTATAGTGACATATCTACAATAGTTGGACATATGGTCTCGCGAAGTTTTTTGTAGATATTAATATGTTCTATAATATTGTAGAACATTTTTGTATTTTATCATCAATACTTCGTTTCTGTCCATAAACCAATAGGTTATTGAGTAGATATGGATTTATTCCCCCAAGATACACTTTCCCGGTACATTTCTTTAGGTTTGATACTAAGTTGTTTGATTCCCATCAAATTTGAATGAATAAAATATTCCTATCGGACCAACAAAAAAGTTGTACCGATAAGAAAAACAAATAGGTGATCCGTTTTAAGTTGTGTGGATGGGGATAAACTTGAATTAAAAAAATATTCTTATCAGACCAACTACAAAGTTGTGTCGTTGAGAAAGAAAAATAGTTGATCTGTTTCAGTTGGTCAGTTTAGTTGGTCAGAGTGGAAAGACAGTTTTCGCAGCGCATGCGATAAAAGACATTTTTGGCTAACTTTTTTACACCTTGGGTTGGTTTTAGTAGGGATTTCTAAGAATCTTTAATTTTTTCTAGTAATGTATATAGCCTATGTTACTCACTGATAATGTAGCTTTCTAATGGTAATATATTTTTCGAAATCGGTCCAGTTGTTTTTGAGTTTATTCGTTGCATACAAAAACACAAATCTTTCCTCTTTATAATATTAAGTATAGATAAACCTTTTGCCAGCCTTTGCCTTTTTATATTTTCAGGTATGTACTCATACTTGCGAAGTGTATGCCGAGAAGATCCTCAACATTAGGAACATGGACTCCCTCGGCACTAAACGATGTCTTAACGATATAGGTAAATAGTTTTATTATTATACTAAGTTTCTAGCGTGGTGCTCAGCTCCCGTCGTCAGTAGCGTGATGTTACATAGCCTATAACCTTCCTCAATAACTGTGCTAACAAATCAAAAAGACTTATTTAAATCGGACTGGTAATTCTAGAGATTAGCGGAAGAGTAAGCAAACACGCGGATGAAACCGCGCCGCGGCAAACTAGTGTCTAAATAAAATATTTACTTACGTTCTTTTTTCCTCTGTAATTTAAAGTGTAATACTACGTTTATTGTCCGACTGACACAGTCAAGGAGGGTAATGTTTTTCGAGGGTATATATATGTATGTGACTATGTATGTCTATTTGTTTGGCACGCTCTACAGCCTAAATGGCTTGATTGATTTTAACGTATGAGGTGTCATTAGATTCGTATTGATTATGGGAGTGACATAGGGTATATAAAATTTCAATGTAGCGTCAGCTCGAGAAAATTAATGGGATTCTTACTTTTCACTGTGTTTTAGGCAGGCAGGCTCTTTTTTTTTAATATTATATTTTGCTTGTTATGTATATTTATAACTGCAGCGGAAAACTAGTCATAAATAATATCTTTTTTTTTTGTAGTATATCTATCCAGTGTCGTAGAAGACCTAGGCAGCGCGATCACTCCAGCACTTAAGAATTTGGAGAAGTCATTAAGAGCTGCTACTCCAAGCCAACCTTCTGAATAATCATCAATTAGACCCATAACCTTATACAGTGTTTCCCATTTGCCAGGTCGTGACCCGGTACCGGGTACCAGGTCGCAACTAAAAAATATTTCGCGCTAAAATTTTGTGATTATATAGGTGAACTAAAATATATGTATAAATGATACTATTACTAAATGTGTATAATTTTATGTAATGGATCCAGCTTGGATTTGAAAGTATTAAGTAAGTAGGTCACGAAGGGACAGTGTATAAATTACCGGGTCCTGAGGTCATAACCTCTTATAGCAATCTAATACTATAATAAATATATAATCATTATAAACCTCGCAATTCCTCCCAAAGATTATTTTCTCTACAAGTTTACAAGAATAATACCTCTTTCTATAACCCTGTAACCAGAATGTTCCGATTATACAATGACATGGTGTCTCGACATTCTACCTTATATATATTTAAGAGTAGTCTCAGTAAATTCAAAAGTGAAATAAGACGGATTCCATGTATCAGCAGTTCTAATTCCGGTTAATAAAGGACATATAATATTTTTGTATTATCACAACTAGGTAATTTAATATTTGAAGCATCTGTGCACACATACATAGAGTTACAAACTAGCTTTCTATTTCATATATTTACTGTTTTTTTATGTTTGTATTATGTTTTGCGAGCCAATAAATCAATAAATAAATCGTATTATAACCTTACTTTGTCTCTATCCTTGTTTTTAATGGTACAAAAGAAAAAGACAAAACACAAAGTAACATTAAAATAATTCTGGAGGTGGTAGTAGGTGGTGGTATAACAATGTTTGAGAAACATTGTTCACTGATCCGCAAGAGCAACAAAAAACTAAAAAAAAGCATTTGCTAGTATAGCAACTAACTACGAACACTACTATTGGTGCATTTCAGTGACCTTGACCTTGAACTATACGCACGTCACAGCGTATACGTTCCTATATCCCGCTCCTTCATATTGTGAAGATACAGAACTAATACATGTTTATGCGGTATCTATTAGGGAGTAATCTAATACATATAACATACCTAAAAGCATGCTAAAAGCATGGATAAATAGCTACTCATGCTTTTAGCAACCCAATTGGTACTTCACATGAGATTTAACAGGTGATTAGTAAATTTTTCGTTGATCAACTTTTCAGAAACTGGGGGTAAGAGTAGTTTATATAGCACTATTTAGTTGCTGATAATAATAATGTAAGAATAAATGTTAATTTTTATATTATGATTAAATTAGAAATATATATAAATTTATTGTTTTATTTCCAACTAGCTGCGCCCCACGGCTTCGCCCGTGCCTAAAATGTATTTTGTCTCCCTCGGAAATCAGGCCGATTTAATAATAACAAGGCTATGTCCGTCTTCGGCACAATCTATCTACATACCAATTTTCTTCGAAATCGGTTTAGCTGTTTCACCGCTGAGCAAACTTTCGCATTTATAATATTAGTAGGACCTTTAAATTGAATGCCAAATATCAAACTAATATAAAATTAATAGAATAATAATTAAATATATAAGAAAATAAGGAATTAATCAAATATAAAATAAAAATCCTACCTACAATCTTTGGTCATCTTTCCATCTAGTTGCTCGCCTTTGACATCTAGGTACTCGCGGTTGAATGAGCGTGTACGCGTCATGAGTGACAACGTCGCAATTCAGTTTCATATTTCGTGGTTTTAAATTTTTATCACACTATATTTAAAAAATATGTTCCGTCTATAAGCCAAAATTAGGTAAAAGCTGTATAAAAAGTAAGAAATCATTGCATTTACAGTTCTATTTATGTGCAAATAATACATTTGAAACTTAATTTGCGTTATTTTCATAGTGAAATAACTTTATGGTTATTTACTTTTTATACAGCAAGACAGAACATATTTTAAAATATAGCCCGTTTTATGATAAAAATTGAAAAACGGAATATGACACTAAATTGCGACGTTGCTACTCATGACGCGTGGTTTACGCTTAAATATATATCATAGAATTTAATATATCGGTCATCGGTCTTACAATAGAGAGGCCTATAATGCTTAGAAAACAAAATCAAGCCGTTTTCGACCAAAAAAGGGGGGCTCAGGAAGAAAGGAATACCGAGAGGGTAGTACATAATAAAGCGCAAACAAGAATCGAACGTACAGCTGTCAATTACCGTTTTTTTAATACTTTAAAAAAAAGTAAGTATAAAAGACATGATAATTAGAATGTACAGCACACGTTATGCTGGGGCCACACTATCGCGAAAACGCGAAGATTTGTTGTCCCGACACGTGTCTCGCCAAAGAATTCGTCCTATCGCGAATCATCTTCGCGAATACGAATGCCCTTCGCGCCGCTGTCGGTAAATTGCCGCACATCAAAGGGTTTTGTCACGACAAAGTTCGTGCGGTTGGCTACACTTCGCGCGCTTTAGTTGACTACGAGACCGAGACGCCCAGTGGTTTGTGTTAATATAACCTATGACAGCTACACTGAAGTTACACCTATCCTACTCTGTATTGTTGCATTAATATGTCTATGATAACTAATCTATGTTGTCTATTCTCTCTTGGTAAAAACCTCTGCAAAATGTAAAACTAAGTTCTAGTAATAAATCCAGTAAATATTATAGAAGTGCTTATTATTTCAAAGCTTCCACTATAAAATAAAACCTGAACAGTTTGAACGTGTTTGATTAAACTTATTATTCATGGATTAGAGTTATGAGAGGATATTAGAATTCATACAAAATTATGAGTGTGAACATCCATCATCGCCTTTTATTCCACTTATTGAGTTTTTTATTTTTGTTCAATTACTAATAAAGATGCAGTAAATAAATTATTAGCCGATAGCCGCCATGTGATACAACGCAACCGTCTATTCCATGTTATCCACAAACGTAAACACGAATTTTCGCCTTGAAGTCTAGCCGTAGCATAGCATTACACTATAATATTCGAATATTATGATTATGTCCCGTTCGCCCGGACATACACCATATGTCGGCGGAAAATTTAAATACTTTGTAAAATTTAAATTTAATTTGTTAGGTACATGTTTTGCATTGTTTAATTAAGTCTTAATAATTTAATAACCCAATCAAATTAGAGGTCAATTTTTGAATCAAGTACGAGTAGGCAACTTGTTCTCTACTTAGTCTGTGGAGTAGGCGCCATCTTAATTTCTACGCTAAAAAGTTTTACCGCGTAAAGTTAACTCGGTGGGTTTAATCACTTTTCACTAGTAACTATGAAAAACTTCTTGTAAAATGACAAAACTATGTTAGACATTGTTAATTTAAAAAAAATTGTGAATCATGTGTTTACTTTTTGTGCATCACTAACGACGAAATATTAAGGAATAAGGTAAGTCGCCGATATATAATAAAAAAAATATTTTATATAACAAAGTAAAGTATATGTATATACATAAAAAAATCAATATTTGTATGGAAAACTTTATTTTTTATTCTTTATTGTACACACATAGAACATATTACATAATTGGTAAGAAATATAAGAAATATAAAACTTAATAAAATACAGTAAGTACTTATTACATATGTAAAAAATTTAATACAAAAATATTTTAAAACAATAGAATTGAACATAGTCATAATGTTAAAGAGCACTGAAGGAATAGTCAGTGTTTTGTCTTTCTACATAAAAAATTATCTACCCTACTGATTAAACCAGGGCTGTCCAGATAGGATATGATCCCGAGCCAATATTAAATTACTACTTATATAGATTGGATTTATTAGCGTTTTTTTTAGCCTGTAGGAGTTTATATCTCATCATCATCATCATATCAGCCACAAGACGTCCACTGCTGGACATAGGCCTCCCCCAATTTTCGCCACCGTTGTCGGTCGTTAGCCGCCCTCATCCATCGGTTGCCCGCCACCCTTATAAGGTCGTCGGTCCACTTTGTGAGGGGTCTGCCCACGCTGCGTCTTCCGGTTCGTGGTCGCCACTCTAGAACCTTTCTGCCCCAGCGGCCGTCAGTTCTGCGAGCTATGTGTCCTGCCCATTGCTACTTCAGAGAAGCAATTCTGCGAGCTACGTCGGCTACTTTGGTTCGCCTGCGGATTTCTTCCGTTTCTCAAACGATCGCGCAGGGAGACTCCTAACATAGCCCGCTCCATTGACCTCTGAGCGACTTTGAGCCTTCGGATAAGACCCATAGTTAGCGACCACGTCTCTGCTCCGTATGTCATCACTGGCAACACACACTGGTCAAAGACCTTAGTATTGAGATACTGCGGTAGTGCGGACGTGAAGATATGTTGTAGCTTCCCGAACACTGCCCAGCCGAGTTGGATTCGACGAGTGACCTCTTTCTCGAAATCGGACTTACCTAATCGGACCGTTTGTCCCAGGTATATGTACTCGTCAACGAATTCGAGCATCGAGCCTCCGACCGTGATAGGAGTGGGTGTAACATAGACATTGGTCATGACTTTAGTCTTGTCCATGTTCATTTTTAGGCCCACTTGTCGAGAGACTCTACTGAGGTCATCGAGCATTGCACTGAGGTCCTCCATGGTCTCAGCCATGACCACGATATCGTCCGCGAATCGAAGGTGAGTGATGTACTCGCCGTTTATGTTGATGCCAAGTCCATTCCAGGTCAGAAGCTTAAACATATCCTCCAGTGCAGCGGTGAACAGTTTCGGAGATATAACATCTCCCTGTCGTACTCCTCGCTGCAACTGGATAGGTCTTGAGCTCTGACCGTTAATTCGTACTGACATGGTGGCGTTTTCATACAAACACTTCAGCACTTCGATATATCGATAGTCAATATGGCACCGTTGGAGGGACTGCAGCACAGCCCAGGTCTCGATCGAATCAAAGGCTTTCTCATAGTCAACAAACGCTAAGCATAGGGGCCGGTTATACTCTGTGGTCTTATGTATAACCTGCCGCAGCGTGTGTATGTGGTATATGGTACTAAAACCTTTTCGGAAACCGGCTTGTTCGGGAGGCTGGAAGTCGTCGAACCTGTTTGCGAGACGATTAGTGATGACTCTCGAGAACAGCTTATAGACGTGACTCAGGAATGTGATAGGTCTGTAATTCTTCGGAAGGGTTTTATCGCCTTTCTTGAAAAACAGCTCCACCACACCCCTGTGTCATGCCTGTGGCGTTTTGCCCTCGAGGAGGATGGCACTAAAGAGCCTCTGAAGGGCCTTTAGGACAGGAACTCCGCATGCCTTCAGTAGCTCGGCTGTGATTCCATCCTCACCCGGCGCCTTGTTGTTCTTGAGCTGTCTGAGGGCCATACCAATCTCGCACAGGCTGACGTCCGAGATATCTTCTGTGTAATATCGAGTTAACCTTATATCTAGGTACCAATAAAATTTAAAAAAAGTAAAAAATTAATTCTCTCGTCATATACCTAGTCATAATATTAAAGAGCTCTGCATTTTCATGCTCACTAAAATGTCATTGCTTGTGGTGTCGTATTGGCCGGGTCATCACCTTCCCTCTAATATGGCGAGGGCTGAGGTGCTGAGGCTAATAAGGTGATGATGGCTGGCCCGTGCGTCATGCTCGTGAACGGGTGCTACTTGGGATGACTGGTCAATCTTGGCATGGCATACATTTAATATTTAATCCAGTATTACCTTGTCGTGCAATGTGACCAGGAGGTGCATTTACCACTTTTAATTAAAATACGTAGTCAAATTACCATACTAGATGAAACTAAATAATTTAAATCCTCTCTTTTCTTTCCTTAATCTTAGTATTATATTAATTAGTTAATTTGTAATAATTACTTTGTATGGTTCTTTGGTTGCGTTGAGTGTTTAAATTGTAACTCATTCAAATAACTGTAATTATCTGGCAATTGAAAAGAGTGGCGTGAGTTTCTTGCCAGTTCTTCTCAAAGCTCTACCTCGTCAGCGAACTGGCTGTAGGTCAATTGGCTGACAAAATGTAATGTTGACTTTTCATAAGCATCATAATTTATGATCAAAATGAAATAAATGCTTTGACTTTGACTTTGACTAAGACACTGCAGGCCGCACAAAGATGAACCGCGGACCGCATGCAGCCCGCGGGCCTTGCTCTGGTGGACAGCTGTGGTTCAAACCATAGATATTTATATCTATAACAAACAGAAAGTGAAAGAAATTAGTTCATTGATAATTGCTTAGTATTGACAAGCGGGTAAACCTCAGAACACAGAGTACATTTTACATACTGCCTCAGAACAAGAGGTAAAAATTCGATCTTTAATCTAAAAATTTTTTTTTTTTAAACTAAGAAGATGCCTATTAATTATTTCCCTTTCGCCATACACATGACAATTATTGTCTTGTTCTTTAATAGTATCAGTGATTTTGTGATGGTATTGCCGTGTGCTCTACTGTAAGTATGTACCCCGCACTGAAAGCAGACATATTTCTTCACGACAAACAGAAGGCATTTAGATATATTAAAATAAAACAAATTTAAACTTACAGATGAACTAACTACTATGCTATGATAGCTTGCCCAAATTTTTAAAAATTCATTAAAATTATATAAAATTTTATTTATTACATTTATTATATTTTATTGCATTTATTATAACTACAACATATACCTACGTGTTTAATAAAATTGTAGTATATAAAATTGTTACTGCCTTACAGCGCTTTTTAATTTCTTTAAAATATAATTTAGCTCTACGTCAAGGTTGCTTTCCTTACGTATCCAGTCAGCAATACCAACAGTGAGAAACAGAGTATACAGAATATTCTTAACACTTGTATCAAACTTGTTACTCTTAAAAACATCACAAATATACGCGGCAGTAAAATATTCAGCGAAACTTTTGCACGTGAACTCAGGCACGTTGTCTTCGGTTATATGTGATACAAGACCGGCCCTCTCCGTACCATCTTTAATCTCATTTATTATAGTTTCATATTCTTCTAAATTATCATTAAACGGTGCCATATTTTTCAGTTCTAAACTCATATTTAATGGAATCCGTGTTGAAACACGGATTCCATTAAATATGAGTGCGTGTGCAGCTAATTTCTTATGTCTATCAACACAATTTTTGTATTCTTTTACATATTTATCCAAAATATGTGGCTTCGTTATATCCATTTCATTTTTCTCTTCGTACAGTATTCGTAATTTTTCTTTTATAGTCATTTTATATATTTCATATGCGCTATAACTTATATTATAATGCCATTCCTTTAAATTTGTGTTATTATTAAGTATTATTTTTGTAAAGTGTTCAGCACATATATATAGAATGAGTGGGATGCCGGTGAGGACCTCAACTTGATTCTGAATCGTAGTCGCTTTTATATTATCGTCGCTCTTGTGAATTAGTTCGTAGTTATCATTTCAGATAATTGGAACTTTTGCTAAATCCTTTCGTTGACCGATGTGGGGAATATATGAATTCAAATAATTATAAAACTCGTAAACTATAGAATCTAATTGAGACTTTTTGTTTAATCTCACAAAGTCTATAAAAGATGTTACATTTGCTAGCTGGCCGCTACTCAGTTGATCCATTATAATCTTATCTTGCCAATAATTATGTAAATACGTCTTTTGGTCTGTGGGGTCGATCGATTCTAGTTCATAATGATTATTTAAAGAATTTCGTAAATCCGGTAAAATTTCCGTGTAAGGTCTGCTTGTGACGCACATTTTGTGCTTACGTAGATTATTAATGATAGTGTCCAAAAGTTGCATTGTTTTAACCTTGTATAGAGGACAAATTTCATCAAAGCCGTCAAATATAAACATTACTTTCCTCTCGTTGTAAAAATGAAGAAACATGTTCAACTCAAAGTCAGCCCACTCATCGCCTGTGCTATCATCCAAATACACTTTACCGTTGATATCTGTTAAATTAATGGAACAGTTCACATTATTTACTAAAACTTGACAAATGAATTGTAAAGTCGTCAACGCGTCCACGACTATTTTATTCACTGTCCAGTCAAACAAAACCTTAGAATGGTCCAACAAGTTCATTTTGAATATCCAAAGATTTTTATGTATTTTCTTTGTTGTCACTGACAAGTGGGTAAGAAGAGTAGACTTGCCCATCTCTGGTTTCGCAGTTATAAGCACAGCATCGCCGTTGATGTCATCAAACGTGGAAACAAGTTTATCTTCATCATCAAAATTATTATCGTAATTAAATCTTTGGAATGTCCTCTCCACGTACAAATGTTTCATTTTTTCATATTTCATATTACTTAAGGGTTTACCTATCGTTACATTTTGATAACTAACAATTTTATTTAACACAGCACCTTTTACAAATTTGACTGTTACTTCATCCAAAAGTAAATTTAAATTAGTAATTTCTTGGCCTTGGAAAGTAGTCTCAGTGTTCTTCATAATATCATTTTGCGTATCTGGATCTAAATCGCTTAAGCTTTGCCTTTCATCATTTACTACTCTTGCTGGTAAGAAATATTCTTGTACAATATCGGAAAATGCCTTTTGTGTTATAACAATGATTTTCTTATTTTCAGTTGCTTGTGAGAGTTCCTCTAATATGCTATACAGTAAACGTGTGTCTTTTGTGATTTTGCATATAATTATTAGATTCTTTTTCGTTTCCTTTATTTCCCGTATTAATGTATTCATTGTATCTTCACACAGATGTAGCATATACTCTAGATCTAAGACTGCATACGTATTGTGCTTTAAGCATTGAATCACTTTTATGATTGTCAAAGTGAATATATCTGTTTCTATTATAGTTCTTGTGTCATTGATTTCTAAAGAGTTGTTATTAAAACTATAACCAAAAAATTTCATGTGATTCATGTTAAAAGTAGTTTGCATAGCACTAATTTGTGGTTCAGTTATAATATTATCTAGTGCTTGTTGGTATATATTATCATTTTCAGATTTTGTGAGATACGTTGGCTTTTTTGAGAACATCCACCATTTTTGTATTTCATGATGGTAATGTATGACCATACTGTCAGACTTAATTGATGAATTATAGTGGTCATTATTTCTGCGATCTTCTATTTCTTGTTTTAATATTGTCTCAACACCGGTATGATTCTTTTGTTTATCATAAATCACTGCTTGTTCAAACATAGCTTCAACTTCGTTTGTACTATCGAAGACTAATTTTGGGAACGTTGCTATGGTTCTCACATCAAATCTGTATAGATCTAAATTATTGATTCTACCATTACTATTCCGTTGCATACGATTGAGTTTAATTAACAGTTTTCGGGCTTTATTTTGCAGGAAATGCCATTTTTTTGTAAACTTGAGAAGTCCAGTGTCCTCATCGTAGACTAATAGGTTTCCAATAGCACTACTGACGCCTCCAAAATATTTTACAACATTATCTCTTACACTGTCATTTATTATTACGACTTTTAATGAATCGCTAAGTGCTTGTGATTGTTCGCACAAATTTCCAAAGCATTTAGTTAATGCGTGGAGTCTCTTTTTCATTTTCTTGGTCTTTATTCCGGATATTTTTATGTCTATATTACCAAATGTGACGGGTACTTTTAATGTGAGAGGTAATAAGTAATTAACAGCAGCTTTTATTTCGGCTTCTTGTACTGCTAAGGGTGAAACGTCGAGTTGTTTTAATTTTTGATAGTCTTCTTCGGGCCGTTCAGCTCTGAATTCGAAAGTGCCATCTTTGTATATAACATGAGTTCCAATCAAAGTGCTTAACGTAACGGCAGATGGATCAGATAGGAATGTTGATATCAGTTGGTCCACTTTGTTGTGGTTATTAATTTCAATTTGCGTATGAAATATTTGATTGCAAATTTTTATTTTAAGCATTTTAAGAATTTTGTTATCTGTATCGAAAAAATCTTCTCTAAATGTCAGCTCCCGCCATTGGTTAGACTTATCTTTTTCATATTTTATTTTGGAAACATTGACAACGTTTTCTGCTAAGATAACGTGGTATCGTGATATGAAATAGTCATTCATTATATTCATCGACTGGTTTGTTTTGTTATTGATAAACTTAGCAAAATGTTCCGCCAGCATAGTGAGCTCTTCTTCCAAAATGATCTCGTTAATATAAACTAGATTTTTTTCTGCCCGACAATTTTGTAATTCTGCATTGCTTGTGGCTATTAAATTCTTTAGTTTATCACAGAAATTATTCAATCGATATAAATGAATATTTCTAGATATTTTGAAATTTGCATTAGTATACAAAATAAATAGACAGTCAGTATCTTCAAACTTGCCATTAAAGAACGTGCCTTCATTTAAATAAAACTTCAGTTTCACTTTTACAAAGCTGTCATAAAGATTTTGAATTAAATCAGTTAAAAATGTGTTATCTTCTTCTTTGTGTTTAGCCTGTATAAGAGCGACGATTGGTCGTTCTCGACCGACTAGTTTTATTTTTAAACAGATGTCATCGAACGCTCCGATCTCATCCATGTTGGATGCTATATAAAATTCCTCGACGCTATCATCGTGTAACAATCTAAACAGTATTAAACTAATAAGTTTAGTCTCATACAGCTGTCCGCTGATACCCGACGTACCTGGTCGCTTCTTGTAAGATAGGTCCATTATTCAAATGAGCACAATCGTTCTTACATAAATCATTGAATCGAGTATAAGGAAACTTTTCAGTGATGAGTTTGACTTTGTTTTGGAATCAGTGCAGCTGATCTGTAAAGAACGGAATGATGTATTAATTTATGAGGGGACTGCTACTATATTGTTTACGACATCATTACAAATATTTTCAATTTTCAGTTTTTCTTTACTTGGTTGTATTACAAACCTCCGAGAGAAATTCTCAAAAAAGTCAGTATGTAATGAATTACCCGTAATGAATTTAATTATTAAAACTGGTTTCTCAGTATGAGGAGAGGCCTCCCCTGATGATGCAATACATCATCAACATTAATCCAACCATGAGAAATCCACAGCTGGACAGAAATCTCTTCCAAGACGAGGGTACTTGTCATAATCTCCATACTTGGTACACAAATTGATGAGCGTGAGATTGCTCCATTCATTTACATCAATACCCCTTACATCTTGCCTGATGGTAAATAACCAGTGACATACACCAACGGTGGGCTACATCCCAAAAGATTTTGTTTCAAGTCTCAAACTACTGACTTGACTTTTGATTTAAAATTGGACCGAAGCATATCGCTAGTAAAGAGTTGCATTTAATTAATCGGCAGAACTATGAAGTTCTGAGCCATTTGGTTCGAAACCCTTTAAATTCCATTGTATATGGGAAGCATTCCAAAGTTTAAGGTATAGGTTACCAATACCTATAAATAAAAATCAGCTGTATTTTTTATATTACCCGTATAATTACAATAACTAAGTAACATTTATTAATATTTTATACCAAAAAATATAGATCAGTTCATAATGATTACACATGGACTGACATTATCGCTTTGTTACTATAAATTTCTGATTAAATAAAAAGTTTAAAGGAACTAATAGTTATTACTTAAAACAGTCATAATCGCCAAGATACACGACAATTTTTGTCTTTTGTTCTTGTTGCTAAAGTGATTCAGGTGTTAGTGAAATAGTTTTTGTTTAGTGTGCATGTGACTGGACATGAAATTTTGCGTTTTAATAAGTGTGCCTTTACAGCTTTCACCTAATTTTAGCATAAAGAGAGAACATATTTTTAAAATATAGCGGTTAGCCCCGATTGAATGATAAACATTGAAAATCACGAAATATGACACTAAAATGCGACGTTGCCACTCATGACGCGTAAACACTTTTATTAATTATATCATGTTTTATTACTCAACTGTCTTTGTTGCTTTCGTAGAATTGACGTGTACGGTTCTCTAGTGATTCACATTTTGGACTTTCATTCAGAATATTAAACATTCTTTTTTCTTCTTCAGCTGTAGGAGCAACAAGCTCATAAGGTTTACCTAAAAGCTTTTGCAAATCTGGTAGAATTTCGACGTGCGGCCGGCTAGACACCCACATTTTGTGATTTCGTGGATCATTCATGATAATACGCAAAAGTTTAAGTGTTTTATGCTTGTAAAATGGACATATTTCATCGAAACCATCAAATACGTATATCACTTTTTTCTCATTGTAAAAATGTAGAAACATGTTTAATTCAAACGTAGCCCACTCATCGCCTGTGCAGTCTTCTAAATATACTTTATTGTTCATTTCTTTTAAACTAATAGAGAGGTTAATATTGTCTACTATAACGTGACAAACAAACTGTAAAGCGTCCATGATGTCCACGACTATTTTACTTACAATCCAATCATACAACGCTTGCGATTGTTCCAAAAAATTAATTTTAAATATCCACACTGTACTATGGAGATATTTGGTAGCAACTGCCAGATGGGTGAGCAGCGTTGTCTTTCCCATTCCTGGTTTCGCTGTTAAAAGTACTGTGTTATCACTGATGTTATATAACGATGTTACCATAACAATATGTTTGTCTTCATCTCTCTGTATTCTTCTCTCGACGTACATATGTTTGATTTCTTCATACTTAATATTACTAAGTGGTTTACCAATTGTAATAGTTTCATCATTAATTACTTTGTCCAATATAGCGCCCCTTATAAATGTTGCTGACACATCGTCTATAATTAAATTTAAACATTTTTCTTCTCCTTGAAATGTAACTTTTGTGTTTTTCATAATACGCATTTGTGTTTGTGGCTGTAAATCGTTTAAGCTTAGTCCTTCGTCATTGATTACTTTTGTAGTCAAAAAGTATTCTTGGACTATTTCGGAGAACTCCTTTTTTGTAACGACAACAATTTCTTTATCTTCTATCGCTCGCGCCAGTTCATTTAATCTTTTATGTAGAATTCGGCTGTGTTTTGTAATGTTGCAAACAATAATAAGATGTTTTGTCGTACTTACTTCATAAATGAATGCAGCATAATCTTCAACTGACAGATTTAATAGCCATTCCAAGCTTAACACTACATAATTGTTAGTCTTCCAAAATTGTGTCACTCTTAAGGTCGTAAGCGCAAATATGTCTGTTTCTATAATGGTTCTTGAACTGGTTATTTCTATTGTTTTAATGAATCTATATCCAAAATATTTCTTGTTATTCATGTTAAAGGTAGTTTGCATAGCAATTATTTGTGGTTCCGTTTTAATATTATTAATTGCTTGTTGGTAGATTTTATCATTATCAGATTTTGTGAGATGCGTTTTTGAGAACCGTTTTTGTATTTCGTTTTGGTAATGTATGATCATGCTGTCTGACTTGCCTGCTAAATAATGTGTTCTGTGATGTTGCTCTATTTCTTGTTTTAATAATGTTTTTATACCAGAGTTGTTGCTTTCTTTATTATAAATAACCGTTAAGTTGAATATAGTTTTAGCTTCGTTCGTATAATCGAAAATGAGTTTTGGGAATGTAACGATAGCTCTCGCATCAAATCTGTACGAATATAAATTTTTGATTTTACTATTCAGTTTATCTAGTAGATGTCGAGCATTGCTTTGCAATAATGCACTATGTTCTGTAACTTTAAGAAGTTTTGTAAAATCATCATGAACAAGCAAGTTACCGATAGCACTACCAATACCTCCGTTGAGATTTAGAAATCCAACTCCTACGTTATTATCTATAGTTACAATATTATATGGATGAATAAATTCAGACTGTTTACATAGATTTGTGATAAAATCTGATAAAAAGTTTATTCTTTTCTCGACTTTTTTTATGATTTCCTGATATTTTCAAATCAACATTACCAAACGTGTCTGGTACTTTTAGTTTAAGAGACAATAATATATTTCTGGCGGCTATTGCTTCAGCTTCGTTTACTGTTAGAGGTGATATATTAATTTTCTTTAATGTCTCGAGGTCCTGCGGTCGGTCAGTGCTGAACTCTAAAGAACCGTGTTTATAAATAACTTGGGTTCCAATCACATCGCTTAACGTTAGGGCGGATGGAGCATACAAGAACAATTTTATTTGTTTGTCTACAGCTGACTTTTCATCTTCAGTGGCTTTCTCTTTCTTGTTCTTTTTTATTTGAGTTTTAAATATTTGTTGAAATATTTTGTTTCTAAGCATTGTAAGAACTTCGTTGTCCGTGTCAAAGAAACTATACCGAAATTTTAAATGTCTACACTGCGGGTTTTGATTTTCAGCAGAGATGATTGCAGAAATGTTGACAACACTCTCTGCCAAGATGACATGATATCGTTGAATGACGAAATCTTGCATAATATTCATCGAAATTTTCACATCAAGGAACTTGACGAAGTGCTCCGCTAGGAAATTGATTTCTTCTGCCATAATCATCTGATTTGCAAATTTCAAATCTTCATCTGTATAATCTGCTTGATAGCATTGAAAATCTGAATCGCTTGTAAGTAATAAGTTCTTCAGTTTATCAGAGAAGTTACTCTCATACGGCTTCAATGCGTGTTTAAACGTAGGTTTTGAGTGCGATGCTTCTTGAATCGATTTTATATAATTGGAATCATTGCTATCTTTAGCATTTGTGTACAAAATAAACAGACAATCTGTTTCTTCAAATTTTCCATTAAAAAATGTGATGTTATTTAAAAACATTTGCCTAACCTTGATAAAACTAGTACTGAGTTCCTTAATCAGCTCATATTTCCACATTTTTTCTTCGCTTTCTTTATGTTTGGTCTGTATAAAAGCGAGGATTGGTCGCTCTCGACCGACTATTTTCATTTTTAAACAAATATCGTCAAAGTTGCCAATGTCATCTATGTTGGATGCCATACTAAACTCCTCGATGCTTTTATCGTGTAACAATCTAAACGCTATCAAACTGCTAAGTTTAGTCTCGTATAGCTGTCCGCTGATGCCCGACGTACCTGCTTGCTTCTTATATGGCAGCTCCATCATCAAACACTAGCTGTTCTTCAGAATGTGTTGTTTCTATTAGCTCCTTGTAAAGGCTCACCTGCAAACAAAATAGCAAAATTTTAGTTCGGTTCTCTCAAAGCCTCAAGCATAAACTCTATCTATGCTTGTCGAAGCATAGATAGAGTTTATGCTTGGCTAGTTGAGAGTCTGGTGGTGTAAGACATATGTATAACTCACACAATCAGTAGAATAACTATTCGTGGTTTATATTTTTTTATCTTACTAATTTTTACAACATAAGTAATTACAAATCTTTGTGATTTGAACGGTGGTAGATCATCGCTTGTGTCACATGAATGGGCTGAATCGGAGAAGTACTACCCTCTCATAGAATATTGACGTAAGAGTACTTAGTAGTATCCGTACTATTGCGTTTCGTTCAGTGAATGAGAGCACGGAGGCCTAAACTCCCTCCTTTCTTTTTTTCTCACCTCCCTCAATCCTGTCACGCCCACGCCCTCATTAAAGGCAGCGTCTTCGCGAAGTCCCTGGCATTGCAGGCATAATGCCAGAGCCTCTAAGTCGTCCATGAGCGAGAGTTGCCACTTACCATTAGGTATACTCTGCTCGTCTGCCACTGTCGGTAGTAAAAAAAATCTCAGGTCTTCCTCATTATAATATGCAAGAACAGCACCTTATTTTTAGAGGTCAAATCAGAACAAATAAATGGTATTGCAGTATTTATTAATCTAAGCTAATGTAATATAAATAAGATATTAACTTTTCAATTATCGCACTTACCTTCTGAAACTCGGTAATATTTTTGCAGTTCATAACACTATACAAAAAAGTATTTTCGCTGATGATACGCGTGACAGTTCTCATTTTACGTGTCACGCATACTACTTTCAAAAATAAATTGACAAAAAAAACAATCATTTGAAAAATTGTCTATTAATTATTAGTATGTGTTATGGTATCTCTACTATGATAAGTATTGTATTCTATGGTAAGTCCGAGACTATAGAGGCATTGTCTATGCTGTCGCTCTTCCCTCGAGTGTGGACCCAATATGACGGGCTATTGTATTTTGTACACAATTAAAATTAAATAATAAAGAAATATCAAGAAAATCTTATGAGTTTTATGTATACATAGTGACATAACAGTATGTCTCTCTCTATTTTTATAATTATTATTAACTGTAAATAAATTATGTAAATGTAATAAATTAAAATCCTTAAAATGTCAGATGCGTGAAACGGAACCTCTGTCAGTAGAGATTAACACCATTGAATCGCCATCTTCAGCCATCTTGTGATCGAATATGTCAGTACGAGTGCATCTGCCTTGTCGAACAAAAAAAACAAAAACACAATCGACAATTTTTTTTTTTGTGTGTGGTGTGGGTTGTTAGCCTCTGATGGCTTTCACAACCTTACGCGGACTGTCGGTGAGCAGAAGGCTCTCAACCGTTAAATATTCTAAACAACGTTGCCTAAGGGCACCCCCTACGTGGGGTTAGGACCTCGGCTTAGGGCGTTGTTGAAAGCTGGGGCCGGCCCATTATTATTGCGCGACGACGGCACGCCCCTGCGGCGGGGGCGGTACCGTGGGCGGTTATGTGTAGTGTTATATAGAGTATTGATGTTGCGCTCTATCTGGAGAAGTGTGATGTCATCGTCCGGCTCTACGAGAGCGTGCCGAGGTCGGCGTGTGCGTGAGATCCCTGACGGAGTGTAGTTGACCGCTTCTAAAACTAACGGATTAATGTGTGTAGCGGCAGAGTCAAAGAACCTGCGAGAACAGCGTTTGAGAAATTGCCTGATGGTCGGCAAACCTAGGTCTAGATGCAAGTTTTCATTACGCAGGTACCACGGGGCTCCCGTGGCTCTACGCATGAAACGATTCTGAACTACCTGAAGCATATGGGTTCTACATGGCGGCACATGCGCAAACACTGGCGCTGCATACGTCATAATCGGGCGTATGCAAGTAGTGTATAAGCGAACTTTGTTCTTAAGCGAAAGTTTAGACTTTGCGCTTACTAACGCGTGCAGTCGACCTAGGGCTAGTCGGGCGCGGTTACGTACGGTTTTGATGTGAGGCTTAAAGGTGAGCCGATCGTCTAGTATTACACCTAAGTACTTGGCTTGCTTCTCCCAGGGGATCGGCTTGCCGAACATGGTGATCTGCGGAGGGTGAAGACTAGTTCTTCCCCGGCGGAATAGCACTGCTTGGCTTTTATCGGGATTCACCTCTATTCTCCATTCTCTGAACCAGGCACCGAGTGCGTTGGCCGCGGATTGGAGAACTTTGGCGATGGCCTGCGGAGATCTACCGGAGTAGTAGATAGCAGTGTCATCTGCAAATAGTGCTAATTGCGTATGTCGATATATGGGTATATCGCTAGTATATAGCGAAAATAATAAGGGAGAGAGTACTGACCCTTGCGGGACGCCGGCGAGAATTGGGTGGGGGGAGGAAAGTGTTCCCTCCACTCTATAGCGAAAGCTGCGGTTCGACAAGTAGTCTCGTATGATGAGCACGAGTCTATGTGGCACGCCCAGTGTGAATAGCTTATATAATAAGCCATTGTGCCACACTTTGTCGAACGCTTTCGCTACATCGAAGAAGAGAACCCCTGTATACTGGTTCGTCTGAAACCGACTGCTGATATGTTCAACAATACGATGGACTTGTTGAACACACGAGTGTTTGGTACGAAAGCCAAATTGCTCGTCTGGTAAAAGGTGGTTACTATCGACATACGACTTAAGTCGACTAAATAGTAGTCGTTCATAAATCTTACCCATGCCGTTGAGTAGACTTATTGGACGGTAGCTAGTGGGTTCGGACCGGGACTTACCGGGTTTGTGAATGCCTATTACTAGGGCCTCTTTCCACTGTTGTGGAAAGATATTGTGGGACATGGCCGCGTTAAAGATCGCGGTCATGAGGGCGAGCAAAAGGGGAGGAAAGAGTTTAATAACTCTGTTAGTTATTTTGTCCGACCCAGGGGACTTTTTAGATTGTGATCCTCTAACGATCTTCTCAACCTCATCGGTCGTAACGGGGGGAAGGGGGTCAACATCCCCTTCTTGAGACTCTACTGGCAACGGGAGTGAGGCTCTCCGCTCCACTTCGTTATCAATGTTAAGGACGTGATCAGTGGCGTAGTGTGAGTATCGGCTGCCCGGGGCGGAAGTCAATTTTGCCGCCCTCTTAATTTGGTATTTCACTTTAATATCGAAAGCCTCTGTGGTTCGGTGGTACTGTGTATGGACTGCCACGCAGAGGTCGCGGGTTCGATTCCCGCTCAGTGCAAATATTTGTGTGCAAATACTTGTGTATTTGCATTGGTCTGGGTGTTTCTATGTATAATATGTATGTATTTACAAAAAAAAAAAAAGTATATAAGTATGGTATATCCTCATTCTAGAACCCATAACACAAGCATGTAATAATGCTAATTTTGGGTCTAGATGGCATTGTGTGTAGTTGTTGAAATATTATTATATTATATTATATTATAATGTATACTATACATTAGTTCTTGAGAACTTTTCGGCAAGAACTTAATTAAAATAAAAAAAGAAAATTTTGCATTATACAAGTTAGATTTTAAATAAAAAAGTTTAGGTAAGTATTTGTTTTACGATCACGTTTATTAATACAATTTTTTTACTTGAACCATTGATACAACAGGTTCATAATTATAGAAAAATAATTAGCAAATTTATAAAAAAAAAAAAAAATAATTAGCAAATAAATATAATCTATACATATAATAAAAATGTAACCGATCGCTGTCTGTACATGGAAGATATATGAGAAAAAATACTATTGGGACCTATAACAACGCAAATAGAACCCAAAACAATGATTTTTAAAATTTTTTTCTGTTTGTCTGTTTGTCTGTTTGTCTGTTTGTCTGTGCGTTTGTGCACGCTAATCTCAGAAACGGCTTATCCGATTTAAATATGGTTTTCACTAATATATTGTGGTAAGCTTCACTTAACATTTAGTGTTTGTTTCATGTCAATCGGTTCATAAATAAAAAAGTTATGCCAATTTAAAGAATCACATCGAACATTCGTTAATTTACTACGAAATCTTATAGAAGCAGATATTTTAACAGGTTGCGGAATAGCTGATAGTGTTTTTATTCCTCGGATTCCTGTCATTCTAAACAGTCTTTCATTTAGTTTTAAACGAGTCCAGTTTCCAGTGAGCCTATGTTTTGCGATGACTAATTAAAGTAATTAATTAATTAAGTAATTAAAGTAAAGGTAAGACACTAAAAGTTGTGGGTGTGGATCTAAGTATTAGCTGTTTTTCGGTCAGCTTTATGTGGCTCTATCACGTGTTAGCATTACTAGCAGCCTGTATGCTTTGATCCCTGATGGCTATACGTCTAATCCATACATCCATACATATTATATAAGGCTTTGTCCTGACTGACTGACTGACTGACAGACAACGTAAAGCCTAAACCGCTGGTCGTAGCGACTTGAAATTTGGAGGGTGTGTTTGTCTTAATGTCTAGAAGTGTACAAAGAAACCCTTTCTTAAAAATTCAACCCTTAAGTGTATGAAAAGGGATGAAATCGATTGTATGAAACGTCTTAATTTTTTAAGTTACAGCTTTGAAATTTTGTTTTGGAATACTTTTATTTAAATAAAAAATACGCTCATAATTTTTTTTTTACTGGGGTGGATTTATATGAGTGAAATAAGGGATGAAATATTGTATGGAAAGATCGTTGCTTTTGAAGTTGGCGACTTGAAATTTGGAGGGAGGAGGAAGGGAGGGGGAGGAAGAGGAAAGGAAGGGAGAAGTGAGGGGAAAGCGCGGGGGTAGTGAGGGAGAAGTCAGGGGAAAGGGAGGGGAAAGTCAGGGGGAAATCGACTGCCTCTGTATTTCGGTGGTACTGTGTATGGACTGTGAGGTCGCGGGTTCGATTCCCGCTCAGTGCAAATATTTGTTGCATGAATTTAAATAATCACGTCATAAATGTGGTATGTATATAGCTTAGCTTAGTTTGTTTTTAAGTTAGGTTAACACGTCTTATTTCTTTATTAAAATGTAAATTAAAATGTAAATACTTTATTAGTTAAAATGTAAATACAAGTTAGATTTATATTTTCTGGATTTATTTTATTTTTTATTTTTTGTCATAAAAACATGTTTGTTAACACGTTTCATTACGGAATAGGTGGAATTGAAGTGAATTACGAAATAGTAGTAGTCGATTTACTCTGGTTTCAACATGAATGGGTCGGATCGACCAGGGATGTACTACTCTCATAGTTTTCGACGTAAGAGTAATAGTATCCATATTATTGCGTTTCGTTCGGTAAGCGCGAGAGCCGGAGGCCCAACTGATGCAGAGATGACAAACCTCGCAGCATGTGTGGGACCAGCTGAGTATCCGCGGAGTCATTGTGTGGGTGGTGTGGGTCAACCCGCCGGCCAGGGAGACCCGTATAAACGGTGGTGCCGCTGGCCGCCCGCGGCATTGTACAAGGGCCCAATTAGACCTAACCAAAAAAAAAGAGACTGCCCCACCAGGTTGCGCATAATCTCGGAGTGGTTCGTCGTGCAGGTTGGTGACCGGATAGTGGGACCCGGCGACCATTTTCGAGACGGTACGGGGGCCTTTTGCGAGCAGTCCGTATCATGGAAGCCCGGAGGCCTAAGACCCTTGAGCCTTTACAGCTGCGAAGAGACATCGCCTCCTCAACGGCCGTCTTCTATCGCCTTTACCACGGAGAGTCTTCTCAACAGCTCTTTAAATTAATTCTACCCTCTCTCTTTTTATCCAGAACGACACGTGCGGGACTGAAGTGCTACCCTTTCACAGTGCAATCTAAAGGGTCTCGAACCAAACGGTTCAGCACTTTATACTTTTGTCGCTCAATTAAAGCCTGGAACTCTTTACCAGCGCATGTGTTCCCACCTAACTTTCATCCTGGGACTTTTAAGCGAGGCGTGAAGAAGCATCTCACTAAGCCGCCATAGTGGAGGCCACCATACCAGTAGTTTGGCTTTTGGAATGGTGTCCACTACTTCTGAATTCCACTGACTGCTTACCATCAGCCAGAGTAGAGGCACTTTGGCAGGCTAATATAAAAAAAAAAAACTTATAGCGTTTTTATTCCTCGGATTCCTTTCATTCCAAACAATTTCCCGTTTAGTTTTAAACGAGATCAGTTTCCAGTGAGCCTATGTTTCGCGATGACAATTAATGAGTGTGGATCTAAATATTATCTGTTTTTCGCATGGTCAGCTTTATGTGGATTTGCCACGTGTAAGTAATCCTAGCAGCCTGTATGGCTTTGATCCGCGATGGCTATACGTCTAATATTGTAGATAGAGAAGCATTTACTGTAAAGATTTTTCTTATTCACCTAAACGAAGATGTTTATAATTCAAAACAAACCAAAAGATATATCCAAAAAATGCTGCCCAAAATCACTATTCCACGCGGACGAAGTCGCGGGCACAGCTAGTAAATAATAAAATTCAAATTTTCACAAAGTTATCCAATAATTTCATTATTCGTTCATTATACATTATTCACTACACGTACTTATTTGCACATAAATCACAGTTACGAAACAGTGGGAACTAAACAACTGAAGATCCATGACTAAAATTTCTTTGAATTGTCAAAGCATCACGTACTTTCTTAGAAGGACGTAATAAACAATACTGAACATAATACATAATATATAATGTAATAAAATAGAAATCATTCTCGCCGATTTTAAGCCATAAACAATCCAAGCACAAAATCAAATACGATAAATCCCCGCAAGTCAGTATAGGCGGTGTTGCCATTCGCTACAAAATATCATTCAAAGAAAGCGGATTCCTCGAATTCGTCACAGAATAAAAATTTCGTGCACTTTTCAATCGGTCCGAATTTATAGTTGCGTTAAAAATATGAAATGGTTTAAATATTTACTAAATATATTTTATTATCTACTGTGAAATTTTGCCGCCCCCTAAAAAGTGCCGCCCGGGGCGGGCCGCCCCCCCCGCCCCCACTACGCTACGCCACTGGACGTGATCTAGGTCGACTGGCAATGTACTAGGCGTGCATTGAAGCGACAAGCTGTCTGCTAGGCACTCTGACTTCGTGACGTCATCGAATGCGGGCGGAAGGTTGGGTCTATTTAAGGGAGGCAGGGTTACGATGGTGTCCTTTTGCAAGGCGCGAGACAGTTGCCAAAAAGCGAGATGAGTGGGCTCAAGCTCGCTTAAGGTTGTCTCCCATCGTATCTGACGAAACTCGTCTATGCGTGCCTTTACAGCACGCTGAAGTGTACGCATTCGTGCCCTATTGGGCTCGGAGGGGAAACGGTCATGGGCTCTAATGGAGGCGTTCTTCTCTCTTATCAATTCACGTATGTCGTCGGGTAAGCGCCAGAGATTATTTTTTTGTGCCACTGGTACCTCCCGCGAGCAGTCATTAATTAACGACTGCACGTGATTTGTTAGAGAGTCGATCGCCAACATCGTGTCACCCAAAGACTGTATACTATCGGGTATCCCGCCAAGGTGTACGGAGCTGGGCGACTTCAGACTCTCTCCGAGTCGCCCCCAATCCGTATCCTTCCTAGTTTGAGTGGGCTGACCTGTATCAGGGGGGCCTAGTCGTGGGGCAAAGTCCATGATAACAGGTCTGTGATCAGAGTCCAGTTCCTTGTGCACCTCTAAAGTCGACAAACGTAAGTTTATGTTCTTCAGAAGCGCAATGTCAAGTATATCCGGCCTATGATCAACTCTAGTGGGGTAGTGAGTAGCCTCTAAGGGCGCGACAATGTCAAAATTTAATGACCCAGATAAGTGCTCTAAGGTGCGCCCTCTAGGGTTTGTCGAGAGACAACCCCAGAGGACGTGCTTAACGTTTAGGTCGCCTGACAGAAGGACAGAGCTACCTAGGTTAAGGAGGGCTTGGACGTCACTACTAAGTAACGGCCTAGGGTTGTCAGCAGAGCCGCCTGGCGGTAAGTAAGCTGACACCACTACAATAGACTGATGTCCTGTGAGGCCTATTTGACAGACAGAAGCTTCAATGTGTGATAGCTTGGGAGAATCCATAGGCGAACAGTGCAAGGACCGTTTATAATAAATGAGCGTGCCCCCGCGGGCTTGGTTGACCCTATCGTTGCGCACTATATTATAGTTAGCAATCCTAGGGTCCCTATGTGATGGTTTTAGAAATGTCTCTTGCACTAAAAGAATATCTAGCTGATGATCGCTACAGAATGCAGCGATCTCGTCGCGCTGCGTTTTAATGCCATTGGCATTGAAACTCCCTATACGGAGGGACCTCGGTTTGACTCTATCTGAGTGGCCTATATCCATTACGGGTGTACCCTAAAGCTGCCTAACCTCTCGAACACGGTCGAGTACCTAAGCGATACCTGAAGGAGGGCCATGGGGTTGCCCTCGTTAACTCTAATAAGAGCCGCGATTTACTACGCAACTCAGCATAGTCGACTATGCTGGCGAAGCGCGCCACCAAGGCGAGGTCGGAGTCGCCTGGTGGGGTCTTGGGATTAACCCGGGCAGCTGTTGCCGGGGTCGGGACATTTTTTATATTGAAAGTTTTAGGGTTAGGTTTGGTGGTGGTCCCCTGCTGAGGGGGAGCCACAGATTTCGGTGATTGGGGGAGGGGGGGAAGTCACTCTGGGAGTTGAGCGTCTTCCACGGTGACGGTCTTTGAGGCCTGAGGGGCGGGGGGGCGACATTTGCTGCCTGGGGGTTAGGGCGCACGGGTGCGCGAGTGGGCGGTCTGGGGGTTGGCTTCGGGGCCTTAGGGCACCCGCGGTAATTGGCGGGGTGGCCTGCTTGTCCGCAGAGGACGCATGAGGGGGGCTCAGCGCAGAGAGCCCTATCTTTAGGGCGGCTGCACTCAGCAGTGGCGTGATCGCCTAGGCACTTAACGCACCTAGGTCGCGCGTGGCAGTTACGCGCTGAGTGCCCATAGAGCTGGCATCTATGGCACTGTGAAATAATGCACTTCCTACGCGGGGGTTCAATTACGATGCCAGACAATTGGCACACCGACTTTAGCCCAAATATCGCTTTACCGGCGTCGTTCCGGTCCAGCGATACCAGGACCATGTCGTATGGTTCGTGGAGCTTACCACGGACCATGCGGTGTACCTCGTGTACTGGCATGGTTTGGGCCACGAGGGATGCTTTAATCGCATCAATTCCTAACTCCTTAGGGACGCCGCGTATGACGACGCGGAGGAGACGCTCTTCGGGGAGCGTGTAAGTGTGGAAGGAGACCTGTGTCTCCTTCAACAATTTGCTTAGGGCGCTGTGGTCCCGGGATGAGGTCACCTGGACCTTTATCCCCTGTTGGGTGGACCTCGCAGATGTAAAATTGATGTGGTGCTAAGTGCACCAGCCGGACACCGCTGTCCATTTGGACTTGTCCTGTATGAACAGCGGCGGCGGCAGAGGCTCTTTGCGAGCGACAGGGGAGGTGGGGGAGGGCTGGCGGGTGCCTGGAGAGGCGGGCCGTGGTGTCCCGGGGGACACGATAGTTTTTGGTGCCTTAGAAGGCACCTGGTTAATAGAGGTTTTAGAGCGCCTCTTGCCTCTTTTCCTTACCTCTGTAAAGAGGTCATCTGAGTCAGAGGACACTGGGGTAATATTGTCCTCCGATGCGGAGACGCAAGTGTCCATCGCGCTCGACGGACGGCTTGCCGGAGACCGGAAAGTACATCCGGGGTTCGGGGTAGGGGAGGGGGTGCGTAAAATACGCGGGGAGGGAGTGACCACTGGCGACGGTGTCGCTAGGGCCGGGGAGAGACACCTGCAAACGCGCCTGCGAACCTGCGTTTAACTAACGCGAGGACCTCCCGGTCGCCTAGTAGGTCCTTTAGAGTTAGGCCTATGTTAGCCATAGTGGCTAACAGCCTTAGGGGCTTCTTTTAAGCGTAAAAAAAAAGTAAACACTAATTATTATTACGCGCAGCCCAAGCGGGAATAGCTCGGGGTGTGTGGTCTGTCCCTCCCAACCGGGTGAGGCCGGGAGGATGTACTTATAACTTAAGGTGTGCCCTAAGCTTGTATCCTTTTACCTATCTTAATGTGTAAAAGGTTCCTAACAGCCCTGGTGCCGGGGTGGTATGGACCTTTACGGTCGGCACACCCAAACTAACACCAGAGAATAGGATGTCGGGAATAGGTAAGGTGGGAAGGCGATAGCTAGTTCCGACTAGGGGCCACCCCCAAGGCCGGATTGTCTAGCCCCGTCCGGTATTTATCTTGCCCTGAAGGGGCAAGGTAAGGCAAACCGGGTCTTTGCCTCACCCGGCTTCGTTAACACCGCTTGGTTTCAACCGGGGACCAGAAAAACACTGGTTTTTCCCTGAAGGGGCACTCGCGAACGAAACACAACACGATATATGATAATTCTTGTCGAAACAGACACTTTCGTATTCTTAAAAGAACACTACAGTGAATACAGCACTTACAACACACACTAGTCACAGTGACGCCTCGGAGACGACCGTTAAAAAGCGCGCGAACCAAGAGAGCTTTGAGCGTCCGCGCGGAGCGAACGCGTAGGGCAGAATGACAATCGACAATACTTAACGACTGGGATAAATATGTCCACCTAAACCGAATTCGAGATCAACAATAATTAATTATCTCAGTCGGTGAAGATTCCGATTCCGATACGAGTTTTGTGTCAAGTGACAGTGACGAATAATTATATAAATATTTTAAATTGACTGCGTTTTATTTGTAAATGTATTTGCCAAAACACTTTAAATATAAATTTATTTTAAAGATCCAAAATCGGTAACTTCGATTCCATTTCCTTCGCCAATTAATTCGATATTTTTAAATAATCGCTTAAATTTCCGTAGGTACATCACTATAATTGTCAGTCATGAACTGTTACGCATATCATCCAACGAAAATACTTTAAATCGATAGTAAAATAAATAATTTTACCGAAATTAACAGTTGTCTTAAAATTGCTTTAAAATTGTTAAGAAACTACGCACGCCGACTATGCACGACTTTATTAATAAGTTTTTTCATTACAAATTTTTGAGTCCTCCGATTTTCTGTACTATACTATGCATGTATAAATCTGCCGAAAATTGTCTCTAATCGTTAATAAAAAACTGTATCAAAATCAGTTTAGAACTTAGAAGAGACTACTATTTAGAGATTTACTTAGGTACATGTTATTTTTTTTTTTGTGAGCTCATCACAAAACAAATAAATTGTAGTGCGGTATTTTTAGGTAAAAATCTATGGCTCATTGGAACTGATCCAAATACGTAAGTTAAAAGTATCGTGATACTGCTCATGAATGATTTATTGATTATTGAACACTTTATTTGATACGATATATTTATAGAAACATAGGTACTTACCTGTTTTATCTATTGTTGACGTAGTATGACTTCAGAAAGTTAAATCTTACTTCACATTCGTTTATTTACACCAAATTCACGTATTAAACAGCGCATTTGAGACAATACTTAGCTATTATTAAATTATTAGCGAAATAAGTATTTAAATATTGTTACGTGTCAGGATGGGGGTTCGATGTAAAATGCCAGTTACGCGATGATGAGTTTATTTAAGACTCACACAGTAAACTAACAGTAACAAATTAAAGCAATAAACACTTATACTGCACTATAACGCTTCGTATATCGCTCTTCTTAAACTTCCGTATCGCTTAGATGTTCGCTCGAGATCGCTGTATTCACAACTGAACGAAGTGCCGACGTTCGAATCCTTTTTATATTCCTTCAATAGATTTCTAGAACCTTCCAGTTATTACTACAAAGATGCCGACAATTCTCGAAAACAGAACAATGAGTGTAGGTACTTAGCTGCGACGCGTAGGTATGCCTACCGTCGATGATCTATTGTTATACGTGTAGGTAGGTACATGCAAACGTTCTAGCGTAGGTATTTGTCGTATACGTGTAGGTAGGTACTTGCGAATGTTCTAGAGCGTAGGTATTTGTCGTACACGAGTAGGTAGGTACTTGCGAACGTTCTAGAGCTTGGGTATTCGTCGTACACGAGTAGGTAAGTATTTGCGAACGTTCTAGCATAGGTAATCGTCGCAACATTGCCCCCCTCTTAATCATGCTCGTCCCGAGCAGCGTTAGAACCGTGATAGGGTGCTAGTCGATCGATGTGGACGATCTTCGGCTTCTTTCTATCGCCCTGTCTTATGCGATAGGTCACGTCATTGATCCTTGTGATCACTTTATAGGGACCCTCCCAGCGGGCCTGTAGTTTCGGTGACTTGCCGATTTTCCTGAGAGGATTATGTAACCACACGAGCGTACCTTCCTCGAAGCCATGATTACTTGCTTTCCTGTCATAACGAGTTTTCATCTTCTCACTAGCCTTGAGGTTGTTATCTCGCACTAGATCATGTGTCTTATCCAGCTGTGCCTGCAAGTTTGCGACGTATTCTACTGTCGGCTTTGGCGTATCAGGAGGTGTTCCGGTAATCAAGTCTACTGGTAGGCGTATCTCTCTTCCAAAGTTGACTTTGGCCGGCGTAAATCCTGTAGTGTCATGAACCGCGGACCGATATGATAGCAGGAAGAGTGGAATGTAACGGTCCCAGTCTCGTTGATGGTCTTCGACAACCTTGGCCAGATGGTTTTCCAAAGTCTGGTTGAACCGTTCTACCATGCCGTCAGACTGCGGGTGCGCTGGTGTTGTCCGTGTTTTATGTATGCCGAGTAGATTACACATCTCTTGAAACAGGGCTGACTCGAAATTTCTTCCCTGGTCGCTATGCAGTTCCAACGGCACTCCAAATCGACACACTACTTCCTGGATCAACTTTTTAGCCACGGTCTGAGCTTCTTGGTTTGGTGTCGCAAACACTTCGGGCCATTTGGTAAAGTAATCTTGGACTACTACTATATAGCGGTTGCCGTCTTCTGTCACGGGAAATGGTCCAGCTACGTCAATGGCAATTCTCTCCCATGGGGCTCCGACACTGTACAGCTGTAGCTTGCCTCTTGATCTAGTACGAGGTCCTTTTACCGAAGCACACGTAGAGCACTTTCTGCACCACTCCTCGATGTCTTCCCGACAGCGTACCCAGTAGAACCGTTCTCTCACCTTCACCAAAGTCTTCTTCACACCAAGATGACCACCTGATGCACCATCATGCACTAAGCGCAGAACAGGTGCAACTTTGTTTCTCGGGATCACCATCTGTAGAACTTGGTCCTTCCCGTCAGGTGATTCCCACTTTCTATATAGCACGCCTTGTTCCAAACTCAGACTGTCCCACTGAGCCCAGTAGGCCTTCGTAATTGGGCTTGCGGCTGATACGTCCTGCCATAATGGTTTCCGACCCTGAGCCTTCCAATCCATTATTAGTTTAAGATCTCTGTCTTCTTTCTGTACCTTACTGATTTCCTCTTTGTCCCAGGATTCATCGGTCCCCTGAGTCCTGACAATTTTCACTACCTCCTTGGACTCATGCTTCAAACAGTGTTTACAATCCTGGGAGCATGGACGTCGCGATAAGGCATCAGCATTGGAGTGAATCCTTCCACTGCGGTGTTCTATTACAAAGTTGTACTCCTGTAGTTGTTCGATCCATCTCGCGACTTGGCCTTCAGGATTCTTGAACTGGAGTAACCACTTCAGTGCTGCATGGTCTGTTCGTAGTGTGAACTCTCTTCCCAGCAAGTATTTATTAAAGTGTTGTAAGGTCTTCACAACTGCTAGTAATTCACGCCGAGTTACACAGTAGTTTCTCTCAGGCTTCGATAGAGACTTGCTGAAGTAGGCGATGACCACTTGCTGTCCATTTTGCTCCTGAGATAACACACCTCCGATTCCAGTATTACTGGCGTCTGTGTCCACAATAAATCTGCCTTCTCTATTAGGGTAGCACAGGACTGGAGCTGAACACAGCAACTCTTTGAGTTGTGTAAATGCACGTTGACAATCCGAGTCCCAAACGAAGTTCCTCTTCTCTTCTGTCAAGTGGTGTAATGGCTTGGCTACTTCAGAGAAGTTCTTCACAAAACGCCGGTAGTAAGCACTGAGGCCCAGGAAAGCTCTTACTTCGGTTTTAGTTTTTGGTACAGGCCACTCTTGCACCGCTTTTATTTTGTCTGGGTCCGTTCGAACACCTCTATCCGAAATAATATGGCCTAAGAACGAAACTTCTTTCTTGAAAAAGGCGCACTTCTTCGGGTTAAGTTTCAAATTTGATTCACGAAATCTCTTAAAAACTTTCTCAAGATTCCTGCGATGTTCCGTGAAACTGCGTCCCATAACTATTACGTCATCTAAGTACACCAGACAGGCATCTCCCAAAAGACCCACTAGTACGCGTTCCATAAGCCTTTCGAACGTAGCTGGTGCATTACACAATCCAAATGGCATTACCCGGAACTGCCACAGGCCTTTGCCAGTACCGGTGGTAAATGCAGTCTTCTCCTTATCTTCTGGCCGGAGTTCCACTTGCCAGTAGCCACTTTTCAGATCTACCGTAGAGAACCACTTCATGCCTCCAAGCATGTCCAAAGTGTCGTCAATACGGGGCAAAGGATAGCTGTCTTTCTTGGTCACGTTATTCAGCATCCTGTAGTCTACACAAAACCTAGTACTGCCATCTTTCTTCTTCACGAGTACCACAGGTGAAGACCATGGGCTGGATGATGGCTCTATGATCTTGGTTCGTGCCATATTCCCAATCAGCTCGGCTACTTCTTGTTCTTTTGCTAGTGGCACTTGTCTAGGTCTTTGTTTAATAGGCTGTGTAGCACCTGTGTCGATCGGGTGTTTCACTAACCCCGTTCTTCCAAGGTCGTTTTCTTCTTTAGTGAAAATGTCCTTGTAGTCCAGTAGCAGCTTCTCTGCTTCCCGATATTCGTTGGGTGACAAACTTTTCTTCGTGGTCTCTAGCAATGGGCCCATATGATTTTCCGAAGAGGCAGTCTGGACGTTCTCTAGGATCTTCCTCAGACTGCTCACAGCCTCACATCGTCCAACGATCGCGTTCTTCCGTAATAACATCGCCGAATTGCTGAGGTTGGCAATTTTAACTTTTGCTCCACTTCTAGTCATAACCAAAGTTCTGGCTGTAATTAGACTGGTATAGCGCCCAGGATCTTCCACCATGACGCAACGATCAGCAGTCACACCCTCAGGGAACCTTACGTCGACTAAGGTTTCTGACCTCGGTGCCAAGGTTACCGTTTTGGCACTGTAGACCGCTATCGAAGAACAGCCTTCCAGAAAGACTTCTTGATCTGGGAAGCTTAGAACACCTTTAGCAATATCGACAACGCACTGCTGCATTCGTAGGAAGTCTAAGCCGATAATGCAGTCATCCGTTATGCTCGCCACCAAAACAGATTGATGATAAATCTTCTCTCCTAGTTTGATCTTCACATCTGTAGCTCCGAGGACGGTCACTGGCTGGCCAGTCGCTGTTTGCAATTTGCAAGATGGTCGTGCGTCTTCCCACTGAATTGTTCGCCGCAGAAGTTCTGGTCGTACGATGGTCTTTGACGCGCCCGTATCTATTGTAAAGCGAACAGGTTTACCATTTATTTCTCCAGCTGTTACCAGGCTATTACCGTCACATGCCTGTGATACTTGGACTGTGGGGGCTTGACGTAACCCAGCCAGTGCCCGCCCCGCGGCCCTGGCTCCGATTAGTTTAACGAATCTTGACTAGCGTCAACCTGAGTAGTGGTTGACACCGTTCTACTTCCTCTCTGGGCCGGACAGTTAATTCGGATATGTCCTCGCTTGCCGCATCCGTAGCATATAGGCTCACCCCTTGGTCTAACAGCTGCAACAACTTCCCGTACTTTATGCGACTTGTAGTCATTTCGCACAGCTTCCACCTCAAGGGCATGTGCTAAGGCCGCATCTAAACTTGTATGGTGTGCCAACCGAACAGTTGCTCTGACCTCAAGGTCTCTTATACCATCCACAAAAGCTTGCACCACTGTCGGGTCCACAGATGATGTACTGGAGGCATAGGCTCGTCGTACCAGGCGTTCAATTTCAGCAGCCCATTGTTGAAGTCCCTCACTCGACTTCTGAGTTCGATCCTTCAGCTGAGCTCGATAAACATGCTCCAGGTGCTTATCGCCAAATCGAGCTTCCAATGCCTTAAGGAGTGCGTCTAAGTTTCGTCGGTCAGCAGGTAAGTTCTCTAGGATCAGCAGTGCATCCCCTCTAAGTGCCAAAGTAAGCGCCGTCAGTGCGTGATCATCTTCCCATCCATTTCCTTTGGCAACTACCTCGAACTGGTGTCGAAAGGCCGTCCAGGAAGACGAGCCGTCAAAGGAGGGCAGTTTGAACTTGGGACCTCCGGAAGTGACTGCCGCGGCCATAGGCGTAGTGCTTGAATATAGGACCTTGGTCTTCTGCAGCTCTTTAATCATCTTGTCATGATGGTTCATGGTGGTCTGGACATCTTCGAGTATTTCATCATGTTTGCTGGTGCGTTTTTTTACCACTTCAACGTCTTCTTGAAGAGTACTGATGACGGTGCTGAACCCTTCCAACTTAGAGTCCATCATTTCTCGAAGGTCCTCTCGGATAGCCTGGCGTTGTCTGTCTTCGGCTTGCAGTTGACCTTCCTTAAGGTCTAGAAGAGCTTGGCGTTGGCTTTCCTTCAACTCCTCCATGACTTGACGTTGCCGTTCTTCAGCTTGGCGTTGGCGCTCTTCAGCTTGGCGTTGGCGCTCTTCAGCTTGGCGTTGGCGCTCTTCAGCTTGGCGTTGGCCCTCCTGTATAACGGCTAAAAGGGACGACATGTCGAAGCCAGAGCCCATACCCGTCGACGCCGCAGAAGTGCCGGGATCACTAACTACTGCTGCGCTAGACTCTTCAGTATCGGCCATAATCGATGGTTCACGAGTTTCGTCTACCGCCGCCTGTCGTCGAGTGCGTACTCCCTCGTCGCGTGGTGTGACTGGCATTCTCACTTCTGTCACCAATTGTTACGTGTCAGGATGGGGGTTCGATGTAAAATGCCAGTTACGCGATGATGAGTTTATTTAAGACTCACACAGTAAACTAACAGTAACAAATTAAAGCAATAAACACTTATACTGCACTATAACGCTTCGTATATCGCTCTTCTTAAACTTCCGTATCGCTTAGATGTTCGCTCGAGATCGCTGTATTCACAACTGAACGAAGTGCCGACGTTCGAATCCTTTTTATATTCCTTCAATAGATTTCTAGAACCTTCCAGTTATTACTACAAAGATGCCGACAATTCTCGAAAACAGAACAATGAGTGTAGGTACTTAGCTGCGACGCGTAGGTATGCCTACCGTCGATGATCTATTGTTATACGTGTAGGTAGGTACATGCAAACGTTCTAGCGTAGGTATTTGTCGTATACGTGTAGGTAGGTACTTGCGAATGTTCTAGAGCGTAGGTATTTGTCGTACACGAGTAGGTAGGTACTTGCGAACGTTCTAGAGCTTGGGTATTCGTCGTACACGAGTAGGTAAGTATTTGCGAACGTTCTAGCATAGGTAATCGTCGCAACAATATCAATTTATAACATATATATCTAGGCCGAAACTTAGTACTATATTAGATAACACCAAGATAAGTTCCTTGGATAACACTAACAAACATTTATCAGACATTTTAGTCACGTACGCAGTACAGCTTTCATGAGCTCTCGCGCCACTCGCCCGCCGCGCTTTCGAGCGCCCACAGACTACCTAAATAATCTTTATGAAACTATGGGTCAGTTATGTGTGGGTTTATCTATTGCGAATAAAGTACCTACAGCATTTGACTGAAAACTTTATTATCATAATTACCTAAGTATTTTCATTATTCATAATGTAGGTATAAAACACCGCAGACTGAGTGTACAATTTTTGAAATAAAAAGACGGACATAGGTCATTTTATCTCAAAAATCGGTCTGGTTCTCGAGTAACATTAATTAAGCAATTAGTCTTCGGCACCGAATCTATGCACATATCAATTTTCATCGAAATCGGTTCAGCCGTTTAGGCGCTCAGTGGTAACAAACATACACAAACATACAAACTATCGCATTTATAATATTAGTAGGATTAACAAACTGACGATTAAAAAGACAGAGTGCCCTGAGTTTCTTGCTTGTTTTTCTCATGCCTCTACACCTCGTCAGCGAACTACCTGTAGGTTAATGAGGGTATTTAGGCAAATTTTCACCACCAGTTGACGCCACTTTGGTAAAAGATCTTCCATTTTGACAGCGCTATCTAAACAAATATTTTTCAGTGTTCATTTCGAAAAACTTTAATGTTTAATTTACAAAATGTATAATTCCGTGTTTAAGGACAACAGAAAATTGCTGAGAGGGTTTTCTAAAATGGTGCCCACGAGGTGGCAGCACCGATGCGTCAGGTCTAGCTGTCAAGCGCTTTTTGAAAGTTATCCTCTGATTGGCCCAATGTGACAGTTGAAGTGGCGCCAACTGATGGCGAAAATTTTCCTAAACATCCTCATTGGCTAGACATTTTTAAACGTCACTAACCTGATCCAAATGAGATGTATGATTTCTATTTGTAGAGAATTTTCTCGGACTACGCTGAACATTTTGGAAAAAAAATAATATAAGATTTGCGTTGAAGGCTCGAAGATACTGGATGACTCTAATCGATTCCTTCGGTAATAAACGAAGGAAAATCACTATTTAATGATCATCCTTAAATCAATGAGATTACATTTATAATACATCTGTATTTTCTAAGTTTACCTTAAACAACGCCAGGAAACCAGGACTTATAAAAAAAATCTATCAATCGCCAACCTGCATTGAACAAGCGTAGCGATCAATTCTCATGCCTTCTCTGGATGAGAAAAGAACTTCCCCTGCTGGGAGAATAGCGGGCTGGTATGATAATTATGATAATCACTTGATGACGTCAGCTATGTCTATACTTCTTACTTCTATACTATTATAAAGCGGAAGAGTTCGTTTGTTTGTTTGAACACGCTAATCTCTGGAATCAGTCGGATTTGAATTACCTATTCTTTTTGCATATCATAGCCTAGTTCTTGAGGAAGGTTATAGGCTAGGTAACATCACGCTACTGGCGACGGGAGCAGATAAATAAAACAGAAACGAATATTTAAGTACTTAGTTTATTATACTTACACCGTACTTAGAACTGCTGGCATTTTCTCTGGTCATAAAGTTGCCGCTTCGTATTAAAATTTGATACTGATTCTAAAGAAAATTGCCGAAAACTGTTCACAGTTCCTGTTGACAACTCGCAAGTCCTTAGTTTCGTATAGGACAAGAAAAGTTTTAGGTTCTGAAGTTTATGATCACTAAACTCTATTTGTCAGGATTTGGCGTTGCCGGTGGTTGCGAATACCGTAGTTTCTCTCTTGAGTATATAGAAGAGTATACATAAGTTTAGATTTGCAAACTTACTTTGCTAAAAACAACTTATTGGAAATAGTTCATACTCCTTGAAAATGATATTCAAGTGTCTTCGCAACTGGGTTGAGGGGTACCGAATCGAAAAATTAGCAGTACTATTCACAGGCCAGCCATCCGAGGTGAAGTATCTTTTCAAATGCGGTTTCATATTGGCAACAATATTGTTAATAAAATTGGAGATATGCGTCTCCCTATAATCATCTTCACGATCGTAAAGCGTATCAATCCATTTATTTAAATAATCATTTTCAAAGTCCTCAATCGGCGACGAAGCCATGAGTCTAATCAACTGCTCTATTGACCATAATCTGTGATTAAAAAGCGCAACACAGTGATGAAATCCAAAAGTTTCTGTATCTAGTTTTATAAGCGAAGGTTCTTTACGAACGCCATCTTCTGTAATTAGCCAAGGAAATACATTTTTCGTATTAAAAAATAACACCGCGTAGAATAAAAGCTTCTTGCTGTTATAGTTAAATTTGTTGCCTTTAAGTATGTCCCAAACATATTCAGCAGCGAAATATTCTGCAAATGTCCTGTGAATAAACACTGGTATGTTATCAACCGTAACGTATGATATTAGACCTGTTTTCTCTATACCTGTCTTAACTCTATTTATTATTGTATTATATTCAGCTGAGTTTTCTTCAAACGGACGCATATCTTTGAATTCATCTAAACTACATTCTTCATGCAAAAGCGAATCCCTAAGCATAACATGCGCTGCTAATTTTTTATGCATATCATAGCATTCTGCGCGCTCTTTCTCACATTTCATCATTATATCAGGAATGTAAATATCCATTTTATTTTTATCTTGAAATAGTATTTTTTTTAGTTTAATATCTATAAAACCTTCGTATACTTTGTGTATATTAATCGTTTCGCCTGGACCGAAAGTTAACCGTGAGTTAGAATACACGGCGCGATCTAATAAATTTACAAAATAATCAGCTAATAAATATAGAAGTAATGGACTTCCTAGAAATATTTCTTCCTCCTGTTTGTTATCACTATCATCCGATGCAGCAAATGGAATTGAACCTTTAATATCATCAATTAATATAAGTGTCTGCAAATAATGGAGCAGATGTCGGCAAATACGATACAAATTGTAATGCACTCGATCTTGCTCCTTCCATAACGACAAAAAGCCTGAAGGTATCGAGAATAATAACTGGTCTAAATAAGTTATCATATCTTTTAACTGGTCATTGTTAAAATTTAGACGTAGTATTCTATCCTCCCAAAACTTTCTCAAGTAAACATCTTGTTGTTCATCATTAATATGCTCTATCTCATAAGCTTTACCCAAAGCTTTCTCCAAATCTGGTAAAATTTCGCTATACGGTCTACTAGTAACCCACATTTTGTGTTCCCCAGGATACTTTTTAACAATATTCAAAAAATTTATAAACGTTTCCTTGTAAAATGGACATATTTCATCGAAACCATCAAATAAAAATAATATCTTTTTCTCATTGTAAAAATGTAGAAACATGTTTAATTCAAACGTAGCCCACTCGTCGCCTGTGCAGCCGTCTAAATAAACTTTATTGTTAATTTCTTTCAAACTAATTTTAAGTTCATTATTATTTATTATAGTTTTACAAACAAATTTTATCGTTTTCACATTATCTAATACTGGTTTGGTCACTGTCCAGTCATAGAATACTTTAGAGTATTCTAATAGATTTATTCTTATTATCCAAATTGTTCTGTCCCATTTCTTAGTGGTGACCGACAAGTGAGTAAGCAAAGTCGACTTACCCATTCCTGGTTTAGCTGTTATAAGTACAACATCGTCGTTAATATCGTAAAATGTTCTAACAGCACGTATATTATTAGTAAGTTCTTCTGTGTGTTCGTCTTCGTCGCGAGTTTGAATTACTCTTCTGTCAATGTACAAATGCTTAATTTCCTCATAACGAGAATTACTTAGTGATTTACCTATCATGATAGTTTGATTACAAATTATTTTGTTTAACACATCACCTTTTATAAATTCAACTGGTGCATCTACTAGAAGTAGATTGAGGCTTACTTCTTCGCCTTGAAATATAACTTCAACTTTCTTTATTATATCTCTCTGTGATGCTGTAGTGAAATGATTCAAACTATGTTCGTCATTAATTACTTGCGCATTTAGAAAATATTCTTCTGTTGTTTCTAGAAAATCGCTATTTGTAATAATTATTATTCTTTTATCTTCTGTTGCTGTTGCAAGTTTGTCTATTCGTTTGTACACTGTTCGACTATTCTTTATGTTATTACATACAAGTATTGGCAAACTTTCAGTATTTTCCAATTCCGAAATCAACGCGGCGAAATCCTTGATTGATAGATTTAACATATATTCTAAAGCCAAAACTACGTATTTAGTATCATTCCCATAATATTGAATCACTTTTACAGTCGTTAACATGGTAATATCCGTAACTATTATAATACTAGAGTTATTTCCTCGCGATATTAAAAATTCCATAGCACTTTTGCTAAAATCATATGACATGTAATTTAAACTATTAATAGAAAAGGTAGTCTGCATTGCACTTATTTGTGGTTCTTTTATAATATTATTTAAAGCTTCCTGGTATATATTTTTAGCTTTAGTTAAATATGTACCATTGGGAGACATCCACCATTTTAATATCATTTTATGATACTCTGTTACTACGGTATCAGACCTTACGGGCAAATTGTGCGGTCCGTGACTTTGTAGATTATATTCTATTTCTTTTTTTAGTATTACCTCTACATTGCTATAATTGCTTTGTCTCTCATAAACCACTACTGTTTTTAAAATAGTTTTTGCTTCATTTGAATAACAGAAAACAAGTTTCGGGAACGTTATAGTTTGCACGTCAAACCTATATACATCTAAAACGCCGATTTTATTGTTTAGACAGTCATAAAAAGCTTTGGCATTTTTTGGCAATAATGTAAAATCGTCGGTAAATTTTAGACGTTTAGTAGCATTGTCATAAATAAGTAAATTCCCAACAGTACTACCAATGCCGTTGTTAAGGCTTAAAAATCCATCTCCTACACTTTCATCTATTACTACAGTCCGATATTTATTTACCAATTGTGATTTCTTGCATAAATCGGCTATAAAATCAGTCAAAGTATTTATACGTTTCTCGATTTTTTTTAAATTACCACTTAATGTCATATCTCGATTGCCAAATGTAACTGGCACTTTTAATTTAACAGACAATAATATATTTCTCGCAGATATTTCTGCCGCTTCGTCTATTATTAACGGTGAAATATTAATTTCTTGCAAGATCTTGGGTTTGTCCAATGGTCTCTCAGAAATAAAATCTAATTTCCCATTTTTGTAAATAATATGAGTTCCAATGAGAGGGCTCAAAGTTAGTGCAGATGGTTCGGATAAGAACGATGCTATTAGTTTATCTACAGTAGACTCTTCAGAATTAAGAATAGAAGATTGAGAAGTATCTTTAGCTCCTTTATTCACTTCACTCTTTTTACTCATAACTTGAGTTTTAAATATTTGTTCACATATTTTCATTTTCAACATTTTGAGAATATTATCTTCGGAATAAAAAAACGTTGGGCGAAACGTCATATATCGCCACAGAATTGACTTTTTTTCATCGGAGTACACTTCAGAAATATCTACAACCGTCTCTGCGAGAATAACATGATATTTTAACATATATTTATCAAGCATGATGTTAATAGATTGATTTGTTTTGTCATTAAGGAATTTAGCAAAATGTTCAGCCAGTATCGTGATTTCTTCTTTTAAAATTCTCTCGTTTACAAATTCTAAATCTTCGTCAGCGAAATCTTCCTGATAACCTTGTGTATTTTCATCACCAGTAGCTAGTAATTGATTTAATTTAGCAGAAATGTTACTGTTGTATGGCTTTCTGGCTTGTTTTGCAACGTCTCTATGTAATACTTGATTTGTATAATATTTTGCATTTGTATATAAAATAAATACACATTCTGTGTCTTCAAACTTCTCTTTAAAGAATATATCTTTGTTTAAATGAAATTTATCCTTAACTTTAACATAACTAGTATGAAAGTGTTTAATTAAATCATAACTTAGTGATGTGTCATCATTATCTTTGTGTTTTGCCTGTATAAACACTAATACTGGATGATGGTGTCCGTTTATTTTGATTCTGATGCAAATATCGTCAAATGAACCTATTTCATCCATATTTGATGCTAAATGTAACATTTCTATACTATCGTCGTGTTGTAGCCGGAATAAAATCAAACTAATAAGGTTTATCTCGTAGAGCTGTCCACTCATACCTGACGTACCTTCACGCTTAGTGTACTTTAGATCCATTGCGTAAGTGCAAATATTCCCTTTTGCCTATCGGAGCAATTGAACCGACCAAATAGTTGTTCAGATTTGAACTCTGCTGCGGGTTTTCTTCCTATCCGGCCAACTCAACATATCCGGCCTTTTTGGGATGATTTTTTTTTATAAATGTTTCTCTGTGATTGTCTATTTCAAGGTCTTTGAATGCACAGAAATATACCAATCATGGTGGCCGAAGCTATTTCTTATAATAATAGAAAAATACGTTTGGAGTGCTGTTTTTTAGCGTAAATGAAGGAGAAGCTTGGAGTTGGTTGATTAGGAAAAGCGAAAGGAGCCGCCGCACTGATAAGAGCAAAGTCTAAAGAAGTGGTGGTCCTGCTGGTCCTATAGTTTTCTTCTTATCTGCTATATGAATATGGTAGACCTGTAAAAAAAGATAGATATGTTACTTGTAGATACCCTATTCCCTGAACTATCCATCCACTTCTTCATCATCATATCAGCCAAAAGACGTTCACTGCTGGACAAAGGCCTTTCCCAATTTTCGCTAATTTCATCGGTTGCCCGCCAACCTTATAAGATCGTCGATTTAATAATAATAATAATAATAATAATAATAATAATATTCTACCACATTCACACAGCGCCATCTAGTCCCAAATTAAGCAATTATATTTGCTTGTGTTATGGGTACTAAACAACTGATATACTACTTATATACATTTTTTTTTTGTAAATACATACATATTATAGATAAATTACACCCAGAATTTTACCTTGTGAATGCTGCATCGCGTCGGTTCAATCATTATAATAGGTACATTTACTCAAAAATACAGATTCACACTATTTTCATACCAAAATAGGTATCACACAGTAATATTTGCACTACACAATTAATTTAATGATAGCGTCATTACATGAGTAGGCAGCAGGAAAATCATGCAACACAAGTAGATAAATAAAACTTTAATGTCCTTATTTTAAACTCAGTTGCCATATTCCAAAAAAGAAAAAAGTACTTACTAGTTATATTATCTAACCGGTAGATGGCGATTTTTCATGTTTATTATCGATGTTTTATGTAAAATGGTGCACTGAAAATTTTTCACTTCTAATATTCTTAAATTATAAAGAACTTAATATTTATTCACCCAAAAGTTTATTGTTCACTAGCGACTCGCCCCAGTTTCGCACGTGAACAATAATAAAGAAAAGCTTCCGCAAATAATTTTAAATGATACTATAACAATATTCATTGATTTACAAGAGGAGAAATCTATAAAACAGCGATATTGCTATACACTATTTAAAGATACACAATGTTTTTTAACTTTATCAGTAAACTAGCTGTCTGCAGCGCGGTTTTACCCGCGTTATTTACATCTTTAATTTTTGCGCCGCTCCCATGGATCATATCGCAATGTAACACCTATAACCTTCCTCAAGAACTGGGCTATCAAACGCAGAAATAATTGTTCAAATCCGAGTAGTAGGTACTTTCAGAGATTTGCGCGTTCAAACAAACAAATTCTTTCGCTTTATTTAATGGTATATTATAGATTAAAATTTGTAGATAATATATTTATACATCGGATGATAAGTGTTGCGTTTGTTGAACTTTGCAATTTTTATTATCAAAAGATACCGATAAAGCTACTTTAAGAAATACGGGGATTTACAGTGAAACCATATTTGAAATATGTTATTCCTTATCGTACATGTCGGTGGGATATATGCTCGTTTGCCACATCCAAAGTAATCTATGGATTAAGAAGCCGAAGAGTTGAACGCGCTAATCTCTGGAATACCAGTCGTATTGGAAAATACTTTTTATAATAGCCCCAGTTCTCGACGAAGGTTATAGGCTGTGTAACATCACGCTAATGGGGACGGGAGAAGAGCAGCAAGCAAAGACGCAGATGAAACCGCGCCGGCAAACTAGTCCTAAAAATAAAGCAGAAGTTTGTTTGAACGCCCTAATCTCAAAAATCATCCAAAGGATTTGGATACGGTTTACACTATTATATTGTGGGTTTCTCGAGGAAGGTCTAGGTATATAACACATCAACCTATCACCTAAAGGAGCCCAGCTGTAATGGTAATAGAAAACCCAGCGGGAAAAAGCAACAGCTTTTAGGTTGGTTTTATCGTTGCGCGTTTCGGCAGCGCCATTGGTGCGCGCGCGGTCGGAGATGTATGAAGTAGTACTTGCGCGTTGACTGAACGGCGCTGCTCAAGCGCGTGACTTTAAAACGCAAATACTTACTTATTTCATACATCTACGAACGCGCGCGCTCCAATGGCGCTGTCGAAACGCGTACCTACTGATGCGAAGCGAGGCAGTATATTTATAAAATGTATAATCTGGATTCTACAGCACTAAACTTTGCGATAGTGACTCATTTAGACTTGTGCTATCTTTCAGTCTACAAAACAATGAAATGGAATGTAATATTATGCTTTAATATTACTTAATAGTACTTACTAGGTACTTTAAACTTAATAAAATAAAAGTTGTGTACAGTGTAAAATTGGATTAAAGATATGTGGGTTATGTATATACGTAAAATAAATCAGTAATAACAAAAGGATAAATAGGTAAGTTTTGGTTCTAGAATACGGATACACATAGATAAATACTTTTTTGTAAATACATGACATATTACATAGAAACACCCAGACAATAGTAAATAGAAATGTTCATGCACACAAATATTTGCACTGAGCGAGAATTTGGAATCGAATTACTTTTATACCACGCAACTGATTTTAGTATGGTTTTCACAATCCTTTAGAGTAAAGTTCGTCCGGAAGGTTTATTTCGCAACAGTTGATACAGATGACTGCTTATTATGGCGCACGCACGATGACTTATTTTATTATCTATGTAAGTATGCTCGGCCAATAATGTGGTTTGACAAACTACCTACATTAGGTAGTAGATCCACGCTGGTTTTAGCATGAATAAGCTACATCGACCGGGGAAGTAACACCCTCTCATAGAAGATCGACGTAAGAGTAATAGTATCCGTACTATTGCGTTTCGTTTGGTGAGTGAGAGTGCTGGAGGCCCAATTTCTCCCCTTTCCTTTTACTCACCTACCTAAATCTTTTCAATTACCTACTCCCTTCACGGTAGGCAGCGGCTTCGCAGAGTCCCTGGCATTGCAGGAGCAATACTAGGGACTCTAAGTCGTCCATGAGCGGCAGTTACCACTTACCATCACCTGGGCTGTTTTCTCGTCTGCCAATGTCGGCAATAAAAAAGTTTCTGTGACATCTAATTTACGCTAAGGTTGACTTTTCTAACAGAGTGTAAGAGAAATCGACCTTGTTGTTTCATGACGTTCAAATGGAACTCAACCGTAGGGTGGTCGACCACATTTTTGGTCGGCTGTACCTATATCTAAAAGCGGAAGATTTTTTTTTGGTTTGCACACACTAATCACAAGAACTACTAGTTGGGTTTTAATTTTTTTTTTTGGATTTTTTAGTGTGGTAATTACGTGTGCGTTACCCCAACAAGAAAGTATCTCCTAGAGTTATATGAGTAGAACGTATAGTTGGTGCCTTATCTGCTGTAAATGTGCCCCCACATAAAAAATGTGTGCCCCCTGTCGTTTCGAAAAAAAATCGAAAAAACGATTCTTGCTGGGGTAACGTTTTTCTAGCAGGAAAATTCTAAACGAATGATCGGAGAGAGAAAAACTGTGCATGGCCAGATAGCTTATATGTGTGCCAAAATGTGCCCCCAAAAATAAAATCTGTGCCCCTTCAGATTTTCGAGATATTGCATTTCCTGCTGGAGTAACGTTTTGATGAATAGTATATCTCTAAAACCATTGCATGTGCCCCTGTAGAATAAACATACGCGAGTAGCTCTTAATGTGTGCCCCTTTGTGCCCCAATTAGATTTTAGAAAATATTTATAGTTTTCAAGTTATCGCGGTTTTATGAAAACCCGAAAAAACATCGCAGCGCCTAAATGAGACAAGGCATAACTTCGCTGAAAACTGTATTCGGTCTTTCTTGACGCTAATAATAACCATACAAAGTTTCAAAAATGTTCATGCATGCGTTTTTGAATAATCTTGCTAAATGTAAAAACGATGGTGTCATAACTTTGACGGCAAAATACAAGGAACTGGCACAATCCCAGATGTGTAGGTGTAAACCAAAATCTTGTGCCTTTAGTCAAAAATATATGGTGAAAATATTGAGCTTCAAATGTTACGCATTAAGTAAATATAAACAAAAAACCAAAATATGTAAACAACGGCTGGTTATCCGACCAAATCTGAATGACTACTAAAAAGCGACGGATTCATACATATCGATGACCTTCTTTACTTTACTCACTAACCGGTTCACACGTGTTGTGCCTGAGTACACTGAAGTAGAAAAGTAATAACTAATAAAATAAAGTTGTTATTGGATTATATTTTAATAGCTGTTTCTATGACCTTACACATGATTAAGTACATTTATAAGAGCCATTTTCAAATAAAATGTACATGTGACTAACATGCTCAAAATCGTGACCAAACTGTTTTGTGACATACCTGTATTTTTATACTAATGTAAGTCACATTTATTGTAAAGCAGAGTTAAAACTATGTCCTACTGCTCAAATTGAGCAGGGTCCGGCAGGGAGCTAAAATGCAGGTTTAATGATCAAATTTAGCATTTATTCGAAACCTCCAAATTATTATTTAAAAAAATTACACTAAAACTCTTTTATATCTATTTTCCGTAAATGTCGGATTTATTTATTAGTGAAACGTTTTGTATGGAGATAACACCGGACGCCGCCGGCATATAATTTGTTAAAATTTTCAGCCGCAGTGGAAACATGTTTTAACTTTACACGTAGATGTGAGTTACGTCATATGAGTGACGAAATGTGACTCATATGTGTAGCATTTTCGTGAGAAACAACCTCAATTAGCCACAATATCAGAATAACTTGTAATATACAGATAAAGACGATACATACATGAATTGTATTAATAGGCTAATGCTATGAAAATAATACTCGCTTCTTTATTTGGAAATGCACTGTTATTCACACGTATTTTTTTTGTACAAATTGCAGCGACGTTTCGTGACAGCAAATAAACTGACACTAAATATTTTCGTACTAAATAAAGGCGTAGGAAAAAAGAAAAAACAGGAAAACTCATTCCTACATCTTTATGAACTTAGAGCATTGTATTGATGATATTGATGATTATAATTTTGTATCTACATATGTCTTACAGCCGCGAATAATATTTTAATCAACATACAACCAAGCACTGGCCTGCAAATTGCAAAAAAACGTAGGAAAATTCGAATTTCGCAGGCTGGTTGGAGCATTTACCAGAAGATTCCCTTTTTTCGCCTCCCCACACCGCTACATACATCTCTGGCCCCGCGGCGTCCGCTGACGTCGTCACGCAAGGAATCGCTTTGTGTAGCTTAGAGAAAGTGAGACAGCTAGTACGCGTACGGTGTTAGTGTGACAGAGACAGTTACGTGTAACGTCGCTCTATTATGAATAATGGATACAAAGTGTTTATTGACTAGGAAGTGCGTTTGGATTATTACTTGGTATTGGTAAACAGTTGCAGTTATGTTATGACGCCAAGGACACTGTTACGTTGAGTCATGCAGTTGCACTGATACTGTTTGTTTACGTTTTTTTAAGTTGGTTGAAAGTGGCGTATAAGCATTTTATAACAATTATGTGGTTGTAGGGGTGGTGAATTTTATGGCACGATCTGCAGTGGTAAGTATTTAATGGCATTGTTTTGACTTATTTAAAAATACTTGTACCTTATCAAGCACTTGGGATTTTTTTTTCATTACTGTACCTATTTATTTATTTTTTAACTAATATGTTCTAAATCATGTTTGTTTTGTTTTCATCTGAAAGGATATACATACTTTCCGATTGGTCCAATAGAAATTTCGTCAAAAGCGATTCAGTAATTTGTTTACTTTTTTGTATAATACGTATAATACGATTTTTTTCGTGAATAAAAAAATATGCATACTACATCAAAACATAGCAGGAATAATAAATAAATCAGATGTCTTATCAATCTGTCTCGAAGAACTCCAAAGCAAAAAAATAAATGTAGAAATAGTATGCGTTACAGAGCACTTCATGTTGGCTGGGTATGAATGTTTTCTACACATACAAAACTATACATTAGCTGCATCTTATAGCAGAAATAATAGTAAAAGAGGAGGAGCCTGCATACTTGTAAAAAACGGTCATCAGTGGTGCGAAATACAGGAGATCAAGAAACAGTCTGTCTCAGGCCTATGTGAGTGTTGTGCTATAGAACTTATTAGTTATAAAGTGGTAATAGTGTGTATTTACAGGGTTCCTAAAGCAGAGAACTTAAACCTTTTTTTCAACAAGTTGGAGACCATACTGTATTTTCTTACTAAACGATCTTATAAAAATGTAATACTTGCAGGAGATTTTAACATAGACATATTAAAACATAACAATGTAACATCAGACTTTGAAAATCTTCTACTAAATTACAATATGACATTAGCTTTAAAAGAACCCACTAGATTGGTAAGCGGTTCCTGTATCGATAATTTTGCACATAACTGTTCGAAATCGTGTGAGGCGGAAGTGTTGGATTTGGCTCTTTCTGATCACACCGCACAACTAATTGCATTACCAGTACGTCAGTTAAATATACCAGCGTGGAGAAAACAGGTTCGGGACTTTAGTACTGAGAATATCTCAAAGTTTAAAAACTGCCTGAGGAATATCTCATTTTCTGATGTTTTTATAGAGTCTGACCCAAATAGAGCTTATAATTGTTTCATAAAGGAATTTAAATTATTGTATGACCTTTGCTTTCCTTTTAAAACTATTACGGTACACGTCAATAGAAAAGTAAAATGGCTATCACGAGGATTAAAACTATGCAGCAAAAAGAAAAAACAATTACTTTGGAAACATAGACTAAAACCTTCGCAAGCAAATAGAACAAATTATAAGAAGTACTCAAAACTGTTTCAAAAAATTATTAAACTCACTCAACGAGCTCAAAATGACTACAAGATAAAAACATCCGACAATAAAACCAAAACGACCTGGAAAATCATAAATGATACAAGAATGAATGTCCCACGAGACACTATCAGTCAGATCAAAGTAGCACATAATAACTTTACAGATCCGAACAAAATCGTTAACGTGTTGAATAATTATTTCATTGATAAAATTCGTCCCATCTCAGACCGCGGTCATAACGTTACCTCTAAAATAGAAACCACGACTGACTCTATTTTTATAACTCCAAGTATACCCAATGACATATTTAAGATTATAAATGGACTAAAAAATTCCAATAGTGTAGGATATGATGACATCTCAACAAAAATAATTAAAATAGTTAATATTTACATTTGCCCGCAGTTAAGCTATATTCTAAATCTATGCATTAGTACCGGTATATATCCCGATGGATTGAAGACAGCAATAATAAAACCTTTGTTTAAAAAAGGAGATAAAAACCAAATGGAATCTTACAGGCCAATTGCATTGCTTCCAGTTTTCTCTAAAATCTTTGAAAAGTACATCCATAGCAAAATAAATGATTACCTAGAAGCTAAGAAAATACTTTGTCCAGAGCAAAAAGGATTTAGACAAAATAAAAACATTAACTTGGCCATATTTGATTTCTACAAAAAAATTATTACTAATGTAGACAAAAGGATTCCCGTTTGCTCTATTTTCTGTGATATGACCCAGGCGTTCGACTACGTGGATCACTGCATATTATTAAAAAAACTAGAGTCGTATGGTATAAGAGGTATCATTTTAAGTTTAATAAAATCTTATCTTTCTGGTAGATCACAGATGACCAGCATCTCTAGAGTTAACAAACATAAACTAGAATTAGTATATATGTCTGAATCGCGACCAATAACGTACGGTGTACCACAAGGCGGAGTGCTCTCTCCATTATTATTTAACGCCTATATAAATGATCTACCTAAATGGATAAACCAACCGATGTCCCTCTTTGCCGATGACAGTACTGTCACTATCCAATTTAGATCATTAGAATCATATCAAGACGATATAAATGAAACTCTAGCTTCAATTATACATTGGTTAGATAATAACAACCTGAAAATAAACCTAACTAAAACAAAAATTATGCACTATAGTCAGAGACTCCAACCACAGAACTTAGATGTTGGCTACCGAGATCACACTATTGAAACAGTAAACTCAAATAAATTCTTAGGGATAACCATCGACACGCGCTTAGACTGGAAAGACCATGTCAGAGAACTATGTAAGAAGGTTAGTAAGTCTGCTTACGCACTCTACAAAATAGCTAAGGTAGTTAACATAAATGCTGTACTTTCTGCATACCATAGCCTATCAGCATCATTACTACGTTATGGTATAATATTCTGGGGAAACTCTACTCACAACTTGATGGCATTTAAAGCTCAAAAACGCTGCATTCGAGCCATGTTCTCTCTACAGCAAACGGACAGTTGTAGTCCATATTTTCTCAGGTATAAAATCCTAACGCTTCCGTCGTTGTACATTTTTGAAGTAGCATTATTTGTACACAGTAATCCTCATCTATTTTTGCGTATGTGTGATGTTGTGAAGCGAAATAGACGGAATAATAATGTTTTATGTTTACAAAGTGCCAAAACCACTCTTATGTCAAAGAGTCTACTGGGGATTGCTCCTAAAATTTATAACAAATTACCAAATGCATTGAAGAGTGACAATTTTAATAGTTTTAAGAATAAATTAAGACATATTTTAGAGGAAAAATGTTACTATAGTATAGACGATTTTTTTAATGATAAGAATATTCATTAATTTATGTGTACAACAATATATTGTTTTAATTAATTAACTAAATTTAATTCTAATTAGATTTCATTTTACAACTAACCTGATATTTTTTACGTCAATTTAGTCAATTTATGTATTTTTTGTTTTATTATTAATTTCTGCCGAGATGGTAATGTATTTAATTTAAGTTGTGTACGAATCCAATGTTATACTAGTATAAATAAGTGAATAGAAATTCCTCATATTATTACATTTAATTACTATTTTACCTTTATTTTAACCACATTTGTACGCCTGCAAAGGCAAAATGTAGCGCTCTTTCTACTGTTAACACTCTGTATATACCTACATTTAACAAATAAATGATTTGATTTGATTTGATTTGATTTGATTTGATACGTATTTAATTCTCTTCTTGTGGTAGGTTGATGACATATAATCCCTTAATAACTTCTAGTTACTATGTAAAAAAATAATTCATGACAAGAATTCATGTCTCCAAAACTAAGACTCGACCACAATCCGTCAACACTCAACATGTCACAGTCACAGGGCTGTATCTTTTTAGCCGAAATAACTAAATAATTGATTTGATTTTTACAGAATGTTCTATGGCAGCCATAACAACAATAATATAAACCAAGCAGGGAGGGGTTCCCATTGTTTATCTAGATGATGTAAGTAATAATTTTGTTGATCTATAGAATATATATATTTCAAAAAGTTCTGGCGGACCGATCAGGCTAAATGTATGTTATTCAGGGTTAAATTTTATCAGAACTGTATTATAAACTTAATTGCTGGAGTACTTCTGGAAAAAATTGAGCACAACATCTTATATCCACGGATATACACATAGAGAATTTATTAGTCTTTGGATATACACAAACTTACAACCTATAAAAATAGTGTAGAGTCAGGAAATGGGTAAATAGATTCAGGAGTTTTGGGCCAATTACAATACTTGGTTTGGGCCAAGTACAAAACCTATGTCGTCATTTTAAACGCTGAAGGCTGAACGTACATCTCAGACCTGAGACGTACCTACATAAATCAAGTTTCTCGTTTATTGCCCGTGGTCCTGGTCCCTTAGTAGGTACGAGTATTTTTTTGCTCGTGGTACCTTCAAGAAATATATACTGCCGAATTAAATTGTCTGAAGAAAAAAAAGTCAAATAGAAATATTTCCATTATTTTTCAGTGTAATACCCACCTTCAAGAAAGTTCATATGGTATATGCCTCTTCTCAGCATACTACGGTCCTGCACCAACCTCACCCAATATGATACAGGCCCTCCTTCACAATGTCGTCCCACCAACGGGCGGGTAGTCTGCCCCAAAAAAGATACGGTAGAGAAATGTAAGCCGCTTCACAAGTCTCTCAAGAGTTATTTTTAAGTTACTTTTATTTTCTTCTTTTTTTTTTAACACACCCGTTCTTTCATTCACATACGTACAATTTTGACAATTTTACTATACAATAATGTCAACTCGAAAAGGAAATTTTTCTAAAGAATATTTAAAGAGAGTGATTAGTAAATATAAAGACAAATTCCAAGCAGCAATTCCTCCTAAAAGCAATAATGTTTATATTTGCATACAGCAGGAATTGCGTGAAAAATTTAACCACAATATGGCCATTAAAGCCATACAAATATGTATTAGAAGAAATAAAACATATTTTTTTGATTTCGATGATTGTATAAACCTATTTGAAGAAAAAAAAGATACTGACTCCGACATTATAACATTTCAAATGAGCCTTGCAGAATATTCGAACATCGTACCCCAAAATTCAATTTACCGTCTCCTACCAAAAAAGTGGACTAACGAAATTCAAGACCAAATCTTTTTTAGAACTAATATAGAGTGTACATTTGCTTTCAGTAATAGTTATGTACCTGCTGATCTTAACTTTAATGAAATCAAATGTACTGGCAGGTGTACCCAATGTGACGCGCTACTGTCATTGAATATCTCCCCCCCATCTAAAACTTACGTAAAGGTTACTTGTAAATTAAATAATTACAACAAAAATTATCCTCATGACCCACTAATTAAAAACAGACTTACTTCTGATAGAGTAAACCGAATCAAAGAAAAGTTAATATACGAAAAAGCTTTAAAAGTTCAACACACGATGGCAAACGAGGTAATGACTATAGATAATCCAAAAAAGCCAACAACTTTCCCTAAATTACCCAATTTAAGAAAAATGCGTCATGAAGCCAGAAGTGCGCTACAGTTTGACAAAAATACAATACTATCTTTGTATGCTATGGCGCACTGCATTCCTTACGATAATTTTATCCGTAAAATCAGTCTTGTTCCCTTCTTCACATATTTTTGGACGAATGAACAAAACCAATATTACAATGAAACTTTAAAAAATAGGTCGAAAATACTTTCTATTGATGCTACTGGCTCCTTATTTCAGCCAATTGAGCCACCATCTTCTAATGATTTATTAAAATATCGCACTCCTAAACATTTATTTTTATATGCAGTGGTTGCCTACACTCTGGATACCAGTGTACCAATGTGCTACATGGCCTCCGAATCCCATACAATGGAGACGATAACCACATGGTTAAATACGTGGCAAATCGGAAAAGTTTTGCCAGATGAAATAATTAGTGACGACAGTTCTGCCCTGTTAGGAGCAATTACTAAAGTATTTTTAAAAATTGAATTCAATGATTATTTAAAACAGTGTTTTGATGTGCTTGAAGGAAATACCGCAGCAATACCTCTCTGTTATGTTCGCATGGATAAATCCCATTTTATTAAAAATCTTTATAAACAATCCTGTTTTGATAAAACTTCCGAAAAAGTTAAGTTATTTTACGTTCGCTGCTTGAAACATATTCAGCAGATCCGGTGCTATGAAGAACTTAAAACAGTTTTAAGAGACATAATCACGTTATCGCTCCATGAGTTCAGGAGTACGGACTTGAATGATTTGCAGCCCAAATGCAATAAAGCTTTTGAAAACCTAAAGGTCCAAATTATAAATCACACGAATCACGAAAATTTAGAAGATATTCATACTGAAAATGACATACAACCAAAAATCGAAATACTTCACAACGAAAATGACAAAGATGTTTCTTTACCTTTAATAAACTTTTATGATGACTTAATACAAACCGAAAAATTGTATCTGCAGTTAGTTGAACCATCAGATAACAAAAATGAATATTTCTTACCGGAATTGAACAGTACATTAAAACGACTTCTGAAAAAAATTCCACTGTGGGGTTGCGTTATGAACAAACATTTCAAAAATGCCAAACACTATGCATCAAGCTCTAATGTTGAAAATCATTTCAAAGATTTAAAAACTATATACTTTGATACGAAAAACCAACGCGTGCGATTAGACGAGTTTATAGTACAGCACCATGGTTTTATAAATGGAGCTGTAAAACTTAGTTCCAGTGACGTTTTGCACAGAATAGATTCAAGTAAACGAGCTCAACAAACTGTGCGAACACAAAGGACAAAAAGACCAAAACCTAACCTCTTGAAGTGCGAAAATAATGATTTTGAGGCACAGTCAGTTTTTCAAGATAACCCGATAAAAATTGAAAATTGGAGAGGGCTAGCCGTATCCACACCCAGAAGTTTAAAACCCAAACCAATTTATATTTTACAAAACGGCAACGTGGCAAATTCTAAAACCGCTGAGAACAGGACTATAATAACAAACACATGTGCTTTCGATTCTGTTTCACAAACGTTTGCGATAGCTTACAAAGATAGACAAAAATTTAGAGACTCTGTAGATGCACAGATTAATAAAGGAGAATTTCATGATTTCTTATCATTAATTAAAGAATTATCGAATGCCAAGAATTGTGGTAAAAAATTATATGACCTGAGAGCGAAATTGCTCCTTCAACTTTTTAAACAATCAAAAACCCAATACGTAGTTGACTGTTCATGTAATACGACCAAAATATTAGATGAAATATGTACAAGTAGCTTATTCGTTTCCGCTATAAGACAAAGAGTTTGCTCTAATAGTATGTGCACAAGTCATGCAGATGAAAACAAATTGTACAATTGCAAGTATTTGCCGTTGAACTTGGATATAATAAATACTAAAGGTATCAACCACCTACAAGAAGCTTGCGAATCATGTTTAAGAACAGAATTTACTCCAGAGTGTCATATTTGTTGCGCTGGAAATATATCATTCATATACAATGTTAAAGATATTATCATTTATGAACTTCATGACGTGTGCGCTAACTTGGATGATCTGCCTCGTAACATTGAAGTAAATAATAAGGAGTACACAATTCTGTCTGTAATAGAATATGAACCCACTTCGAAACCCAAAAGTGTTGGACATTACAGGGCTCACTGCTACAGAAAAAATAGTAATTTATTTGAATGCTATGATGACTTATATAGTAAAATCCAACGACCTGGGAAATATAATATTATGCCACATGTAATAGTCTACATAGTAGAATAGACAAAATTGTACAGGGTCAGATAAATGCTCCAGGGTAGCCCGCGAAATAAAATTCTCTTACGTTTTTTTGCAATTTGCAAGCCAGTGCTAGGTTGTATGATGATTAAAATATTATTCGCGGCTGTAAGACGCATGTAGTTACAGAATTATAATCATCAAAATCATCAATACAACCTTCAAAGTTCATAAAGGTGTAGGAACCAAGAAAAACAGAAAAAGTCATTCCTACACATTTATGAACTTGGAGCAACCCTCCAAGTTCATATTGATGATTATACTTCTTAATAATATTTTAATCAACATACAACCTAGCACTCATAGCACTGGGGTGTGCAAATTGCAAAAAACGTAAGAAAATTTGAATTACGCGGGTTGGTTGGAGCATTCACCTTAACCAAATAAATGTTGGTACCTACAGTTTTGAGAGTTGTATTTAGTGTATACCTATAGTCAACCGCACAATGATCTGTGATGCAACAACGTGTTTCCATTTTGTATGTCGTATTACGTACCTATGAGGGATTTATAATTATTAACCAACGATTATATTAATGCTGATTATGTATTGTCACATAATTTTGATTTGATGGCGTTTTAGATATCTAAGTGTCATTCCACAGTCATGTGATAATGTTGTATGTATATGCAAGTTACTCGTAAGAATATTATTTATCTGTAATTTCAAATTTAATATTTTTTTACACAATATTATTCTTATACTTAATATTGATCTGTGATTTTTTGTGATGTTTACTAATTATAATTATGTTAGGCTATGAAAAACTGATCTGTGATTTAAATAATAATGACTACACAACGTGCAAATAATTTATAATATTTATAGGTAGGAAATTTGATCTGTGATTTGATGCAATAATTACTTTAAGAATTAAAATTAAGGGATTAAAAATAATAATTTCCACATCAACAAGCTGTTTCATTTATATAGTCACAAGGTGCATTTAATATATTTTTTAATTAGCCCTCAAAACTTTTGAACGCGACTGTAAGGACAACAGCTTAGGTATAATACGTCCAATAAAGAAGGTCCTCGTTAAGTATGAATCCGTCGCTTTTTAGTAGTCATTCAGATTTGGTCGGATAACCAGCCGTTGTTTACATATTTTGGTTTTTTGTTTATATTTACTTAATGCGTAACATTTGAAGCTCAATATTTTCACCATATATTTTTGACTAAAGGCACAAGATTTTGGTTTACACCTACACATCTGGGATTGTGCCAGTTCCTTGTATTTTGCCGTCAAAGTTATGACACCATCGTTTTTACATTTAGCAAGATTATTCAAAAACGCATGCATGAACATTTTTGAAACTTTGTATGGTTATTATTAGCGTCAAGAAAGACCGAATACAGTTTTCAGCGAAGTTATGCCTTGTCTCATTTAGGCGCTGCGATGTTTTTTCGGGTTTTCATAAAACCGCGATAACTTGAAAACTATAAATATTTTCTAAAATCTAATTGGGGCACAAAGGGGCACACATTAAGAGCTACTCGCGTATGTTTATTCTACAGGGGCACATGCAATGGTTTTAGAGATATACTATTCATCAAAACATTACTCCAGCAGGAAATGCAATATCTCGAAAATCTGAAGGGGCACAGATTTTATTTTTGGGGGCACATTTTGGCACACATATAAGCTATCTGGCCATGCACAGTTTTTCTCTCTCCGATCATTCGTTTAGAATTTTCCTGCTAGAAAAACGTTACCCCAGCAAGAATCGTTTTTTCGATTTTTTTTCGAAACGACAGGGGGCACACATTTTTTATGTGGGGGCACATTTACAGCAGATAAGGCACCAACTATACGTTCTACTCATATAACTCTAGGAGATACTTTCTTGTTGGGGTAACGCACACGGTAATTACAGCTCAAAAAAGTCGGAAATTTCAAAGATTTGTAATATTTTAGCTAGTAGGTACCTACAATCGTACAAAGCCGGGACGGGTCGCTAGTAAGATAAACAAGTATAAACCACGAGTAGAGCTTATTATAATAATTGTGAGAGTTTGACAGAAAGAAAACTAAGATTTAGCTATTTTGTTTGTAGATGAGTCTTCATAAGGAGCTAATAGAAACGATACATTCTAAAGAACAGCTAGCATTTGATGATGGAGCTATACAAGAAGCGAGCAGGTACGTCGGGTATCAGCGGACAGCTGTACGAGACTAAACTTATCAGTTTGATACTGTATAAATTGTTACACGATGATAGCGTCCAGGAGTTTTATATAGCATCGAACATGGACGACATCGGAGCGTTCGACGACATCTGTCTCCAAGTCAAAGTGGCTAGATGCGAGCGACCAATAGTTGTACAAGCACAAAGATAAGAAAGAGAACGTGTTAAGATACGAGCTGATCCAAGAACTCAGCGCTAGTTTCGTTAAGATTAGGCAAAAGTTTATAGCTAATGACAACTTCTTCAGTGGCAAGTTCGAAGATACAGACTGTCTGTTTATTTTATACACGAACGCGAAATTTAAGTCCAATCGAAACAAAGAAGATGCTAAACTAGAATGGAAGCCATATTTAAGTAAGTTTTCTTATAAATTAAACGATTTATTAGGCACTGGTGATAAAGGATATCAAGTTGATTTTACTGATTTAGATGTGAACAAAATAATTTTGGAAGAAGTATTAGCTGTCCATTTTGCCAAATTTCTAAATAAAAAATCTATGAACATTCTAAATGATTATTATATATCGATATACCATGTTGTTTTAGCAAAGAACGTAGTTGATATATCTGATATTAGATGTGATAAATCTAAAAAATGGCGAGAACTAACATTAAAACGCAGTTTCTTACATACAGATGATGCAACCCTTACAATATTTAGACAAAAATAGAAGAAATATTTAAAATTACAATAAATGCGTCGGTAGAAGCAATATCGTCCATAAAAATCAAAGTACCAGTTACTTTTGGTAATATAGATATAAAATTATCAGACAATGAAATAAAAATGGAAAAGAGAGTTAATATTTTAGTAGAATTTATTAGAAATTTATGCAAAGAATCTAAAATTGTTGATCCGTATAAAATTGTTACGATAGATAAAGCAGATGGATTTTTAAAACTTAACGGTGGTATTACTAGTGCAATCAGAAACTTATTAGTTCATGACGATGATACAAAATTTCTAATGTTTAATAAAAAATATAAATCGCTACCGAAAAGTGCTAGATTAATATACGATAAATTGAATCAAATTATAAATTTAGATTCATATAGATTTGACACGAAATATATAACTTTACCAAAATTAACATTGAATTGTACAGAAATAATTATGGATAAAATAATAATTTTTGATCAACAATCAAATCAAAATGGAGTAGAATATATTAAAAGAAGAGATAGAACGTAAACAGAAAGGAGAATTTAATAATTTTACAGTAAATATAGATACATTAGCTGTAAATTATATGGATGACATTCAAAAATGGTGGATGGCAAAAAATGGAAGATATTTAACGAAATCAAGCGATATAATATATAGATTATCTGTTAATAATATAGTAAAAGAAACTCCAATGGTAGATTTACTAGCATCTGTAAACATGGGTAACGTAAGAAGGACCAAATATGATTTTAAATTCATTTGTGTCCTCGTTTTTTTAATTTGGACAGGATCGCTGTTATTTTATTATTTAAAGATAACAAAAAATATATAGAAAGAAAGAAATAAAAACAGTTTATTTTTCACATGTAGATGAGTCACACAAGAATAAGAAAAAATAAACATTCAGCCACAGTCAAAAAACAAAAACATAAAACTGACAAAAAAAAACAGAGTACCATGGCCACGGTAATACTATCTATCAGTATAGAAACTTTTTTATTTATTTATTGAACACTTTTGTAATATTTTTACAGGGTAATCCAATGGGATATTATCCATACTAAGATTATAAATGCAAAATAAAACTCTGTATGTTTTGAAATAGGGGATGAAAGTTTGTATGAAAAATGAGATATTAACCGACATTAGAGAGCTGCGGGCTACAGCTAGATTTTTTTTTATATTAGCCTACCAAAGTGACTCCACCCCGCCTGACGGTAAACAGTCAGTGGAATCCGGAAGTGGTGGCGACTATACCAAAAGCCATCGTCTTAAACTGCTGGTATGGTGGCCTCTACTATGGCGGCTGGGAATGGGGTTAGGGGAAGGGCATGAGGGAGGTGAGGAAAGAGGAAGGGGAAGAAATTGGGCCTCTGGCGCTTTCACTCATCGAACGAAACGCATAGTACGGATACTACTACTCTTACGTGGATCTTCTATGAGAGGGTAGTACTAACCCGGACGATCCGGCCCATTGATGCTGAAACCAGCGTGGATCTACTACCAAAAGAAGTAGATCAGAGAGTTATACATAAACCTTCCCGAAGAAATTTTTTGAACGATAGTAAATATCCAAATTCGTGGTTTAGAAGCGGACGAACTGACAGAAAAAAACAGCGATTAGATTTAGAGATAAATAAAACTAAAGTATTTAATTATCATTTATTTAAAAAATATTTATACAATAATCACTTATAACAAAATGGCGACCATGCCGCCATTTTATGTAGATTCGATCAACAACGTAAACTTAACAAAGTAGTGACCATCAACATTTCAAAAGTGTTCCTGTTTTTGTGCAACCTGGGAACCTACCAGAACCTCATACAGCAATGTTATTGTAACCTTACTTTGTCTCTATCCTTGTTTTTAATGGTACTGTACGGGCAAACCCGTACAATACAATAGTTTTACTTTTATGCTGACATCGATGCGCAGCGAAACACACATTTTATTATAAAACAGAAAGCAATAACATATTCAGTAGTAGTTGCTATACAGCACACCGCGCGACATATCGCACCATAATTACCTTTCGTCGCGTATCGATAATTCTATCATAAACCTTGTAAATCTGTCTAATTTTAGTGTTAAAACAATATAAATCATTTTACTCTATCCATCAAACTTTCATTTATTAAAACCTCCAACAGGTACAAAAGAAAAACACAAAGTAATATTCATAATACTGCTATGGAGAACGTGGTAAACCCCCAGTATTAAGTATTTTTATTATTTTCTTTTAATCGTGTGTATGAAAAGATTAATGAATGTTGAAGAGGCAAAGGAGGTATGTCTGGATCGCAGCTGGCGTTCTATAGTCTCTGCTTAACCCATTAATAGCAAACAAGCTTGAAGATATGTATGTTTCATTCTTTTCATCTTAAATAATCAGACACCCACGCACACATATCAGGAGTATATTTGACCGGTGGCAGATCATATGGTATTATAAGTCTATTCTTAGCGCCAGCTTCCAATGAGAAGTAATCTTCATTAATCTGTAAATAATATTTCATCTTTTATATGTAGTTTATTAATGTTATATTTCCCAAATAAAAATAAAAATATTATTGTAATTACATAGCTTTTAAATGAAAATGGTGACGATGACACTTCTACCTACCCCTTCGGGGATAAAAGGCATGAAGTTATGTATAGTCGACCATAAAATTGCTATAACACAGAACAAGGAAATCTGTGTTCAGGCGAATTTCGAGCTACTTGCATTTAGATGTATTGATAAAATGAGCTTATGGCGGGTCATGATTCACTTGGTTCCATTATTGTACATAGCTTTTTTAAGGTAGTGAATGGGCGGTCTTTGGATAAACTTTAGAAGAACTTACAAAAAAAAATAGTGAAAAGTGATCCTTTAAGGGTTCTGTTTTGCCTCTTACGGAACCCTCATAGGTGTTATAAGGAAGGAACCAAACTAAAACTTTATAAAAAAATTACAAAGTATTTCGATCATACAAACCTCCTACAATCTTCTGCTAGCCTAGTACTATTGATCCACGGATCCCCTTTTTCCATACCCCAGGGGATCGAAAAGCACTTGCTACTAAAGGACTACTCTACGATCCCTCGAGTTTGGCCACAAGGAAATAGAATTCCTCGTAACCGAATCAGTTTGGCGAAATAGTTTGGCCACGAGAAAACGCCGGTTGTTAATCCGCATTAAAACCCTATAGTTATTGTGTTATTTTTATAGTACAAGCTGTTACCAGCGGCTTCGCCCGCGTGGTGAGGTATATAAAATATAGTCTGTTACTCGCTGATATTGTAACTTTCTATATAAGAAATAATTTCTCAAAATAGATTTAAGTTTTTTCATAACAAACAAACATCCGCGGCGCTGTTTCACCCGCATATTTTCTTACTGCTCTGCTCCCGTCACCAGTAGCGTGATATTACATAACCTATAACCTTCGAGAACTGGGCTATCATACGCAAAAATAACTTTTCACTGACTGATCCAGAGATTAGCGCGTTCAAACAAACAAACTCTTATGTTTTATATAATAAACCATGTCTCAAGTACAACGCTCTGCTGGCGTTAAGTCATGCTGGATCTGTTTACTGATGAATGGAAGTTAATCTTGTATGAATGTATGAGGTATTGTGAGACGTCAGAGTTAAAGTTATTTTTAAATATTTTAAGTTTTTACTGTGTAATTGACCGTAATTTTGTCGTTCTGATTATAAATCACTACATAGTATGAAATAAAGTCGGTTCTCGCTGTCTGTCCCTATGTATGCTTAGATCTTTAAAACTACGCAACAGATTTTGATGCGGTTTTTTTTAATAGATAGAGTAATGCAAGAGGAAGGTTTATATGTATAATACGTTCAAAATATAGTAGAGAAACACTGGTAATTTTAGAGGTATCTAATGTAATGCAGGGACATATCGGTTGTGACAGTACCGGCCGAGGGCCGCCGGCCTCTGAAGAAAACAATGACCATGTTTGTATTGTCTAATGACGAAAAAGCTGTGAACGTTTTTTAAAAATACATTCGGTAGTATATTTAGTATCAGCATAATACCTGTGCAAAGCCGGGGCGGGTCGCTAGTAAATAAATAAATAGATTTGAATACTTACAACAAATTTAGGTAGAAACATTACACCGGCTTCATAACTCATTAATCTAAGGGCACCATTCCCTTTATTGACCTGGCCCCACGCTGCTTTACTTATGTTTGCCGATGTTAGTATATAATATGCCGCTTTGCCGTTATGTAAACGAGTATATGACTTTATATGGGGCATAGCACGGTTACGACCTGTGTGGTAAGCTTGCCATTGACTAAAAAAAAAACAATTTGATTTTTAATTAAAAATCCCAACGGACACTAGGCTCCCAAAACGCTGCTCCCGTGTGTTCCACAGACAATTTTATTTGTTTAGGGAAAACAAACAGTTACACATTCAAATTACTGACATTTTTTCGCCTCTAGACGCTTAGATTACAAAATTTACATAGCTTCCATGAGATCCACTAAATATTTCGGGATCCCATGGGAGTCAAAAGGCGAATAAAATGTTCGTGGATCCCATGGAAGCGTCGATCTAGGATTCGGAAGGTTAAAAAATTGCAAAATTGAAAAATTTTCTCCACCCGGCGATCAAACCGAAAACCTCTGCATACTACTGAGTCACCGAGATCTGAATTAACAGTAATGAAATATATTCTTATATACTTATACTTATATAAAGCGTTAAATCTCTAGAACTACCAGTCGGGTTTTAAAAATTCTTTTTGTGTATGATGGCCCTGTTCCCGAGGGAGGTTTCACCCGGGTGTTTGCTTACTTACTGCTCTGCTGCGTCGCCAATAGCGTGATGTTACATAACCTATAAATCTTGTTCAAAAACTGGGCTATCAAACACAAAAATAATTATTCAAATCCGAATGGTAAGTTCCAGAGATTGGCGCGTTAAAACAAAGAAACAATCCACTTTATATATAAATTTCAATTTTATTAATAAATATAAATTACATACAATATAAGTAGTTGTCCTTTGGTCCCAAACTAAGCGAGTGCTTGTATCTAGGTATCAGTAGCGAAGAGTCACTTTTCCGGGGAGGGAAGCCGGTGGGACTAAAATACTTTGAGTTTCGGAAGGTCAGTTAGACTTTGAGTAGACACTCAAGCAGTGATAGGTATAAAGAGGTCAGGGCACATTTTAAGAGGGAAGCCGGCAGGAATCGTGTTATATGGACGATTCGCCACTGCTAGATATAATTGTATCGTTATATATAAATAATGTATACTTACTACAGATAGTTGTTTAACCAAGGCTGCTTAGCGTGAGCTTCACCAGCGTATGGAAGACACCCACCTCCTAATAGATCATCGTGGGACTGCCTTACGTTCTCTGTGAACAAATCCTAATAATAAATGCGAATGTGTATGTATGTTTGTTACCACTCAGCGCCTAAACGGCTAAACCGATTTCTATGAAAATTATGTACATAGATTCGGTGCCGGAGAGACATGCTTTTTATCCCGAAAATCGGTCGGTTCCTGAGGGAGGAGACATTTTAGGCGCGGACAAAGCCGTGGGGCGCAGCTAGTAAGTAGAAAAAAATAAAGAAACATAAGTACATTTATTTGGTGCAATTAAAATATTAAATATATAAAGTTTACAGGATTAATTAATCACAAATTATATACAGATCTTAATGCCTGGGTTGAAAAAACCCAGTACTCAAATTTTTGTGCCAAACTGTTTTTGTTGTAGTTCCTTCGTAATGACGCGCTCATCCATAAATTAAATCCAGTAATTAATTTTATTAATATAATATGAATAGTAGTCGAAATGGCCCTGTGGATAAGGCACCCGATTCGTAAACACGAGGTAGTGGGTTCAAATCCGGGCAAGAACCAATGTGATTTTTCAAATCATATGTACTTTCTAAGTTTATCTTGGACATTTCTGACTGACGGTGAAGGAAAACATCGTGACGAAACCTGGACTTAAGAAGTCTGAAATTGCCAATCCGCCTTGAGCAAGCGTGGTGATTAATGCTCATACCTTCTCTATATGAGAAGAGGCCTTTGTCCTGCAGTGGGACAGTAAACAGGCTGGTATCATAATATGTATAAATATTTTTTCATTTCATTTAGTTAATTCTGAAAATAATCTAATCTATTTACTTACGTAAAGATGGATATATAATCTTTAATTCCGGAGGAGAAGAAAGCATTTGGGGCATATCCTTGGTCTTCGTGAAATTGTGAAGAAAATCACCGGTCAGCCATAACTGGTAATAAAATAAATATTGACTATATTAGAGGAGAAAATAGATAAGGAAAACAGACAAGGAACCACCTGTGTTGTGCGCACCCTGTATAGGTTACGGTAACCACTCACCATAAGTGTTTACCGTAACCTATACAGAGTGCGCACAAAAAAGAACACTTTAAAATGAGAAATACAAAATGCTTTTAATATGCTAATATCAAAATATAATAGTAAAAGATTATTGATATAATGTTAAAAAAAATATTTGTATTTAATAAAAAAACCTATAAATTCAATTTTTATAAGTGTCCTTTTTGCTCATCCTGTTTATTAATTAGTCTTTGGGATATATACCTTAGGTTCCTTCCCATAGCTGCCGATACTGCTGGCCTGGGCAACAAGCGTGGCCTGTGGGCAAACCGCGCAGTGCTGTCTCAACAGTGAGCCCACGCGTAACATGCCCCAATCTTTGTCTAAGTGTGAGCCAGGTACTGACGCTACTAGAAACACGCTAAAACAAGAACATTTTAAATAAGTGATGAAGGGCGTGGTGTTTCGTCGGTTCAGGGTCAGGCTGCGAGACAACGGAACCAACACCTGACTGGCACAAAGAAAAGTGTCATCATAAATTTAATTTATATTTAATATATATTTTAGGTTAAGGTATTTATTGATTAACTTTTATTTAAATGGTGTATTTTATTTAAACTTATATTATATGTATGACTAGTTGACCCGGCGAACTTCGTTCTCCCTAACAGTCGTTTTCTAAAATAAACGTAGCCTAAGTTACTCCTTATTACATCAGCTACCTGCCAATAAAAGTCCCGTCAAAAGCGGTCCAGCCATTTCAGATATTAGCCGGAACAAACAGACAGACAGACAAAAATTGTTAAAAATGTTATTTTGGTGTACATACCATATATATATTCTACATGTAGTAAAAAACTGTATTGTTATTTCAATATTACAAACAGACACTCCAATTTTATTATATGTATAGATAGTCTGTAAGATATATATTCATAAATTGTAATCCCGATGGTACCCAAGATACAAGCACTAGCTTAGTTTGGGACCAAAGGGAAAATAAATTGTAATAAATTGATTGATTGATCAATGTATGGACCAGATTCACTGGAGCAGCAGCAAAGCAGGGGTAAATAAAACCCACTGGATAAGGCGCCCGCTTTGTTCACGAGATCATTGGTTCGAATCCGGGCAAGTACCAATGTGATTTTTCAAATCAGATCCTTTCTAAGTTTATGTTGGATATTTGTGTGAAGGAAAACGCCGAAAAACCTAAACTTATAATGGGCATACAATTAATATATAAATAAAAGTAATTTAATAAGAATGTTTACAACGTCGCAATTTTGTGTTTGTATTTCATGGTTTTAAATTTTATCATTTTAATCGGAGCTATATTTTAAAAATATTTTTTGTCTATATGCTAGAATTAGGTGAAAGCTGTATAAAGCTGTATTTTCTATTGTATTGAGGTTACCATTATTCTTAATTTTTTATATTTGATTTTTTTTATTTATACTTTAGTTAAAGTTATGACATTATTTTAATTTACTATAATATTGATGTTATCACTAAGAAATTTTTGATTTTTATTAGTATACAACATAAGCGTGTATAATAAATAAATAAATAAATAAAAAGTAAGAAATCATTGTGTTTAAGTTCTAATGCTAATAATACATTTGAAACTTAAGTTGCATTATTTTCATAATAACTTTACTACTTTACTTACTTTTTATACACCTTTCACGTAATTCTAAAATGTTAGTTGATCGATCACATTTATGCAATCGACATTAATTTACTTAAAAAACATTGAAAACACGCAACGTAAAACACTAGATAGCGACGTTGACACTCATACGAATGAACTCTCATGAATAAAAATGCATATTACAATACAAAAGATATAGATATACTCACTTTATATGATTAAAATCACATCATAACCCCTTACTAAATAAAATGTGTCTTACAGTACAAAAGATATAGATATACTTACTTTATATGATTAAAATCACATCGTAACCCCTATTAAATAAAAATGTGTCTTACAGTACAAAAGATATAGATACACAAGTATTTTATATGTCTAATAAAATCACACCATAACCCCTATTAAATAAAAATGTGTCTTACAGTACAAAAGATATAGATACACAAGTACTTTATATGACTAATAATATCACACCATAACCCCTATTAAATAAAAATGTGTATTACAGTACAAAAGATATAGATACACAAGTACTTTATATGACTAATAATATCACATCATAACCCCTATTAAATAAAAATGTGTCTTACCGTACAAAAGATATAGATATACTTACTTTATATGACTAAAATCACATCTCTTAACTCTTTCCACGTAATACGCGAGCGACGGCAAATGATAATGATTTAAATATCGTAATAAACTTCTTTTAAACATTGTAGGTGACTCTCCATCATGAGGCATTGACTCAGGAGGCAGTTCAGGACACGACGGACTGAGCCATAACCTAAAAACGTATAAAATAATTAGAATTACAGACTAGCCTTCCGCAGGGGGGTTTTACCCGTGTTAAGATACATCTATGATTACTGCTCTGCTCCCGTCGCTTACAGCGTGATGTTACATAGCCTATAACATTCCTCTCAACTGGACTATCATACGCAAAAAGAATCATTCAAATACGACTGGTACTTTTAGAGATTAGCGCGTACAAACAAACTATTCGGCTTTATATATTAGTGCTAGATTTCCACGGCGCGGTTCACCCGCGTCTTTGTTTACTGCTCTGCTCCCGTCACCAGTAGCGTGATGTTACATAGCCTACAGTAGCGAAGAGTCACTTTTCCGAGGAGGGAAGCCGGTGGGACTAAAATATTTTGAGTTTCGGAAGGCTAGTTATTCTTTGAGTAGACACGCAAGCAGTGATAGGTCTATGGTGGTCAGGACATATTTTAAAAGAGAAGCCGGCAGGAATCGTGTTATATGGACGCTTCGCCACTGATAGCCTATAACCTTCCTCGAGAACTGGACTATCATACGCAAAAAGAATCATTCAAATCTGACTGGTAGTACCAGATATTAGCGCGTTCAAACTAACTTTATATAAGTGAAGGAAAACATTGTGACTCAAAAGTCTGAAATTGACAATCCGCCTTGAGCAAGCGTAGTGATTAATGCTCATACCTTCTCTATATGAGAAGAGGTCTCTGCCCTGCAGTGGGACAATAAACAGGCTGCTATTATTATAGATAGATGACTCACCCTTGTGTTCTATTTTCCCAATCATCATAGTATAAGTTCGCTGTGGATATAACTACTCTGAGAGATCCATCTTCATAGGATAATATCATCATTTTACTAAAAGAAAAAAATACATTACTACCTATATAAGAGAAACAGAAGATTTCTCGCTTAAAATTGATTAGTACAAATATTTGTGTGTATGAAAATAACTATTTGCAATATTTGTGTGCATAAACATTACTATTTTCGATATGTGTGTGTACATGACTATTTGTTTACATGAACATGACTATTTGTTTACACGAACATGACTATTTGCAATATTTGTGTGCATGGACATGACTATTTGCAATATTTGTGTGCATGGACATGACCATTTGCAATATTTATGTGCATGAACATAACTTTTTGCATTGGTCTGACACATATCAGTGTTATAGAACATATTACTTCGGGTCTAAATAGTGTTGTTGTGTTGTAGTGTTATTATTAAGAACTTACGTGTGATGTTTCCCAAAAGGTGTGGGCATAGTAATATAGTAGGCATCTACATGGGGCTTTTTCTTACTTATATTCTTCAACTCTGGGCATTCTTCTCCATATAAAATGGTTAATTTCTTCTCACTTAAATTAGAAGAATGATTGTAATAACGCTATATAGACATGTATACACTATGCTAAGTTAAAACTAAAAATCGGCTTTTTGTTTGACAATACAATCGTGCACAACGACAAATCATAGAAATCACGTCGATCACGATTGCAGATGTACACAGTTTTAGGCACGTCCAATTCGGTGACTGATTTTTGTAGGAGAAAAATAGCACGTACTTATTGCAATACTTAACACGAGTCCTACAAAAAGACAGTCAGAAATAAAAGGCAAATAAAATCAGCCAATTCGATCCCAGAAAAAGCCTCAAGTGGGTAGGCAGGCGTAGTAACACAAATAGTTCTTATTATTATTAGTATTAGTATTATTATTTATTTTTATATTATACTAGCTTTCTGCAGTGCGGTTTTACCCGTTGTTGATTACTGCTCCGCTCCCGTCGCCAATAGCGTGATGTTATATAGCTAATAACCGACAATCACGCAGGCAGAGTCCTTAAGAACTGGGCTATTAAATGCAAGAATATTATTCAAATTCGACTGGTAATTTTAGAGATTAGCGTGTTTAAATAAACAAACACTCTTCCGACTTATATAATAGTATATTATATATATATATATATATATATATATTATAATATTCTACCACATGCACACAGCGCCATCTAGCCCCAAATTAAGCAATTATATTTGCTTGTGTTATGGGTACTAAACAACTGATATACTACTTATATACATTATTTTTTGTAAATACATACATATTATAGATAAATTACACCCAGACACAGATCAAACAATCATGCTCATCACACAAAGGTTTGTCCTGGGTGGGAATCGAACCCACGACCTCCGGCTTAGCAGTCAGGGTCACTAACCACTAGACCAACAGGCCAGTATAGTATAATAGTATATAGTATGGCTTAGTAAGACTAGTCACATACCTATAACCTGCAAAGTAATACTGCGCCAACAGCCATCCAATTTCCACCATGAAATTAATTTGTAATGAACATTTTAACTCGCCCAAACTTTCATCCAGAATCTCTGAAATTATACATAATATTTATTTTCTATGGTTCGATAGTACTTTGTACGGACTGCCACGCAAAGGTCGCGGGTTCGCGCGCTCTGTGCATGAACATGACTATTTGCTTTGGTGATGGTAAGTGGTAACCGTAACCTATAGAGATTACTGTTTCCCAAGCATCGCACAAGTAATAAGGCTTAGAAAACACAACCAAGCCTTGCCGACCACGGAGATAGGGATGAAGAAGGAAAAGGAATAGGACCGAGGGGGTATTTGGGTTACCGGTTCTCTCCTATCAGCAAACAAAACACATTAACATGAAAACTAATATTCATACGTCGATCTTCTATGAGAGGATAGTACTTCACCGATCGATTCAGCCCATTTATGCTAAAACCAGCGTGGATCTACTACCGTTATAATGTATGTATTAACAAACAAATGTATAGTATATTTATTTTCATAGCGCTGTAAAAAAAGCAAAACATACCTTGAAAAGTAATAGAATAAGGTTGAGAATGTGTTTCTTTACTGTCTTTAATAGTAGTATAAAATATGTAAAATGGCGCCGCAGCGTCGTGTTTGGCGGCCATTTTGCCTCGAGGTCTAACTACCGTCAAAAAATCTTGCGCTCGACGAGTAGGAGGCACTATAGGGCGATAGTCGCTATCTAAAACAAATTAACGTATTTAATCTATGTGTGTGTGGCGTCATCTATCTGGCCAATGGTGACGCACAGATATCAACCAAGTGAAGACGACGACTACGAGTTTACAACATAGAAATCAAAGATGGCGCTGACAACACTTTCAATCAATTTCTATACAAAAATACCACAAATGTATGGAAGCCTGACTCGCGATATCAACATTCTCACACCAAATCACTATATATGTATATACAAATCCCGACTTTCAACTGTAGGTAAATCCAGACTTCGATTATTTCCTAATAGATACCGCAACACATTAGTTATATCTCTCGCTCACAATATGAAGGAACGAGAAGTAGGCACATAAATACTGCTCTGTGATTGGATATTTAAAGGTCATTTATGAAATGCACCAATCATAGTGATTGCAAGAGACACACTCATACCTGCAGTTGCTAGCATACTAGCAGCTGCAGGTATGAGTGTGTCTGTTGCCCTGTGTGCGGTATTTATTATGGAGTTTTTACTGGCTCTGTGGTGCAGTGGGAGCGCAAGCGACTGCTGTGCAGGAAGTTTTGGGTTCCATCTAACGGACACAACTTTGTGTGATTCATAAATATTTGTTCCGAGTCTGGACACGGCTGGTTACCTAGTGCAAGAGTTGCCTTTTTTATGTTAGCCTACCAAAGCGACTCCATTCTACCTGATGGCAAGCAGTCAGTGGGATCCAAAAGTGGCGGACACCATTCCAAAAGCCAAACTACTGGTATGATGGCCACCACTATGGTGGCTTAGTGAGATGCTTTTTCACACCCCGCTTAAAAGACCCAGGATCAAAGTTAGATGGGAATGCATGCGCTGGCAAAGAGTGCCAGGCTTTAATTGAGTGACAAAAAAATGCCTAAAGCTTACCTCTATTTCCATGTGTGGTCCTAGTCTGAGTAACTATTACTGGTGACTTCTCCTTGTCAGAATTCTTATCCAATCTTGGCGATTTTGCCCCACTTTTGCTTACTTCTGCAGAATTGGTTGGTATAGCCAGTGTTTCTTTTTGACTAGAAGTAGATTGTGTACTGCAAACAATATTTACTCATTTTGTGAGCTTGTATAATATGTATGTATTTGAAAAAAATTGTAGAGGAAAAAGGTGTGTTTGGATCGCAGCAAATGGTGTTCTATAGTCTCTGCTTACCCCATTAACGGAAGACAAGCGTGAAGTAAGTATCTAATTATGTTTATCCCCCTGGTCATAACACGAAAATGTTATATGCCTATATTGACAAGCGCTATCTAAATAATTGTGGTGTTGTGTAATAATATTAATTGATTTACTAGAATAACTCGGCAGTTTAGTAGAACTGTATAGAGAACGCCGGAGATCCAATTGCCCTTTCCCTCCTTTCCTTTTCCTCACTACCCTCAATCCCTTTATCTAGCCCACTCCCTTCACGGTAGGTAGCAGTTTCGCGGAGTCCCTCTGGAGTTGTCCATGAGCAGCAGTAACTTAGGCAAGTACTTAGCATCACATAGGCTGTTTGCTCGTCTGTCACTATTGGCAATAAAAAAACCTCCCGAGCCTAGAATCATGCCTGGTAAATGGCAAAGGTCTTTCTCTCTGTCTGTGAGTTCCCACTCATATGGGAAAAAAGACATACTCCTTTGCTACTATATTTTGTCGCCATAAAAAAAAACTACATACCTACTACTTGCTACACTCTCAAAATTCTTCCCTGGAGTGTACAACTGCTGGTGAAGTATCATCTTTAGCTGGTCTATATACATTTGTTTTTGTGCATTTAACTTTGCTGGTATGGGAAAATCACCACTGCCAGTGTAGGAGTCCAATATGGATTCCACTATGAAAGAGATTAATTATTTATCAAATCAAATAAATCTTTTATAAACACACACAAAAAGACATAGTTCCTAACCTAAATAGTCTTTTAATAGAAAAATGTCTTTACATATAGACCATTTATAGAATTATTTATCTTCTGTCATTGCTACAAGGTTTAAAATCGCTAAATCACAATTATGTTCAAGACATGTTAGAACATGTTCCATGTCAATGTTGAACAAATATTCGGCCTCAACTAATCCGCGAATTTGGACTACTAATCATTATTCTAATGCTCATCACTAATAATTCTTTTTAAAAAATCAGTAAGGATATCACAACAAAAACTACACACAACGCTATCTAGACCCAAAATATGAAGGTATATTAAAGATAAAAAATATTGTTTTTTGTAAGTTTTTAGGTCTCAAATTTAATAAAACTTATTTTTTTTATATGTGCTAAATAATGGATGCAGGCGGCTTAAGACCGGCCAAGGTGGCGAAAATTAGGAGAGGCCTATGTCCAGTGGACGTCTTTTCGCTGATATGATGAAGGACTTTCTTTTTAATTAGTGAAGCAATATGGTAAGTGTGTTAATATAATTCGTTTTTCACATGTTAAATAAATAAATCTATCATTTAAATACTCACAATGCTCATGGCTGTACTCCTTGAAGTGTATAGGATTCAGTCTAAAGCATTTTTCACCATAAGGACACTCAGATTTCGGTCTTTTTGGGTTTTTAATATCTGAAAAAAGTACACATTATTTACAATATACACTTACATAATTATGATAGAAATGTATATTTTAATAAATGAATTTTAAAATAGACACCTTCCATGGTATCTTTACGCTTGTTTGGTGTACTCATAGTAATTATTACAATAAATATTTGCAAGTATAACTTTTGTTGGGTACTTGTCACATCACATTCAAATTTGACAAAGGTTAAAATTTGATTTGACAGTGACACTATCTAATACAGTTAAAAATCTTCGTTCTAAAATGTAATGTACGTGGTCGGTCGTCTAGCCGCGAGATGGGCGGGCGGATGATATCATAGCCGTCGCCAAGGGCGCGGCGTTTGTTTTGGCACCAAAGAGAGGCCTATGTCCAACAGTTCAGGGTCTGAATGATGATGAACAAGCAATATATATTATTAAAAAACAAAAGGCCCGCCTGCCTAACAAAGTGAAAAGAAAGAAACACATTTTTTTCTCGTGCTGACGCTACATTGAATTTTTATAAACCTGTCACTCCCACAATCAATACGAATCTATTGACACCTCGTAAGTTGTCGTAAGTTAAAATCCATCAAGCATCAACAAGAGCGTGCCAAAGAAATAGACATACAATACTCACTTAAATACATACATATTTATATGCCATACATACTGCGCCAGTCGTCTCGTATTTTTTTATGTTGGTTTGGTATGGCAATTATATACTGATTGGCAACACTGGTTTTAAATTTCATGTGAATTTCATGAAATCGTTGAATTTGTTGAAATCATTGAAATTTCAAGTTAAATTAGCTATAATTGCTTTGCTTCTTATTTTGCTTGAGGATATTAAAGAATAAGGGTGTTTTTCTAATTATTACAGATTAATTATGTGAATTAAATCTTTTAAAAAATTACCGAAACCGGATACATTCTGTCTGAGAAAACAAACATTTGTGTGAGAAAAAATAATTAAGTAACAAAAAAGGTTGGTAACTTTTGTTTTACATTGGTAACAATAACTGCATTAATTTTAATACGAGTCTAATAAAATTCATCAATAAAACAGCTAAAGCACGTCCACTGCTGCACAATTGGACATAGGCCTTCTCCAATTTCCGCCACCTTAGCCGATCATGAGCTGCCGTCAACCATCGGTTGCCCGAATACCCGCGACCATAATATATTAAGCTCGTTGGTCCACCTTGTGAGGAGTCTGCCCACACTGCGTATAGTTCGTGGTCGACACTTTAGAACCATTCTGCTTCAACGGCCATCAGTTCTGCGAGCTATGTGTGTTGCCCATTGCCACTTCGGTTATCAACTTAAGAAGCTAATTTGGAAACTAAAAAGTGTAAATTTGTCATCCAAAAAAATTCCACAATATTGATATTATCGTCATTATCAGCTTACAGCAGTCCACCGCTGGACATATGCTTCTAAAGCGCTCAATCCTTTGGACTAACTACAACCAGTTTTAACCAGATATCTTACTTTCAGAAAATGGAACAAAATGACGACGAGTGGACCACCTGCCCTTACAACTCGTCACATCGCGTGCCGCGTCTCCGTATCCAATATCACATCATAAAATGCCAGAAAAACCAACAAGCGTTACAAATATGTCCATATAACGCTACTCACAGGTAATATAACAGCCTGTTTTTATCTCACTGCAGGGAAAGGCGTCTTATCTTACAGAAAGCATAAGCATTGATCACCATGCTTGCTTAATGCATTTTAGTTTTTTTTTTTTTATACGTCAGGTTTCCACACAATGTTTTCCTTGACTGAAAAGTCTGCCTCTGTGGTTTGATGTACTATGTATGGATTACCACGTAGAGTTCTCTGGTTCAATCCCCGGGTCGGGTGAAGTAATATTTGGTTTTTCCGTCAAAAAATCTGAGAATTAGCCAGGAGTTTGGAATTGTGCCCGATATGGCAACAGGCTCGCCGACTGTTACATGGGCCTATGGTGAAAAGTGGGTGGTTAAACACCTCTGCCTATCCCTTCTGGGATAAAAGGCGTGAAGCTATAGCATGTATGAATTTGGAATGTCAAATATTTGTACCTATGGGTATGTAGTGTGTACCTAAATTACAATATTTTTGTACAGGTATCCCGCCAGTGAGATTAAAGCACATTGTCAAAACTGTCCACAGAAGCCCATACAACCTGTGGCTATTACCAAACATACCGGTGGTATGATTACCGTACCAAAACCAATACTCCAAAGAGAATATTTACCTGAAACTGATCCCAACCATGAGTGCTGGGATGACTAAATAAATTTATATTACTAGATAAGTTTAAATTTTAATTTGTAATTGTAATATTTTCTGGCAAAGCCCTAGTGTCATACAGAAGGCATTTATTTTAAGTTTACATTAGTTATTGCTCTTATGTATTCTCCATTATATGGATGCAAGCACAATTTGATATCAGGCTCTCAGATTACATGGGACCTACTTGGTAAAATATGTGTGTACATTGTATTTTTAATGTATGCAGCAATCAAATTGCTTCATACTTTAGTGATTGCGATACCTTGCTGTTATTGATTGACAAAGCGATTGTTATTAACACTGTGAAGTTTTAATTTTTTAAAGTTTACTTATAATTTTAAGGTCAAAAGTTAGGAATGTAAGGATAGTTTTGACTAGAATGTAATAAAGAGATTATTTTTTTAATTCACCTATAGTCACAAAAATAAATTGTTAAGATAGGGTAGGTTGTGAAAAACTGATAAACTACCAATGTAACTGATCTTAGGAGTCCAGGCCAGGCACTGTAAAACACAAAATATGTTAGGTAATTAAAAAATTATTGAAACATTTTTTTTATGAAAAAATACTACAGGGCTCTAAGAGCAACATCAGCCCAAAAGTATACTTTTTGGCTAGGCTGTGTGCAAGATGTTGCTCTTAGAGCATACAAAGGTGCTTTTAGTATAGCCTTAAGATAAAAGTGACTGATTGACAAAATTTGACATTGTATCTAAATAAAAATATATGTTAAATTAGTTGTTTTATTTCATTGTAGAACCCATATCTTAGCTTTTTTTTCTGCTTCATTAACTGCACCTACTTCGTTTATCTCTGCATCACCTAAGGTTGACTGGTAGAGAATGCTTTTAGCATTAAGTTCGCCTCTGTACCTATGCGCATGAAGTTTAATAAATAAATATCACAGCTCTATATTTGCTTGGGTTGCATAGTGTTGTATAGTTATTTTATACTTTTTTTTTAATATTCTATGGAAATAACCCTTAGCTGTCTTCATAGAATAATGTAAAGTAATATTTTTGTTTAATAAGAGATGAGAGTACAAGGCAACTATAACCTCTTCCTTTCCCACATTCCCAATAGACAATGGCTTCATTGTCATTAAATCATTACTTACAAGATTCTACTACCATAGTACTAGGGTAGCAGAAAAGCGTGAGGTAGGTAGCTACAAATGTATTGAAAACTATAAGCTGATATATTAGATCAATGAGGGTAGATCAAAAATAATTTTATTTCATAGCAATCTTCAAGATTCTACTATCCTAGTACTAGGCTCAAAAATCGTATTATGAATGGGGTAGTACAAATAGGTAAATGAGGGTAGATCACAAAAATAAATCTATGACATAGCAAGTAGCAACCTCCTACAAGATTCTGCTATCCTAGTACTTTTTATTTAATTATGTAACTGGTTACAGTTTTTTTTGTTGTGTTATAGGGTATGTTTTAGTGTATTATTGAAAATTCGGCAAAGATCATGCTGATGGGTATACTGTTAGTTCCTCCAGCGCCAGAGTGTCGCCGCGGCCAGTAGAGTAGACCACATAGCATACCTTTCTGATAGCATAGCAGATGAGGGCTATGTCCGGCCACGGCCATTTTACTGCTAAAATAATGATGATAAATAAAACCTCAATAAACTTACTAACAATATATTACTAATTCAATATTACATTACAAAAGCTATTCAGCTATCTTTAAATCCTCGCTTTTGCCAGATATCTTCTGTTTTTCAAACATTAGTCTTAGCTGTTCAGTCGCTGACAATGGCAATCTGTTATTCGCGCCGTATTTCGGATCAGGTAGAGTCGCGGTGTTTAGCTCCGGGTTCTTAAATGTGAATGGAGTCCAAGGTCCCTGTATGGATGGGTAATCGGTGTACTGGTACTTTCTTAAGCGAGTTGAAGAGTTGTCTCCCTGCTGTGTGCGTAGAACTTCAATCCATTTTGTTATTTCTAATTGTGTTTTATTGTGTACACTCATCCAGACTCGATCACCGTTTACTATGTGAAAATAAAAATAGTTTAATTCTAATAAATCTGATGTATTAGGGCACCTCAACGATCAAGACGGCAAAACTGGAGAGGCCTATATCTTGCAATGGATGTCCTTCGGCTGATATGATGATGATGACATTCTAATTTGAAGAAAGCGCACAAAATATTGACGGAGGGACGGATCAACTGTTTTTTTTATTGTTACTTTGTCAATTTAAAAGTTGAACCATTTCTGTACTTCGGCTTCATCATCAATCATCATACATTGGACATAGGTCTCTCAATATGTGCAATGCAAAAAGTATCTGCAGTAAGTTGATACCCAAGTATGCAGTCTCAGTAGTCTTTATTACCTCTTAAGACGGCCATGGGAAGACAGGTGATACCTAAGTATGCAGTCCCTTTATTGCCTCTTAATATATCTCTGGGAAGACTAGGTAGTGCTATGTAATGTGTAAGTGGAAACATCAAAGCAATCTAAACTCTTAAACATAAAAGATTTTTTTTTTATCGTGTCCACCAACTTTTGCATTGGTCTGTGTGTTTCTATGCAAGTATTTATAAAAAAATTCAGAGTATTTTTATCTGCATTGTAGAACCCATATCATTGCTCTACAACATATTACTTTGGGTCTAAATAGAACTGTGTAGTTGTTGTGTTATTAATAAAGTAAGTATTTGTATGATTTTAAGCTTTTCTAACAGGATACTTACAATATTCGCCGATAATTACAGGCGAGCGGTGTCGTCTTGGCTTTAAGTAAACCACAACACCAGGATTGTACTTTGCGAAATCAACTAGGTCTTGTTCTATAAAATCTCTGGAACAAAATAAACAACAGAAAGAAAGTTGATTGTTGTTGTTAAAAGTTTACCAAATACTGACTTAGAGTCTACTCAAAAACCTTCTAAGCGATCCTGATTATAGTCTAGCCGGCAATACTAAGCAAAGGACTTTAGGATGTTTACAAAAGTATATCCAACCTCATTCCTCGGCTGCCGCCATGACTCTTGCAGAATTTCAACACAATCCGTTGCAATTGACACACATATCGTCCCACACCGTTCTGCAACGGCGCCCGAACAAAGCCGGGCTTCAAAAACAAGTTCTTTGCAGACATTTAAATTAAATTTCTCGAATTTTTGAGGTTAGAATAAGTTGTATTTGAAATAAAATTGACAAATGACGACAGCGTCGACAGCTGGTTCAGCTGTCGTAATTTGAAGGTAGTTTTTTTTTTTTTTTTATTTGACCAAAGGGTAGGCTATAATCTTTCGACCATACTGCCTAGTCTTCCGTGGATTTCGTAGGTGGTACAGCGGGGTACAGCTGAAGGTAAGTCACAGAACAAGTACATACATAGAAGGAGTGTTAATCGCCCTCATATACTTGTCCTATTTTTCCAAATAAGCCGGATACATTGAAAAGAAAGAGACAAATAATTTTGCTAAGGACGCCCGGTGTACACTGTAGAAACGTCAATTTGGTTACCTTTGGTTACCTTTGGATGCCGAATTAAAAAGTGAAATAATGTCAAATGTTCCAACTTGTCAAGGCCTCTAGACAATTTAGTCGGATTAAACCGCCGCTCGTAATTTTCATTGTTATTTATCTGTTTTCTGAAATAATATATGTTATTTAATAATTACATAGTGCTATTGTGAAGTAAAATTAAGCCCATTGGATATGCAATGTCCTGCGTTATTGTAGGTTGTAAATTACATTCTTTTCGCAAAGAAAATCAAGTTTAAATCGTCAACTTCCATCGGTGAGTAGATAACAAACCAATAATATATTCTAAAAACCTATATAAACGTGCAAAATACCTAAGTGATTTATACTTTACTATACTGCAATCATATTATAATCGTCTGTTTGCCATTCGATTCAGTAATTTTTAAGTATTTTACATTTTTACCAATTTGTGTAGTCATGTTCAATAGTGTTGTGACTTGTGCTGCATATTTTATCGATGACAAAAATATTACTATAATTTGTGTTAACGATTTTGTGGTAACTATCTTTGTACCTTTCATAGTGTTTCATACATTGTGTTCTTTTGCAGGTTTCCGAAAGATCAGACCGGAAGATCCATGAAGCAAATTAAGAGAGAATTATGTTATATATTATATTGTTACACGTTTAACATATAATAATAATAATAATAATTTATTCAGAAACCATAGATACATCTTAAAATAACTAATGCAGAGTCTTAAATTAACGTTCCAGCGGTGAGGACGAATCTACTCAAATTTGCTCCATTGTCACGCGCCATACGACTTAATAATATTATTTCTATAGAAATTAATATTTTCAATGTACCCTGTCAAAATTCAAAGATGTTGCACAAAAATGTATAGTATTGGATAAATGGGTATATTTATTTAGTAATTTTTTTAGGTTTTTTTTATGTTATCGTATTGGATTTTTTATCTGTAATGATATTGTATTCAATAAATAAATAAATAAATGTTCTAGATGACTACAGAAATTTATTGATAAAATTGATCGGGAAAAATTTCTAATAGTACCAATTCATAACATAACAAAAAATATTTTAGCTTATGCACAAATAATCAGGACATTCCTAAACAAAACTGTAATTTTAAGGGACAGTAATAATGTGTTTCAATATTATTGGAAATATAATCATACATTTGTGACATGAATCTTACAGCTGTGTTTTATTTTTACCTTGGGGTATCTGTTTTGATGCTATACTAAGAAAGTCAGAAAAGAACAGAGGGCCGATACCGGTATTTTGGCGATCCACACACTGCCCCGCACTACGCTGCGGGAGCGTGGCGACGCGGTGACGGTGCCACGCGTGCAGATGCGAGAGTGCTGGTCTGCATCATCAATCACGCACGTTACTGCAGAACACGGTGTCCATACCGTCTGGCCTCGAACCCACGCGCGTGAGTACGTGTTTCTCTGCATGTAAGCGTGTGATCAGTAACACAGCGCTTAAATGCGTTTTCAGTGTTGCACTACGCGTGATTTCTATACAAAGAGAGATACTTACAAACAATACAAGAACACGCACGCTCGCACTACGATCCGTGATGCGAGGCAGTGTGTGGATCGATCATGTATATTTCAATTTTCAATTTATTTAATTTATTCATATACAGTTTACATTGTGTTTGAACTTACAGCATGAAACATGAATAAAAACTTCAAAATTATTTCACATTGAAAGTGCTCCTGGCGCTGCTGCCGGCCTATGCCATTCCGGTGAGGTGTAAAACGGCCGTTTGTTTCTTGTAGTTCGTTTACGAGAGCTTTTATGGAACCAGACCTCATATTATTAGCATGTCTGTTAATTTACCATAGCCCATAGACAAATTTCATCTATCGATATCGATAAACTGTCAGAAGGTATCGTAGCACTATTAAACTTCTATTTGTCTCTGAGTGTGTACGCTTTATTCTCATAATAGTCCTTTTAAGCTTTAGTACTTGTTCTGTGAGGTAAGTAGAATAATTGACAGTGACAGCTTCGGCTTCGTTCAAAAACGTAAAATCATGGGTTTTGTGAGAGGTCACGATATTTATTAATTACCTATTCAAAAATATAAAAATCATTTTCACAAGTGATTTCATAACGACTTAGATAAAATAATTCATAGACGTTGGATGATAGAAGATCTTCCAATTGTTCCTTTGAAAACTAAGATGATGAGATCAAAGCGGTTTAGGGCGCATCCACACATGACGCAGGCTTATGAATCATATAATAGTATTAGATAGTATGAGCAGCACGTGCCGCCGAAACGCTGCGCTTGCGCCATTAGAAACTGTCAACTAGAACGAACGTCTCTCTCATTCTATGATATTAGCGTAGTCACTTGTAGGGCAAGAAAACAAACTAAATTAATAACTTAACTCTTTATTTTTAAATAAAAAAATAGTTAACTATGAACTTAAGCTAAGATTTTGCTCTTGTTGCGGAGAGCGGTGTATGCCACGAGGATCGACAGAGCCGTGGCAAGGACTTCGGAGTTCACCCAAGGGCCAGAGTAACCTGCAAGATACATTACACTCACTTTTACATTCACCTTTACCTAATGTTGAAATGATGTAGGCTAGCCGTATAATCTCTTGTTCTACTTTTTCGTCATCTATTGTCATTCGGCTGCAAGATGTATAAGTCACTAGGAGACAATGTAATTAAAGTTAGGAAACACTTACTGCCGGGATGGTGTAACTGTATAGCGATGAGTGGAGCGACGGTAGCTGCGGGGTCGGCACGGCGGGCGCGACGCAGGGAGGCCCAGCCCTCCTCGTCCAAGATATGGACCTCGTGGGTTCCTGAACGGGCTTTAGATGGCTCTTCAGTCCATGACACCTGTGAATAATAATATTTTATTACTCACTATTTATTTAGAAAAATCTCTCTTTTATTATTTCCAACGAGGACACTGGCAACCGGACGGACGATCCACACGCAATGCTTGCTGGCCACTTCGTCGAATCTCTCTCTTTAGTAATATACTATACTATTTTTCCGCGGCGCGGTTTTATCCGCGTATTTGCTTACTGCTCTGCTACAGTTGCTAGTAGCGTGATGTTACATAGCCTACGAGAACTAGGCTATTATACGCAAAAAGAGTTTTCAAAACCAACTGGTAGTTCCAGAGATTAGTGCGTTCAAACAAACAAACTCTTCCGCTTTATGTTATAGTATAGATAGATAAGTATAATTTAGAAGTATTTATTAGAAATAAATATTTTTAATTAGCTGCGCCCACGGCTTTGCGCGCGCATAAAATATACTTTGTTGTATACCTCGGAAAACAGACCGATTTTCGGAATAAAAAATAGCCTATGTCTGATACGATAATTGGGTATCAGTTTTGTGCACCTCGTCTTTTTCAACTCTGCATTACCCATGGTTCTGGTAGATAATAACTTTAGATAATAACAGTAATAACTTTAGGTAATCTATATATATAAATGAATCCCTATTTCCCTTGGTCATGGCATCACGCGCGAACGGCTAAATCAATTTCGTTAATTCTTTTTTTGTTGTGTTTGTTATTGTCAGGAGAAGGTTCTTATGAAAGAAAAACTAAGAAAATTGCGCGGTGACTTAAAAAGTTTAAGAATACTTAACCACCATATTAAATTTAAACCTCTAAACCGATTTGGTTTCGGGACATAGACTAATTTTTATCCCGAAAATCGCTCTGATTCCCGAGTTACATTAATTAAACACATAGCAATGTTCGCGCGGGCGAAGCCGCAGGGCGCAGCTAGTAACAGTAATAAAAGCAGACTCAATATCTAGCAGTGGACTTTTTTCGGCTGATATGACGACAATGATGGTTGAGGTCAAGAAAGACTTATAAAAGCAAACATAACTTATTTTTACTATGACTAAGTCTCAAATCAAATATTACTTTCTGCTATATATATACTTTCTGTAATATAAAGCTTGCACAAGGCGGACTCAATGCCTAAGGCATTAAAATATGTCTATTTTTCTTTTTAAGGTGCCTTACTAACATAGTCCAATAGGACAGCAGTCTGAGACTGATTATGTGGCCTGGACTTGATGCCAGGCATTGTGCATACTTAACAAATTGCTATAATATTAACTAAGTCATCACAATATAAATACAACAGCTATTAACGATAATTATGTCACCTATAAAGATTAGAAAGTTTTTGTGAGGTGATTCATTCATTCTTTGTTATTTAAAAAAGTGATTATAATGAACGAGTTCATGTAGCATTGTATTGTATGTAGTGTATTAAAGTGTTTGTTTAAAAAATTCAACATATTCTTTAGATTTTTTGTATTATTTTCACACACACACTACATAGATACATTGAAATGGATTATTGTAACTTATTGATTCACACAATAAATACTTAATAATATTTAGGATAACAAAATGATCTTAGTTGGATAACCTAATAAATGAGGGTACCCGAGAAACTTCTAAATAAGATATATCAACCAAAATTATGATTATTCATTTATAAAGCACTTTAGTATCTAAACTAATAGTTATAATAGCACATTCTAAAAGATTTGTAACGACATAAGTTAAAAATGAAGAACATACCTGGTATTTGTTTTCTGCTACACGAGCAGCCGTGAGCGGTTTTCCTTCAACCTCAGCGTACAGCGCATAGTTTTCAGGCAAAGGGTTGTCGCATTTTAACGTAAATTCAGTAATATAAGCTATTTGAGTTACAACTGTTGCGTCTGTGCTTGTAAAGGACGAAGCCTCGACCTGCGGGTTTATGCAACTCTGTGCTAACGCAACAGACGCGAGGGCAAATAAACAGATAGCGTATTTTGTGACCATTTTGCTGTCTTAATTATAGTTTATGACTGAACGGTTTTAATTTACAATTCTATGATTTGCTCTTCGCAGTTCCAAATCTCAATCCACGTATGAAAGGCACGTTCAGAATTCAAACCCAATAGTGAAAGTAAAATTGAAAATATACATATTTTTTATATTTAATGCACAGTATATTTTGTATGATTTAAATATTAGTACAAAACACATACATTGTAAAACAGAAGTGTATAAATATTTCTAACTGTAAACAAATAATAAACTATAGTTTAAAGGTCTCCGATAGAAATTTATGAACGCTATACTCTGAGCACACCCGCAAACGCCAGCGATGACGTGTGGATAAACTGCCAAATTGTTCTATTTCGGATCTTACGGTTACGTTCATAAATATTTTTTAACTAATTTAAAAACCAGAAATAGGATATACTTTCATAATTTACTATTTGTATGTCAATGGTATAAAATATAATGTTGTCCTTTTTCATTAAATTTATTAAACAAATAGTGTAATTGCTCTTCTGCATTAGTTTTTTTTTTACATTTCAATGGCGTAGCGTTATCTATTAGGCCAATAATAGTGACCTTTACGTAACGTAGGTACAAGATATAATTATAGTGACGACAATGTCCACTAGATGTCGCTATTCACCGTAGGTCGTATGTCAATCATCCAGCTTGGTTGGGTCGGAAAATCCGCCCTTTTTCAATGGATGAACGCCTAACTGTAATGTAATCTCCTTTTTTATTTTAAACTCCATGTTTAAGTCAGAACCTAGGTTTAGTCTCAGAACAAGGGCTGGTTTAGTAGTCCCCGGCCCTTTCAAATGTCAAAATTTTAAGTTTACTGTTACTTGCAGCCGAGACGTTCACTAGAAACACTATTATGAGCTACCATCACTGATCAAGTGATCACTTACTTACTAGGCAGGCATACAACAGATAGCAGGTGCCCCCTTCTGTCGACGTAAGTGCACGATTTAACTCTATATAAAAAAAATATTAGTGCTTACTGCTGTAAGTTACTTTTTCTTTTATTTATTTTAATGCAAATCTATTCTATTATAGTTTCTATCAAACCATAGCTATAGCAGTCTCCACTAGGCTCTTGAAGATGATTTCAAAGCATGGTTTCAATTTTTTTTTTTTTTTATAGTATAGCCTACCAAAGTGACTCCACCCCGCCTGATGGTAATCAGTCAGTGGAATCCAGAAGTGGCGGCCACTATACCAAAAGCTATCGTTTTAAACTGCTGGTATGGTGGCCTTCACTATGGCGGCTGGGAATGGGGTTAGGGGAAGGAAATGAGGGACGTGAGGAAAGAGGAAAGGGGGGAAATTGGGCCTCCGGCGCTCTCACTCACCGAACGAAACGCAGTAGTATGGATACTACTACTCTTAAGTCGATCTTCTATGAGAGGGTAGTACTTCCCCGGACGGTCCGGCCCATTCATGCTGAAATCAGCGTGGATCTACTACCGTAATTTACTTAAAATTTAAAAACAATGCATAGGTACAAAATCAAAAACTAAATTCGTTCGGAAATCTTTTTCATACACAAATGTGACAAACTAGCATACTGATGGTAAAGGTAGGTAAATAAATAAAACAATACATATATAATTTATCCGTAAAGGCCTATATTATTCATTTATTTATATTTTGTTGACATATTCCATGTGTGCCCGCTTATAAGTATACAACATATACTGCAATACTTCGCGTATTGTACTCCTTTAGTTCATGTTTTACCCATTATTTTTTACACCTTTAGTATTGACACCACAGGTTACAAAACCAAGTACTATACAGTTTTAAAAATAATAGAAATTATGACAATTATTATTAGAGTTATGGCCGCTGCATAAATAACGTGATGGGAACGGCGCGCGAGATGAAATTTCGTAATATTTTAATTTTTTCATTTTGTATGAAACAATATTTCCAAAATTTTTCGTCACGGTCTGTATATTAACCCGTCACGTATACCGCAGCCTTTATGAACTGTCAAACACTATTGTCCGTGCTATAAAAAAAATTTCAAAGTAAAATAGTATATTTATTTATAATAATTTTGTACAATTTAAACATTATTTTTTGTGTTCGTATTTCATAGGAACAGTCTTGTTAATCCAGAATATATATATTTTAGCAATTTAAAGTTTTATATCATACTAGCTGTTGTCAGCGGCTTCGCCCTTATGTTACTCGCTGATATTGTAACTTTATTATATGTAAAAAAAATTGATTACGTAGATTTTGAGTTTAACCATTCACACAAACAAACATACAATGAAAATCAAATCTTTTTCTTTAAAATTTAGACACAGATATCTCTAAAAGATGCCGCAAGGCAACAGACACCACTCATACTGGTATTCGCTAGTATAACCCATCAGTATAGACACTATGATTGGAGCTTTCTACGCAAAATCTTTTAGAGAAATCTGTGCATCTATTTATACTACTATATAAAGCGGAAGAGTTTGTTTGTTTGTACGCGCATATATCTGGAACTACCAGTGGAATTTCAATATTTTTTGACCTAGTTCTTGAGGAAGGTTTATCTGTAACATCACGCTAATGGCGACGGGAGCAGAGCAGTAACCAAAGACGTGGGTGAAACCGCGCTGCTGGAAGCTAGTACTATGATAAAAACATATTTTCTCTACTTTTCTTCATAGCATTATAAACCGAGATAAAATTATCATATTTATACAACTTTGGTGACAAACAAGCATACGGTCCACCTGATGGTAAGTGGTAACCGTAACCTATAGAGATGGCTGTGTTTTAAGCATTAAAACAATACTTCTAAAACAACCAAACCGTTGCCGATCGTGTAATTATAAAATACGAATTATGAGTGTTCCACATAAGAGGGGCAACGTCGCTATTAGTGTCGTTATTTTCGTGATTTTAAATTTTTATCATTTATTCAGAGCTATATTTTAAAAATATGTTCTGTACAAATGCTAGAATTAGGTGAAAGCTGTATAAAAAGTAAGTAACCATAATGCTTACAGTTATTTTACTATGAAAATAACGTCCTGCAAATTTCTAATGTATTATTTGCATATAAATAGAACTGTAAGCATTATGGTTACTTACTTTATATACAGCTTTCACGTAATTCTAAAGTGTTCTGAAAACATTTTTAAAATATAGCTCATGTATAATACAAATTGAAAACAACGAAAATATGACACTAAATTTAATTTGGACGTTGCTACTCTTATGTGAACGCTTTAACCATCTTTAAAAAATTATCTAAGTATGTTTATCTGCATTCTAGAGTCCTTATCAGTGCTCTATAACATATGCTTACTTTGGGTCTAAATAACGCTGTGTAGTAATTTATTTTAAAAATCTAGTCTGGTTTTATAGCAATTTAACATTTATTATTTCTAAAATAAACTGAAATTTGAACTTTTTAAATTGTTTAAATTATTTACATTTTAAATATTATACAGTCTGGATTCACAAGCTAGGGTATCCCTTAGGCTTCCTCTCCAGAAGCGAAGCGGGACTTTAGAACGGACAAACGGAAAATATTAACCAATTTGATCAACACCCGCACTAAAGAACAAGCTCTGACGGACACAAAGTACACCCAGACTCTGAACAAATATACATGGATCACAAAAAGTTTTGTCTCGTGTGGGGATCGAACTCACAACCTCGTGCATAGCAGTCGCTTGCGTACCCACTGCGCCACAGAGGCAGTCATTTACCGTCATCACAAAGAATTGTATTACATCTTCGCTCCATTACAGGCACTATTGGTTAATATATCTCCGTTTCCCCGCTCCGCTCCCCGCTCCGCTATGGACAGGCAGCCTTAATGACGAACTTCTTAGAATACAACACTTAAATAGCCTGGCTTCTCCACAGGCTAAGCTTGTTGCCTGAACTTTTTACACAATATTACACTTAAATCGTCATGAACGTAGTATAATGAATGACGCTTTTGAAAAAATAAGAAATTCACTTTTTACCATGTTTGGACACAACAATGTCTAAATATTATTAATATATTTTAAAAAAAATCTTCTATTTTGGATGTCAAATTAATCAGTTGGTAAACTGACGGTTTTGTTAGGGCGCATAGAGTAACTTATTATTTTCAAATGGCTGCCCTGTAAAGTTTAATAAATGTCAGATCCGTCACTATTCTACGACAATGACGAAATGTAATTCAGTTCTACTGGAATCACAGGCGTTTGTATGATATAGTCTAGCTTCTTCAGAGGCTACACATAGCCTAGCTTCTTTACAGGCTAAGAAGTGTCTGTTCAAAAGTTCTGTTATAACTGTCACATTACTTGTTTTTGATATTGTTTGACGGATAACCTTGCTGCTTCAGAGGCTATATAGATTACCTTCTTGAGAGGCTATATAGCTTAGCTTCTTCAGAGGCCATATAGCTTTAGATTCTTTAGAGGCTATGTAGTCTAGCTTCTTCTGAGGCTATATAGCCGACCTTCTTCAGAGGCTATATAGCTTAGCTTCTTCAGAGGCTATGTAGCCTAGCTTCTTCAGAGGCTATGTAGCCTAGCTTCTTCAGAGGCTATGTATAGCCTGGCTTGTAGTGTGTCGGGCGGTGTATGGGCGTGTAGTTGCGAGGTCAGTGCGCTTGCGGCGGAGTCTTGGCGGGCGAGGCAGGGGGGGGCGCACTCCACTCGACCGCGTCCCCCTCGTACTGAGTGTTTTCGAGTCTGGTGATTAACCGTTCGTCCTCATCACCGAATTCACCACCCATTAGTGATGGCTCGCCTACTACCATTACATCCTGAAATTAGAAAAAAATATTATTAGTTATATGGCACAAAAAAGCATAGTGATGGGCTTGTGGGTGGTATTGTGTCTTATTATGAGATACCGTGCGAGATGGTAATGTGACATTTTCTGTTTCTTTTATTAAATAGATTTATTAAAGAAATTATTTCTTTGCCTAATTAATAATAGGTAGTTCAAGATAAACGCTTTAAGTACATTTTTTTATAGTAAGCAGATGCGTAACACCTATAGGAACAAGAAGCTTTGACATACACTAAAACTATATCACATTTACGTGTAATATTTTACCACGAATCAGAATACGCAGCGTGGACAGACCCCTCACAAGGTGGACCGTCGACCTTATAAGGGTGGCGGGCAACCGATGGATGAATGCTTACGACCGGCCAAGGTAGTAAAAATTGGGACATCTTTTGGCTGATATAATGATGATGTACAGGAATTGTAGACATTTTTTTTATTTTTTTATTTATATTAGCCTACCAAAGTGACTCCACCCCGCCTGATGGTAAGCAGTCAGTGGAATCCAGAAGTGGTGGCCACCATACCAAAAGCTATCGTCTTAAACTGCTGGTATGGTGGCTTCCACTATGGCGGCTGGGAATGGGGTTCGAGGAAGGGAATGAGGGAGGTGAGGAAAGAGGAAAAGGGGGAAATTGGGCCTCCGGCACTCTCACTCACCGAACGAAACGCAGTAGTACGGATACTACTACTCTTAAGTCGATCTTCTATGAGAGGGTAGTACTTCCCCGGACGATCCGGCCCATTCATGCTGAAACCAGCGTGGATCTACTACCGTCGATACATTATCCTAAAAGCTTATAATATTGCTGACATGCAAGCTACTACGGCGGTTTTAAGTACATTTATAGGTAAAATTCGCTTGAGGTTAAGGCTGTTAAAAAAGGAGTAGCATATGATGGGTGTACCTGCGAGGCAAGACTGAAGTTAGGTCCGGGAGATCGTTTCTTGGCCGGCGCGGGCGGCGCCGCGTTGGGCCCGCCGCTCCCCTTGCGCTTGCGGCGCTTGCTCGCCGGCCGCTGCGATTCTATAACAATACACAAACATACATACATAACTGCACGCCTGTCTCCCATTAGTGGGTAAGCGGAGACTATTGAACGCTATTTTGCGATCCAAACATACATTAATCTTTTATATATTTTCAAACAATACACTATTTGGATTAATTCAATAAAAATATTTCCCCAGTTTCTGAAAGGCTGATCAACTCTCATGTAAAGTACCAATTGGATTGCTAAAAGCATAATTAATTAGCTGATTAGATCAAATGAAACTAATTATCAATGCTTTTAGGTACTTCACATGAGATTTAATAGATGACTAGTTAATTTTTCGTTGATCAGCCTTTCAGAAACTGAGGGTTAGTGTACTAAAATATGGCAGACTATGGCAAAGGTCGTGGGTTCGTAACCAGATAAGTAACAATGTAACTTTTTCAAATTTATACGTACTTTTTAAGCCTATCTTGGACATAACTGTGAAAATATCGTGGATTTAACAAGCAACATTTATAAATATTTTTTCTCGTACTGACGCTACATTGAAATATTATGTACCCTATGTCACTATTACAATTAATACGAATGTAATGACACCTCATATGTTAAAATCCATTAAGACATTTAGGCTGTAGAGCGTGTCAAAGAAATAGACATACATACTCACATACATACATCTTTTAAACTACTCAACGGATTTTAATGGAGTTTTCACTATCATTTAGATATTTTTTTTACCGGTTATATGTTACATGCAATTGTTAAATTATAAAATATTGATGTTTTTATAAAATTTTGGAAAGTTCAGCATGGCCAATATGTTGGTAAGTGGCTACATTGAAGGGGTATTTAAAACTCTGGCGCTGTCACCAAACGGAATGCAAGGTACTGTTACTTTGGAGAAAGTTCGTAATGAATTAATCAATCTTAAGACATATCAAATCTATAATATAAAAATGTATCTCTGAATGTGTTGCTAAGCACAAATCTCCGAGAGCAGCTCAACCGATTTCGGTAATTCTTTTTTTATAATATTCTTATAAAAAAATAATAAGGATAATAAATAAGGAATAATTTCCTTTTCTATATTTCCATACAAAAGTATCTTTATTTATCCCAGTGTTTAAAAAAAAATGTCTACTCGTGCGAAATCGGGGCGTGCCGCTAGTTGTCAATAAATATGTACGAAACAGGAATTTGAAATTTGCAAAAATTGCTTTGTGGATGCGAGCTACTCAGATCTTATCGAGAACCAACCAGACATAATTATGCGACTTTGGAGTCTTTTACGCAAAAACTACTGAATAGATTTTAATGAAAGTTTACAATAATATAGCTCTTATATCAGAATAACTTAAAGGCTATTTTAAAATATAAACGAAATGTAAGTACGAACATTATTATTTTGCATCTATTCTATTAACATAAACGCAAAAGTTTGTATGTATGTTTGCCACCCTTTCACACAATACTACTGAATGGATTTTAATGAAACTACAATAATGTGGCTCTCGCATCAGAATAACACAGATTATGTGTAAATTTTTAATTCATGCAAAACTGCGGGCGACAGCTTGTATTCTAGGGTGTATTTCTTTGTCAATCCATCCCATTCATAATAAAACCCTTGGCAATAAGCAAATTTCAAATCTATTCATCCACCAGCGTTAACGTGGATGGATGGATGGAGGTTAAGCTCACTTGTAGCGGTCTCTCCATGGATGGGCGACCGTTCTCTAAAAGACATGGTGACCCCTCTGTGCCTCGGGGAGTACGGTAAGTCAGCGCCGGCTGTCGCGCGAACATCTATGACAATTTTCAATACATTCAAAAGCCTGAGATTTTTGTAGTGGCCTGACTAAGTTTGTTCAGTATAAGCAGTATATTATTAGACTAGCTCCGCTCAGTGGCTTTGCCCGCGAGAAAAATGGTCCTATATCTGCTCCGGCACAGAATCTATGTACATTCTAATTTTCATCGTAATGGGTGCAGCCGTTTAGGCGCCGAGTGACAGACAGAAGAAGACACAGAAACTTTTGCATTTATGATATGAGTATGAAACCGCAGAGAGTTTACGCGTCATGAGTGGCAACGTCGCAAGTCAGTGTCAAATTTAGTGGTTTTAAATTTTTATCATTTAAACTTAGTTATATTTTAAAAATATGTTCTGCTATCATGCGAGAGTTATGGCCGCTTTCAATATTCGAACGAATTTATAAAATCCACATTTTATGCAATAGATCGTTCATTGTGAATCGCTATTTCAATATATCTAGTTAGTAAAATTAAAAAAGCAATTCACCGCTGAATCGCTATTTCGCTATGCCTAAATTTGAAATGGCAATTCATCGTATTTCATTGGGCACTGAATCGCTATTTTAGTTATTATATAAAATCACTATTTAAAACATCTTAGATTAAAAATTAGATATGGAAAGGGGTTGGGAAATACAGCTACTGAGGCCCTAGACAAGTGTCAAACATTTCTATTCTATTCATAGAATAGATAAAAAAATGTATTGGATTGACATAAGCTAACGCCAGCTCTTATGTCAATGTCATACATTTATTTATCTATTCTATGAATAAAATAGATATGTTTGACACTTGTCTAAGGCCTCTGGTTATACAGCTGTCGCTTAAATAAAAGACTATTTTTAGTACTAGTTACCTGGAGGGGCGACCATCCTCTGCCACTTTTGGAAGAGCGTGGTTTTGAGACAATCCCGAGGTGAGAGCGCGTACGCCTTGTGCCGGGACATCAACTCTTGCATCGGTTCCAAGATCACGCATAACTGGATACAAACAGACATACATTATTATTGAATAAAAGTATGTGGTAGGGATACAGTCCCATTATTCAAAATTGGTGTCAGTGATTGGTAATAGTGGTTAAGACACTCGCCTCTTTATAGGAAGCAGTTTCGAACACAACCTCGTATATATAAACAAGATTTGAAGACTCTCTACTACTATTAAAAAGGGTAAAATACATACTTTAAACATTGAATTAATTTTAGCTATTCAACGGTCGCCGCCGTTTTCACGGCTCTTGGATGACGTAATAAAACACGTAGCAGGGATGGATTCAGAATTTGAGTTTGGGGGCTTGACAGCCCGGAAGCAGGCGGTAGGTGCCACTGATAATCTCATGTAGCAAGCGGGGGTTGAAAACCACTAATGAGCTCATGTAGCGGGCGGGGGATGAAAACAACTGATGAGAGTCAATTTGGGGAGGAGCTTGACGCCGGAGTAGGGTTTCCTGAGATAAACACATACATTTTATGCGCTATGGTGAGAGGCTTGAGCCCTCTATCCTCGCTATCAGGGGAGAAACTGTAAATTCTTTTTGGAGGTATTGTATTGTCTGGGGGGTGTATGTATAGTGCGTGCGTACCGTACCCTGAGATAGTTGAGCGTAGAGTTGGTGATGCCCTGTCGCGTGATGTTCTTGCTGAGCTGGTCGAGCGCGGCGTGGTCGGGCGGGTGCACGGCGGCGCGCGGGATGAGCTCGCGGTGCGCGCGCACGGCGAGGTGCCACGACTTGATGCGCATCAGGTCGTCGAACGTGAACTCCAGGATCAGCCGCCCCTCCGTGCACACCTACAACCGTCCACCGCTATAGTTCGTCCCACGATAGCTCCCTGAGGAACCCCCTACAGGAGTGCCGCAGGGAGCGATGCAAGTACAAAACGAATATACACTCAGCAGTTGAGTTGACTATCGACGTCAGCAATATCAGATTATGCTGTTACTTCTACTACTGTCATAAGCAAAATGAAATAACACTTATTCCAAGTGATATTGTTAAACACTTAAACCAAAAAAATATTGGCCCCAATATAGACCTTGTGGCACACTCATTAGTAAAGGCAAAACTATAGGACTTATTTTTACAGCACATAACAAAGTATTGCTAAATCTCTGTATGGTGTAATACATCAAATTTAACTAGCAAATCATAATCATTCAATTTTCTAAATTTCAGACAAAATATTCCTGTATCCTGTTATGTGTAACATGGTTAAAAGCTTTAGAAAAATACTTATTTCTGTAAATCAACACAATACTTGACATAGTACAAAGTTACTATAATAGTTACATAATAAAAATGCGAATAATCCTTACCTTTGTAAACATAGGTTTCCCATGATGCGTGACCATGGTGCAGTGATCGCAGTCGAGGGTGATGCTCGTATTATGAAAAGACTCCTTGGGCTGGCGCATCGTATAGTACAACTCTGACACACCTCCCTCGTATATACTGCGGAAGTAGCGCGGTATCAACGTCCTACCTATCGCTGGAAGTGTACACAATAAAAAACATTAGTATACATAGATAATACTGGCTACCCGCCCCAGCTTTGCACAAGAGTACTAATATTCCAAGGGCCCTACCACAACCTTATATAGCAATCATTATAACCTTAGTTTATATCTATCCTTGTTTTTAAAAGTACAAAAGAAAAAGACAAAACATTAAAATAAAAAGGGCAGGAGCTGGATGTGCGGAACGTATACGCGATTGGCTATTTCAAGGTCATGCATTTGAACACAGAAATGCATCAATCATAGCGTCCATAGTTATTTGTTATGCTAGCAATTGCAGGTATGAGTTGTGCGTGTCTGTTGCCGTGTATGTGGTATCTATTAGGTTATCTGTGACATATAAACGTACACTTACTGTATCTTTTAGGTCCATCTTCTAGACAAAATGTAAGTGTGAGCGTCGCGTCATCTTCAAAGAATTCTGTCGCGAACGCGTCCCACCATAGGTTATCTGAGTCCTGGAATATTCAAATACAAACGTTACACCATTATATAAAACGAACGCTTGTTTGTTTGATTGAACGCGATAATCTCCGAAACCACATAGAATTTGAATAATATTTTTTTTACGTTTGATAGCTCAGTTCTTGAGGAAGGTTATAGGCTATGTAATATTACGCTACTCGCGACAGTAGCAGAGCAGTAAACAAAGATGTAACTTAACGCGGCTGATAGTCCTGCTAGTTTTGGTTCACAAAATGACATTGAAAATCATCTATTAAATGCTAATTATTGGTCTTTTTGTCCATCCAAAAGTTGTCTAGATGAGATCGCTTTTAGCGATTAGACCGCGATAAGCTATTCTGTTAATTTGTTATGAAATATTTTTATAATTTATTAGAAGCTAATATTTAATTAATTTTTACGTTATTCTGAAAGAAACCTGTCATAAAGTGTCGCATTTAGATGAGATTTAGTAACGTTTTCGGAATCCAGTCCAATTAAAGTTACATACACACTATTCTTACATCCGAAATCTTTGACAGTTTTATCCGAAACGAAGGTCTAAGTTTTTGATATGTAAAAAGTGATTTTGTTCAAGTTGTCAAAAACGATCTGGAGAGGGATTAAGCCACTAAGAATAAGGCTGATGCGTTTTTGAAGAAGGACCCATCCATGAGCTACTTGTTCCTTGTCGTTGGGCTCGTTGTCTGCATTTAGACCTCTTGCTCCTTTTTACGTCTATCCATAATTAAGTTCATGGATACGAGACAAATTTTATTCTGTCATCTTTTTTATTTGTAATGGATATTGCTCTTTCATGTGATTCTATAACCACTATTATTATAAATTCGAAAGTAACTCTGTCTGTCTGTTACGCTTTCGCGCCTAAACCACTGAACCGATTTTAATGAAATTTGGTATAGAGATAGAATAGACCTTGGGAAACAACATAGGCATACAACATATCTTTTATTGCGAAAAAAATTCTTAAAGGGGGTGAAATAGGAGATGAAACTTTGTATGAAAAATCCTCAATTTATAAACGCAGATAAAACTGATATTGCTGCGAACAACAGCTAGTTATTAATAAAATGTAGAGTACTGCTTACCTCTGTCCTCTGTTGTAACCGTTTATTTAGTTCATAAACTCTGTAGTCTGGCTGACCGAAGTAAGGCGCGTGCCGCCTGGAAAATAAAAAAAAACTTTAAATATATTTTACTTAACACAACATTACGCCTTTTTCCAAAAGGCAGAGGTGTATAAAGATTGAACCACGGCCGGCAGCACGTAATCGCACTTTGCTATGCGTCTATCTTTTTCTGTCACTTAGAATCCTCATTTACTAGAACGAGAAAGAGAAATAAACGAGTAAACAAAGTTGCAAGATCTAGTATACGATTATCAGGTTTTAACAGTACGAGATTTTATGAGATGGGATCCAAAAACCGTGGTAACATAAACAGCCGAAAGAAGTATATTGCTAGACTAGACTCAGACGCAAAATACCAAACTCCGCAACACATCAAATTCGCCATATACCAGATACGCAAAACCACAGAAAAAAATCCAAAACAATAGAACGCGCACTAGCAAAACACCAGAAACGCAAAAGAACAGAAACTACATCTCATATATTGTTTATAAATAATATCCATAGACACTTTTGCAAATTCATGCAAAGAACAACTTAAAAATGTCAATTACACTTGATACTTTGTTGAGCACCCGAAAAACACGTGTTATAGAGACTTCGTCTAGAAATTTGGTCTTAAATCAGAAAATGAACCTACTTTGCCTGAAAAGCAGTCTAAAAGCCATTTCGACAATCTGTTGTTGGAATGTTGGCCTCCATTATAGCGACTTTATAAGATTTTTCACACTCCACTTCAAAGGCCAAGGTTCAAAATTAAAACCACAAGCGCTGTAAAATTTAATTGCAAGAGCGATAGACCCAAGATTAAAACTGAAACTACATGCTATGTAAAGTTTAATTGATCAATAGAAGTATGAAGTACTTTTAGAGCCCACTGTGAAAGGATGGTACTACAATCCTGTCCATATTTTATACCTTATAGGGTTTTATAGAGACCAGAATGCTAAGTATGCTGTATGCTAAGTCGTGTAATAACCCTATGCTATAACATTCGCGTCATCTCTGACGTCATTTTGCTTACGTCAATGAGTATTAGCCATACAACTGATGACATTTGTTTGGTTTCTGATTAAGGTTGGGAAGCGGTCTCTGTGCTAAATATAGTGATGGTTTTTCACAGCCTACTTTCGGTTTAGATAACGCAGTGTAGTTGTGATAATATTATCTATCTACTATTATATAAAGCGGAAGAGTTTGTTAGTTTGAACGCGCTAATCTCTAGAACTACCAGTCGGATTTGGAAAAATCGTTTTGCACATGATAGCCCAGTTCTCGAAGAAGGTTATAGCCTTTGTAACATCACGCTACTGGCGACAGGAGCAGAGCAGTACGCAAAGACGGGTCGTTCCTATATCACACCACGAAATATTCGGACCGTGGGTTGAATCGCGGCAGCCTCTTTTTGAATTTCTAATTCGGACCAAGGTTTGATCTTAGGGTGAAACAGCCAATTCAGAAAAGATCGTTTAGCGATTTATCCCACAGGACAAATATTTCGTGATGTGAAAGAGGAAAGACCCGCAAAGACGCGGGTGAAATCGCACCGCTGAAAGCTATTTTGATAATAAAAGGTTACTGTTAGGTTGTGATAATAACCCTAAGTTTCTGAAAAGCTGTTCAACGAAAAATTAACTAATCATCTGTTAAATCTCATGTGAAGTACCTAAAAGCATGCATGAATAATTAGTTTAATTTCATCTAATTAGATCAAATTAAACTAAATATTTATGTTTTTAGCAACCTAATTGGTACTTCACATGAGATTTAATAGGTGATTAGTTAATTTTTTGTTGATTAGCCTTTCAGAAACTGTGGGTAAGTAGTTACCGTTGGGTTTAATAATCATAGTCTTGTCACGTGCGGGTATCAAAGGCACAACCTTGTTAAATTGTATATCAGTATACTACTTGGCACAGGAATTGTTCTATAGTACCAAGAAAGTTTTATGTGGCTTCGGCGACACAAGCATACGTGGTTATCGTAACCTATGGAACATGGCTGTGTTTTCTCAGCATTGCACATACATACATACATAACTTCACTGTCTCGCATTAATGGGGTAAGCAGAGACTATAGAATGCCATCTGCTACGATCTAAACAGACCTGCTTTGCTCTTAAACTTTAATTGCAGATACAATTTTAAGAAAATATGTTCACGACCGTTAGAGGAGGAGGAAAGAACAGAGAGGTTGATGGGGTCTCCAGCTTTCAAACACCGAATTAAACGTACGGAAACGGATTTTTAAAAGCGCAAATCCTTTCGCGAAATTTTTTTCATGGTTAAAACAGTTCTTGTTAGGTGATAGAATTTAGACACTAAAGTCACATTGGTGATACCAAACACCCAACCTGGTAAATACAAACGCTACGTTGAATGTAGAAAATTTAGATCTTTTAAATTTGTCTGTATCTTTATGTTACAGTAGGGTACCAGGAGACTAAAATATATAAGGAGTTATTTATCTTCTATACTCTATACAGTAGTCAGATGTCGAAAGACGCAGTTTTATCTGTATATCTCTCTCTATCTCCTAAACCACGCAATCACGAGAGAGAATTTTCTCTAGAAGATTTACATGACATTATTGTTGTAGTAAAATATGTCAATTGCAAAGATTTATAATTTAATATCGTAGTGATTTAGTATCCTCGTGAGAAACAGGGGTCGCTAATGTCACTAGTGAAAATTAAAAAAACGGGATCTTTTAAAAATAACCAGAAACAACGATATTATGTATTAAGGCGGGTACAGATTTACGTAATATATCACGCAATGTAACATGAAACGAGCGTTTCATAAGTGTGAACACAGGGCGCGCACGAACCGAGCATGTATACGTAATCGCATGTTTGCGGCATGCGCGCTGCGTATCACGCAATGTAACATGCAACGAGCATTTGGCCATAGTTCGCGCGCCTTCTGCAGTAAAGACACACCCGTCCACCCACACTGTACAATGCGCGCCCCGTTGTGTTCGGCGATACGACAAATTGCGGATCGCGGCGCGCACGTGTTGTAATGTTTGGTTCGTGAGTGTAGTGTGCAACTTCTTGCGCGCAACGCGTCTACACTATGGGAATTCTGTTAAATTGCGTGATAATGCGACAATGTGGAAGGCAAATTCTTTCATTGCGTGTTACATTACGTAAATCTGTACCCGTTATAACTATGTAAATTGGGCGCTAAACTCAACCACAATGTTCCGTTGCGGTTCGGAAACCGCAATTTGCTTAGATGTAGATTGATATTTACTCCTGTCACTGACTTACACGAGGAACATGACAGTTGTTTTAAGTTGTTGTAACTTAAAGTTCGGTATTTTAAATGCCATCTTGTTTTCACGGAAGATGGATATAATTTTTTTTTTTTTAATCATTGTATTGTATAATCAACAATGAGATTATTTTCTATTTACTATACTACTACTACTATATCTATTACTCGACGATGGCAGAAAATATAGCTAACACAATCGTCGGCTCAGTTGCCACAATAAAAGGAGAAGAAGAAAACCATTATAGTTCAATTATCCCCTCTGTCCTCTTCCTTTTCCTTCCCTATCCTCTTCGCCCTACATTGTCGGCAACGGCTTGGTTATGTTAATAATTATTTCTGCGATGCTTAGAAAACACAGCCATCTCTATAGGTTACGGTTACCACTTACCATCAGGTGGACCGTATGCTTGTTTGCCACCAAAGTTGTTTTTATTAGAGATGCACTTTGACGTTTCGTTCTGTCACTGTCTACACGTGCAACATGTCAGTTTTGAGTTGATAATCTAGTGTAAGTAACTTATTTCAATTATCACGATGATATTATAAATAAATTACCTAAAATACGGGTCCGGTATGGGGTGGTACATAGGCGGCGGCGGCGCGTACTCATGGTACTGAAGATGCGGCGCATGTGACGGGTGGTGCGGCGAGAGATGGTGATACTCCCGGTACTCGCCCTCGCCGAGCGAGCCCAGCGCCACAGGCATGTAGGCCACTTTGTCACCTCTCCATCACACACAGTTAAAAAACACACTCCACACTCATACTATGTCTAATAATCACTAATTGAAATTAACTTTGGGCACTTTGGTTTATAAAAACTAAATCTTCATCACTGTAACAACTAAAAAATGCAACAATTTACTACGCGCCGCGCGTCGCCGACTACGACTCTCTACGTACGACTGATAAAGCATTTCGAATTTTTCGCGCGGGAAGTGTCGTAGTACCGTGAAACGTCCTAAATCCTTTATATACTTAGTATTGATGCGCGAATATACGCCTAGACCAGTGGTAATAGAGGCGATAAGCGCAGACCGGCCGAGCTACGGCAAGAAGTGTGGCAACGTCGCGTCAGCTGGCCGTGCTACTAGCGAGACGCGTTCGAAAAGGTCAACATCGGTTACTATTTTTTTTATTCCACCGGCTATTTTCGTTAGCTTTGTTTGTTTTTTTATCATTAATATATTGATTTTTTTTTCAGCTACCATGTGTATTCGAAATTTTCGTGTAAAAACATTACCTAGTTCTAGTTCCGGTTGACGCGCTGTGTATCGATTTTGATACAACAATGTGAATTGAATTCCATTAAGGAGTGCATGTGGCGTACTGTACCGATTACGTTGTCGATAACGCACGAAATACAGTTTTTAATAAAAAATAAAACGAGGCTAATTAACGTAATATATTATTCATCGTCACCGAATTATCATACAAAAATAATGTATTCAACAAAAATTAAATAATAAAAGACTATTGTTTTCACCGCGGCAAGGCCTCGGAACGCACGCTACGTTGCCGCTCATACCGTTCGCGCCATACTTTTTACTGTTTCTTAGCACATAGAAACGCTCATTACGCTGGCACGCACACAGACAGCGGTTATATTGTTGTATCCGCAGTACATAGTGCAAGATGGTATATAATGTACATTCCGCGACGGTAGATATGTAGGTAAACTACGTCGCTGTACAAATCAAACATTCGTGTCTATAAATAAAATGCAGACGTGTCCATGAAACGCGCGCATCTTCGATTGTTTGTGAAAATGATGAAATTCGAAAATGGCGCGCAGGACGTCATTCTATGACGTGTGCCCATTTTTTATTCGCAGTCTATGATGTTGTAGTAGCGTTTAATATAGGCACGTACCTACTACGTAGTCTATGGGTAAGTTACGAAATTCAATTTGGTATATTTCCGGTATTTTCTTTAATTCTAAATAATAGCAGTACTTAAGTAGGTACCTATATTTATCAATCGGACTATTGTTTAGATAAATAATCTTATTATTTGTGTAATAAAATAAAAAATAGAATTAGAAGGTATAAAAACATACCTACCTAAGTTGTAATTTATAAATTTTTCGTAACTGATGATAAGACTTTACTTTTCAAAATGAAAATATTGTCAAACAGAATAAACCTAGTTTTAAAAATTTATAAAAAATTGCTTTACCGTAAAACATAAAATGTAAAACAAAAATGCGAAAATTAAGATGAAAAATATCATTGTCTCTAAGCAAGGACATGTCATAACAATTACTACATTGTAACAATATTAAAAACAGTAGAAATTCACACGAATCGCGAGCCCAAGGATGTTGCCTTGACGTGTTATCTCGATCAACTGATAACAACACCAAACAAACCTCGGCATGCACTAAAGAAACAGTGTTATCGAACAAATTAGACTCGAGTAAAAAATGCTATGTGATGTGCAGGCACACATGAAAATGTGTGTCATGCCCAGTCAATGACTCCGGCACTGCTAACAACCTAATCCACGTGTACTGAGGAAAACCGGGGCGAAATCGTGGAAAATCGACGGCGATACGCGGCCGCGACGTCGCACTACACACTATCGACTCACATCACTTGTAAATATACCGGCAAACATAATAATATTATAATAAATAGTCGTATAAACGTATTTGAATGCACAACTAGGTACCGGCGGCGGCAGTGCACCTATGTAAAGTACATAGCACAAGTGTGACGGGTGAGTCGGGTGACGGACTGTCAACAATCGGCCGTTTCCGCCGTTGCTCGGGGTCGCTCGGAGCAAGTCGGGCCGCGGGAAGTTCGGATACACGATTAGATTATGTCAGAATGATTAATATTAACCGGTTGTAGCTAGGTAGCTAGGTCAATCACATCAGTTTGGTTACAATACTAGTCTGTTTTGGTCAACTGGTCATTTTTAAGGTCGCCTGATAAGGCTTGGTTTGATTGTTACGTCTTCATGAGTTACGGCTACAGACGCTACGGCTACGGCCCACATATTCGATAACTTATGGTTTTATGGCGTTCGGTTGGCTAAATATCGATTACGTGTGCCTTCTAAAAAAATAGAACGCGCGCTTGAAAATTACAATCTTTTAAAAATATTATTTTGACATTGGAAATGTCTTTTCGTTCGCTCCAGTGAATGTAAGGCAGTAGGCTCCAATTTAACGAAAAAGTGCAATCCCCTTTTATCTTGGAGAGTTGTGAAGATACGCGTATTCACGGGAGCTGTAAGGTACAAAAATAATTATTCGAGTAAGTCAAAAACGAAAAAAGTTATGGTCAAGTAGTGAAAAAAATCTTAATTTTTTATTTTGACGCTCTATATTTTGGAAACGAAGTATGATATTAAAAGTTTGAGAAAATTCCTTTGCACAATTTAGTCAGCTACAATAAAATTTGAGCTTAAAACAAAGATCGGGTTGAGGGTTTTGCCCTGTAGCATAACGTTTTTGAAAAAACTCAAAAAGGCAGAATGACATTTTTCACATCAAACTACAATTCGCGCGTGTGTGGAAATTTAGCAAATTGTTTGTTCACAGGCGTGTCGAGGATAGGTACTGTTAATCTAAGAATAAAATAATTATTATTTAACGTTGTAGTTTTTTTTTGTAACCTTTTCCATATCCAGACTTTTTCGTCGCTCAGCGACAATATTTTTTCCAATGTGCTCGATAGTCGTGTGAGGAACGAATCTATGATTTTTTTCTTTATTTACTTAATCAATACCTACAAAAGTATTTTTGATGTATATTTAATATTATTTTATTAGTTAAAATTTAACTAATAGATTTAATTAGTTAATATTAAACTAATAATAATTCGTTTTTGTACATCTTAACGCGAACACAAATAGAATGTATTTGCAAATTTTAATTTAATCTGTTAAAAATAAGGCGGGAATTTAAAATACTTAACATTCTTTATTCATTTAATGGTTTACGCGTCATGAGTGACAACGTCGCAATTTAGTGTCATATTTCGTGATTTTCAATTTTTATCATTTAATTTTGGCTATATTTTAAAAATATGTTCTGTCTTTATGCTAGAATTAAGTGTAAAAAAGTAAGAAATACCACTGCGTACTTGAGTTGCGTTATTTTCATAGTAAAATAACTGGTAAGCATTATGGTTACTTACTTTTTATACATCTTTCACCTAATTCTAGCATACAGACAAAACATATTATTAAAATATAGCCCCGATTAAATGATAAAAATTGAAAATCACGAAATATTACACTAAATTGCGACGTCGTCATTCATCCCCTCAAACACATTTAAACTCTCGTAAAGAGGTCACAAATGCCTAGTGCTAACAAAAAAGATGTGCATCATGAGGTTTTTTGCAGTTATTGGCCATAAACCCTGAGACTGTAATAGTGCAATGCTGAAATATGTCAGTGTACTGAAGCGTGTAAGAAACTTTCACAAACTTTCGCTCAATTGTTAACCGAGTGGCTGTTTGTATTTTCATATTGACAGCATTACAATATACAGTTGCAATCTCTTTGTATAATTTGTAGACCTTGAAGGTTGATAGGAAATTAGAAACGTAACATTATGCAGATTTCCCACACAAACTGTAATAGCTCCGGATTGTACAGAAAACATGTAACAGCCAGGATCTTTACATGAAATTCCACTATGCCATGGGCCAGCCGCACTCTTTGGCGCTTTAAAGAACATTGTAACAGCATAGATCGTGTCTTTGGTGGCAGTAGACGAAAGCTGAGACTACGTGTCTATGCTTTTGGCGCGTCTATGGTCTAAGCATTCTGATAGTCATCATTGGCAATTAAACCTCTTTGGAGACAGAGCTTGTCAGTATTCAGCAATAAGGGTCTTGGGACCTGCTGTATGTTAGAAATAGGTTACCGTATTGCAAGAGACTACCAAAATGCATCATTCGTTGCTGACCTTCAGACATTTTACATATCTCTTCGCTTCAGTAACTATAGGTATTGTAAGGCTCAAAGTCGCTTGAGGACAATGCAAAGAAACAAGGAAACCCGCAAGAAAATCTAGCGATGTACAGGTACTTTTAAATGAGTGACATATAAAATAAGTTATCTATGTATTATTATGTATACTCTATTGTCTATGTCGGATTTTAATGATTCTTTTGGCTATATAACATCACGCTACTGGCGACGAGAGCAGAGTAGTGAGCAAAGACGCGGGTAAAACCGCGCTGCAGAAAGCTAGGCCTATTATAGGTATAAAGCGGAAGTTTCGTTTGTTTGAACGCGCTAATCTCTGAAACTTATATAACATCACGCTATTGGCAACGGGAGCGGGGCAGTAACCAAAGATGTAAGCGCGGGTGCATCAGCGCCGCGCCGCGTCAAACTAGTATGTAATACGTAGATAACACTGCCTACAGAAATCAGGGTGGCTTCCAATTTTAGACCATACGATAACATTTACGTATTGTACATAAAAACACATCAATCATCAGAATAATAAGTAAAAATTAATACATAATATTCAAATTTAATGGAAATGCATTCAAATTGAGATGTTTTTTTAAACGATAAGATTTATAATAGTCTAAATTAAGTAGGTATATTTGACACTAAGCTTGTGTGATTTATTTATAAACTAAAACTAAAATATATTAGTATGTATGTACTTATAAAAATAAAATAAAAAAAGAGCTACTACTCATACCGTACGATCGTATTTATCTATAGATATAATAAAATTGGAGTGTCTGTTTGTAATATTGAAATAACCGTTTTTTACTACATGTATATGAATATATACACGGTACATACACCAAAATAAATTTTTTTACAATTTTTGTCTGTCTGTCTGTCTGTTTGTTCCGGCTAATCTCTGAAATGGCTGGACCGATTTTGACGTGACTTTTATTGGCAGGTAGCTGATGTAATAAGGAGTAACTTAGGCTACGTTTATATTAGAAAAAATCTTTTATTTTAGAAAAATAAAGTAGTGTTGATCGACTGTTAGGCGGAACGAAGTTCGCCGGGTCAGCTAGTTTATAAATATAAATCTATAAAATGTTTGTTTGAACGCGCTAATCTCTGGAACCACCAGTCGGATTAGAAAATTCCTTTTGCGTATGATAGCTCAGTTCTCGGGGAAGATTATAGGCTATTTAACATTACGCTATTGGCGACGGAAGCAGAGCAGTAAGCGGAGACGCAGGTGAAACTGCACCGAAGAAAGATTTAATTTTTTGTTTTTTTTTTATTGTTTGTTTGTTTGCAACGATTTAACTAAAAATTTACGTAACCGATTTGAACAATTCTTTTCAGTTTAGAAATCAATCAATGAAACAGATAACATCGGTTATATTTTATTAGATTTAACATTTTTTTTTGAAAATTTCAGAATTATACTTGTAAATTTAAGACAGCAGATGTAAATTTGCAGATGTAATAATAGAACGCAGACCTAAGTAATATTGCAATTACCTATATTTTATGTAGGTGTTTGTGAGACCGAATGGTTTTTTTTTACCTCTTATTTCATAATTTCCCTGCTTTCTAATTATGATGATTTGATCATCATTTGGTTGATTAATTGCGCTTTTTAGGTGTATATTCCACTACGTGTAAAATTATGTATAATTTTGTAGTGGACACTGCGGACTTTATAACACCTCTTATTAAGCATAATTCTCATTTACTTTATAAAGAACGCTGTGCATAACCAGACTTAGGATCTAATGTCTGGGTTTACTCACCATGTTTTACTTTAACAAAGGTATTTGCTCGGTATGAAATCCTTAACCTCGAGCGTGACCTTGTAATCTTCATCCCATGATGAATGCATAAAGTGAATTGAAGAAGCCAATGATGTTATCATGTTAAATTACCTATTACCAGTGACCTCCGTATAAAAAACTGACATGAATAGAGTACAGTAATATTGAAACGATATTATCTGACATGCTTTTCACGCCGCGCTCAAAAGACACAGTATCAAAAAATAACTATCAGAATCTTTATCTATCAAAATTATAATGAATAGTATGTCTTTGGAATGATATTCTCGTTAGTAAAATATAGTTCCAAAAATGATGTTGTTGCCACTGGCCAATTCAATTTAAAACTAAAAGAATATTATAGAAAAATCGAATTCCTATTTTGAAATAAATTCAAATATGGAACGATCATCTATCGAGAGGGAGCGAGCGAGGTTGTTGATTTAATTCATTAGCGTGAGGGAGACAGCGATAGATGAGTGCGAGAGAGATAGGTGTATGTCGGAGTATTAAAGTGATTTCACATTGAATGGTAAAGTCGTCGATAACACGCTATTTGCAGGTGTTTTGCAGTATTTTAGCTTCACTTATTTCCGTCGTACATCGCATAAAGCCGCTTTAGTAAAAGCCGAACAGCCGCTAAATTAGCAGTGGGACTTTTGACACTTTTAAAATAGTTTCCTTCTATAGTCCATTGAATGCTTACAATCAAGTCTAAGTTATTTTGAACCGTCTAATATAAAAAAAACTTGGCATATCTCTACAATAATATCCATATATCATACTTTTAAACCTTCTAGAAGAAAAGGCCTCTAAACCACTGTATTCCAAACATTGTTCTGCCAGAGCCCGGTAATTTTCTCACTGCCCCTTCATGACCCACTTAATACTTTTAAACCCAAGCTAGTTTCATTAAGTAAAATTATACACATTTATTAAAATGTTTTATTAATACTACATACATATTTAATATCGCCTATTTATTTACTAAATTTTAGTACAAATGAATCTGCTGATCATTTTTTACTAAAGAATCCAAGTTTGCGGAAAATTTACGAACATTTTATCGTAAGGTCTCGTTCCACTTCAAGTCGGTTTCTATATTTTGCGACCTGGTGTTTTATTTTGATGGCTCGGTACCAGGTCGCGAACTGGCAAATGAGAAATACTCCTCGATTGCGAAAACCGTATCAAAAACCGTTAAGTGGTCAGAAATCTGAAATTATTAGGCCGGTACATGGCAGGATCTGTTTAGTCATGGAGGAAACTACAGCTATTTATTTTGTCTAAACGTTCAGTTTGTCTTAATCCTACTAATATTAAAAATGCGTAAGCTTGTGTGTAGGTTTGTTACCACTCAGCGCCTACATGGCTGAACCGATTTCGATTAAAATTGGTATTTAAATAGATTCGGTGCCAGAGACGCACGTATACTTTAGGAGGCAAAACTCATTATACGCGCGGGCGAAGCCGCGAGGCGCCGCAGTACACTCTAAATACTGGAACATAACTCAAATGACGTTTGGGTATTTAAGCTTAAGTCATTCATTTATTTAAGTTTAGTTTTCTGCGTTTATCCACTACCATTTTTGAACAAGTCACGTGATAAGACTGCTGTTACTGCAATCACAAATCCGCCTAACAAGAAGGCGGGTGCGGCGATTATGGCAAATATCTCCAAATATAATTATTAGGCATATACTTTTTAGTTTATTGTGGTTTTAATACTCAATACCGTAGATAGATAACTAAAGTCTTCAATACCGTAATAAAAGTATTAGAAAACACATTAGCTAACTAAACAGCAAGAGAAGTCTATATTATTACCTAACAAAAAGATGCGACACGGGGTTCAAACTTCAAGGTCCAGGCACAACTCAGCTGATGAAAACATAAAAAAAAGAACAAAAAAACAAAATTCCTGCGACGACAAATTCAACCAGTGTACCAACCTCTTAACACTGAATGAGAGAAAGGCACTGGCGCGCGAACGGGACGCGCATACGAAAATGACACGCGGTAGAGAAAGACGGTGATAGTCTGTTGACGTAGTAGTAGATGAGATAAGGGGCTATCAGCAGTGCGGCGCGTTCGAACTGTTTTTTTTACTTGCATTGTTCAGTGACAGCTTTCGAGGCAAGTGCATTTGATAATACTGTTGTAAGACTTAATTATTTTGAGTGTTTTGGTAAATTTTGAGCGTGTTTACTGCATTTTTTAAGAATGTCCATAGTCTATACTACTATATGTAAAAGTCGAATTAATTTTCATAAGTGACAACTTAGTAGTTATGGTTTCCCGCCGTTTTTACACAATGTTGAAAATAGCAATATAATTTATATTTTCCTAGTTAAGGAGAGTAATTCAGATAGAAATGGATAGTCTCATTACGTGTGTCGCCTAATTAAAACCTAAATCTCTTTTCTTCCAATTTTGAACCCGGGTCTTTTAAGAGGATGTTAAAAACATTTCAGCAGTTTAATACGATTGCTTTGGGATGATGTCCACTACTTCTGGACCCACTGACTGCTTATCGTAAGAGAGAGTGGTGTAATATTATTATTAGTAGGCTAATATTAAAAAAAAAGAAAACACTACTTTGAGAGTATGAAATCACCAAGTTTAAGCCAATTTTGGACATCAATGACTTAAAAAGAAAAGAGTTGCAAGAAAACCTAAACTATAACAGCAAATATATAATATTAATAATAATAAGTTTCGTTTCGTATGAAAATTGAACATAGAATCTTATAAACAACAGTCGCACGAACTTTTAATGTATCGTCAAAGCATACAAGTATAATTATTTAATTACTATTCTTAAATATCGAATATCCTTAAAACATTGGTCTCAGAAGTTAAAATTGAAATTTTAATGTATAAAATACCATTTAAATTCGATTCAAAACTAATAAAGCAAATTAAATCCCATTATACTGAACTATAAATTCTATAAACATAAACATGATGCGTAAATAACGCGTCTAAACCTAAAACAAGGCTGGAACATTCCACTCACTTGCCCGTCGACTCGCGCGAGTTACAGCCGACAATGACACGATGCAAACGAGGCACGAGTCTCACGCACACACACAAACGTTACGTCGCACGCAAACACACAGAAATTATTATTATTACACGGTCGCGACAGATAGGTAAGGATGTATTTGAGAAATATTTTCTTGTGATATAATTTTTGTGATGATTTTGAGAAATTGTACCTATGAGTTAGATTTTCAAGGTAGTCGGATATCTCTAACACGTTAGGTGAAGTAGATGCCTCTCAGTGGCGAAGGGTCCATATAACCCGATTCCTACCGGCTTCCCTTTGAGATAAATCACAAAGAATATAATATCTATTAAGTGTAGAAATAGACCATACGTCGTGCTTCAAGGTAAGCAATTTTTGCGCCGGCTTCCCTCTTACAAAACATCACTCTTCGCCACTGATGCCTCTATAATACATTATGGGCGACCTGAACAAATCCTGACACTAGGTTGTCCACTAACCATTCGATAAAAAGAACTATACGCTCAAATTGAAGAAGCTAGGTGGGATTAGTACCATCAATCTACAGAAGACCGCAGTCATATAGCCTATTAGCTTGCCGCAGCGCGGTTTCATCCGCAGTTACATCTTTGGTTACTGCTCTGCTCCAGACGCCACGAGCGTGATGTTACATAGCCTATAACCTTCGTCAAGAACTTGACTATTGAACGGAAAAAAAAGATATTCAATTCCGACTGGTACATATAAAGCGGAAGAGTTTGTTTGTTTGATCGCGTTAATCTCTGAAACTGCCAGTCGGATTTGGATAGTTCTTTTTGCGTTTGATAGTCTAGTTCTCGAGGAAGGTATGAACGAGGAAGGCTATGTAATTAATGCTATTGGCGACGGGAGCAGAGCAGTAACAAAATATGTAACTTAACGCGGGTGTAAACGCGCTACGGGAAGTTAGTAAAGAAATATAATACAACAAGACTTCCAGTAAAAAATAGTAATAAATATAAGTACTATTGTAAACTTGATTTAAATCGCCTCTATATAATAAATCCTTTTTTTCTCTCTCTCTTTTACTAATAATATTCAATTCAATTCAAATTTATTACACTCCATAATTTTGTACAGATTTTTATACTGTGTATTTAAGTTATAATTATGGAATCTGTGGGACAAGGCAAATTAGGATAGACTCTTTATAATTTGTTCTCCTTCTTGTCGTGTCGACAGCTTTTCCAATTTAATATTGTGTCAACCCAAAACTTACCTACGACCACTACGTCGTCAGCAGCGTATTAAAACCTTCTGCAATTGTTCGGACACGCAGAACATAATTATTAATTAACTAACCGAAAAAAATAATCCTGAAATCTCCCTTCCGCCGTTATCCAGCTAGGCTACATGGTTGAACTTACGCACACAGCGACGCATCACGTAAACACGTCTGTGAAGACAATAAAATGAGCTCGTGTGAGATGTACTCCGACCGCTACCCGTTGATACTTGCAGGTACATCTATTTATACTAAAATAAGTTTTTGAGGTTAGTCGTAGTTTTGTTTTAATTTGAAGCAATGTGACTGTTTGTTTTTTAATACTGTTATTATAATTTTTGGTTCTATTTTGGTTTGAAGATACTGAAGTGATATTATGTTCCTCTTCCTCTTTACCGAGCGGTTAGTGGTTAACCTAGTGTCAGGTTTTGTCCAGGTATGATGCTGTTGAAGAGTCGAAGACCTTGCAATTATATAATAGGAGAGTAAAAGTAATAATACATCGTAATGTCAGTTGTGGTACTGCGTACTAACACGAAAAGATTTCATGCACGATTTTTGGGTCAGATTATAGATGTCTATATTGGATTTTTCTAACTTAATAAATGACAACAGGCTCGACCTTGTTACATGGATTGTTGTCATAAAAATGGAACCAGACAAATGCACCTGTATAAGTACAAAGACACTCCAGGATGGTAGCCGCTGTAAATGAGGGGCCAGAAAGATGGTCAAGGACATGTTGAAGACCTTGATCCTGTAGTGGAACAATACCAGGTAAAAAAATCTATTAAGTTGATACTGCAGTATGCAAAGTACGTTTGACTGCTTCTGTGGTTCGGTGGTACTGTGTACAGAGTATAGGCCGCCACGCTGTATTGCGGGTTCGATTCCCGCTTAGTGTAAAATAATATTTGTGTGCATGAACTTGACTACTTGCATTGGTCTGAGTGTTTCTATGTGTAACAATTATATATATAAGGTTTTTACAAAAAATAAAAGTATATAAATACATAGCTTCACGCCTTTTATCCCGAAGGGGTAGGCAGAGTTGTTTAACCAACCACTTTTCGCCATTTTTATTTTTTTAGCTTACATGTAACAGGGGGCGAGCCTGTTGCCATTTGCCGGACACAATTCTAGACTCTGGGATAATACTAAGAATTTTTCGATAGAACAACCTGCTCATACCTTCTTTGTATGAAAATAGGCTTTTATCTGCAGTGAAATAATAACAGGCCGTGATGATGGTGGTCAAAAAAAATTTATATGGAAATTAGAGTATGGCCAATTCAGTATAGTACGAGTACTAACAAGATGGACAGACAACTTGGTAAATCAGCAGCGGTGCTGACCGGTTGCAACCGGTTTCGGTGATAGATATGACAGGCGTTTAGACAGTGGAATACAGGTAATGTGGTTATGGAGAACATTTAGAATAATATTATTAATTTTATCTTGTATTATTTTATCAATTAAATTTCATGTATTATCGAAACTAATTATATTGGGCAAGAAAGCGCGCTTTGGGAGATTCCTATGTCCAACAGTGGACTACAGGCAGATGATGATGAATGATAACTTATACTGACTCAGTGTGTATGTACGTCTATGCTGTCTTGAGTTCGATACCTGGATTAGGTTAAATATTAGTACAGAGTTTTTCTATCAAGAAATGTGCTGTATTCTAGATTCTGAAATGTTTACAGGTAAACAAAAGTTAACCTCTTGCCTATCTCTGTAAGAAAGATGTAAAATGTGTAATGCTGTTATTACATTTAATTTTAACATAATTTTATCAAATTATGATACTGATTTTGTAACTTTTTTTCATTGCAAGTAGTGATTGCGTATGTACTCCTATTCTGGTCTCAGCGAAAGCTACAGTGAAATTAATGTGATTAAAAAAATATAATAAAATCTTCTCCAGCCCGAGTTTCTTGCTAGTTCTTGACTTTACCTCGTCGGTTGACTGACTGTAGGTTAATTGCCAGATATTTTATTATTTTTACTAAACTAAAAACTATCAAAATCAAACGATTGAACTATAATTACAAATACATACATAATTTGTTCGATATTTAAACACAAGTTGTAATGGCGCTAGTAGTATATGTGAGAAGACAATCTTTTTAATTTGATATTATAAAGCGTCTACCGCACTACGCTAAGACTTGAAGTTTCATTAGCATCATGTACAGTTCAAGAGCCTTATTGTCCATCGTCAAAAACGGCCCGTTACGAATTCGAGAAGAAATATTTATTATCATCATCGCGTTTGGTATAGTGGCCGCCACTTCTAGATTCCACTGACTGCTTACTATCAGGCAGAGTTACATTGGTAAGCTTATATAAAATAAAGAAAAAAAAAATGTCCCTCAGAGGTTTTGCCACCTTGGCGGGTGGTGAGAAAAGTGTACTATTTATAAACTCAAAATAAAAACACTTGACCGTTTGTGATTTTACCATAGAAGCTGTAAAAAGTGTTTTATTATGTTCTAGCGGCCCGCCCCGGCTTCGCACGGGTAGTCATTTTTTAAACATTTTGGGATAAATAAAGGTACTTTTGTATGGGAATATATAAAAGTGTTTTTTTTTTCAGGCAATTTTTAAATTTTTCTCTGTTTAAGAACCATCCTCGTACTTCAAGGAATATTATAAGAAAAATTACTGAAATCGATTCAGCTGCTCCCGAGATTTGCTCTTAGCAACACATTTAGTAATTCATTTTTATATTAAAAATCTGTCGGATCGGCAATCTACATTGGAATCAAATACGATAAAACTTTACGGATTGTTTTGCTCATGATCACCGTGCTGGACAAACGTTGGTGATTACACTGGTGATTTTAAAGCAGGTAACAAATAAGGGTGGTGGGCAACCGATGGATGGAGGCTCACGAATGGCCAATGTGGCGTAAATTGGGGGAGGCGTATGTCCAGCAGTGGACATCTTTTGGCTGATATAATGAAAGAAAGACATTTATTTGCAAAGACAATACAGAAAAATGAATGTTAGACATATTAAAAATTAAAAAACAACAAATAAAAAAACCACTAATTACTACTAATTTTATAATTAACTAGCTTTACACGGAGCAGTTTCACCCGCGTCTTTGCTTACTGCTGTACTCCCGTCGCCAGTAGCGTGATGATACATAGCCTTTAACCTTCCTCAAGAACTGGGCTATCATACGCAAAAAGAATTATTCAAAAGCGACTGGTAGTTCCAGAGATTAGCGCGTTAAAACAAACAAACAAACTTCTTACGCTTTATATAATAGTAAAGATAGTAGGTATGCTCTCGTTAAGCTTATAACGAACGGGTCACTAACTTAGCTTGACGATTGATCACTGGACGACACTAACCTAGATCAACTTTTTCTTATTGTATCGACTTTTAAGTATATTTCGCTCATTAGGAAGCGTGAAATTTTGTAGCTACGCTAAGCTAAGCGTAAAAGTAGCCTATGTCCGTCTCCGGCACCGAATCTATCTACATACCAATTTTCATCGAAATCAGTTCAGCCGTTTAGGCGCAGAGTGGTAACAAACACACACACATACACAAAAACTTTCGTATTTATAATATTAATAGGATATTAAAATAATCTAATTTCGATTAAAATAATGTATAAGTATTATCCTTCTAGAGGTGCAATCATCGATTTTTCATTTACATGTCAAATGAAACAGATTATTGTTAGACACGTGTGTAGGAGGGGGACAGAGCATTTTATTAATAGGGCGATTTGTCTCCGCCCTTTAGTCAAACTGATGTCAATTTTTGAAATCAATATATTTTTTGTATTGATTAAATTATATTATTCGTATTGTGAGGAGATTGTACCCCATTTTTGAGACCATATCGGAAAACTTAGAAACTGTCAGAACAGTTAAAAAGTTAAAAAAAATAAAAACAATAATTTCAATTGTTTTAACTGACATTTTTAGATGATCAGAGACAAGCCATGACACTCAACAGTCCCTGGGGCTGCTAAACCTACAGTATTGGGCCACATTTTTCGTAAGTCTAAAAAGAAAAATTAACCCAAAAGTAGACTAGCACACAGTTTGTAAAAGGCTGATTAACGAAATATTAACTAATCACCTGTTAAATCTCATGTAAAGTACCAATTGGGTTGCTGAACGCATCGATAATTAATACTTTTAGCATGCTTTTAGATACGTCAGATGAGATTAACAAGTGATTAGTTAATTTTTCGTTAATTAGCCATTCAGAAACTGAAAGTAAGATAGCTATGATATCTTTTGGTTTTAAGCAAATTGGCTGAAATCTTTTGTAAATAAATGTTATTCACATGAAAATATCAAATTAGTTTGAAACATTGCTAGTACAACTTTATTTTATAATAATTTTTACTATTAACGGTAAGTAATTTTACTACGATCCATGTGATTTGTTGTTCGTTTTTTTTTTATAAGATTAGATCTCCTTATGATATTTTATAGTATATTATAATAAAAATTACAAAAAAAATCAATTATTAAAAAAAAATTTACAAATAATTATTTTCATCAAATTGACGCAAACATTGACAGTGTAAATTTTGTATGGGTCACATTGTTGTGTGGGAATTAAAACGACAACCCCTGGTACTGCCGCGCGCACTCCTACGTCACTAAGGTAACAGTCAAGGGCAGGCCGAAGTAAAAGCTTCGAAAAAAAGGATTACATTTAATCCAAGATAGATTATTAATTTCAGCAAAACTTGCCCACATTTAATCTCAAGTAGCTAGCTTGTTAGCTAATCCTTATGTAAAAAAAAAGAATTACTAAATTAATCCAAGATAGATTATTAATTGCAGCAAAACTCGGTTACATACATCTCATGAATTGACCAAAGGTAGGTAATACACTGCCAACTCATTAGGTAAAAAAAGGATTAATTTAATCCAAGATAGATTATTAATTTCAACAAAACTACAGGTAACAGGTACCAGAGACACAGAAAGCCCAGGTGGTGATTCGAGCTACTGATGATAATTTTTTTTTCTGTAGCTCAGCAGTTTTGCGCACCGTACTAGGGGCACGATCGAGGGTCTTTGGTGTACTGCGACCGAATGGACTTGGTACGTGGTAATTAATTTTTGATTTTGATTAGAAATAAAATATTAGTTTTTAATACAATTTCGCTGACAAATAAACTTTACCGGAGTGGTTACTGTAAGCTGTGTTTTCTTAGCATTACAACAAAAACAAATTAAAAGACAACTATTACCGACCGTGAAAAGAGAATTACAAGACAAAAGTAGAACGAAGGGGTAATTGAGCCCTAGACGCGCGCTTAAACTTAACCAAGGAATGACTGCCTCCTGGCGTAGTAGGAGCGCAAGCGACTGCTGTGCACGTGGGTTCAATCCCCACTCGGGACAAAACTTTGTGTGATCCATAAATAATTGTTCCGAGTTTGTTTCCGTTAATGGTGTGTTTGTAAAGTCCACCAAAAAGGAATGCAGTGGTACATATACGACTACTTTACGTCGATAATCTATGAGTGGGTGGATATTTCCCATACCTATTACTTGTAGAGAACAGCAAGAACCTACTACAGATAAAAATGTTGTATAACTCACAAATATTTGTTACTAGACAATGAGAATAATTTCTTTCTACTTTCTTTTTGGCAACTTAGACAATACCACGATGTAATCTTATCTTGTCAAGTACCTAAATTGACACCTGTCATTATTAGTTCTAAGTTTTACCAATGGCGCCAGTAGTCAATAGTATTTTCCGAAACAACAAAATGTATTGACAGTTATTATTAGTATTGGTAAATAAAATATAATGAATAGCATACTTTATTGCGGTTATGGCATTAATTTTAACATAAACTTAAGTTAAAGTGGGTGTTAAAATGTAGCTAATTTAATTAGCTATTCAAATAAACACATGTATAGCCATATTTTAATAAATTTGACATATTTATTGTGATTGTATCAATAGGAAATATTGTTGATTTATTAATAGCATATTGATTTTTGTCCCGAAACGGTAGGCTAATATAGTTATAGGCTTAATAATTATAAATATAATAGCTTAATCTATTAATAATATTATAAATTCGAAAGTTCGTGTGTGTATGTGTGTGTTTGGTGTTTGTTTGTGTTTGTTACCACTTAGCGCCTAAACGAATGAACTAATTTTGATGAAAATTGGTATGTAGATAAACTCGGTACATACTTAGGCTATTATTTATCTCGAAAATTGGTCTGGTTCCTAAGGGAGACAAAACTCATTTTACGCGCAGGCGAAGCCGTGGGGCGCAGCTAGTAGTTAAATAGTTATAGTATGCATGCATGTGATTTGCAGACGCCGGGATAATAGAGAATTTCTCGATAGAAAAACTCAATGCCACTGGACATTGGTTCGAATTCGACATTTCTGATCATCGGTCTACCTTGTCACAGTTCTGCTCATGCTACATCTTAAGATTCGTGGTCACCACTCCAAAATTAATCTGCCCTACAGTTAGTAATCTCTGCGAGCTATATAAACCATGGTTCGCGTTTTTACGATTTCACAGAGACACCTGATGACACAGCCCGCTCAACCTTCCTCTGGCCATAAGCCTTCAAAGAGCAATTTATAACTGAAGTTCTTGAACAATAATAAAATTTATAATATCGGGTCGCATAAACCCAGTCTCACCACAGTCACAAAATCTAACAGATTCTCAACCAAAATTAGCAATCGTACAATTGAACCAAATAAAATATACCAAGTATCAAGATTGTAGAGCGCAGTAGGGGGTTGTAGCCACCCTCCGTTCGCCACGTGCTCACCCCCTACAACACAGCTATAGGTATACTTACTGTATATATACTTAAATATGGGTTAGCCTGTCTGTTAGTGTGTGAACAACGTAGACTTATACATTGCTATCAAATATTATAATTTAGATTAAGCATGCTTTTAGCAGGTTATTAGTATATTGAAATTAAATAAGGTCTAAGGTGGACTATGGAGCTGATCTCTAGTGGTTGCTGATTAACCAAGGGAATACCAGATCCATTAATCTTTGCTTACTACTTTGCTCCCGTCGCCAGTAGCGTGATGTTACATAGCCTGTAACCTTCCTCAAGAACTGGGGTATCAAACGCAAAAAAATATTCAAATCTTAGTAGTTCCAGAGATTAGCGCGTTCAAACAAACAAACAAAATCTTTTGCTTTAATAAGCGTAAAAACATGGTACCTTTTACAATAATAAAAAATGTAACTAACATTGTTTCGTTTTACAACATATTATCTGACAAGCTTAGGACCATGATGCAACTTTGTCAAAACAAAAACGTCAAGCCAAAAAAGGTCTTATCAATAACTAAAATTTAAACTGTTTCTAAAAATAACATGTTAATTAGCAGTTTTAGTAACATACAGTTATCTTGTTATATAAAACGATGTAACAACATACGCATATACATAATATTTAAAAGAAAATTTATGAAATAAAAAAATGGTACAGATAAAAAGACACTTTAGTTTAAGTAAACTTGTTTTTATTATTTGTTGACAGGTTAAGTTTAATTTTACAGTATTTTATCAGATAAAAAAGCAAAAGAATGTAAAAATGTCAGATAATTAGTACTTTTATTTTAAATAATTAACTTATTTATTATCTTATCGGTTTACGGTATTTAAAAATTGCGTTCACAAAAATATTAATTAAAAATTAAAATAATTTACGTGGTTAGGTACTAATGTTTTTTAGTTTTAGATAATTATAAATGTTTAAAATTTTTGTCTTTTCTCTACTATAACATGCATTTCATTTAAAGGGGTTACCTTCTAAAAAAAATAAAACCATATCGAAATCCGTTGTGTTTAGAATTTAGCAGCAAAACAGCGATTTTATACTGATAGAAATAGAAAATAATTATGTAGGTAAACTCTATGAATTACAATGTTACCATAACAAAAATAGCTACACCACATCTCACTACAAAAACTTAACAAAAAAATATATTCATTCGAATTTCGAATCGTTTTGATCGTGGAGCGAGGCAGACGACACTCCAAGCGAGTGTTCTCTAGCTATGTACCAACAGCCAGTTAAGTAAGACCTCTGTAACGTCACATAGCCATCCTTACTACGTGAAGTTTGCACGTGGCGCGGGGGACGAGGGAGCTCAACTTTGATTGGGCGAAGCGGTACTGGCTGTTTATAAGTATGTTGACGGGGTGGCAAGTAAGGATAGAAAATAAAATTTTAAGATAAATTATTTTATGGTTTTTGACTTTGAACTTAAAGAACTTTAATGTTAGTAGAAAGATTGGTCTACAGATAATTGTTTTGGTTTTTGGTATGTGTTCGTGATTTCTGGTATCTTGTATCGAATCAATATTCAATAACATAGTCGGCTAAATATTTTTTTTTAATTGCTAGATTATTGCTATAGCCAAAGTGGTATAGTTATTATATCATTCACAAAAAAAAAACACGTTAAAACGACAACAAGGCATGCATGAAGGACTGTTAAACAATTATTTTAGTTAATTAACGAACACAGTACACCCAAACTCTTGGCGTGACGGTCACCTTAAAACCATTAGACCATTAGTACATGTAAGGTTACACTATCGTTTCAAAACTGCAAGTTAACTCATATTTGTAAAAAAAAGAGTAAAGAAAAATAATTACCAACGTAAAACCAAACTTTCTTTACTTACTTGTTTAGCTGCTAAAGTTAACTGGCGATTATAAAATACGTAACTTATATCCGAATAAATACGCAAATTTGACAGATAATGTATAAAAAATCTATCAATTCACCATATTTATTAAGTACATAAAAGTTATCAGTCGATTGTCAAACAATATCATGCAGGTTAACTCATGCCTTAGATCAAACTTGATTTTAAAAAACAAAAGCCAAAAAACCTAATATTTAATTAAAATTTATTTTCTGTCGGTACCTCTTGTAAGTACTGGGCGCATTCACCTACATTTATTCGTGCACACACACAACCGCAGTTTTATAGCTCGACTCACACAGAAACGTACACTCGACGCGACACACACACAGACTCAAGCGTACCTTTATTTTATTCTTCTTGAAGATAATTTTTGTGATTTTTATAAATGTATTTTGGTTTTTAGAATTCTTGAAAATATTTTGGACGATGAATAAGGCTTGTCACAGTCAAATTTGAGATTGTGACTTTTTTATTTTGCTACAAATTTTACTACAAAATTTAAGGAAAACTGTCTTCAGTAGCTTGTCAGTTAATCAGGGGCCCTATCACAACCTCATAAAGCAATCATATTATAACCTTACTTTGTCTCTATCCTTGTTTTTAATGGTACAAAAGAAAAAGACAAAACACAAAGTAACATTAAAATAATACTGCTATACCTATGAGGTGGAGTTCGGCCCCCACGACATGGGTCTATTCTAAAGTCTGCCTAATCCATCACGCTGACGAAAGGCAGTTACTGATAGAAAGGTGATAAGTACGCAGGTACAGGTACACTGCTGGCTGTTATCTGACATTTCCTTAGTCATGCATGACTGTCTATGGTTCGGTGATACTGGGTATAGACAGAGACCGCAGGTTCAATTTCCACTCAGTGCAAATATTTGTGTACATAAACATGTCTATTTGCATTGGTCTGGGTGTTTCTATGTACAATATGTATGTATTTATAAAAAAAAGTTATTACGTATCCGCATTCCAGAACCCATAACACAAGCTTTATTATAATTATGTTTACTTTGGGTCTAGATGTTCTTTACGTCCCTTAATCAAGGATGGGGGTAAAGGTAATTAGTGAGTCAAAAACATAATGATGTTCACGTTTTGATAGCATTTTATCCATGACATGGAACAGCATGATATATTGTCAAAAATTGCAGACTTGTCAGATTTCACGCTTTTTTGTTTTTCTGAAGAGTAAAGAATATTTTTGACAAAGTATAGACAGCTAATACACCATCAGAGTGTATCGCAATCGATGCTTGCAATCAATGACAGTGTTGCCACTGTTGCCAGCTCGTTAATTTGGCCACTAAAATAGGTGGTAGGTATCGAGTGTAACCAGGTTAAAATAGAAAATAAGCTAGTGTCGAATATACGGATTTTTCTTTAGTAACATTAAAATTATAAATCGAATACAAAAAATATAGTTATTACTTATTAGCGTAGCTGTTTAGCGAAACTAATATATTTGTCGTAAGGTGTCATAAGAGGCGACTAAGTAAATATTTGGTAATGGGCAAGCAGCGTTACCTACGTTACTGTGCCACTGTACCACGTTTTTTAATAAAATCAAGACACATTTGTTTAATTAAGCTTTACGATTTTGCGAATGGGATTACATATAGTCCATTCCAATTGTAATTTCGGACAATGTAAACAATCCTCCATATTGCCATTGTCTATGGTTTCATGAATTTACTAGTGACGGGGAAAAGGATGATAAAAATAAAATTAATGTCATCATACATAATTAAATAATAATTTTTCATTCTTTTTTTTAACATTTTTAAATAATAATACGTTTACTAATACTCTATTTGCGTAATCGATTAATTCTATTTGATTTGTTATTTTTAATACTCCAAAAAAAATACATAAATAAAACTAAATACAAATTTATGTTAAATATGATATTGTATTTTATTGTAACCGTTGACTTATAAACTTTAAGATAATAAGACAAACAATTTACCTAATGTATAAATAAATGTAATTTAAATTAAGCGTTGACCTCTAATTACAACTATTTGACCATGGACTGAAATGGAATACTGGGATACTTTTGAATATTTTCCCGCCTGATAAAAAATTGTGAAATATTGATTACATGGAATTTGTATGTATGTTACGATTTTATTATACTATATTACAATAAAACTAATGAACTCAGACAAAATATTATGTACCTATGATGTATTGGTTAAACTTATTTCTTCTAATAAATTACAACATTGGTTTTCAAAGACAATATAGAGTACAGAAAAAATAAAACTGTTAATCATTTTGACGTCTTAATTCGACCGCAAAAAGTAATTCGTAATTTTATTAAATAAACTAGATTTGATTATTAATCATTAGTAGAAATAGTTACAAAATGAAGTATATAGTGAACAGAATGTGTATAAGCCCATGTGTCATCGTCTACGGAGTTTTTGATAGAAAAATATTGAAAAGACTGTTTGTTTACATTGTCCGAAAATGGATTTGGTCGATACTGTAGATACAGTGATACGTCATAAAAAGTATTGCCACATGAAGATTATTGAAGATTAGCACCATACTGGGCATTGTTACAATTTCATATTTAAATTACAAATTTAAAAGTAAAAATTATAAATGTTCTCAATTCAAACCGCCGCGCGTGTCTCTAGTTTCTGAACGTACAACGCTCAACTGTCATGGCTGACTGTTTACAAGAATTTATTGATTAGTATAAAATAAAGTTAATATGGTTTACTTAATACCTTAATAGGTACTGAAGATGGTAGATACGAGTGTAGTCATGTAAATATGTAGCTTAGGAAAGGATTACTATGAAGACATTCTACAAACTAGGTTTAAAAAGAACATTAATATCATGGTAGACAGCGGCTTCGCAGAGCTCCTTGCATTGTAAAATTCCATGAGCAACAGTTACCACCTATCACTAGGGGCCTAATTGGTTGAAACTTGTCACAATCAACCAGTAAGAGATCGACCATTCTGACACTATTGTGATAGTAGACATAGGCCCCAGGTGGGCTGTGGGCTCGTATGCCACTGTACTGGCAATAAAAAATGCCTAGCTGAATTTAGGATACAGGGAAAGAAAGACTGCTTTAGTAAAACAGAAGAAGAGAGAAAACCCAAAAAATGTCGCCGAAATTCGTGCGTGCGTATCAATATCACGCGAAAATGTCATTGTCAAGGTCGCTAGCACTTACCATCGCTGAAAAAATATTAGAGCATTCCTAAACTAAGGAAAATTTTAGGTAGGTAATTTTCTATGCAACCCCCTCAATATTGAGGCTCGCCGCTCGACATTTCACATCGATTTTTTTTAAATGAAAATTCATTTTGTCACGTACATAATTGGTGAAGATATCGCAGCACATAGGTACATACGAAAAGAGTCAATCAAATTGAAAACCTTTAGATGATCAAAATAGCCTATAAAGGCAAAATCCTGTTATAAACTTAAATCTAATTAAAACCTAATTATTAAGAACACATACCTGTCAACAGGCGGCGGCAACGGCGCCATCATATGTGGATGCGGCGGCATAGGAGGATGTGGAGGATGAGGGTGGAACGGAGACCCTGGGGGCGCAAAACCAGGCCCAGGAAAGTGTGGCTGTTGCGGCGGCCCGGGCGGGAAGCCACCCCCGGAGCCGGGCCGCGCTGACGGCGAGCCGAACGGCCCGGGCGCCGCGTAAGGTGGGCCAGCGAACCCTGGGCCCGGCGTCGATGGCGCCGGTGATGCCGCGAATGCCGGTCCGGCGGGGGAGCCGGCGGGCGGTGCGAACGACGCGAATGGCGGCTCGCTGTTGCCGCTTTTCCACGCCGCTGGCACGCCGGCACCGGTCTCGTCCAGCGCCGGCACTCGCCGTTGCAGCCCCACCGACATCTGGTACCAGGAAAACATGGATTAGTTATGAAGCATCTCATAAAACTCTAGAGCTATGGGCTTTCTTCCAACATTTAAAGTAGGGTTTTGGGATAGTGTTCATTTGTGGACCCCACTGACTGCATACCATTAGAAACATCAGTCAATAAGCCTTATAAAGCATCTAATAAAATCGCCATACTGGAGGTCACCAACAGCAGTTTGAGCCTTTGGGACGGTGTTCACCGCTTCTTGACCCAACTGCCTACCATCAGACAGAGTGAGTCATTTCGGAAGGCTAATACAACAAAAAGAACTTATAGAGCGTAAAATATCATATAGAAATTGTCTTAATCATATTTCGTGGATTAGACCACATAGCAGGAGGTTACGGCAACCCCTACCCGGTTACCTTAACTAATAAATAACCCATCTCAAGTAGAATCTACAGTACACCATGGACATAGTTCTTGGACCCAAAAAATATAAAAACTGTAGTAGAGATATGAAACTGCCAGACAGGTTAAGCTGAACACCATTAGATGGTCACCAAGAAATCGAGTGATTAAGTCGATGAAGCCATAGGGGTCTCACATGGGAATCGAAACACAACAACTTGCAGAGCAGTCGCTTTAAAGATTATATCATTGCATCAACATCACCCTACAGGCGTCTACTGCAGGTACAGATAACTTCCTAATAGATTCCGCATACTGAGCATACACAACTCATACTGGTATTCGCTAGTATAACAACTTACGACCTTGCAATAGTCAATCACAGCGCAGAATTTACATTCCGCGCACCCCACCCCTGTCTCTTATATTGTGAGCTTGAGTCTGAACAAATAAATGCTAATGCGGTATCTATTAGGGGGTAATCTATGTCTGCAGGACGTACGGCTCTCCCAAAGGTAGGTTTTGTTTACTACGACACGATTAGTTAGTCGCAGTAAGGAGTTTTTAGTTTGGAACAGATTGTGAAAGATGAGGCGGCCCGTTTGGTGATAAATTCGGTAGTAGCTCTTAAACCTTTGAAGGTGGAATCGAATCAACCTCCGAGCAGTCGTAAGCACGCCTACTATGCCACCGAGACTGTCAATTATATTAGCAAAAAGGTAATAAATGTTACCAAAAAAAATACATGATGCATTTTATGTTCTTTAGAAAATTTTATATCGCCTATCTGTCTTGAGCATCCTAAGCCCATGCCTTCTCTGTATGAGACGAGGACTTCTTAGTCGGATTTGACCACCGATCGTCCAATAATACAATAATGTTTTCTTTTATCTATACAAAAACGTTTGTATGTTTATACTAACAGCTGAGGGTTGAGAAGAATAAACGGTTTACAAAATAACTGAAGAGAGCGTCCGGTATTAAGAAACAATAAACTATACTTCCTAAACTCGCCATCGGCATCGTTATCACATTGTTTGTTTACCTTGTGAGGGGTCGCTACTCTAGAACTATGATGAACGAGCTATGGCCTCAAATACTGGGTTAGCCTAAACAATAGATATTCGTGACTCGTTCGGGTTAATCAACAAAGAGTGCGGCTGGCCCATGGATATGACCGCACACTGGTATTTGATCTAAGCGTCTACGTACTTCGGAGGGAACGTCAAGTCGGTCCCGGTTGTTACTAAGTTGATAACAGCTCGCCAGTAGCGTGATGTTACATAGCCTTTAACCTTCCTTAAGAACTGGGTTATCATACGCAAAAGAATTATTTAAATCCGTCTGGTAGTTTAGGTAGTTTAGTAGATTAGCGCGTTCAAACAAATAAACTCCCGCTTTATCATCTATGTCATCGTTACATAATTTAGCGGAGAACCGTACGCGCAACAATTACATCACATTTAATTATGAAAGTTCACATTGCTTTTAAAAAAGAACTTTTTGACCGGGTAAGAAATTAGCTCTGGGTGCCTAATGCGAGTTGTTTTTACGTTAATGCGATCGAATTGTTTACTGCGTTTGGCTCTCTGATTGGTTAAGAACTTGGAGCGGGCCAATCAGAACACTGAACGTCATGAACGTGTTGATCGCGTTAAGAACAACAATCTCGCACTAGGCAATCTGTATGTTGCTTTGAGTGGTTGTAGTAAACTTTGAATATGGCTGATCTGAATGAATATGACGACCTTAATGTTTAATAGAAATTGTAATAAGGAAGCGAGAGAAAAAAAGAAGAATGAATAAGTTTTCTTGCGGCTCAAATGTATATTAATGCGGGTTAGCAATTTTAAAGTATTTAAAATTTAAAAAAAAAATCAGAAATTATTTTTCATGCAAACCATACTTTGTAAATTGACAGTTGACTTAAAGAGGTTATTGGCTTTGTAGTGTTTTGATTTCAAAGAAAAACAAGAAAACCTGAACTTTATACTGTAGGTAGATAATGAATCGACCAAAGAAGTACTTACTTCTCGTACAATATCGACCTAAATTAGTGCTGTCCTTACTATTGCGTTTCGTTCGGTAAAGTATGAACACCGAAGGCCTACCGCCTATATTATTATCCTCTTCCTTCTCCTTTAAGGTCGGTTTTTGTTTTGCAGCACTGTTTCTGCACTAAAAGAACACAGCCATGTCCATATATTACGGTATCACATCGTATCACATACTTTTTCTAACTAAACTTTTTAAAATACCAAAAAGATATAATCAGAACAACAACTACACAGCCCTATCTAGACCCAAAGCAAAAAAAAAAATTAAAGAGCAGTGTTATAAGTTCTATAATGCGGATAAAATTATTTAATTTTAAAGATACCTAATTTAATTTTATACCTATTCGTACATAGAAACACGCAGACCAATACAAATAGTTCAGTGTGCGTTTCGATGACGCATCCACGGCGATATTTATAAAAATATACTATTCCATATTTTACCATGTTCATACACACAAATATTTGCACTGAGCGGGAATCGAACCCGCGATCATGACTAACGATCGCTCTACCACAGAGGTCGAAAAAAGATCTATGGTCACAATGTAGAATAAAACTTATAGATAAATATTTAGTTTTAGTTACTCTAGAGTACGACTAGGCCGTATCTTTCAAGGTCATCACTAAAATCTTACAGTTCAAGGTGGCATATAATGACTGCATCATTTACACGCAGTTTTTGAAAGGCTGATCAACGAAAAATTAACTAAACATCTGTTAAATCTCATGTGAAGTTTTACCAATTTACCAATTGGGTAGCTAAATACATGAATAATTAGTTTAATTGATCTAATTAGTATCTATGCTTTTAGGTACCAGCCTGAGATTTAAAAGGGGATTAGTTAATTTTTCGTTGATCAGTTTTTCAGAAACGGGGACTAAGTCTGGAATACTATGATATACCTATATACTGATACTGACTCGGTGGATTAGTGACACTGCCACGTCTTGGGTTCGATGCCTGGGTCGGGGATAAATTGATATTGGGTTTTGGAGAAACTGATTTGGCAATAGTTTTTTTTTTAGATTATTAAACTGACACTGTCTGATGGTAAGCTCAATGGGGTCCAGAAGTGTTGACGTCAATCTTAAGTCATCGTGTAAAACTGATGGCGATGTCTTCCACTTTATCTTATTTTTAAGGTAAACGCTCATCTGGTCGTACCGCACCCGACGCAAGACGCCGCATTCGAATTCTTTATATGAAACTAACTGTTGTCTGAGCGCTGGCCGCGTGAATGTCGGATAGATCTGTGTTTGTGCATTGACCATTTTTCATACAAACTTTCATCCTCTATTTCAATCCCTTCAAGCCATTTTCTCGCGATAAAATACAGCCTATCCTATGTTGGTTTCCAAGGTCTATTCTATCCCTATACTAAATTTCATCAATATCGGTTTAGTGGTTTAGGCGTGAAAGCAGACAGACAGACAGAGTTACTTTTGCATTTATAATACATATTAGTATTGATTGATGATTAATTAGTATGGATAAGTATGAATTCCTTTAACCTCGCACAACCCACCCGCGCCGCAGTCGCCGCAGTACCAGGTACAAAAAGCAACTGCTGCGCGTGCAGTGCGGCTAGATCTGCGTAACCTTTTAAATAATTTTTTTAACCCTAAGATTTAAGCTTGTAAGCGCCTTGGATAATTTCTGTTAGCTTATAAGTATTACTAAATAAATAAATAAACCATCATAAATTCGTAATTGATAGTGCGGTTATTCTAGTCATCACCACTGGCTTCGTTCGCATACCTGATAATATCACAACAACTACACACAACGCCATCTAGACCCAAAGTAAGCATATATTATAGCTTGTGCTATGGGTTCTAGAATGCGGATATACATACTTAAATACTTTTTTTTAAAATACGTACATTATAAACATAGAAACACCCAGAGCAATGCAAATATTCATGTTCATGCACACAAATATTTGCACTGAGCGGGAATCGAACCCGCTACTACTGCGTGGCAGTGACAGTATCACCGAACCACAGGTTGATAAATGACAACAGACTAGTGTGACGTCTCTGCTTACCCCTTATGAATAAAACGCGTGTTTCAATGATCAAAGTACTAGGGCAAAATACGAAGCAAGGAGTAGCGTGGATGTCTCGCACGTGCCGTCTTATCGTATTCTATTTTAGTATTGAACTTTCAAAGCACAGGTGGCTGCAATTAGGTTACAGCTTTTATTCTATAAAAAATAATAATTTGGACGTGTCTTTTGATTTTCACGACCCCTGTGAGGGATAAATATAGTGGCTGTAACAAGGGTCGCGAGTTCGATTCTTCAGTACAAATATTGTGTGCATGAATAAGACTAGTAATCCTATTTTAATATTATAAATATGCAAAAGTTTGTGTGTGTGTGTTTGTTTTTACTCAGCGCCTAAACGGCTGAACCGATTTTGATGAAAATTGGTACCTACATAGATTCGGTGCCAGAGACGGACTTATGATACTTTTTATTCCGAAATTCGGTTCCGAAGTCAGGAACCGTCCTGACTTGCATTAACTAACCCATTTTCCGCGCTTATTATATAATAAAAGAATTATATAATACCCTATGCCTATGTCACTCCCACAAATTCGAATCTGTGTTAAAATTCATTAAGCCATTTAGGCTGTAGAGCGTGCCAAAGAAACATACATACCTACGCTCGAAAAACCTTCCTTGACTTCGATTGTCGGACAAAATTAAGTAAACGTTACAAGGCGCTATGTAACGTAAGTTACATTATCTTTAATCTACACTATTACGAGTATATAAAGCGAAAGTGTTTGCTTGTTTGTTTGTACGCGCTAATCTCTGGAACTAACGGTCGCATCTGAAAAATTATTTTTGCGTACGTATATTAGCCCAGTTCTCGAGAAAGGTTATAGGCTATGTAACATCACTATCACGCTACATATAATAAAATTGGAGTGTCTGTTTGTAATATTGAAATAACCGCTTTTTACTACATGTATATGAATATAATATACCTATATACGGTACATACACCAAAATAATATTTTTTACAATTTTTGTCTGTCTGTATGTTTGTGCCGGCTAATCTCTGAAATGGCTGGACCGATTATGACGGGACTTTTATTGGCAGGTAGCTGATTTAATAAGGAGTAACTTAGGCTACGTTTATTTTACAAAAATTCAGTAAAAAATAAAGTAATGTTGATCTATTGTTAGGCGGAACGAAGTTCGCCGGGTCAGCTAGTATTATATCAAGCGGAAGAGTTTGTTTGTTCGTTTGAACGCGCTAATCTCTGGAACTACAGGTCCGATTTAAATAATTCTTTTTGCGTATAATAGCCCAGTTCTCGAGGAAGGTTATAGGCTATGTAACATTACGCTACCGGCGACGGGAGCAGAGCAGTTAGCAAAAACGCGGGAGAAACCGCGCCGTGGAAAGCTAGTCATTTATAAATTACATTAGTTATACCATATACCATTTTTTCAACGCAAAATTTAAAGTATTTTTCGCTGTTACATATCATTCAACATGGCGAAACATGGATGATACACTTCTGCTTACGCCGCTTCGAGAAGAGGCGCGATGCTATGTTTATACCGAAGTCCATTTATATGATCGTTATCTTCACGGACTGATCAGGTAACTGACTCGTGACCTTGACAGTGTCACTGCCTTTTCTCTTGGATAAACTGTATTTTATACAAGTATTTTAATTTGCCTTATATTTGAGAATATACGTTTTGTGAAGGAATAGCTTGAAAGTTTTTAATATTATAGAGAACTAGCTGTTACCCGCAGCTCCACCCGCGTGAATGTCGGTTATATCTCTGTTTACATTGGCGATTTTTCATACAAACTTTCATCCCCTATTTCAACCCCTTTGAGACATTTTTTCGCAATAATTATAGCTTATTTCGTTCCCTGAGGTCTAATCTATATCTATACCATAATTTCATCTAAATCGGTTCAGTGGTTTGGGCTTGAAAGCGTTACAGACAGACGTTACTTGCGCATTTTTAATATTAGTATGGATATTTTGATTTAAATTGTGCTTGCATCATATGAATTAAATTTACGTATGAACTGCATTAATTTGCTTCCAATATTTTTACTGACTAAATTGACTTATTCAGCGAGGCTCCATGAAACTCGGGCTTACTCTTTTTAACCTATTGCTTATAATTTTCAAAATTAATTAGAAGAAAAGAATGTTGTCAATATGTTTTTAATACTTTTTAGTATTTATAACTCCGCCATTTTGAATAGGTAAAATATCGTTGCGGATTCGAAGACATGTAATATTGTCCTCACTTCTGTGAAAAGCCTAAGAGACCCAAAGTCCACATTGGTGTTTTAGCATTTGGCGATTTTGTAAATAATGAAGGTGATACGATTTCACTAATCAATATTATGGTCGCCATTAAGGTTTTCCTTATTATACTTCGGCCTCGTGATAAGAGGTAGTTTTAATTCTTCCTTATTAGTGTAGTGGGACATGATATTCCTAGCGCAAATTAGCAATAAATACAAAATGGTCAAAGCATCACATGAGAAGGTAAAAGAAAATTCGAGAACTTAGCAGTAGCGTTCTACTATGATACATACAAACAACTTCATGCCTGTCTCCTATTAATGGGGTAAGTAGACTATAGAACGCCATTTGCTGCGATCCAAACATAAGTAGGTATCTATTTTGTCTTTCAACATTCATTATACTTTTCATACACACACGTCGGTTACGGGTGCTTGTAATTGTTGTTATTGTGCGCTACTACGACATACTCGTGTAGTGATAGAGGAGGCGATTCCCAGCAGTTGGCAATGATAGCTTTTGGAATAGCGGTCACTTCTGGGTCCTTGCTGAATGCTTACCATAGGCAGAGTGAAGTCAGTTAAAAGTGCTGCCATCTGCGAAGCAGGACATGATAAATCTCTATAATGATGCTTAGGGATAATTAAAATTATTATTTATTTTTTAAAATGACAACTCCCGCACTCTCTTTTAGTAGATCATAATCCTATACAGATTAAATTTGTCTCCTGCTTTGCAATGTGGACATTTTTATTTCAAAGTCTTTCTTTTTACTCTGATTAAATTCGTTGCGGGGTCCAAGACAGTAGGTTTAGCAGTCCCCGGGACTCCCGAGTGTCAAAGCTCGGTGTTTCCTCTTGGATATCACTGTTAATCCTGGTTAACAGGCGTCACAGTGATGGGCATATGGGCGGGATTGTCCCGCACTAGGGAACAAGCCCTGTCTCGCGGGGAACTTTACAAACATACAATTAGCAGACACAAAGTACAACCACACTCGGAACAAATATTTATGGATCACACAAAGTTTTGTCCCGTGTGGGGATCGAAACCACAACCTCGTGCACAACAGTCGCTTGCGCTACCGTTGCGCTACGAAGGCAGTCTGAATTAACTATGAAACTAGGACGGCTTATTTTCTTAATATAGTCCCTAAGGATCATGGATTGTTATCAGCATCACGCTTTCTTCTCCCAATGGGATAGCTAGATAACAACCACGATTCATAAGTAATGTTGAATCGTCAACAGAAGGTCAAACGTTTAAGAAAAATTGGCAGAGGTGTTTAACCACCCACTTTTAGCCATATTTTATTTTAGGTCCCATGTAACAGAGGGCGAGCTTGTTGCCATTTACCGGGCACAATTACAGACTCCGGGCTAATACTGAGAATTACGGAAAACCCAATATAACTTTACCCGACCCGGGGATCGAACCCGAGACCTCTGCGTGGTAATCTGTACTCAGTACCACCGAACCACAGAGGCAGACTAGATGTTTTAGGATGTATCTTCCATAAACTATATACAGCATTATAAAAGACATCTTAAAAATATTATCGTGTTCATTGAATCCAGTTAATGAGTTTGTGACGACATAATTTTTTACGAAAACTAAACAGCGCCTCTAGTAAAAATATATCACCCTATAGCCTGGCTGCCTCTGTGGTTCGGTGGTATTGAGTATGGACTCCCACGTAGAGGTTGTGGGTTCGATTCCCGCTCGGTGCAAATATTTGTGTGCATAAACATGTCTATTTGCATTGGTCTGGGTGTTTCTATGTATAATATGTATGCTTATACAAAAAAAAAGTATTTAAGTACGTATATCCGCATTCTAGAACCCATAACACAAGCTAAATATGCTTACTTTGGGACTAGATGGCGTTGTTTGTAGTTGTTGTGATATTTATTTATTTATAGCAAATAGTAACTATAACATTTGAAAATGGCTGTGTTTTAAAAGCATTACAGACCATAAAGTGAGATGGTAAAAGAAGAGGACAGAAGGTAGGTAAGGTCTCCCCTCTCACTTACCGAACGAAACAAATAGAAGCCACTACGAAAATACAATACACATACATACATAACTTCACGCCTGCCTTCCATTAAAGAGGTAAGCAGAACGCCATTTGCTGTGATCCAAACATACCTTCTTTGTCTCTTCAACATTCATTAATCTTTTCATACACACACGTCGGTTCGCACTGCAGGGAAAGGCCTCTCATACAGAGAAGGAATGAGCATTAATCGCCACGCTTGCTCAAGGTGGATTGGCGATTCCAGACTTTTCCAGAAGTCTACGTTTCCTCAATGTTTTCCTTCACCTCCAGTCAGAAATGTCAGAAAGTACATATGATTTGAAAAATCACATTGGTACTTGCCCGCATTCGAACGCCCGACCTTGTGCTTACGAACCGGGTGCCTTCACCACTGGGCGATGTTTGCCGAAAAAGAGAGCATTAATTTATTACTTTACGCAGATATTTGGACTGGGTAGTACTTCTGACGATTCAGCCCATTCATGCTGCAAGAATCTACCATACAGCGCTTACGATAGAGCTATCTGTATAGAAAGAATGACCCCACATCCATCGGTCGTCTGGAAGAGATCGCGTTTAGATATGACTGCTTGTCACTACCTAACAGTGGCGAAGCGTCCATATAACACGATTTTTTTTTTTTTTTAATATATTATAGCCTACCAAAGTGACTTCACCCCGCCTGATGGTAAGCAGTCAGTGGAATCCAGAAGTGGCGGCCACTATATCAAAAGCCATCGTCTTAAACTGCTGGTATGGTGGCCTCCACTATGGCGGCTGGGAATGGGGTTAGGGGAAGGGAATGAGGGAGGTGAGGAAAGAGGAAAGGGAGGAAATCGGGGCTCCGGCGCTCTCACTCACCGAACGAAACGCAATAGTACGGATACTACTACTCTTAAGTCGATCTTCTATGAGAGGGTAGTACTTCCCCGGACGATCCGACCCATTCATGCGGAAATCAGCGTGGATCTACTACCGTATTTCCTGCCGGCTTCCCTTTTAAAATATGTCCTGACCCCCTTATACCTATCACTGCTTGCATGTTTACTCAAAGACTAACTAGCCTTCGAAAACTCAAAATATTTTAGTCCCACCGGCTTCCCTCCTCGAAAAAGTGACTCTTCGCTACTGCTACCTAATGTTGTGCTGGTTACTGCTCTGCTTCCGTCGCCAGTAGCGTGATGTTACATAGCCTATAACCTTCCTCAAGAACTAGGCTGTCATGCGCTAAAAGAATGATTCAATCCCACTGCTAGTTCTAGAGATTAGCGCGTTCAAACAAACTCTACCGCTATTTAAAATATTATAGATGTGGCGTGCAATAAAATGTTTCATCTATAAGCATTTTTAAATAGCCTACTAAGTAACTCTACTCTGCCTGATGGTAAGCAGTCAGTAGAATCCAGAAGTTGTGGTAGTAGCATACGTGAGTGATGTAAGAGCATGATGAATAGGTTCGGAAACCTTTAGTTTGCATGTCTGCTATCGGCTAATAATAGTGGCATTAAATTAAATGCTAGATAGAAAAGATTAAAAATGTAAGGTATTGACATAAGCTAACGCCAACATTGTCGTTAGCTTATGTCAATCCCATACATTTATAATCTATTCTATTATCATTTATGCTACTTGTCTAGACACTCAGATTAGTAGGTATCTATGTAGGTAACAGCGCTACTATACCTACCAACCTATTTGTAAGAGATTTAGTTCTCAGAGTAAATACCAGGAGCGCTTATAATTTTTCGTTTATTTTGTTAATCTCTAGACTAGTTTCGTATCACCAGAGGATATCATATTTCTAGTGCTCTCGAGGTCTGAGTAGCGGCTAGCCTAAAAAACGCCTCAGAAAAAGTCATTGACAAAATATTAGTGAGTTTGACTACCAGCTTGAGAAAACTGTTTTTGGCGCTTTCTGAAGCAGGTAAATGAGCGTCAGTTATGAAATCAATTAGCCTCAACAAAATAGGTATATTTTGTGTCATAGTTTAATTCGAACCCTGAACCACTTGTAGCTGCAGACACCGTAACCACTACGCCACTATCCCCCCCACGCTATCCCGTGCTTTCGTTAGAAGATTTCAACGTTCTTTGGCAAGCAAAACGTAACTGTACGACCGACCATTGACCTCTTACTGCCACTTTTCTGGCATAAAAAAGTGTATTCTGGCATTCTAACATTATTTAATGTACGGAGCCGACATAGCGTCAGCTAGGTACTTATGGAAACAAGTTTTGGGTTACCTACCTAAACAGACCGTTCCAGTTTTTTTTTAACTTGCGAGCAAATTATTGATTTCTTAGATACGAAATTTGCAACAGTAAAGCCTGTTTTATAATAAAACTTATTTATCAGGTAATTTTAATCTACTAAATATCTTTATTAGAATTGATTAGGTCTAAAATTAAATCTGGTAACACCAGACGAACAAAAAATAGTTTTCGTCTAATAACATCCTAATTTTTAACTGGCACAAAGAGGTTTGTAATCAAAAAGTATGATTAAAGTTTTTTCTGAGACGAATATTGTGAATTTAAAATACCTATTGTAACCAACCAAACGCAGTGATAAAAACAATATTATAAACCTAATTTATAAACAAGAGAAACTTTAGATAAAGCATTGACGCGAACTAGAAACACGAAGTTTATTTTTGTGTTTATTTATTGAAAGCGCGTGTAGAGGCTCATATACGACTACTAGGCGCTAACATATAACCTACAACCAAATCGATTCGTAAACATACATTCCCTCCAAAAAAACCGCGTCGCACAAAAAAGGGGTTACGTGGGACCTGCTTCGATAAAAAAAAACACTGAGAATACGAGGGATGGACCTCCGTACCTCCGTAGCGATCAGCGGCGGCCGCCCCACTCGTATAAAACCTCCTTGTATTGGGGCGAGCTACCCCGCATTTCTGCCCAAACACAGAAATAATAACACTGAGCCACGCTCTTCACTTACAATGTTCCTTGTGCTTTTCTTCCTCATACGACCATAGCACGCCGTTTATACATTTACCTATTTTAAAACACTACACTGACACAACAGTCCACACGTTCAGCGACATTCGGAGTTTTTTTTTTCGGGGCAGCTTTGTCGCGTGCTTATGCCGGCCGGTAAACAAACTTCACGGTAATACACTGCACTAAAACTATGGTAAGTGTTGTTTAACGTTATTATATTACATTATTTCACTGAATAAATGCGTGTAATGTAGAGTTCGGTTCATTATATTCGCGTCGCGTCGCGTTTGCGTGATCGTCGCAGGTACGCGCGCTGTGTATCGCTCGATCGCACTGGTTTCGTTTGCCCTCGGAGGGGTCGGGTACGCCGTCGCGGGGGGACGCGCTACTTTACCGACGCGCGCAGTTCGCACTGCTTTATCTACATTTAGGACGGACAGGTGGCGCGGTCGCTGCCCTGGTTTTGCTAGCGCTTGAAGCGATTTATTCTTTGTAATAAACCTGGGCATCATTTTATTTTGATGTATTTTAATTAAGTAGATTTTTTTTATCTATGTCTTAACAAATCAACACTTGTGTTTAAGTCGTGGATGAAGTACGTAGCTGCAATTTTTAAAAAGAGTGTCCAATTTATTCTTCATCATAACCTGGGTCTTTTAAGCGGGGCGTGAAAAAGCATCTCACTAAGCCGCCATAGTGGAGGCCACCATACCAGTAGTCTGGCTTTTGGAATGGTGTCCGCCACTTCTGGATTCCACTTACTGCTTACCATCAGGCAGAGTGGAGTCACTTTGGTAGGCTAATATAAAAAAAAAAAAAAAAAAATCATCATCATCAATCCGAAAGCCTTCCACTGTAGCATCCGGCCTCCGGTCGCTACCTTAGTTTATTCACCATATCAGTCGAAAGACATCTAGACCATGCACCCTCTTTGCGGCGTCGTTACCGCCTCAGCTTACTACTTAGGGACTAGATAAGTGGCATATACGCTAATAGAATTGAATGGATTCCTAAATGTATGGGATTGACCTATGCTAACGCCAACTTTGTCGTTAGGATATGTCAATCCTATACATTTTTAATTATATTCTATGAATAGAATAGAAATCTATGCCAGCTAGGCTAGGCCCTCGGGTCCTCCGAACGATCATCAAACCTCAGAGGCCGTGTCCTTCCTCCTCAGCTACTCCAAATTACGCCAAGTCGCCAATGTTCTACTTTCGACAAGATTTCGAACACCCTCAACATGTAAAGACTGGCATCAACTGGCATGGGTGGATTGATTTTCCGTAGACTTTGATGGGTAGGTTTTGCTAGGTTAGCTAACTAGCCATCCCATGTAAAATTTTAAAGTTTGTGCGGTAGTAGATCCACGCTGATTTCAGCACGAATGGGCCGGATCATCCGGGGAAGTAGTACCCTCTCATAGAAGATCGACTTAAGAGTAGTAGTATCCGTACTACTGCGTTTCGTTTGGTGAGTGAGAGCGCCGGAGGCCCAATTTTCCCCCTTTCCTTATTCCTCACCTCCCTCATTCCCTTCCCCTAACCCCATTTCCAGCCGCCATAGTGGCGGCCACCATACTAGCAGTTTAAGACGATGGCTTTTGGTATAGTGGCCGCCACTTTTGGATTCCCCTGACTGTTTACCATCAGGCGGGGTGGAGTCACTTTGGTAGGCTACAATATAAAAAAAAAAAATCAGGCAGGTCTTATTGCCTTAGGAGATTTTCCCACAGTTTACAAAGCAGTTCCTAATGTGATATTCAACAAGCTCAAAATCAAAACTTCAATTTATGCTCGTTGTAGATTAATCTTTGTTTCTTTTCTACAAGATTTTCTAACCTTGTTTGGCAAACAATTTTTAACTAAAATGTATGATCTTGTAGACAAGAAATCGTTGAAAACATTTTGCACTTCCAGAAAACTCAGTTCATATTATTAAATCCGGGATAGAACCTAAATATCCCCTAAGACTATGTCATCATCTAAACATCTACCAAAAAAGCGCCTTCACGCTGAAAGGTAAAATACCAAAGATGCGCTTGTCACACAGAAAAATAAAACTACAGCTTTTTTTATGAGCTTCGTGAAATCACCTGACTACAAAAGCTTATTTATTTTTTCTTATAAATAAACAGTTGTTTTTAACTAACAATAAGCAAAAATGTTCATCTCTAAGATGTATTTTATTAATGAAAACGAATGCCGCACCTTTATTTTTAATTCGGAATGTAAAACAGCGCTCTCTGTCGTAATTTTATGTCAACGTTTAAAATACTTTTCTTCGTTTTATTTTAGTTAATTCTATATGTTTAAGTACATTATAACATAATTTATGTTTTCACTGCTCAACGAGAAATGTTAAATCTGATAATGATAATGAGATTTAACAGGTGATTAGTTAATTTTTCGTTGATCAGCCTTTCAGAAACTGGGGGTAAGTAGAGAACAATTAAGTTCATGCTGCTTTGAAGAAGAAACTGGGGTTTAGTCTGTGGTGGCATGGCCTGTTTATTAAAAATCACCTCCCTGGAGTCACCAGAGACTTTGCATTACACCTTACGGCTTTCGGCTATATTACATCCTAAATATATGGCAGTCACCAACCCGATCGTCAATCGTGGTGACTATGGCTCATTCTTTGTAAGAGGCCTATGTTTGTAAGAGGTAAATCGAAAATGATAGTACCTTTTTTTTGTAGGAGGAATTGCGTTTATGAAACGAAGCGGTTCGGTTATGTCGGGCTCGCTGTCCTAAGATGGTAGGCGGCTAAAATCGCCTTAACAGATCGGTCATCGGAACTTGATACTACATCAGTGACTCACACAGCGACAGCCCGCACCGCGCGCGCAGCAATACCAGTAACAGCGTCCAGGGGCACCGGGAACGCACCGTCCTTACGCGGCTGGTTGCGGATGAGGGAAATAGGCCCCACTCCCCCACCGGCAACCCAGCGGCTAAAGCACGCCAGGCAATCTCCACAGATAATTTTTATAAACATTTTTTTTCGCGGCCTTCTTCACGGTTGATGGCGGCCCTCGTTTCCGACATGAGTCGGGTTTATAAGTTGAACGGTCAAGCAATAGGTCAGACTCTTCTCTACTAAGAATTTTTCAGAGAGGTTTTCTTACTCTGGAAGGACTGATGTATTTTATCAGTCGCCCATTGTATAGAATTTAATTAATTGTTCGTCAATGACTTTAATACTATTTCATCCAATAATAACTATTTATAAAAAAATATGTTACATTTTTAACTAGAAATTTGTTAATTTCCGAACGACATGTTTTGTAAAATGTCAACAGCTCCACGCGTATTGATGTTAGTGATGTAAAAAATACTAAATGAAAATGGTTACTTTTAGTTTGTTAAATTTGATCGAATATTAAAGTTTCAAGAAGACAACGTGGAGGAATGTTGTGCTAAGGGACATGAGAGAGTGCGAGCTTTCCGATGACGACGTCCCAGATAGAGCGAAGTGGAGGAGAAAAAGTAGGAAGGCTGACCCCACCATGTGGGATGAATAGCCGAGAAGAGAGAGAGAGAGATTAAAGTTTCATTTAATTCTTGGGCATAAATAAGCGCAAGAGACAAAATAATGACATACTAGAAAGGTTACTGTTTATATAATAATAATAATAATAATAATAATAATAAGGCATTTATTTGTGAGAATATTGTTACAAGGTTGTTACAGTATATTAAAGTAGGTACATAATATTCTGCCATTTCTGGCGTACAAATATTCATGTCATTTTTAAACTAAATTTCACATAAAATCATAGTTTGTCATTTAGGAAATCATTGGTCGAATAGTAACATTTATCTAAAAGAAAGTCAAACAATTTATTTTTAAACACGGTAAAACTAAGACATTTAAACATATTTGGTAATTTATTGTACATACGGATTGCCATACAGTAAACGTTATTAGAAAAAAGGCTAATTCTCTGGTAAGGTACATGCAACTTATGTATATTTCGACTAGGTCTAATGACTACATCGTTATGCTTTTCAAATAAATAATTGTGTCTATGGACAAATATGCATATTTCATAAACATATAAAGCTGGGAGTGGTAATATTTTTAATTTTTTAAATAACGGAACACAACTGTCAAGTGGTTGCGCCCGGCATATTGACCGTATACATTTTTTCTGTGCAACAAAAGCACGATTAACGTCAACTGAATAACCCCATATTATAATACCATAGCGTAAGATTGATGACACGTAGCCATGGTAAGCATATAATGTCGCATCAGTGCCAGCAACATTAGACAAGCGATACAACACAAAAACAAATCTGTTTATTCTTGTACAGAGATCATCAATATGTGCTTTCCAATTACAATACTTGTCTATTGTTATACCTAAGAATTTCGTGCTATCTACCTCATTTATAATGTCATTGGCATATCGAATTTGCAACTTTGCGGATTTGCTATTGTAGGTTTGAAAGTTTATCATTTTTGTTTTATTTATGTTTATATGTAGATTATTCCATTTTAACCATTCTATAATGTCACTAAGTGTTTTGTTAATTTCTTCTTCATATTCAATATAGCTAGTGTTCATAAACTCTATACTAAGTGTAGTATCATCAGCATAGAGTATACAATTATGTTTAGTAATATTAGGTAGATCGTTTATGTAGAGAAGAAAAAGTAGAGGACACAGAATGCTACCTTGGGGTACTCCACAAGAATTGTGACGATATGAAGATCTATATGTCAGTTTTTGGCAACCTATTTGGCTTTTTATTTCAACGCACTGTTGTCGATGTGATAGATAACTTTCAAGCCATCTCAACGCATTTCCTCTAATGCCGTAGCGGTTTAACTTGAAAAGTAGCAATTTATGACTAACAAAGTCAAAAGCTTTGGACATATCTAAGAATATAGAGACAATAGGCTTTTTATCATTTAGACTAGAAGTAACAAGCTTTACAAGTGTGAAACATGCTAAAGTAGTAGATTTATTTTTCCTAAAACCAAATTGTTGTTCTTTTAATATAGAGTATTTAGATATATAAGAATATAACTTTTCGTACATAACTTTTTCAAAGATCTTCGATATAACAGGTATTAGCGTTATAGGACGATAGTTATTCATATCACTCTTTTCACCTTTTTTGTAGATTGGTTTAACAATTGATAATTTTAATCGTGAGGGAAATATTCCCTGAAGGAATGATAAATTAATTATATGACTGAGAGGGAATGATATTAATGCAGAAATACGTTTTAAAACTTTTGTGTGAATATCATCGTACCCTGTTGAATTGGTGGAATTTAATGAATTAATAATTTTAACAATTTCACTGTCATTTGTTGGTGTCAAGTAAATACTGTTGGGAACATTGGTCAATAAGGATTTATGATAATTATCATTTGTAATGGAGTCGGAGTCAAAACATTTATTTGTCATGTCAATGAAGAAGTTATTAAACTTGTCAGTTAGTATGTCTGGTTGTGAATAAGTGCTGTTGTCAACAGTTATATCGGTTATTTCAGAACGAGTCTCATGGTCTGCGCTGTTGCTTTTAATTATCTTCCAGGCTGCTTTACATTTATTATTTGATTGTAATAAATAGCGAGTATTGTCAATTTTCTGGGCCTGTAACATGCATCGTTTTAATAGCTTTGTATATTTATTGTAAGTCCAAAGATATTGTTTTTTATTTGAATTTGATAGCCTGTACTTAAGATACAAACATCTTTACATTATACAACATTTTTTTATTCCTTTCGTAATCCATTTGTTTTTTATAGGTTTTTGTGTAATTTTAAACTTTAGGATAGGAAAGCATAGATCATAAAAATTAGATCATGGAAATTATTAAATGCTGCTTCTGCTTCCTCAGTTTCATATACTTCCGAGAATGAGAGAGAGGATATACATGATATAAATTTATTTATATTTTCTTTGCTTAGGTCTCTCCGTTTCTCAAACCATATTGTTTTTCTTTGTATATTAGGATTTAACTTAAGTTTGAAGGATATAGATTGGCCGGTTTCATGGTCAGACAGCGCTAAAACGTGTATTTCGGGATGCACATTGACTAAATTGCTAGCAATAAGATCAATACAAGAAAGTTTTCTGGTAGGTTTAGTGATGTGATTAGATAAATTATAATTTTGTAGAATAGATTCTAGTTCTTTATAAGACGTATTTGCTTTAACGCCGTCTATATTCCAATCCCCACAAAGTATAATATTTTTATTCCCTTTAATTAATTTGTTTAATAGATTATCTAAGTTTTCCAAAAACAATTTTATACTGGAATTCGGGGTGCGATATATACAAACTACATATAGCTTTAACGTCAGAATTTCTATAGCACAGTAGATTATATTACTTAAGTGTAAAAATAATAATGTTATTTTTTTGAAAAAGTTCAATAATAACAAGATATTATTAGTGTTGTGTGAAAAAATAATATATTGTTTCTTTCTTTGTTCTGTTTGCATGTTCGTTTTGTAAGAGTGTGTCTTGGACTAAAGTATGATACTTGCACAATTTACTTACATGGATCAATTAAATGAGCCTTTTAATGAAAATTATTGTGAACATTGTATAAACAGTTATTATAACTATTTGCTATCAAATTTACAATATGACTACTATCAAAGTCATCAATGGATTAAAACAAGGTTTTATTAAATAAAATATTGAAGCTGTTAAAAGTAGAAAGGTCATTTTATAACATTTAGCTAGATTAATTTAGGTTAATTGTATCTATGTACTTAGAATGTCACTACAAATTAGCATGAGATACACATAGTGTTGGTTGATCTTTTCTTTGGTTGTAAATTAATTGCCTAATTATATAGCGTCAAATGATTTAGTACGTTAAATCAGCCTAAACTAAAAAATAGTCGATTACATTGTAGTAGGATACGAACATCACTACAAAAATCAAATGTCAAAATCTCTGGCGTATTGATGGTTCTAAATCGCGGCCGCCGATCTAAATTAAAAGAAATTTAAACACAAATTATACAAGAAAACGTGTCAATTAAGAACACATCTAGTAGAATAATAGTTTAATTATAAATGTATCATGGTTCGCCAAAGGAAGTCTGCTCTGCGGCAGCCAAATAATAATGAAACGAGTAGCAGTTCGGGAAGTAGTGAGTCGTCGGTTGGAAGTAATACATTTAAATTACTTTCTGTATGGAAAACTGCAGTCGGCTTCGCTTGTTTTTTAATCGCAGTGTATGTGAGCACTTTAGGGTATCTGGAGACCAGGGTCAACACGCCATTTGATGATGATAAGGTGGGTTAAATTGAGGTGTTCCTGCTAAGAGCTTATTTTTATGTTTTTATTTTTTGTTATGAAATGTTTGTTATAATAGTGATATACTAGTTAGGTTTATGACAATAAAGTATTTTTTCATTAAGATTTTACTTGATTTGGCTGAAATTGCAATTTTAAATAGGTATTTTTAGTTTTTATGTGGCGAGTTTAGTTAATTTAATTTTGATTGATTTTTTCGTAATCATGTGTATTTCAAATTCATGGTATTTTCTTCGTGCCAAACTCTCAACACTTAAGTCACTATAAACTAAAACAAAAAATTTCTTTTTTCAGGTTGTCAAAGAAAACGGATTGCAAGTGCCCGACAGATACTGGGGCACATACAGACCAGGGGTCTACCTGGGACTAAAGAGTAGAGAGCCGCGTTCACCTGTCTTTGGACTTATGTGGTATAGAGTGATACAAACTGCTCATATAGGCATAAGGTTAGTTGATAAGTTGATATTTTTTAAAGCCCAATTAAACAGTTAAGAGCTTCGGGATTTTTTTATATAACTTATAGTCCAGTTAAGTTAAGCATGAAAGGGAAATTTCCTTTATTTCCTTAAGGCACACCAGTATGTGTAACACTGTTACCCAATGGACAAAAAAAATCCCATAAAGTAAAACTGATTGCATAAATTCCCAATTCAAAGAAGTGTATGTCCATTTTGATTGATCAGAGTTGTGTTAAGTATGATATGTCCTAAACATTGAAGAATCAATGCTAAAAAATATATCTCTTTTTGGGACATTGACTTTTTATTGTCAGACTGGTGTAGTCAAGGAGGGTAAAGTTTATCAATTGTATGTATGTCTATTTATTTGGCACGCTCTAGAGCCTAATTGGCTTGACCCTTTTATGGACACTACTGTATACACAATAAATGATTTATTGTCATCACAAACATATATGTTTACTGTCCCGGAAAGTGTTAATAGATTTTAACATATGAGGTGTTTATGATGCGTATTAATTATGGGAATGACATCAGTTGCGTGCACTCCATTTAGGCAGAAAAGCACTGCCTACCTTAATAATTGCCTGAAATCACAATTTTAGCAACATAATTAAATAATGCCTACCCTGTCAAAAATGTATAGTGCCTACCCTGTCAAAAATCTTTGTGCACGCCACTGAATGACATAGGTTATATAATATTGCAATGTAGCATAAGCACGAAAAGGCAGACAAGCTTTTTGTTTTTAATAACATATTTTTATCTTTAGGCTCATCAAAGCTAAATTTTCTTTTTGGTGTTTCAATAATAAACAAAAATAGAATATTCTATCACAGCTTTGACAAAATTTATTTGATCTTCCAGACACTGGTGTGATCAAAACGATCAGCTATCCACGTATGGCTGGCTGAGACATGATGGGGTTACATTTGGTGAACAGCTCATAACCGATGGACCCCATAATATCACCACATCCTTTATCAAGACCCCCGGAGGGGAACACGGGGGACAATGGACTGCTAGGATTAATGTTACTACTAAGGTAAGATGATAAGTTGATGAGGGTGGCGGCCAACCAATGGATAATGGTGGCACACGACCGGCCAAGGTGGCGAAAACTGGAAGAGCCCTTATTCAAACAAGATATACATTGTGTTTTACTTAACTTATGATAAATGCATTATACTGGCCTGTTGGTCTAGTGGTTAGTGACCCTGTCGTGGGTTTGATTCCCACCCAGGACAAACCTTTGTGTGATGAGCATGATTGTTTGTTCTGTGTCTGGGTGTAATTTATCTATAATATGTATGTATTTACAAAAAAAATAATGTATATAAGTAGTATATCAGTTGTTTAGTACCCATAACACAAGCAAATATAATTGCTTGATTTGGGGCTAGATGGCGCTGTGTGAATGTGGTAGAATATTATGTATTATATATTATGTATAATATTGAAAATTTAATTTAGAAATAGTTTTGCCTATATTTATACTCCCTCAACAACCTTGTCTGTAATTAGCCTTTTGTTGGCAAGGGCCTCCTTTTCCTGTAAAAATATCTGTCTCCAGCAGTTCTGGTCCATGTGCCACACTATTACTTTAGGACTATTATTATTATGCATACTTAATTTTTTTTTGTAAATACATACATATTAATAAACACAGACTGACAGACAGACATCAATATCAAAAGAGGTTTGATAACATAATTGTTATTGAAAATCTCCCTTTTGTTTGAAACAAATGAATAAAAGAAGGTACTTTCTCATAATTCATTATAACTTGCCGATTTAGAAACTAGGTTTTCTTAAAGAACTACTATTCCTTAGTAAATAGTATCGTACAAAGTCCGATTTATCTTCTTCAGTAGCTAGTTACGAATCTGCGAAGGGATATTACTCTTCTACTGTAAACTTATTTATATATATGATATTATGACACTATTTCAGACATTAAAAAGTAGAAAACAATAGATGAATATAATTATAATAATATGGTAGTATATTACATAAAAATAGTATTTTTATTAAATTAAAGCCCTCTTCGTCTCTTCTAACTTTGCTGTGCCCGACAGGGTCCATAATGATGCCATGCAATATATCTGTAACATCTTATCTACATTGTGGAACGCAAATAAAATATTGAGTATTGAGTATTTTTTTACGTTTTGGTCTGTAGGGTACGAACGTGCCATTTGTTCTGGTATGGTATGGCGCTCTGGACGAATCCCACGGTCCTGTCGCGCCACACTCGCGACTCTGGTACGAAGATGGCGCCATACTTGGTCATACGCCACAGTTGCACAACTTCAGAGTCAATTTAGTGCCTCATCAAGGTAAGTGGTTTTTGTGAAGATTTAGATTACAATGCCAATGATATAATACGACACTATTGCTATGATATTTTCCGTAGGTGTTTGCTAAAATTTTTTTTTATGTTTTATTCAGTTTGGGGTTTTTATTCATTTGAATACGTCAACCCTATCGTGCCTTACACAATATAAACACAAAAATAAAATGACATCAAAATAAATACAATTAATCAACGAAGCACAACAGCTCACATAAACTTTTTGCGACATTTGCGCTAAATTTGATTGGACTAATCCCACCTCTACTATATTTAATTGGAAATTGTTAACACTTTTCTGAATGAAACTTTTGGGCGGATGCCTGACTTAACGTAAAAAAAAAAACGATCACGCATCCTTAGCTGCATGCTACTAGCATGCTAGAATGTAAAAAAAATGATGATAGTTGGTGATTAATGATAGTTGGAAAGTCTACAAGCAGGACGTATAATCGTTATATACAGGTTGTCGTAAGTTATGGATAACTCTGGAATTAAAAGCAGAAGTTCTCATTATTTTCACAAAAGACAGATTTTCTTATAGTGGCTAGGACTAAATTTTTTTTTATATTACCTAACCAAAATGACGCTACCCCGCCTGATGGTAAGCAGTCAGTAGAATCCAGAAGTGGTGGCCACCATACTAAAAGTATGTAAGTTATGGCGGCTGGGAATGGGGTAGGGGAAGGGAATGAGATAAGTGAGGAAAGAGGAAAAGGGGGAAATTGGGCCTCCGGCGCTCTCACTCACCGAACGAAACGCAGTAGTACGGATACTACTACTCTTAAGTCGATCTTCTATGAGAGGGTAGTACTTCCCCGGACGATCTGGCCCATTCATGCTGAAACCAGCGTGGATCTACTACCGATTAGGCTACCTCAAACTTCATTATTCATTATTAACGACAGACCCTGCATACTTCACTAGCAGGTTTCTTAGTCCTATATTCTTCCAGGTAAAGTTCTACACACCTCATACTCAGAGGGTCACGCTCCTGGCTTACATCTTTTAAAGGAGAAGTTCTATGCATTGCTCAAAGTGGAACGTAACCCTGTGTTCGGCAGGCTGGCAGTTCTGGATGCTGATGATGAGCTTAATGATAAGGTATACTAATATTATAAATACGAAAGTTTTGTGTGGGTACGTGCGTGTGTGGATGTGTGGGTGGATGTGTGGGTGCGTGCGTGCGTGCGTGCGTGCGTGCGTGCGTGCGTGCGTGCGTGTGTGTGTGTGTGTGTGTGTGTGTGTGTTACCACTCAGCGCCCAAACAACACATACCAGCCATTTTCGGCGCGGGCGAAGCCGCAAGGCGCAGCGAGTAACAAATAATAGACAAAAGATTGGAAGGCTTTAAAAGAATGCAGCTAATTTTACAACTTATTTTAAAAGACCGGTAAATCTGGCGCAACAAGTCTTTTAAAATAATCTTGTGGTTTTTTTCATTATTTGGACCGTATCCACACTAATTTTACTTCAATTACAGGAAAAAGACATAAACTTCGTACCGATACAATTATTAGTCGAAACCCCATTTGTTATGGACGTTGTATACACAACAGAAGACCTGCCTACCCCTCCGTTGAAGGGGGATGAGTATACCAAAACTTTGGAGCTCAAGAAGCAAAATTTTGATGATGTTTTTGAGGATAAATTTAAATTGAGTGAGAAAGGTTATTCGCCTGAAGATGTGTCAGTGGCTAAGGCGGCTATGTCGAATATGGTTGGGGGTATAGGATATTTCTATGGAGCCGGTAGAGTGCAATCACAGTATACTAGAGAACCTGTACCCTATTGGAGAGCGCCTCTATATACAGCTGTGCCTAGCAGGTGAGCTTTTTGTATTTTTGTCTTCTTCCTTTTCCTTCCTCATTCCTTTCTTATATTATTCCGTAGGATTCTTGTTGGTATAGCAAGAATGGGTCAGAACGACCGGAATCTAGCAGTGATCTTTAGACTATGATGATGATGACATAAAATTTTGTCCCATATGGGATTCAAACTAAGAGTGCTGGAGGCTCAATTCCCTTCCTTTCCTTTTTCTTCACCTCCCTCTTTACCTTCACCTCCCTCTTTACCTTCACCTACCCGCCTCCTTTCACGAAAGGCAGCGGCTTCGCAGAGTCCCTGGCATTAGCAGAGTAATGAGTATGAGCGACAGTTACCACTTACCCAAAAAAAAGTGGCAAAAAAAAAATTAACCAATCACACTTCCACAACACCACTAAAAAATAAAGAAGTTTCAAAGTTTATCTTTTTTTACATTTCTGACCAAGCTTATCGCTTGATAGTGACGTCTGTCTGCACGTCGATACGATGACGCAATTTCCGGGCAACAAATGACCACACGCCGTAAGCGTTGAGTCCGTGACAAGTACTCGGTGGACATTTTTGCACACTCCAGGGATTTTTGTCCATCGAAGACACAACTCTCTCGTTTGCGCAGGGATTTCTTTTTATATTTTTATGATACAGCATACAAAAATACATACAACCCTAAATTTTCACCCCTCTACGATCAACCCCTATTTTTATTTCTTACCCCTAAGTGTGTGAAAAGGGATGAAAACGATTGTATGAAACATCTTTATAGTTTTGAAATTTTGTTGTGGAATACTTCTATTAAAATAAAAAAAACCTCGTATTTTGTTTAATTGGGGTGGATGATACATTTAACATAGATATTATTAGTATGTAAATTAATATACATAACTAAAGCATATTCTATTATTTCCAGATCATTTTTCCCTCGAGGTTTTCTATGGGACGAGGGTTTCCACGGCCTTCTCATAGGTAGATGGAACATGGACATCCAAATGGACATCGCTGCCCATTGGTTGGACCTTATCAACGTTGAAGGGTGGATTCCTAGAGAACAAATATTGGGTTCTGAGGCACTAGCAAGGGTTCCTAAGGAATTCGTAGTACAAAGTAACGCGGCTGCCAACCCTCCTATATTATTGATACAGTTGGCACATTTTGTGAAAATTAAACCGGAATTATTTGCACCGTATTCACCTCATAGAAGCACGTTAAATAGAATGTTTACTAGATTACAGGTTAGTATTGTCGCCGTAGTCCTCTTCCTTTTCCCTTTCCTTCCTCATCCCCTTCTCCTTCGGCTCTAGACAGACTAACTGCATTTCAACTGTTTTGTTTTTGTTATAACTGTATTCAAACTGCAAATTTGCTGACGAAGTCTTCTGGTTTTGTGGAAGTGTGATTGCTTAGTTTAATTTTTTTTTGCCAATCCGCCTTGAGCGCACGTGGTGATTAGTCATAGTCATAGTCATAGTCATTTATTCAACAACAATTTACATTGTATTTGAAGATTATATAGAATAGAAACATGAAATTAAGCTATTAAATTAAAATATCAAATTAAATTAATAAAATTAAATTACTTAAACTCATAATACCTAACATAAAAATAATTATTATTACATAAATCAATAAAATTATAAAACAGTCTAAATAATAATAATAAAAAAAAAATATATCTAATTTCGAATAGGTAGATTCATAATTGCAACAAGTTTGATTAAAGCTCATGCCTTTTTTATATGTGAAGAGGCCTTTGCCTGCAGTGGGACAATAAACAGGCTGGTATTATTATTATAGTGGCAGATGAGCAAACAGCTTACGTGATGGTAAGTGGTAACTGTCGCTCGTGGACGACAGTCTAGCATTGTCTCAGTCTCCTGCAAGGGACTCTGCGAAGCCGCTACCTATCGTAAAGGGAGTGGGGTAGGTGAAGTCCTGTTGAAATGCAGTCCTTTTGTCTAGAGTTTACATGTACAGAGTGTATACGACGGTATGATATTAAATGCAATTACGTATTAATATGTGACATTATAAAACGAGACAAAAAAAAATATCAACTAAATATTTTCTATAGTTTAGAAACAGGACTGGACTTTTTTAATTTCTTTAATACTCTGTAAGTACGTCAAACGGTCACTGACTTAAGTCATAATCCACGTCGAAGTATAAACGTTGCCGCTCATTACAGGTCAGTGAACTTGTCATAATAAATGGTGTATTACTTTGTTACTAGTAAAATATTATTTATTTTATTAGAAAATTTTAAATTTTTGTTTTTCGTCAAATCATTTTTGTGATTAATTTGAAATCATTATACGTTCGTATACACTCTGTATGGTCTTCTAAGCATTATTTCTGCGATGCTTATAAAACAACCATCTCTATAGGTTACGGTTACCACTTACCATCAAGTGGGCCGTATGCTTGTTTGCCACCAAAGTTGTATAAAAAACCGGCTAAGTTCGAGTCGAACCCGCGCACGAATGATTCCGTACCATTATCTATAAAATCGACAATAAATCATGATTGTTGTATAGGAGCCCCCTTAAATTATTGTTTAATTGTTTTTTAATTTGTTGTTAAACTGTCTAACCATCACGGTTCATGAGATACAGCCTGGTGACAGACAGACAGCGAAGTTCTTAGTAATAGAGTCCCGTTTCACCCTAAAAAATACTTCACTGCTTATAATTTAAACTATTACAGACTTGGTACCAATGGTTCCAATCAACCCAACGGGGAGAAGAACCAACAGCCTACCGTTGGAGAGGTCGCGAAGATGATGGGTTACAGCTTAACCCGAAGACTTTAACATCAGGATTGGACGACTATCCACGTGCCTCTCATCCTTCTGATGCTGAGAGGCACGTGGATCTAAGATGTTGGATGTACGCGGCGGCTGATGCTATGGTGACCATCGCTGACGTGCTGCAAAGGGACAGCAGCAAGTTTGAGATGACAAGAGATCAGCTGGGAGATGAGGACTTGTTAAATGATCTGCATTGGTCGTCGCATACGCAGACTTATGCGGATTATGGTAAAGATAAAATAATCTGTCTATACTATTATATAAAGAGTTTGTTTTTTTTTTTTTTTTAATATATATTACAGCCTACCAAAGTGACTCCACCCCGCCTGATGGTAAGCAGTCAGTGGTATCCAGAAGTGGCGGCCACTATACTAAGAGCCATCGTCTTAAACTGCTGGTATGGTGGTCTCCACTATGGCGGCTGGGAATGGGGTTAGGGGAGGGGAATGAGGAAGGTGAGGAAAGAGGAAAGGGGGGGAAATTGGCCCTCCGGCGCTCTCACTCACCGAAGTAGTACGGATACTACTACTCTTAAGTCGATCTTCTATGAGAGGGTAGTACTTCCCCGGACGATCCGGCCCATTCATGCTGAAACCAGCGTGGATCTACTGTCGTATATTATTTGTTTAAATGCGCTAATCTCTAGAATTACTAGTCGAATTTGTATAATTATTTTCCGTGTGATCGCATCAAGCATTTAGAACCAAAGTAAGCATATATTACAAAGCTTGTGGTATGGGTTCTAGTATGAAATTTTTTTGTCAATACATACATAAATAACTTCACGTCTGTCTCCCATTACTGAGATAAGCAGAGACTATATATATACATAGAAACAGCATGACGGACCCACCATACCACGGTCTATACTCCTGGTGGTAGCCCCTAACCAATGCAAAGCCATGTTCATCATGCACAAAAATATTTGCAATGAGCATGAATCGATCTCGCGATCTCTGCTTGACAGTCCGTACATAGTATCATTGAACCACAGAGGCAGTCTAAGTTTACTGAACATGAGGTTTTAACAATATGGCGCGCGCACTAGCCGCCAGCTCACGTATATGTGTTGCAGTGTCCTTATCCACAATATTACTATAAGGTACAGGGCCGCTTCTTTTAAAAAAATATCCTTTTTTATCCAGGTCACCACACAGACAGTGTTCGACTGGTTCGCCAGCAACCAAAGCACCCATCAGAGACTTCCAGAGTTGTTCGCAGCGTGTCTGTGCCTCCACAAGCAAGACTTGTTACTTCAGCATTTGGCTACGTGTCGTTGTTCCCCATGTTATTAAAGGTGTTGAAGCCAGACAGTGAGAAATTGGGGAAGATATTAGAGGTTCTGGATAAACCTGATTTACTTTGGTCTCCTTATGGATTACGGTGAGCTCAATTCTATTAATATTATAAATGCGAAAGTTTGTATGTGTGTATGTGTATGTGTGTGTATGTGTATGTGTGTATGTGTGTATGTGTGTGTATGTTATCACTCAGCGCCTAAATGGCTGAACCGAATCCGATAAAAATTGGTATGTAGATAGATTTGATGCCGGAGACGGACATATCTTTTTATCCCGAAAATCGAGAGTTGAAGTTGAGTCCAGAAAATCGATGGTTTTCGAGAGATACAACAAACCATATTTTACAAGCGGGTGAAACCGCGCCGCGGAAAGCTAGTTAATAATAATATCACAACAACTACACACAGCGCCATCTAGACCCAAAGTAAGCATATATTATAGCTTGTGTTATGGGTTCTAGAATGCAGTACATACTTATATACTTTTTTGTAAATACATACATATTACATAGAAACATCCAGACCAATGCAAATAGACATGTTCATGCACACAAATATTTGCACTGAGCGGGAATCGAACCCGCGACCTCTGCAGTCCGTACATAATATCACCGAACCACAGGGGTCGTTTAATTACCATACTAGATGATACTAAATAATTGAAATTCTCTCTTTGGTTGATTTGTAATAATTATTTTGTATGGGCTCTGGTTGCGTTGAGTGTTAAAATTGTAACTCATACAAAAATGGCGAGTCCTTGGCCATCGGCCTTGACATAACCAAAGCCTTCGATAGAGTCTGGCACCGTTCGCTTCTGTCCAAGCTTCCAGCATATGGTCTGCCACCCCAGCTGTGCAACTGGATTGCCGCATTCCTGCGTGAGCGCCGCATTAGAGTCCTTTGTGACGGATCGGCCTCCAATTATTTGCAGGTCAACGCTGGGGTGCCTCAGGGGTCCGTCCTGTCGCCCACTCTGTATCTTCTGCATGTCAATGACATGTTGTCCCTTGGCAACATTCATTGCTATGCGGATGATAGTACAGTGCATGGGCGATATCTCGGACATCCTGCGGCTAAACAGACTGACATCGAGGCAAAACGCCTAGAACTTGTCGCTGAGCTCGACCAAGTATTATACCGCATTTCTCAATGGGGTTGTGAGAATTTGGTCGAGTTCAATGCCAAGAAAACACAGGTGTGCGCGTTCTCTGCAAAAAAATCTCCGTTCCTTCCCCTTCCCTCTCTTCAGAACACAGCGTTACCACTACAGGATAGCCTAAGTATCCTGGGTATGGACATCAGCCGAGATCTCAACCCCAAGAACTACATCGAGTGCGTCATTAAAACTGCCTCCTGTAAACTCGGTGTCCTGAACAGGGTGAGGCGGTACTTCACGCCCGAGCAGCTCTGTCTTCTTTATAAGACACAGGTTCGTTCCTGCGTGGAGTACTGCTCTCATCTTTGGGATGGCTCCGCACAGTACTTACTGGATGCACTCGATAGGTTGCAGCGGCGAGCAGTCCGTATCATCGGAAGCCCGGAGGCTACTAAGACCCTTGAGCCTTTACAGCTGCGAAGAGACATCGCCTCAATGGCCGTCTTCTATCGCCTTTACCATGGAGAGTGTTCTGAAGAGCTCTTTGAATTAATCCCACCCTCTCCCTTTTTATCCAGAACAACACGTGCGGGACTAAAGTGCCACCCTTTCACAGTGGAATCTAAAGGGTCTCGAACCAAACGGTTCAGCACTTCATACTTTTGTCGCTCAATTAAAGCCTGGAACTCTTTGCCAGCGCATGTGTTCCCATCTAATTTTGATCCTGGGTCTTTTAAGCGGGGCGTGAAAAAGCATCTCACTAAGCCGCCATAGTGGAGGCCACCATACCAGTAGTTTGGCTTTTGGAATGGTGTTCGCCACTTCTGGATTCCACTTACTGCTTACCATCAGGCAGAGTGGAGTCACTTTGGTAGGCTAATATAATAAAAAAAAAAAAAAAAAAAAAAAAACTGTAATTATCTGTCGATTGAAAAGAGTGGCGTGAGTTTCTTGCCAGTTCTTCTCACAGCTCTACCTCGTCAGCGAACTGGATGTAGGTTAATTGGCAGACTTCATGTAATTTTGACGTTAATAAGCATGAAACTTTATGATCCAAATGAAATAAATGCTTTAAAGATTCCCTACTTAAAGGGGCAAAATAGAACCTTTATAGGATCACTTTGTTGTTCGTCTGTCTGCCAAGACTTTTTCTCAATAACGCGTGAAGATATTAAGCTGAAATTTATGTGGAAAACTGTTGTCTGCAACTTTGAATATATAAAGTTGTGAAAAATCAAAGCAATTAAAAATATGTGGCTGTTAATATAGTAAAGAAAATTTTCACGATAGTAGATCCACGCTGGTTTCAGCATGAATGGGCTGGATCGACCGGGGAAGTACTACCCTCTTAAAGAAGAATGTGTTTCGCTCGGTGAGTGAGAGCGCCGGCAGCCCAAATACCCTGTCGGTCTGTTCTGTTTCCCATTTCCTTCCTCATCATCCTTCATCCCCTGCTCCGTGGTCGGCAAAGCTTGGTTGTGTTTTCTAAGCATTATTACTTGTGTGATGCTTGGAACAGCCATCTCTATAGGTTACGGTTACCACTTACCATCAGGTGTGCCCAGTAGCGGCTTTACCAGAAGGCTGAGAAGGCTGGAGCCTAGGGCGGCAGATTTTAAGGGGCGGCAAATGTGTTCCAATTTTTTTTCGTAGGATTTAGCTACAGTTTGATGAATTGATATACAAAAAACTCAAAACCAAGATGCACAGTCTCGAATCATCACAACATAGTATAAAACTAAGTCGCTTCCCGCTGTCTGTCTGTCTGTCCCTTTGTATGCTTAGATCTTTAAAACTACGCAAAGGATTTAAATGCGGGTTTTTTAAATAGATAAAGTGGTTCAAAAGGAAGATTTCTGTGTATATAACATGCATAATATAGTAGAGAAACACTGATAAGTTTAAAGGTTTCTAATGTGATGTCGTAAATAAACACATTTTTTTGCGCTTAGATTCTAAACTCTGGCTACCCTACAAGATAGTAAAACAATAACTAGGTACCTATAGGTATTATCAATCCTAATTTGCTATTGTAGTAAGGTTCTTATAGTATTAGCTTGGCACCAACTTCAAAATTATAAAATAAATACTTATTTAATCATTACTGATTAACTAAATCAACATACGAATTACTTTCTGCTAAGTAAACTTATTTTTAACTTTTTAGTTTCCTTCCCGTTTAAAGTCGGTTTTTTGTTTAAAATTATTTTATTTTACGATTTTCAGTGATGGGCATATCTATCTTATATCTTATATACATCATTCTTCAGATCTTGTTTAGGTATTATTTTTTTACGAACTAAACATTTTGGAATATTGATCCGGTTGAAGTAAGCTCGACTGACTGCTGTTAAGGAATTCGCTCGACTGTCTATGGTCACCTGTAATGGTACTTAAATCCCATACGGGTGCAAAGTTCTCATTATTACAAATGAATTAAGTCCAAACACCAAATATTTGCTGTAAATCGTTGTCGAGTTCCCTCGACTGTCTTTCGGCTCTATCATGAAACCGACTACAAACCTTCACTAAATAGTAGTGCCTTAAAATACTAATGAAAAATATAACAAATGCACTAGTCTCCAGTACGGTTTTCGAAAGTGCCCTTCGATTTCTCTGGGATGCCATCATCAGATCCTGGTTTCCTTATCATGATACCCCACTTGGGATATCTACTTTCCAACAAAAAAATAATCATCGAAATCGGTTCATAAATGACGATGTTATCCGCGTACACACATAAAAAAAATATATATATACGGTCGAATTTAGAAACCTCCTCCTTTTTTTTGAAGTTGTTTAAAAAGTAAAACTATCACGGCTAAGCTGGCTTTACAGGATATTGAGTTAGGCTCAATCAACTTATAAAATGTACTTCTAGATCAGTTCAGGATTTAGTTCCGATTGCAGTTGCACCAATAGATGACATAGATCGATTTTGTAGATTTTCTGAATCGCGGACTCATTTTGAACATTTTTTTAATAAAACCGCCAAATTGTTATTACAGTAGAATCGTTTACTTCTACAGGTGGGTAGGTAAAATTAAAAAGTCGAAATGGCTCAGTGGATAGCTTTATCCACTGAGCCATTTCGACTCCATTTCGACCCGCTTCGTAAACACGAGGTAGTGGGTTCGAATTCGGTTAAGTACCAATGTGATTTTTCAAATCATATGTACTTTCTAAGTTTATTTTGGACATTTCTGACTGACGGTGAATGAAAACAAAATTAACGGTAGTAGATCCACGCTGGTTTCAGCATGAATGGGCCGGATCGACCAGGGAAGTAGTACTTCCTTGGTCGATCCGGCCTCTCATAAAAGATCGACGTAAGAATATTAGTTTTCATGCTAATGTGTTTCGCTCGGTGAATGAGAGCGCCGGCAGCCCAAATACCCTGTCGGTCTGTTCTGTTTCCCATTTCCTTCCTCATCCCCTGCTCCGTGGTCGGCAAAGCTTGGTTGTGTTTTCTAAGCATTATTACTTCTGCGATGCTTGGAACAGCCATCTCTATAGGTTACGGTTACCACTTACCATCAGGTGTGCCGTGCTTTGCCATCAAAGTAGTATAACAATAAAAAATGCAGAAAACCGCAACTTCTGATACCTATGCGAAATGAGGGTAGGTCATTACTTTATAAGGTAAAACCGAAAACCAAACAAATACCCTTAATCTCATACTCCTTCGTGAGAAAAGTTTGAAGCTATATTAATATTGTTTTTTAGGTCACTATCAAAATCCTCGCCTTTATACATGAAGAGGAACACAGAGCACGACCCTCCATATTGGAGGGGTCAAGTTTGGATTAATATAAACTACCTCGCTTTGTCTGCGTTGAAACATTATGGTTCGACAAACGGACCTTATGCAGCCCGCGCTAGGGAGTTAAATGCGAGGCTAAGGGATAATGTTGTTCGTAAGTATATAATTTTTTTTTAATTGCTGATATGATGTTTCAGACGAGGCAATAGCCAGGTAAGTGGCAACTGTCGCTTATGGACTTCTTCACATTGACTCTGCGAAGCCGCTGCCTACCGTTAAGGAAGTGGGGTAGGTGAAGGGAATGAGGGAGGTGAGGAAAAAGGAAAGGGAGCAAATTAAGCCTTACTTCCACTGCTATTCAAAAGATTTTTAACTTTTTTAAGTTTGCATTTTATGCAATGGATTGTTCAGCGCTGAATCGCTATTTCAATTTCAAATCCTATTAATATTATAAATGCGTAATTTGGTGTGCGTGGGTGCGTGCGTGCGTGTGTGCGCGTGCGTGCGTATGTATGTTTGTTTGTTTGTTTACTCAGCGCCTAAACGGCTTAACCGATTTCGATGAAAATTAGTATGTAGATAGATTCGGTGCCGGAGACGGACATAGAACTACTTTTAATCCCGAAAATCGGTCTGGTTCCCGAAGGATACAACAAAAAATATTTTCCACGCAGGCGAAGCCGTGGAGCTCAGCTAGTGTTAAAATATAATAAAATTCCTAGTCATTATAAAATTACCGCTATAATATCTATCTTTCTCCACAGGTAATATTCTACGAGAATATAAACGCACTGGGTACTTATGGGAGCAGTATTCAGGCGAAGATGGCAAAGGTTCTGGTTGCAAACCATTCTCAGGATGGACCGCTCTAGTCGTACTTATTATGGCGGATGAGTACTAAGTATTTAATACCCGCGATTTTAATAACGTATTACCTCCTAATAGATACCGCGTTAACATGTATTAGTTCTGGCTCACAGTATGAAGGAGCGGTATGTAGGAACGTATACGCTGTGACGGGTACAGTTTAAGGTCAAAATCAAAGCACAGAAATGGACCAATCAGAGTGAGTTCTTATGCTAGCGAATGCCAGTATGTGTTGTGTATCTGTTGTTCTATAAGCGGCATCTATTAGGTTATCTGTACCTATTTCAATCCCCAGAATACAACCCGTCTTAAGAGCGGCTTTTCAATTTTTTGAATTTAATTGGGGCTATATTTAAAAAAATATGTTCTGTCTATATGGTAGCTAATAGCTAATACATTTGAAATTTAAGTTGCTTTATTTTAATAGTAAAATAACTGTAAGCATTATGGTTACTTACTTTTTATACAGCTTTAACCTAATTCTAGCATGTTAACAGAACATATTTTAAAAATATAATATAATGTAATATTCTACCACATTCACACAGCGCCATCTAGCCCCAAATTAAGCAATTATAATTATAAAATATAGCTATGATCAAATGATAAAAGTTGAAAAACACGAAATTGCGACAATTTCGACGTTGCCGTTTATGAAGCGTAAACGTTTATAATGCTATAAGTCGCTAAGAGCCGTTTAGCTGTTTTGAAGTGAAAAAGTAACAAATAGTTATATTTGCATTTATAACAGTATTATCACGGTAATCCTCCCCTTTTCCTTATTTACATTCTACCTTTTATTAGAACTGATATCTTGCAATAGTGACTTCGTATCCTGTGTAGGGTAAAATTTTAGTAAGTGCTCACCCAAATAGTACTTTAACTTTACAGTATACACAAGCTTATCGAGTGGTTAGTGATCAACCTAGAGTCAGGATATGTTCAGGTCGCCCATAGAGGCATCAGACTTGACCTAACGACTGTTATCAACTTGGTAACAACTGGGACCGACTGTTCTAGTACTTTTTAGTTTATTTAAATTGCTTACCTTCTCATTATATCCTTCCGTTTTAGTTTTCCATCTTTTCTTTACTTCTAGAAGATTGTCTAGTTATCTTCTGTTCTTAATCCTTCTACCACATTCTTACTGCTACACATGCAAAGTATATAAAACAATAATTTCAATCATCATTTTTTTTATGATATTGTAATTTATAACACTAAATTACACAGCACTATGTAGATCCTAAGTATTTACAGAGTACATATTAGTTCTACAATGTAGATTAACATACTTATATATTTTATTTATTTATTAAATAACATTTATTCGCATTTGGTCGGATTCTCATTTCGTCGGATTTAGTACAGATAATAATTACATAAACGTATCATTGGCTAAACTTTATTTATAAAAAGAGATATTATTAAAATAAAACACTTCAGGCGGGCGAATCCGGCCGGTCCAGCTAGTAAATTATAATTCCGTAAGCAATATTATGTACATTTTGTAAAATCTATATTAATTTTTAAAATAATATAATTTAATTACTAGATAACCGTTTTCATAAATAATATAATAATATTCTGTTTTTTTCTACGACGAAATGAATCCGACCAAATGCGAATAAATGTTAAATAACGGTAAATATAAGTGACGTTACTTTTGATTTTGTATATAAGGCATCTGTAACGCTAAATCGGTAATATCAATGTACAGTCTATATCTGTATAATGTAAATGATTCCATAAAATTGTTGTAAATAATAATAATTAAATATAAGTAGTACAGCATTAAAATTGGGAGCTTTCTAATGTTTAACGCGAAGAAATATCTGCCTCTTTTACATACATCAGTCATCAGTCATCAACTCATCACACACTAAAACACAATTTGTCCATGTACACTAAACAAAAACTATCACACTACTCACACTAACAAAGGCAGACATACATTCATACATACATACATACATACATACATACATACATACATACATACATACATACATACATGCATGCATGCATGCATGCATGCATACATACATACATACATACATACATACATACATACATACATACATACATACATACATACATACATACATACATACATACATACATAAGTAGTATATTATTGGGCATTCTGTCCCACCTGTCGCGCAGTCGAACAAGTTCGCCTACGCTCTGTTGTGACAGAATGCCCAATAATATACGATCGACTCGACTGTCTTGTATACATTTAAACCTTTTGAACAAAAAAGTGTTTAGTTGTGTAGTAGTAGTGTTGTGTATTTTGGTATCGTTTACGGATTAATTGATTCCTAAGACGGATTTTTACGCTTACCTCATTTCATTTAATAAAACAAGACAAAGGTCTTTTAATTATTTTATTTATTTATCTTTATAAAATCTTGGAGGTTCTTCAAACAATTTGTCAACCGAACGTACGAAATCTTGCAATTTACGCCACTGCAATGTATCCGTATCGGTTTGGAACTTAATACGAACAAGTGCCTTCTTCCATAACATCATGGAATCAGTGTCACGCGCATCACTTGTTTTGTAAACTTTACAATCGACATAGTATTCGCCGTCGGTGTTTGCAGTTCGTTGCTCGGTGCCATTAGCCACACGGTTTACGAAGAACGATGATAAAACCAGTTGGTTGCTCGATGACCCACCGTTGGCCTCTGTATCAGTATCATTATTCCAACTGACCCCGAATACATCGATAGGACTGGTCTTTGTTTTCTTACTGAAACAACATAGAAAACAAAACGGTTAATTACATTATTTCTTACTCAAATCAAATGTCTCTTCCTTCGATGACAAAGATACATAAAGCTGAGGTTATCGCAAGCAATATACGCGCCGACCTCCGTTGCTGGAGGTGCCGCGAGCGCGTACCAACCTATTGCTTCACGCTCCACTGACGCGAGCGCTGCGTACGTTCAACATCATGGGCTGGGCAAATTGATTTGTTTTCGTGTACATTAAACGGATTCACAAAGGTCACTTATAGTGTAGTTAGTAACTTAGATTAAGTTAAGTTTTATGTTATTGTGGTACACTATCGCATTAGGTTAAGCGTTACCTGTAAAGATAGTCGTATGTTGTGTATATATAAATAAATAAATAAATAAAAAATAAATGACTGTATTTTAAGCGTTGTAGAAATTATACTATGTGGTTATGCTATGTGACTGCCTCTGTGGTTCGGTGGTACTGTGTAGGAACGTCGATGTGTCACGCAGAGGTCGTGGGTTTGATTCTCGCTCAGTATTACATACAATATTATACATAGCAACACCTACACACTGAGCGAGAATCGAATCCACGATCTCAGCGTGGCAGTCCGTATGCAGTACCACCGAACCACATAGGCAGTCAACTCATCATATCAACAATACTTGAGTAAAAATAATGTTAGTTCTTCTGAAACATCTTGTGAAACCGTCTCTGAAAATAATTTATTTAGGGTCAAACCAGACTTGATCAGTGATCAACAGTAGCTTATCGGAAGCTCCAACACCTCAATCAGCACACATACAAAATCTAGTCGCGACGGTCATGTCGTCATTTGAACGCTTGAAGTAGCAACTGAACGCAGTTAGCTAGCATCGAAGCGATCGAACGCTACAAGTCACTAAACACTATAAACCTAACAACAATGCCAGTCACAAAATCATCAATCGCCTATGATAAATGTATCATGTGTGCTCGAAGCTAAATTTTAAAATTAATTGAACGCTCGCACTTCTTATCTGAATATCTAGGCGAAAACTCAACTTTGTTTTATAACAAATTTTGATTAGGTACCTTGGTTCTAATAAATTCGTTGATGATCCTGACTTGCGCTTCCTGTTGTTGTTGGCGACAGGCTGCTTGCGTGTGTGTGTAGTTTTCTTTTCAATTACAGCAGTTGGGTGATAGACCTCGCACTCAAATTCGGACCTGAAATATAAACGTAATAACATTTAATTAAAAATCACGGTCACGGTCTCATCACGGTCTAGGCGATTTCTACCAGACAACCTTAGAAAGGACAACATAACAATTTAGACAAGTAAAGAGATGGATAGTACACAGTGAAACTTATTACACTTACATTATTTATTATACTTACATTTTTTCAATCAACAGTCGATTTCTTGAGAAGGTAGCTTGATGAGTTGGTGACGGCAGGCGGAGCGGAAGAAGTCAGCGAGCGGCAGCAGGTCAGCAATCAACACCGAAAGTAACAACAACCGATAGTTGTATACTAATGAAAGAGTACTTTGAGTACGGTATCCCTACTTGAATACTTAAATTCGACTGTATCTAGGTCTTCGAAAACATGATGTTTAAAAACGAAATCGTGTGATAATCCTACTGTATTACAAAGTTGTTGCAAACCCTTAAGTTATAGTGAATAAATCAACTACTTTTCTTGTACGTAGTGTATCAACGTAAAAATGAAGAGTAAGGAATTAGATCACAAACAGTTTCGACGCAAACAGTATCGATTGTTGATGCAGCGAAAAAACTTAGGGCTGTCAAAATAAACTATATTATCAAAAGCAAACGATGATATTTAGATCAATAAGGTAAATGTGAATGCGTGCCATCCTTACCTAATATCGCTGATTTATGGGAATAGATTTTGTTGACCAGAAAAATATGAAGGTTGAATAAAGTCAAATAAAACTGTTGAATAAGTATTGCTTGTAATATTAAATTATGAAATGGTTACTTTATTGGAAAAAGGTCGTATGATTATAGTTAATAACAGGCTCATATGACTAATTATGTACCTACCTATTAAAATATTGAAAAAATTGTTTCGCTTAAAAACCAAATATTCTAAAACATAGGCTTTCATTATCATAAAGCAGCGGTGCAGTGGTTGACTGATTTATTAACGCGAAATAAATGACGTTATTAATTTAGGAAAATAAAGGTAAATGTTAACATTTTATCACGTGTGTTAAGCGTGTTACGTTTAAAGTATCTACTTAATTAAATTATATGTATGTTTTCTTTCAGGAAGCGTTATTTACATCGAATTGTGTTGGAAAGCGTGTTTTGGAGTTTGGTCTGACTGCCGCAAGTTAAATGCAAAGCGAAATATTTATTCATAATTTGTGGAAAATAACAGGTATACCTACTTACATTTTTAATGAGTGCTAAACAGTGGTAATATAATAATATTATGACGTTTTATAGTACTTATCCAATTTTTATAATTTTCAGAATTAATTTTTAAAAACTTTGGAATCTCGCGAAACCGTTTCCAAACAAATCAAGATATTAGGTACACCGCATTACGTTGAGAAGTTTGGCTGGGAAATAAACATAAATAAATAGGAAAATAAAAGGTAAATTTGATACTTAACGTTTACTTTCTCACAAAGGAATGAGCGGGTATAGACTTAATTAAATATTTTGTATGTTATTTTCAGGAAGCATCTGATTGACTGTCGGTTATTTTTTTCTACTGAGATCACACTAGAATACTTGAAAAGCTGACCATACAGAACATGAAGCTGTGCTGGAAATTGGATACAAATACCAGATGCATGTAGTACATTAATTATTGTTATATAAGGTACCTATTTTATTGCTCTGTACCAGCTGAAAGGTTGAAAATCTAAAGGATTCAAGTACCACTTTTGTACCATTTGTTGTAATTTGTATATTGTTAGATTTGGCACACATATCGTGTTGTCGTTCAACATTTAAAATTTTGACACATCGTTCTTTAGATTTTTAACCTTTCAATTATTCTCATAGCGAATTATTTATCAGTTAACTACTTATAGTACTTTTATGTTTATACATTTATAATTGTATCAAAATGCCTCATTGCTTGGTTTGCAATGTTTATGTAGATAATCGTTGCTGGACCAGTCACTTACGAACTAATAAACACAAAAATAATAGTACTATACCTATTCTTGAAAACGTTGAAATCTTACGATCGTCGTTTAAAGGACGTATTATTAGTTACAGAGTTATTGCATCCAAAGATGAAGCAAATAATTTTCCTGAATTCTTTTTTAGTAATATTCGCGAACAAGTTAAATCTTTAATCGATCATTCACTTAAAAAACATAACGCAGTAAAAATTAATTTTCAACATTTTTGTTTATTTCTATTGTACAAAAACGATTTACAAGAAATCAAATCTTTTGCCACCAAAAATTTTGTCATACATTTTAATTATGATTTCAATACTATTTATGAAACGGTAGTCGCGTCGTTGTTGAAAAAAATTGAAGAATTTGAGGAGAGAGACAGTGGATGGTCATTTTTAAGTAGTTTACATTTAGAAGTCAATGTTAATAAGTATCAACCACTCGGTGGATCTTATTTTATAGATTTACCCAAGTTTATAAAGAACAAAAAGGCGTGTTTAAATATTCACAATAATGATAATTATTGTTTTTTGTGGTGCGTTGTGGCTGCCTTGTACCCAACAAATCGACATCCAGAGCGAGTAACATCTTATCCTCACTTTCGAGATGTTTTAAATGTTAAGGATATTTCTTTTCCCATGAGTTTTTCAGATATAGTTATTTTTGAAAGAAATAACCCCTCTATAAATATATACGTATACGGTTTAAAAAACAATAAGCTGATAACAGGTCCTCTGTACAAACCTGAATCGTGTAAGGATAAATCTAAGAGTATTCATCTATTGTTCTTAGAAAATGATAGTTCATCCCATTATTGTCTCATCAAAGATTTGCCTCGTCTTGTTAAAACCCAAATCACGAAACATCATAGTAAATTATATTTTTGCGAAAGTTGCTTATTGTTCTTTCCTACTCCTAAACAAATCGATGATCATCTATGTGGAGGAATCGTAACTATTTTACCTGAAAAAGGATCTGTATTACAGTTTAAAAATTATGATAGGAAACAAAATATTCCATTCGTCATATACGCTGATTTCGAAACATTGCTGGAACCAACATCCGTTAGTGAACCCGACACTGCTAATACATCGTTTTTACAACGACACGTGCCTGTAGCATTCGCCTATAACATTGTTTCTTCGTTAAATTACACTTTTAATAAGGAGGTATTTAAAAGTTATCGCGGTTTTGACTGTGTTTCAAAATTTATAGAATTTCTTTATGCTGATGTTAAAAAGATTTACAAAGTATTAACCGAAACCCATGTCATGACATTTACAGAAGACGACGCGCAAGATTTTCAACAAGCTTATAAATGTTACATATGTGAAAACCTACTTTGGACTAATAAAGTTAGAGATCATTGTCATATAACAGGACGATACCGTGGCGCCGCTCATAGACATTGTAATCTACAGTATAAAATACCTAAATTCATACCGATATTTTTCCATAACTTATCAGGATACGATTGTCATTTATTTATACAGAAATTAGGAGAGATGCCTGGAAAGTTAACAATTATTCCAAAGACTAAAGAAAAATATATTTCGTTTTCCAAATTCATACAGATCGCCGAAAATGAATACGTTCAATTACGATTTCTAGATTCCTTTAGTTTTTTAGGAGCTAGCTTAGACAAACTTGCGAAAACTATGCATAATGACGATTTCATCACTCTACGCTCTCATTTTCCTAACAATGATCAATTTAATTTGCTTACAAGGAAGGGGGTGTATCCTTATGATTATATGACTAACTGGAAATGTTATGAAGAAACCAAGTTACCATCGAGGCAACATTTTTTCAGCGTTCTAACTAACCAAGCTATTTCAGATGAAGATTATAAACATGCTTGTTTGGTTTGGAATGAATTCAATATAAAAGATTTAGGTGAATATACTGATTTATATTTGAAAACAGATGTTCTGTTACTAACTGATATATTCCAGAATTTTCGAAAAACTTGTAAACAACATTATAAACTGGACCCTGCGTTTTACATAACCGCACCTAGTTTATCATTTGACGCAATGCTATTGAAAACAGGTGTTCAACTTGAACTCGTTTCTGACTTAGCTATCGTACGAATGATTCAAAACGGTATTAGAGGTGGTTTGTGTATGTGCTCCCATCGCTATGCAAAAGCTAATAATAAGTATTTATCAAAATGCGATGCTTCAAAACCACAATGTTTTATAGTTTATTTGGACTGCAATAACCTTTACGGTTACAGTATGTGTCAATATTTACCCTATTCAGATTTTAGATTTTTAAATCAAAATGAAATAAACCAATTACATGTTGAATGTATTGATGACAATGCGAAATGGGGTTTCATACTAGAAGTCGATCTGCTTTACCCTGAATCCTTACACAGCGAACATAATGACTTACCTTTTTGTCCTGAAAAATGCATACCACCTGGAGGTAAAACTAAAAAACTGGTTTCAAATCTATATAATAAATATAACTATGTGATTCATTATGTGCATTTAAAAAAATGTTTGGAGCACGGTTTGATACTACGCAAAATTCATAGAGTCATCACATTTAGACAAAGTCCCTATTTAAAGCAATACATTGAATTAAATACACAACTACGACAAAAGGCAACCAGTACATTTGAACAAGATTTCTTCAAGTTGTTAAATAATAGCGTTTTTGGAAAAACCTTGGAAAACACAGAAAACAGAGTGTCTGTTCATTTGGTTAATCAGTGGAATGATACGAATAACAAAACCAAAAAGTCTTCCTACGCTGAGAGACTCGTGAACAACCCCTATTTTCATAGCGCATCAATTCTTTCCGAGAACTTAGTAACGATACAAATGAAACCAGATCAGATAATTTTAGACAAGCCTATATATATTGGTTTCACCGTTTTAGAACTATCTAAATCACACATGTACCACTTTCACTATAATATAATTAAACCTATGTATAAGGGAAGAGTGAAATTATGTTATACAGACACGGATTCTTTTGTTTACGAAATAATCACTAACGATTTTTATCACGATATAAAACATCAGTTACTGCAATACTTCGACACCAGTAACTATAATGTAGAAAATCAATTTATGTTACCTCAAATGAATAAAAAAATTCCGGGTCTTTTCAAAGATGAAATGGGAGGAAAAGTTATAACAGATTTCGTCGGTTTAAGATCTAAACTTTATTCAATAAAAACAGAGGACAAAATAATTAAAAAAGCAAAAGGAGTTAAATCTTGTGTTATTCGTGATCTAAGTATCACAGATTACGAAAACGTTTTATTTAATAGTGAAGTTATTCGTAGGCAAAATATTGTGTTTAAATCCATTAAACACGAAATATTTACACAAAGTGTAAACAAAATTGCTCTATCTAACAATGATGATAAACGCGCGATATCTAATTGTAAAATCGCAACCCAAGCTTGGGGTCATTGCTCATTTTTAAAATAAAAATGTATGTTTATGTGTATGTTAGAACAGCATAGGTTAATTAAAAAAATGTGTTTGTAATTCTTCGTTTTAATTATACGTACGAGAATTTTAGTCCATACTAACTAGAACAAATAGCAATAAAAACATTGGCACTCAACAATTATAATTGTTAATGATAACCTAGTATAATATAATTATGTATAGTAACTATTCTGTATCTGTAGATTATAAATAAGTACTTAAGTGTAATTATTGTTTATTAAATGAAGTAAATTATTAATTTACATTGTTTTATTTGTTAATACACCGTTTAATTATTGCTAACCAATAAAATTATAAACGAATTAGGTTCATGTCAATAATTCGCAGGTAACGTCAGAGGGCGATACTAGTTTACAATAACGAAATATGATATACTGCTTGTCAATGACACTATAAATGCAAGCTTGCTATTTGTTGATTGATCGAGTTCATACACGCTTTATATCAACAATTGAAAGGCTTTGTTATCAGTGGTATTTCGCTTTTATTATTATATAGATAAGAGTTATTTTCAATCAAATGTATAACGAGCATAATATGCTTTGTCATTATAATGAAAACCATCGCCGTATAACAATTAGGTCTATGTGAACAGACCCTAACTTATAATGTCGCAATGCTCGTTTCCTGTCAGGGTATTACTATATAATTATTTGCCTAAATTAGTTACCTTTAAGCTGTTTAAGAAATATTATCTGTCTCGAGTACTTGTACAATAAAATAAGAGATATTTGATCTAACAGTGTGCATCATAATCATGTCATCGGTGAGCAAAATAATTATTTTAATATTTATTTGTTTATTTGATTTTTCTTTTTTTAATAGCTAATAATTTTCTTATATTTTTTTTCAGATTTGCGATTCAGAAATTGTATTCAGCCAGTACGCTCAGGATCCTTACGAAGGACTATCTGAGATGATTTACAACGAACCCCCGCACTGCAGTCAACTTACGAAGGAAAAAAAAACCAAACGACAACGTCGAGAAAAGCCTTCTCTTAAGAAACAACCTACAAAATCTTTCGTGATGAGTAAACTGCATCGACGTGGGATAAAACTGATAAAAATATCAGTTATCGATCTCTGCAATAACAATACCAGTGATAGTGATAGTGATAGTGAGAACGTGATAATAAATGCACAATACATCGTTAAAGACGCTATTGATAGTGTTATGGACGATACGGAATCGTTAGTTAAAAAAATATCAAAATCTTTGATTGACAGCGATTTTTAATATTTTTCAGGGTTTTGTGTTTATTGTTATTTATAATTAATGTTGTAACTTTGGTTAGACAGTTAAAGTTATTTTTTGTTTTATTCTTTTAATTTAATTATTTTTATTGTAGCAGGTAAACTAGTGAAATAAACACATTTTTAAGATTTCATTATTTTTATTTACTTTAAACTGAAATACACATTTCTTTACAAATTCAAATGTTTTTTAATACACAACACATTTTTTAGGGCACACATCTTTAAATGTTTAGTACAATTTAAATTATTTTTTTCATCACAGTACTTATCATACAACACAGAGAAACTAGGACAGTTTTTTTCACTAAGGTCAGACACATTACAATTCTCACAAAGATCCTTAATCCATTTCACTTTCTCTAAACCGTTTACAACGATTTCCTTATTTTCTAGATACGGAACGATTATACGTTGGAATTCTCTGTAGTCGATATAACCCTCATTCCAATAAATGCCTCTGTTCCTTTCCAACCATTTAACTTGCCTTTTTTCGTTACTTGTTAAGTATTTAAACATATATGGTGGTTTTATTAAAAATGACTGCGTATAATCGCTACTAGCAAAAGCTAATTCCTTTATTATAAAATTATTACATAGATCTTTAAACCCCTGAACATCTACTATGATAGTATTCGGATTCATGATATTTTTCTCACAGTATTACTAAGCGGTTTATACTCAATTATGCAATCATTCAATATAAGACAGTATGCAGAAGTTTGATCAGGTATATCCAAATCAGTTTCAATTTCCACTCTTACATCCACAACCGAACCTGTCTTCAAGTTATCTGCTTGCCTGGAGCAGTCAATAACAAAGAGGGGTGCCAAGTCTTTAAATTGTTTTTCGCTTAATAAAGGTTCCGCGCGACGACCGTAATATGACTGCTGGAATCTAGTGTATTGTTCGTATAATAAAGCAATTCGGTTATTAGCAAAATTCACATTTAGATTTTCATATGGGAAGTAGTTTGAATTGAGGTATACTCTAACGTCACGAATATGACAGTGATCGAACTGAGACATATCAGAGCTTGCATTGTTTTTTCTATTTGTCTGTAAACCAATAATAACATATCTCGGTTTCTCTATTTGTGATGATGTTTTAATAGACCAAGTATGTTTCGTTGTTTTAGGTAAAGTAGGATATTCGTACAGATCCCAATTTCTAAAAATCATCTGGAGCGGTCGGTCTTTCTCTAACAGTTTTAGCAAACTTATTTTCTCTTTGTCTGACACTTTAACGTGCGGTACCCGCCAAACAATTTTATTTATCTGAACATCATCTACAACTTCACCAGTATTCAGTTTTACCGCGTTCAGGTTAGTATTGCTTCGTAACAATATCAATTCATGTCTACTATTTATCACTACTTTTTTAAAATCTTCTGCAAACCCGAGAATATTACAAAGTGGTATAGAAGCAGAAAAACTACCTCCATTAATATTTTTAGTGCCATCGATATTCCAACCCCATGCATAAGATATCTTTGACTCACTCTCATTCATTGACACAAATGATTTCATCGTAGTAGTCACACCAGCGTTTTTTATTTTATCAATTTCTACTCCATTTAGTTCGTATCGAATATCTTGAAACAAGTAGAGTAGAAAATTATTTGTTAAAGAAACGCTACTCGCTTTTTCTTTTGGATCTTTTTTGCTAACGATTATAGTTCCTTCCAAATACAAAGTGCTCGCTGAAGGTAGTATATACAGATCCTGTTGATTAATAGGTATGCGGATTTCATCGTTCCTGTTGAAGCTCGTTATGTAGGGTTTGTAAGAATGAAATTCGATTCCCTCAACAGTGTTATCGTAAGTTGGAGCAGATAAAACATCTAAGATATTCATTTTAGCAAACCGATCGTTTTAAGAAATTCCTTATTGTCCCGTGTTAATTTAATTTTTTTATTTGACCGAGGTCTTATTTGCTTGATTGTTTTAGTAGAACTGGTATTTCCCATTTGTTGAGGCTCATATTTATTGTAGTCAATCATTTTTTCTAAGATGTAAATATAGCTGCACTTCTTCACCACGTAAGTTTATTAAGCGATTGTTTATATCTAATAGCCTGATATGTATACTGCTTATGCTGTTTTGGTTGATTGGAAAGTATATAGCGTTTTTCGGAATTTCTATAATTCTGTATCCCGGGGGCACGTTGAGGGCGAATTCGTGTACAATGTGACTAGGATTACCATTTATGTACGAACCACTTACAATATCACATTCTATCCTGATCACGGTCGTAGGTAAAATGTTGACTGGTAACTCGGACACATGCCATTTATTTGCTTTCAATATCTGCTTCTTAAACCCTAATAATCGCCTAAAAGTCCCTTCTTTAGTAAAATCGATATCTTTAGTACAGAATATCAAAGTTTTTAGAGTATTGTTATTACATCGTATTAGTATTGAACAATCTTTTATTTCCGATTTTAAATAATCGCTGATATCTTGTAATTCATAAGTACCTTCAGGTAGTTCAAGGACTTCATTAGAGCCATAATATAATTTATTATTCATTTTTTCAATGTTCGGAATCGAATTAAATGTTGAGAAATGCAATAAGGCACACTCATAATGTCCGTGAAGTTGTAATGTATTAGGATAATATGTACATAAATCAGACGAGTTTCCAGTTATCGATAAGGTGAGTGACATGATGAAAATGATTGAAATAAAAGAAATACATAAAATTTATACATATTTATTCCAAAATTTCCATAGATAATTTAGACATAAGTGTCCACAGTTTACTGTATTAAATTGTTGAAATCTAGTATAGTTATAAAAAACATCACAATTTTTAAAGTACTGCATTAATTCCCTTGGAGGTTTCAAATCTCCAAAGCTATCAAAGTATTCACAATAATTGTTTATTTTAACATAAGCTACCCAATGCGTACCTTCGTTTTTATAATCATCCAAGTTAACGATACCACATTCAATCCGTTTTGGCGTCCTTGGTAACTGATCCTTCATGTAGACTCCTCGAAAGTGTGGGATGTCGCGTGCGTGCCTTTGGATGTCTACATTAGTTAAAGCACGATTAGGTAGCTCATTTTTCAGTTTTTTGAAGATTTTATGAATAAACCTTTACCATTTTTATGTGACCTTATGTATAAACCTTGGCCTAACTTTAAAGACTCCATAGCCTTATTATGTCGTTGTGTTTCTTGCAAATTTTGTTGACCTGCTTTGTAATCGTTAACAGTTTTTGCAATACCAGCCGCACCACCAGCTAAGGTTCCTAAAGCTGATAAACCCGCAAAAATTGGGATTAAAGGTAGAATACCCCCCGTCTTTGGTAAGGGTATCACTCGCGGTACTCGAATTTTCTTAATATTCGGAAATATTTTTTTTGCTGCCAAGTAAGCAGCGTTAATTAAAGTTTTACTGTCTCTTGGTTTCAGTTTTTTTATTTTTGCTCTTATTTTTGACACGAAAGTTTTAAACGTTTTAATACCGGAACCACATTTTAGTTTGGTTTTCATAGCTTTGCTCACTAACCATGAACTAAGTTTTTCGCCTTTCCCAGCATCTTTCGATTTAAGTCTTTGTTTAGCCATATTTAGTAGTTGTAAATCAGCTTTGTGACGATTGGGTAAGTCTGTATGGTTTGCATATGCAATATCGTGATGCATACAAGCTTCGTCTAGCTTATTCACCCCTCGATCACCTCGCAGCAATCGCTTTTCGAGTTTTGTTCCCGGTCCGCAATAGTTGTAACCAGGCAAATGGAGTTCGAATGGCAGATTATTAATTACACTATTAACTAGTCCATCCATTCTCTTGCATAGTAGAAAGTGTAATGAACGAAATATTTCTTACAAACCTAGTTATATATTAATAATCCTAACCTACAATTTCATCTTTATCAATCCAACTATTTTCTTCGTTACTTAAGCCCAGCCATTTTACGTAAAGTTTCTTTCCTTTCCTTTTAAGAACCTTTTCTATTAAATAAACACCAGGATAGTTAGTTTTTTGAAGTTCTTGTTCATAGAAAGATCCTCTAATGGGTTGCTTTCGATGATCTTCTATATGATATGTTACTGGTATGGTATTATTAATCCTTTTTACAGTAAATATTTCTGTTGACCAATTAGGAGTGTAACCTTTATCAAAAATATGTTTGTATTTACTGATCCGAACATTTTCACCCACTTTGAATTTAGGTCGACATCTCTCTGATGTATGTTTTTGAGTTTTTTGGATATTTTCTCTTATCTTTGACTCGTTCATCTTATTTACCTCAACTGGTTTAAATTTGGTGATACGATGTTTTGTATTATTATAGGTTTTTAAAACAACTTCTAATGGTAGACCTACCCATTTGTAGTTCCCAATAAGACTAAAGTATTTATACAGTTTATTTTTAATTGTTTTAATCACCCTTTCTACAATCGAAGCTTTCTTGGTAGAAAACGAAGAATAGTGGTTAATATTGTAGCTCTTCATAAGCTTTTGGAATGTGACGTTATAGAATTCTGTTCCAGAATCAGTTTGTAAATGATTAGGTTTTCGATTGTTAGTAGTTAGTATTCGTTCAAATGCATGAGTAACATCAAGTTTACTCTTGGATTTAATTGGTTCTGTCCAGGTATACTTTGAGAAGCAATCAATCACCACTAAAATGTAATTATAACCTTTATTAAACTTTTTTAGATTTTGCATATCTATCAAATCAGCTTGCCATAAATCATCTATGCCTTTTAAAATAACTGAACGTCTAACAAAGTTTCTTCGAGCTGCTTTGTGTAGCTCATTAACAATTTGTTGTTTTGCCATCACGGAGTTTTTTCAAGTAATTTTTGTACTTGTGCTTTGTTATAAAACTTATCTTCCAACTGGACTAAAACTTCAGGTATCTTCGCTTTTAAAACGTTTTGGACTGTTATTTGTGCATCTTTTATGATTTGAGCACGCAACAACCCAAACACTTTATTCAGTTCACTTATTGTTTGATCACGCAATCGATCGACGTAATCCTTATTCACAGCATCGTCTGTTTCTACAGGAGATCTTATTCCTCTCAATCTAGTTTTTTTCATGTCAAAATCCCCACTTTCGGATTTTAGCAGTGCATTTTCATTGAACTCTAATAATTCAGAGAAACGCATTCTCTTATGAATATGGTGTCCAAATTTGTCTACATTCATATTTAAGGTGTATTATATTTAAAGGCTTATAATAAAATGAGCAGTGAACATTTTATACCATTTATTTATTACTTAATCAATTTAATTTCACGCAGTTCTTCAATAATTGAAATAATTTCGTTGTCTAATCCAGTGTTACCAGCAGCTCGAGACGCAATTAATAATTTTAACCTATCTACAAGTTCATTAGGGTCATCCCAATATACAAAATCAACATTTTTTTTCCACATTTTTGTCAAGGGTAAACCTTTCCCCTTTGATTGACAGCTTTGAATAGTACTTGGCTGTTTGAAAAGAGGTTTTATAACTTGCAAATATTTTTGTCCTTTATTACTTTTTATTGGTTTGTTTGAGTCAAAGTCTCGACGATGTGCGTTTGTGGCAATCAACATCATCTTATAATACTGCATATCAGACTCTGTAACGGTGCTTAAATCTACATCCTTTTTCAATAACAATTGTTTTAGTCCGGGAGTGCTTCGATATTTCTGTCCAGCAACGGTAATATAATCATTGCTGATTGTTACGAAAGCAGAACCTAACATCAATTGCCCTCGCTCCGCTCGAACACCAAATGGAATATCTGTCAATGCTTCTGAAGATATTGACCAGGATGATGTATCACGCTCTTGATTGTTCTCTCCTAATGATTGGTACGACTCGTCACTGTTGGTATCACATTCATTTTCTTCCGCGCCACTGTCTTCTTCGTCATTACTAGAACGTTCTTTCTGCAAAATATTGTTTCTTAACGGAACTTTTGTTTCTTCTACTTCTTTAGTTCGCAAGAGCTCAGTTTGTTTATTAGTATTATTAGCTATGCAATTGAGAGACTCTGTTACAGGTCTAAAAACTGATTCCAATGCTTGCTTGTTTTCACTCTCAAAATCTCGCATCCTTCGTACTTTTTTCTTTACAGCTTCTGCAGCATCAACGATTTGTCTTTTCAGTGATTTTTCCATTACGATAGAATAAGCTAGTTATCGATTAAGAACCAGTCAAAGAATAATGATATCATGTAAGTATCATAGTCTTAAATATTTGTATTTCTAATCAAAGACTACAAAAGTATCAAATTTATTTCTATAACATCCATTATTTTTCTGGCAATCTTTATTAATTACAACATAATTAAAGGGCTCACTCCATATTTTTGAACACATTTCACGAAATTCAGTCCATGTCATATCAGTGTTAACATGTTCTTCATAAACATGTCTCAAGTTGATATCATCTTGTTTGAATAGTATAATTAAGTTAGCATTATCTCTTACTAATTGTTTAGGGATTTTGCTATATGTTTGATTAAGATAAAAACAGTCGATGTGTTTATGCCTTCCCATTGCGAAATAATCACGCATGTTAGTTTGATTCTCGCAAGCAACGTCGTCAAATATAATCACAGAGTTGGGTTTCGCATCCTGAACGCTTATGACTTCCTCATTCCCTTGATATTTCTGGAGTGAGATAATTGGTACCCGTTGTAAAACTCTTTCTAAAAAAATGTACTTAGGTTGGTGTAAGGTTTTTGAATAGACATAAACATTGTGAAACATCAAACCGTTTTCATGTATAAGAAGTCCAATAAGTAAATTTGTTTTTCCACAATTCGAGGGTCCACAAATGATACATCGTACTGAATTAGGTAACAATTCTCCATGATGCGAACTACTTTTACAAAAATCATCGCAAATTGTGTTTACATGCAGCGATTGTGGTTGTTTAACAAACTTCATGATTACTGTTGTTAACAAACTGATTAACAATAAGTAAAACTGTTTATTACAAGAATATTTATAGACTTTAACACTACGTACTATCTACTGTCTATTTCGGGTACGTTTATCCGAAGCGAGAAGAACTTGCTCGATCTTCGATCGAGATAGATGAGATATTCGAAAATATTTATACTAACGGCGGTAACGAAATCATAGCGAGATCTAATTCGACGTCAAACGCCATCTATCGAGCACATAGGTCAACTCTGGACAGATAGGTAATAAAAATTCAAGCGCGTGACTGATTCCTCAGTGAGTATATACTACAAAAAGTACTACAGCACCATCTATGACACATTGGATGAACTAAAAAAAAAAAACATCAAATCCTACATCGCGCAAGCAAAGTTTTCCGCGTCTTTAAGACTTTATAAGAACCGTCTGGTCGTCATAAAAATGTGTTTAACATGACACATCGTAGTGATGCTTGACAACGAGGCACGATATGTGGTAGGTACGATATGAGCGGTGAAAGATCCTGAAGACAGTCGAGTCGATCGTATATTATTGGGCATTCTGTCACAACAGAGCGTAGGCGAACTTGTTCGACTGCGCGACAGGTGGGACAGAATGCCCAATAATATACTACTTACATACATACATACATACATACATACATACATACATACATACCTTAACCTTAACTTCACGCCTGTCTCCCATTAATAGGGTAAGCAGCCTTTTGCTGCGATCCAAACATACCTTCTTTGCCTCTTCAACATTCATTATTGTTTTCATACACACGTCGGTTACGGGCGCTTGTAATTGTGCCCTTTGTCAACACATCGCCTATTTGTTCCGTGTTCGTGTGACTAACAACACTATCAAACCAAGTCAATCCATCTAAATGCAAGTAGGTCGAAATTCGCCTGAACACAGATTTCCTTGGCAGCGAGCTTGTTATCATTTTATTACACACTGACATTTTACTGAGTACACTGTTATGTTAGTATTAAAAACGTCTTAAGTGCATACACACTGTAGATACAAGTTTGACAGTTTTAAGCGAAATATCAGTAAAACGGGTCATAATTAAGTTTGTTTGATAGTTTAAAATGAAGGGGATTGCAAAGGCTACTTTATTTCAACACTTAAAGCTTGTAGTAGTAGAGACAAAGACTTTAATATAAGACGAATTACAAAAATGAATCAATTATGTAAAAGACTAGCTCAAAGGTTTCACCCCGCGTTAAGTTATATCTTTTGTTATTGGTCTGCTCCAGTAGGATATAGTGAGATGTTACGTAGCCTACAACTTCAAAAATAATTATTTAAATCCGAATGGTAGTTTTAAAGGTTAGCGCGTTGAAACAAACTGTTCCGAATAATATAATAATAATAATAATATTCTACCACATTCACACAGCGCCATCTAGCCCCAAATTAAGCAATTATGTAGATCCACGCTGATTTCAGCATGAATGGGCCGGACCGTCCGGGGAAGTACTACCCTCTCATAGAAGATCGACTTAAGAGTAGTAGTATCTGTACTACTGCGTTTCGTTCGGTGAGTGAGAGCGCCGGAGGCCCAATTTCCCCCCTTTCCTCTTTCCTCACGTCCCTCATTTCCTTCCCCTAGACCCATTCCCAGCCGCCATAGTGGAGGCCACCATACCAGCAGTTTAAAACGATAGCTTTTGGTATAGTGGCCGCCACTTCTGGATTCCACTGACTGCTTACCATCAGGCGGGGTGGAGTCACTTTGGTAGGCTATACTATAAAAAAAAATAAAAAATTATATTTGCTTGTGTTATGGGTACTAAACAACTGATATACTACTTATATACATTTTTTTTTTGGAAATACATACATATTATAGATAAATTACACCCAGACACAGAACAAACAATCATGCTCATCACACAAAGGTTTGGCCTGGGTGGGAATCGAACCCACGAATGTGCTAATAATATCCAACGGCCTGCCCGTATGTAAACGATTTATCCAAGTAGTTATGTAAGTAGTGCCTGGACTCTCCAGTTTCAGCAAAGTGTCTTAAAAAGGCCGAATCGAACGTATATCTATCAAACATTAAATTTTGATTTTTCTTTATTGATTGAGATTGCCTGAATCCCAATTTTCCCATTCCCTTCAGCTACCCCAACTCCCTTCACGGTAAGCAGCTAGGAACTCTGAGTCGTCCATAAGCGACAGTTACCACTTACCATCAGATATTTGCACTATATACAGAGTGTATACGACGGTATGACATTAAATGCAATTACGTATAGTATGTGATATTATAAAGCGAGACAAAAAAAAATCTACTAAATATCTTCAATAGTTTAGACACAGGACAAATTTTTTAATTTCTTTAATTCTAAATTAAACTATGTAAGTACGTCAAACGGTCACTGACTTAAGTCATAGTCCACGTCGAAGGATAAACGTTGCCGTTCATTACAGTTCAGTGAACTTGTCATAATAAAATGGTGTATTACTTCGTTACTATTAAAATATTATTTATTTTGTTAGAAAATTTCAAATTTTTGTTTTTCGTCAAATTACTTTTGTGATTAATTAGAAATCATTATATGGGCTAGTAACACCTGCCTTTTCATTTAATGTCAAACCGTCGTATACACTCTGTATAATCGGTAACAAAAAAAATAGGCTAATATTATAATACACATACTTATAACATACACAATATCTTTTACGTTTAATTTACTCTAAATACAGTGGCACTATGTGTACTTATTTTACACAATTTTCTATGATTTGTGATGATCTCGCAACAAGTAACGTCAATCTTAAAATAATGGTATTTTCGTGACCACAAATGAGGGTGTTAAGTTTTTTTTTGCCATCCGTTGGCGCCACTTAGGTGAAAGGCTTTCCATTCACAAAAAATCAAATTCAAAATTCATTCACAGTTTGAAATCAATAGAATCGTTCATGTTTAATTGAAAGCGCTTTGACAGGTGCCTGGACCTGACGCCTCAGTGCTGCCACCTCGTGGGCGCTATTTTAGAAAACCCTCATTGCCTATTTCGTTCGTAAAGTTGCCGCGTCGTATTTGATTCCAATGCTGCGCTGATCCGCTAGAATCGGAAACCCTTACTTATCAGAAACACAAGATTTCCGATTCGGATATAACTGTAAAATTTTAGATTTCAGGTTTAATTAATAAACTTTATCACCGATTCGGAAAAGTTCGTTTCGGACGGTTGAGAAAGGTGGTCAGTGAACTGGCTGTAGGTTAATTAGTTCACATTTTGTTTTAACGGTCATAGATGTCACATATAGTTTAAACTGAGTAAATGTAGTTAAAAAAATAATTAATTATATTTTTCTGTCTTCCAAGTTATTTTTAATTAAATTGTTAGCCCATAAGTACTACGTTTAATTATTAAATATATGAACCTATGGTTTAATTCTCTATAACACTAAAAAAATAGTAAAATACCTAGTTAAATATTGAAAAATAGTGAAACTAGAAAACATTTATGTTTATATTAATATTGGTATCGTTTGATAGTCTCATAAATGATGACAAAAGGTTATTATAAAATATGAAAATAATGCTTAAATAACACCGCCATGATTGTACAGATATTAAAAACGACTATTATTTTTAAAACTAGGTTTATCGCGTACTAGCTTTCCGTAGCGCAGCCTCGCGTTACATCTGTGTTTACTGCCCTGCTTCTTAGCGCGTTTTAATAAACAAAACTCTTCCTCTTTATATGTAGTATAGATTAAAGGCCATACGGCTTTTTATACGGACGCGGGATAAGGGGAAATTTTGAAAATGTCGTTTCATACAAATATACACGGACTGGAACGTGGTACTCAAGGGCCCGAGCGAACAAGGTGACGTAAGACAGAGACATTTTCGTCCCGTTCGAGGAATTATCTCGTTACGTATGCAACCATACGCCATTCGACTCTAAAACTAAGACGTCACAACTATAGTTACAAAACTTTGAGAGCGCCGGAGGCCCAATTTCCCCCCTTTCCTCTTTCCTCACCTCCCTCATTCCCTTCCCCTAACCCCATTCCCAGCCGCCATAGTGGAGGCCACCATACCAGCAGTTTAAGACGACTTTTGGTATGGGGGCTGCCACTTCTGGATTCCACTGACTGCTTACCATCAGGCGGGGTGGAGTCACTTTGGTGGGCTATAATATAAAAAAAAAAACACGAACAAAATAATAGATCGTTTTGACAGTTCATAAAGAGGAATATTGATAAAGTGTAATCATCCCCCCGTCCTTAGACCCAGACCTTTTCCCTTGCATCTTTTTCAAAGAATCTAATACCAATAGATCAAAGAGTGTAAGTACTATTGGATCTTATACTGCCCCCGTCCGGTAATCGGTGACCGTTTTTTGTGGAAGAAAAATATAACGTACTTATTACAGAGCAACACACGTTCTACAAAAAATCTAAAATAAATAATAGTAAAATTTGGCTCGAATTATCGGTCCTACATTAAGTCTAACATGGAAGCCTGTAGAAGTTTAATAACGTATCCATATCTGTTATAATATTGTCAATTGCATTTCATATGTTTTAGAGCATTAAACTGGGCAAAAACTTTCTAATGTTTGTTAAGAATTTGTAAGAAAAACAGAAAGAAAAACTAAATGTCGTGTGCGAATTGAACCAAATCTATCTCACCATATCTCACAAACACCAATCACTTATTAATATATAATAGAGTCAGCGGCTTTTCTGAACCCCTGGCATTGCAGAAGTCCATGAGCGACAGTTGCCACTTACCATCAGGTGGGCTGTTGGCTCGTCTGCTACTATAGAAATAAAAAAAGAACACAAAAATTGACATGTATATGGCTATTGGTAAGAGGAATACGCGCGAAGGCATCAACCCTGCCTAGTTTAATGCTCATAAGTATTTTATTAATATATTATATTGTTTTGTGATTCATAAAGACATGGTTTGTGAATTTATTTATACATTTTGTTTTCAAACTTGTATGTTTTGTAAATAGGTAATATTATTGTTGAATAAAGATTTGGACGAGTTTCGGTGTTTTTTTTTGTATTTTGATTGACTAACCCCCAGTTTCTGAAAGGCTACGGGTCGGCAACGCGCTAGTGATGCTCCTGGTGTTGCAAGCGTCCATAGGCTACGGTAACTGCTTACTATCAGGCGGGCCGTATGCTTGTTTGTCACCTTAGTTGTATAAAAAAAAAATGGCTGAATAGCGAACAATTAACTAGTCAGCTGTTAAATCTTATGTAAAGCAACTAATTATTAGTTCACAAGAGATTTAACAGGTGATTGGTTAATTTTTCATTGATCAGCCTTTCAGAAACTAGAGGTAAAGATAATTAAATATTTACTCGTGAACCTTCCAATAAAGGGCATATTAGTAGAACTACAAGTAAGTATGTATAATTTGACTTTCGTTACATACGTCTTAATAGTACGTATATAGACATACATTAATATAAACGCTTGAAATCGTTCACTAGTCGTGGTTACTTGCTCTCAGTCAAAAAATAAATTAAGTTATAAAATAATAAATAAAAAACATTAATTTTAATAATTTTTATTACAAAAAATCATAATATGTACAGATTGAACGAGTAAATACAACTTTTGTATAAAAGTTAGAATGCATTAAATTGCAATTTTAATAGATAAATTAATTCCAACACAAAGAGAATTAGTAATTCGTGGACTTTTAGTTCGCGATTAACTATTAGTCATTTGCAAACTTTTAGTTCTACACTTACTATACATCATCTAGGAACGATGAAGAGTTATGTCGGCTATTTGTAAACAGGAAACTTTTTGTCCGTCATACAAATATGCTGAAAAAATACTGGAAGTATTTTGTGTTGGAGTTTTATATCATTGAGTATTAATTATGCTCTATATTGTGATAGAAAAGCGAGCAGGAATATTATATTCTTCATTTGATTTAATTTAACATCTCATACGCCATTGGATCTAAATTTTGTCATTACGTATTAGAATGTAGTAAGCTTTTGTACGTCAAAGCAAACTAACATGCCTTTTATCCTCAATTATAAATTCAGGTCAAGTTTTCATTCTACAACTTTGTAGTATTTTTATCCTGGTTGCCTTTCTAAGGCTGCATGTTTACTAAAAGCAATAAAAAGAAACGCAGCTGTCCCTATATAACTAATAGAATTACATAAAACCCTCTATCCGCTCAGTGAGCCTTAATCCTTTTAGGCTGCCTAAGGCTACAAATTAAAAAGGCAAGTGGGTACATATGTTTCAAAGTCATATGTACTTTTTAAATTAAATTTCGAATAAAGCAAAGCCGGATCTCATATGAAAGTAATTAGTGATCCCTTGACTCAGAAACAAACTCTTTTTTCCGTCCCAGTAGCTAATCAATTATTAAGTAATCGGCGGACTACATTTATCACGGTATATATTTAATTTTTAATTAGCAATCGGCGGAATACTAATCCGCATTAGCAATTGACCTAATTTTAATCGAAGCTATTGAGATGGTATTAAAAACTAACTTGTTATATAAATTAAATAATTATTGCACTTATAATAATAGTATACGTTATATACCCTTTCTCTTCAACAAAGAATGGACAAAAGAGTATTAAGTACTGCTTGAGATTTATTTATTCAGTCAAGTATTAGTCGATTGAGACTTTTCTATTACTATTTAAGCCCAAAATTGCATTGATTTTTTATATTCAAAATGCTATTTATGATAAAGGCTGAAGAGTCAACTAGGTAGTCTCAAATTAAGTTATATTTTTTTATATATATTCACGTTTTACGTCTAACAAAATACTTCGCTTGAAGGCAATCATTTTAATCAATCGTATCTCGCAAAAGGTTGCGATGGCCGGGGCACTGACGAAAAAGAATTCTGGAGTGGCGACCACCAATTTATGACCAATGTATATGTATGAGTATGTACTCGTATCTCAAACTAAGTCTCAAACCAACTAATATGAACAGACTGAACAATCTTATAGTATTCTTACCAATAAACATAAAATAGCAGCTATATATTTTATCTCTTTTCCTCTTCTTACGTTTAAACTTGATAGAAAGGGACAAAACACTATATCGCTACTATGTTTATTAGTTATTTACTCATATTCTCTAATTGTTTTATTCTAACAGGCACTTGTACCGCGGGTAGGTCGACACTTTTGGCGCGGGGGCGGCCATTTTGTGTGTCTATGGCCGTTTGGCGCGCTTGTGGCGGAAGTGGCGTCAGTTCCGGTAATGTCGGCCGTTTGCGATAAAGCTCCGGTGTACGGAGAGTCCCACCTATAGACAAAAGTTGACATAATGGTATTATTAAATAAAAGTAATTAAGGTTGATCCTAATACACATTTAAAGAACTACTCCTACTCTACTACTACATAAGGAGTAATAAAATATAATATTAAATTCTTTATTTGATAAGAACTAGAGTCAGAATAGATAATTAACTAATATTTAAATTAGTTTTGTGGTTGCCATTTTAGAATATAGAAACACTCCATTTCTTCCGGGAAGTGTAGACAGAGATGACCAAAGACAAGTAAGTAATATACCTAGTTATAGTACCCGGAAAACATCTTGAACAATGCAACAAACTAATTTTTAGGTCTTTTAGGCGGCGACGCGCGACGCGGGAACGCATCCTATCGACCACGCTATTGGCTATTCACCAAATGACACTTGCGTATCGTGCGTTATGAGCGCTCACACAAAAGCGGCAACGTCGCAATTTAGTTTATCTTTTTATACTAGCTTTCACGCAAGTCTAAAAACTGTTCTGAAATTTTTTTTTAAATATAGCCCCAATTATATGTTAAAAATTGAAAACCAAGAAAATATGACACTAAATTGCGACGTTCCTCTCTTATGTGTGAACGCTCTGACAAAGGCTAATTAATTTCTCGAATGCCGATTAATTGGCTCTGAAATGCACATGCGCGAACTAAAACCGTAATTGTTCAAGTTATTTGCCGAGTACTTTACTTGAGTACCTACTAATACCATTGTACTGCGATCATTAATACCCCTGTCTATCATAATGTATGGCAAACTCCTCCTGTTTGCAATGCAATGGACGTCTTTACTCAGCCTAAATATCTTGAATAGTACGTAATAACTTTCTTTAAGAAAATAATATAGTTTTATATTGACAACCAATTATAAAAATATACAGTTACTAAGCCAAAAGAAGCTAGAAAATTAGACCAGAAAAGATATAACAGTTAATTTTGAAAAAAGCTTACGTATTGCAATTTAAAAATATATACAGTGTGGCCAACATTGAAAAACAACATCTATATTAATTAAACTTATTCTATAATGTTGCCAGTTCTGTTATATAAAAATATTTGGAAAAGTAAATTTTAAAAGCATTAATACAATCGGTGGCTAACAAGCATACAGCCCACCTGATGGTAAGTGGTAACCGTAACCTATAGAGATGGTTGTCTTCACTTTGACAAACAAAACACAACCAATCTTTGTCGTAAAGGAAAAAGGAAAGGAATATAACAGAATTGTAACATTATTATATACATATATGTTAATAAACGAAGTTATCAAATAAATAATGGTCTTGTATACCTCAAGACGCCGAAATACAAACTACTTATTCTAGAAAAATAATATCTACATAAAAACACAACACAAAACAAGTAAAAGGACTGTTAAAGTATTAGGTAAACTTAACGTGCTCTGTGTTACTGGTGGTATTATGCTAATGATTGGATAAAGATAGTATCGTAAAAGAGAGATGTTTACGTAATACTCTAACGGTCCAAACATATATACTGTTATTTATTTACCTGTATTACTCACATAGGTAACGGATAGTTAATTTTTCATTCTCTCCTGTCAAACGTTCACGGAAGGCCAAAAGTCCGCGTACTCAAAAATCCGAATGACATTATAAGTCAAAAATGTCATTTTTTTAATGTAAAATGTCAAAAAATATATGGATTCTACATTCTTGTCCCGATTAATAATAATTTAACTCGTATTATAATAACTCGTAATAAAGATTAAAATAAAGATTATTTTGAAACTACTTTGCTCTGATTGACCATTGTGGTAGACTTGTAAAAATGATTAGGTACCCTGTTTTTAGTGTTTGTTATTAAGTCGTCTATTTATGTACTAAGACAAACTGTGTACCTACATTGCCGTATTACTCTATAGCTGACAGACACTTTGCCTGTGTCATACATCAATTTCTATTGAGATTGTTGTGTATCTTTCTTCTTTTTAAATATTATTACCATCGCGTATTTTCAATAATTTGTACACATTTTGTCGATTTAAAGGTAATTAAAACTTCAGTTGAAGAAAAACGTAAGATAACATAAGTATTAATTATTAAACTGTTTGTAAACACTAAGTAATTAAACAAAAAGTTTAAATACGTAACAATAATATCAAACTTTTAAACCTTCGCGTTGCATGATATAGTAAATCTAAATATACGGGAATTCACGCGATCATGCATTAGGTATTACATACCTTATTTTTACGACGGCATACAGAATAAGGACACTGTGAGTGTGTTTTGTGACAGTACGTGTCAAGACAAAAATGTGAGGGTAGATCTAGAATTTACTTCGCATAAGGAGCCGTGACATCGCCACATCAGTCTGCTTGTGACCACGGCCGGTGTAACCTGGTCGAAACGTCAAGCAAAATAAGGTATGTAAATACCTAATGCATAAACGCGTGAATTCCCGTATATTTAGATTTACAATAATATTAAACATAGAAGGTTAACAAAAACTATTAATAATTCAGACTAAATTATCTTACGTCCTTTCATTTTTAAGATAACCCCTTAATAGATACCGCATCAACATGTATTAGTTCTGTCTCTCTCTCACAATATGTAGGAAGGGACGTAGGAACGTATCCGCTGTGACGTGTGCGGGTAGCGTCAAAATTCAAATGCACCAATCATATTGTCCGTAGTGATTCGTTATGCCAGCAAATGTATGCAGTGTCTATGAGGGGGTAATCACACAAACATGTTAGCACGGTACACACGAAGAAGACAGTGCTCACCTGTACATCATCACAATGACATACCCTTGCGGCGAGGAGGTTCTGGCGTTTCCGTCTCATCTTGTATCATCTCGCAACCATCAGCTCGAGTGCGTGCGCCTAGCTTTGGCGTGCTACAATTAAGCGTGGGGTTTATGCTGTGTTTGACAGTGACAGTTTAAATTGTTGCTATAGGTAAAAATGTAAAGGAAATGTATATAATTCAGACATTTTATAGAATTCCTAGTCTATATTATCGAATAGTTTATTTTTATAATGTGCATTAAAATATTACAAATAGAATAGATCTTACATTTCATAATATTACTAAACAAAGAACAAAACACCATGGTACTGACAAACGTTAAAAGAGATTTTCAGGCAACCTCGAATGGTCTAGGTTACTAGGTCTAGGGCATTTACAAAAATAATTTATAAAATAAAATTTATTTCACAAATTACCTACCGAATATTGTAATTTTCTAGGCATTATATAAAATGACGGATTACATAACTTCCTTTAACTTTATAAGGCTTCCAAGTGAGTTAAAACAGACTTATTATGAAATATAATTAGAATTTTTTAACCCTGGCACGGGACTCAAAACCTGGCCTCTGGGATACTGTCACGGCGCACTACCAACTATACTATCCCAGTGCGCCGGAACAGTTAAGAGAGGTGACGGTTCGAGTCTCGCTCCGAGGTTGAAATTTTCAACCATCAAATGGCGGAAATTGGGTGAGGCCTATTTGATATGACGATGGTGATAGCTAGTGCAAGGCAATTGCAATAAAATATTCATTTTAACACTTACTTCTGTTCAAACAATATCTTAGTGAGCCTGGCCACTTCCCCTCTAAGTTGGTGGAGCTCCTTCTCCTTGGCTTTCGCTTCTTGTTCAGCGATCTTGTCTCTAGCGGCTAGACGGTTGCGCATATCGTCGAAACTGTTAAAACATTATTTTAATTGAATTTATAAATGAAGTGATCTTTTTTGCAGAAAATTGGGGTTCGAAACAGCAATGTCGCGTACAATCGAACTAACTGAATCATGAACTATTTTGCTGATATTTCGCTTGAAACTGTCAAACTTGTAAGATCTATCGTGTTTATTGCACGTTTTTAATTTCTTCTTCTCCTCCTTTTTTTTGGCAACAGAGCCGACGATTGTGTCAGCTATTTCTGCCAGCGTCAAGTGTAGAATAATATTCTTGTTGATGACATTAATGGTATATTACAATGATAAAATAGAAAAATGTGGATGAAATTAAATGACAACCATCTTCCGTGAAAACAAAAGATCCTTCGTTTTTAATTTCAACATAACTGTGTACTGAGTAAAATGTCAGTGTATAATAAAATTATAACAAGCTCGTTGCTAAGGAAACAAGTCTTCAGTCAAATTTCGATTCTTGCATTTAGATGGACTGTCAAAATAAGCTTAAGGTGGGGATGAATCGCTTGGTTCAATAGTACCTACTTTCAAAATTTATATAGGACATTTAATTTAATTATTTTCTATAACTACTGAAGACAAATATCGTAACCTGGAAGATAATAATATAGTAGAAAATATCTTAACGGTCAACAAAGTGATCTCATAAAAGAGCCTCAAAATTTTAACAATAAAGTTGACTAATACTGAGAAGTTTTTGGCAGACACCCAATATTACTTGACCCGGGGAATTGAACCCGAGGCCTTTGTGCGACAGTCTGTACACAGTACCATTGACCATCAACGTAAACTTAAATTTAAAACTAGTGCAAAATATCTGTCACATTAAACTTCCCCTATTTTGTAAAAAAATTTGATTGCTGGCAACTCCTAAATAAAAACGAATGACTACTCACAGTTTTCTTAAACATGCACACTTCCTCGTAAGATGTTCAATCTGCTCTTTCGAAGCATTTTCGGCTTTTTTGATCTTCGTAGCGTCTTCTGATCTCTTCTCTCTTAAATCGCGTTCTCTTGCCAAAGCCTCTCTGTGTTAGTTGTTAAAGGGGCAATACAGTTAGATAGTGTAGTGTTGCCTGATTGTGATATGTGATTGATTAAGTACCCATTTTTTGTGTTGTTGCCAGAATTAAAAATTTAAAATATTGAATTTTATTTTTGTGTGTGGTTATTGTGGAAAGGTAAACTCGAAAATATGTTAATAATAAGTAAAAAAATAAATATAAGTAGAGATGTGAATTATGTAGAACCCTAAATATTTATTTAGGTATTCAATTATATGATTTATCTGGCAACATTGAAGTGTCATGTGTCAAAATTTGGCGGTAAAATATAAACATGATATTTTATTGACTATTTATTTTTACACACAAAATAAAATTCGTATAAAAATGTAAACTTAAACGATATTAACAATTTGAGCAATGAATGTGATAAATTTTAATATACTTAATAATGAAAGGCTATTCTATATGATTACTTTGGCTATGCTAAAATCCTTGGACGAGTATACAGCATAGAGACAGGATCCAACATTCCTACCACTCCTATATGTTTAGGCGCTCTATAGTGTATCTCATTATTGCATTTTAACATAGTCAAAAACCTAGGAGATATCTCCTACCCTAAACAATATCGAATGATTCTGATACATATAGCTATACATAATGATATGGATGTAACGAACATTTAAAACTAGTAAGGCGTAACCGACATAGCGCTAATAAATAGAATGTCGCTTATGTGATCAGCAATTTGAACGTTATTTTGGTAAATCATATTAGTTAGTTTAATAGGTTACGATAAGACAATAATTCGTTTGTTATTTGACTTATTGATTATCCTAGAGTCAAAATAATTTTATTGTTTGAACTTTACACCCTTACGTAACAAAATTTATTAGCGACAAATGTCCTTTACGGCTATTTAGCCTTACAGCCTTACCAATACACAGAGTAGCGACGAAATGACTATTTAGTGTTTTGTTTCTTCTACAAAGTCCGAAAATTACAGAGAGAGAAAGAGACAAAACACAGCTAATCCGTCGCATTTACGTTTATTTATAAAAGCTATGATAATGATATAAAAATACATTTTTGTGAACTGTGTCCAATTGGCAGTAATATTAGTAATAAATTTTAATATAAGTAACAATAATTATAATTACAAAACATATTAGGTTCCTACTTATTTAATTTGGGTTTGGTCACACCAAGCGTATATTCAGTCAACTAAAAATATAAATAGATACCAATTTGTTTTATTTCTCAAAGAATATTAAAAAGCGCAATCAATAAAAATATCAAAGCCGCGGACAATAAGTCCGCCGTGAGCAAAATATTTCTAATTTGCTGACCGCGGAATTTTCGTCCTCAAATATTTCAATAGATAAAAAATGCCAGTAGTATGCGCCAGAATAAAGTCCACAATTTAGTATTTATTTTGTGCTATATTGCTCACTATAGACTTATTGTCCACAACTTTTTTTAGATAGATATCCCAAGTAATAAGCGACCCAAGTATTATCTATAGTAAGTAAAAGCCCAAGTATTATCTTTCACCAAATGCTCAAAGCAACACTTGTTGATTTTCAAATAATGTACAGCACGTTATTTTAAATAGCGTGGCATGAAACTAACATATAAGTTCTTAGTCTTCGTATTTACATGTGTTTAATTACATAGAATATTATTTCATACATTTTGGGTGTCAAAATAAGGCAACTCGCGCACTAGACGGCCGCGACCACGTCCAGTCGTGCCCGTAGCCGTAACCACGCTTGCAAAAGCTACGGTCGGACTGCGGCCAGGTGAGCTACGTTCTTATGGTTTCTATAATTAAACTGTTCGTTACGGCCACTGGTCGTGGTCGTTTAGTGCTCTAAATGCCTAAAGAAAATCCACTAACGAAGTATATACCTACAACCTAGCGGTCATATAAACTTTACTAGCAGTAGCCGAATGATGTTGGTCAATCACGACGACAGGCAGATCATTCAACAAAAGACCGTCCTGTGTTATTATAACTACCTTCATCAATCAAAAATCACCTCAATACTTGGTTAGTGACCTCCCCGGTCACTACCAAAATAAGTCTCTTTAGAGTTCTAGTTCCCTTGGTAGCCTAAAATCGGTAATTGAAAATACTGAGTAGAGTTCTGGGCGATTATAATAAACAGAAAATTATTCTTGTTTATCGTAAACCTAAACTTATTTTTGATAATATTCTGACAAGTGTTAATCTTTGTATACCTAATAACAGATGCTGATAAATTTATGAAAGCTAAAAGTATGAAAAAAGATAAAATCTGTTTGTAGAGCAATAGCCAAAATTCTAGACATGTTTACTCTTAACAATTATATGTTAGTTGTTTGTCGTACATTTAGCGTACGTAACAGATAGTTACTTTGAGGTAGCCGCGCAGTGTTTAGAAGAAAATGTAGGCAGATGAAAACGTTAATAATAAAATCATGTTGTTACTGATATGTAATAACGTGTTTCCTAAACCACGTGATAAAGATCTATTATTTTTATTTGTCAATCTTGCTACTTATAATTTATTAAGTAGCTCAATGAACAAGAGTTTCAGTCATCTCTGTTTATTGAAAAAGTCACCCAGATCAATTTCCTAAAACAAAATTTACAGTCATAGCCCTAGTTCCTCTTATATCTAGCTCCTCGAATTCTCCTGACGGTTCTAGCCGCTATCACCATGAGTATAGCAACCGCTGCAAGCCACACCCACCCGCTAGCCGCACAAGCAACCGCCGCCACCACCGCGATGACCAACCAACTGGATAATATCAACCTTATTTGTTTACGGAGACATTTGCCTCTAACAAACTACGATTGTAACTGGCGAGGTTAAAGAAGAAAACAAGAACTAATATTTGATTGTAATTGGCAAGGTTTTCAGATAGTGGTGTTTTGGTGGAAGAATAAGGTTTAGCATAATTCCATTGTAAATAGCGAGATTTTGTAGCTGTGGTGGTTAGGTAAAATGGTAAGGCTTACTTTATAAAGGCGACAGAAGAAGAGGAGAGTATAGCGTGCAATTTAGAAAATTTAATAGATGAAGAAAATTCTACCAAAACGTTAGCGTACTAAATCTTAACTCTGCTTTATGCTAAGCATCATCACCATCCCCACCAAACAAAGTGATGGCATAATTATAGGGTTGTGATTTTTCACATTCCCATCAAAAGATTAAGATTGGAAGGAAACATGCGTTGGTATGTTCCAATTGGTTTTAATTGGTTTTAATTGAGCAACATAAGTATACAGTACTAAAGTGAGTTAATAAAGACTGTTATTAGAGCCCTTGATTGATTATAAGATGAAATATCGAGGGGCAAAGCGACAGACTGGAATATAGGAAAAGTTACTGCAATGTCATATTTCTGACAACGATAAGTGGTTGTGTGGAATCTTTAAAAACATATCCGATCACAACCTGACTGCTGCTGCGGCCTACCTACACACATCACTACTTATAATCTGCCGTTGCGACAAACTCTACCCAGAGCTTGCACTGGGAATTAACGCTGCCTTAAAAATTTTCTTTCATATTACGATACATACATACATACATACATACTATATAGCTTCACGCCTTTTATTCCCGAAGGAGTAGGCTGAGGTGTTTAACGTTCCACCCTTCTATTTTGGGTTCCATGTAACAGGCGGCGAACCTGTTTACATTTACCGGGCACAATACCAGACTTCGAGCTAACACTGAAAATTTCTCCATAGAGAAACCTATTAACACTTACCCGACCCGGGGATCGAACCTGAGACTTCTGCGTGGTAATCCGTACACATTACCACTGAACTACAGAGGCATCGGGACAATCCCACCCACATGCCCATCACTGTGACTCCTGTAAGCCAGGGTTAACAGTGATATCCAATAAGAAACACCGAGCTTTGACACTCGGGAGTCCCGGGGACTGCTAAACCTACTGTCTTGGACCCCACAACGAATTTAATCAGAAGTAAAATGAGGAGTTGGAAATAAAATGTCCACTTAAACTTAAAACACAACACTACAGAGGCAGTCGATATATATCACGGTATCTCGTCTCTCTATAGATCAAATAGTGTAACAAATTGTAGCTCAAGGAGTACAATGCAAGATCACGCAAGTAGGCAATACAGGTCAGGTCATGATCAAAAGATTTTTATAGATTTAGCCATATAAACCTGTGTTGTAACTTAAATTACTAGTATATTTTAACTTAAAACTAATACATAGTATAACTTAACATATTTATTTTAATAAAATACTGCCTTTTGGACTAGTTCACAAAATGATATCGATGTGATGTAACAAATGAATGTGTTTATTCACATAATATGTATAAATGTGCATTTGTAGCTATCACTCTAGTGGCATACGACGGCACGAAACAGTTTTTGAAATTATTTTTACTATAGAGTGTTAGAATGGGGCAGATATTGAAGTAATATTCAAAGTTTTGAAAACGGTGTAAAATAAAAATTGAAAAACAAATATTTAAGATATGGACTGCATTTTTTAATTATAATTATATTATTTCAGCTTGTTTAGCTTAGCAAAAGATCTTCTAAATTAGTAGACTAAGAAATTCGCCAGATGCGAAGAAAATTACTCATATCGGGACCAAAAATATTTGTCGAATGCATACAAAGAGAATGTCTTGTCCTTAAAAATTTTTGTAAATACAATTGCAAATGTAGATTGAAATTTACTGTTCGCGGACATTTTGTCCGACACTAACAAAATGTGTAAATTTTGTGTTGTAACGCATATTTATAAAAAAAAGTGAATATATCTACAAAGGCACATTTATATTATACTTACTGAATAAATTGTTTTGTATATAGTTGATGTTAGTAATGATATAAAATGGACATAATACACACATGGAATTTTGACATGCGATAATGGTAGCCAAATTTGTCCAAAAGACAATATTTTATATAAGAAAATCACGAACTCAAGGTATTGTAAACTAAAATTTAGAATCGTTAATGGTACAAGTGGAAATTTTTCAGTCCTTATTTAATTTATGTAGTAATAGGTGTAAGCATGTATAAATCTATCTAGACATCAGTAGGCACTAAAGACTATGGATGTTTAAAATGTTAGGGACGTTTCTACCTTACACGTAGTCGAACCGGAATTTTTAAGTCGCAGTCGCAGTAGTACAATAACATAGTTTCGACATGTGTTATAGAAATCAATGTCTCCTCATTTTATATCAATAGTATAATGACACTTCTAATTGATGACAAAATAATTTACAAGATGCGAAATATTAGTCCGCAGAGGACCAAAATATCATTGGTAATCATCAAATCGGTTTGATGAAATCGAACCATATTAAAACCTTTATGTAAAGTTACATTATGTTCTGTCATTCTAGAACCCAGTGATCCCAGGATTTCTCCTACCTCATGCTAATACACCTTAGTAAGTTTGCACCTCGAGTCCGTAATTAATGTTAAGTATTAGTTTCTTAAATAAATAAATAAATCTATATTCAAAATCAAATTTCGCTACCAATTGCATTTGGTTGAATTAAATGATTATTCGTTTTATGAGGAAATGAAAAGCTGTATTCAAAGATAACGATCACAATCTCATAAGGTTGACGGGCAACCGATGGATGAGGGCGGTGAGCGACCGGTCAAAGGTGGTGTCACGTCTAGCAGTGGACGTCTTTCGGCTCTTGATAATAAGGTTAAAAATTATACCTAACATCGTCATCATCGTACATAATATTATTAAATTATGAGACAGACTTGTAAAATAGGGTTTGTTGCGAACAACTAAGTACGCTACCGAAGTGATATTTGGAAGAGGCTTATGTCGAACAGTGGACGTCTTTCGATTGATACAATTGCAAAGCAAAATATAATGTATACTCTTAGTTTTTCATTATTATATCATTGTGTTGTAGCCGAGTAAACATTTTTTGCAACCCCTGTGAGTATCGTACAATACAACAAAGGATTTTTTTGAAACTATTGGTGTATTTTTCAGAAAAATGCTTTGAAATCTAACCTGAGTTAGGCAATGAATTAAATTAACTATGTGATATAGCTAAAGAATTGTAACACAAATTCTGCCTAGCCCACTTTCGGAAATAACTTCTTGATAATTTATCTTTGAATATAGCTTTTAAAAATTTGGATTTCGCAATACATGCTTGTGAAATCAATTAGGAATACAGTTGAACGATAATATGCGTTTCGGATGTATGTGCTAATATTTATTTTGTATTAAAGTTAATCAAATATGGTCTTTACTGATGACGGAATTTTTTTTTTGTTAACCGAACCTTTTGTCAGCCACCGGCAAATTAAATACCATCGTTAATATTAAAAAATGTTGACCATATTTTGATGTTGAATTACGAATGGCGGATTTTTTTTCCACACAAATAAATTTTTATATAGCATAAAAATAAAATTACGTGAAACAAAAAGTCCGTATATCGTAAATTTAGTCCGCCGTTCTTGAAACACATACTCATTCAACTGCACTATATGATTAGACTGACCTCAGCTCCTGCTCAGTGACTGCCAAAGTCCTGCCGCAAGACGCTGCTTTCACTGCTAAACTGTCAAACTCACTCGACTTTGACTGCATTTGGAATTTTAATTCTGAAAATAATTAAGATTTGATTAGATTTATTATGTTTCCAAATAAATCTGTAACATTTGTCACGGTTAATACTCGTACATGGATGGATAATAGAGCCACCTACTCTAACAACGTACTTACCATCAGAAATAATAATAAAATAATAATATCACCACAACTACACACAGTGCCATCTAGACCCAATGTAAGCATATATTATAGCTTGTGTTATGGGTTCTAGAATGCGGATATACATAATTAATATTTTTTTTTTGTAAATACATAGGAATATTTAGGTAGTATAATCAGATCAGATTCAAGGTGCACAAAAGATATAAGATCCAGAATTGCAATGGCAAAACAAGCTTTCAACAATAAAAATAATTTATTCACTTCAAACATCCCGAGAAAACCAAGAAAAATTTATAAAAACATTTATTTGGAGCATAGCATTATACGCATCGGAAACGTGGACAATGACTCAGAAAGAAAGGAATTATTTAGAAGCGTTTGAAATGTGGTGCTGGAGAAGGATGGAAAAGATTAGAGCTGGACTGAATTGATGAGAAATGAGGATGTTTTTAAACTTGTCGATGAGATACGGAGAATTTAAAACAAATGTTGGGGGGCACCTGCTACTACATGACAGCCTTATCTGTAATATTCTGGAAGGAAAGATAAAGGGAAAGAGAGGAAGAAGGCCTAGGATCCGTTACCTAAATCAGATAAAGAGAAATGTTGCTGCCATGTCATACCAGGAACTAAAGGAAAAAGCACTGTATAGGAATGTTTGGAGGTAATTGCATCAATTGCACCGACAAGAGCAGAGCTCTTAAGTTTCAGAAAAAGATGTAGGTACATATTATACATAGAAAGACCCAGACCAATGCAAATATACATGTTCATACACACAAATATTTGCACTAAATGAAGCGTTTATAGCTCATTGCGCTCACTGATCGGTAAACGATTAGCGGGTTAAGCAACATAGAGTGCGTGCGGCTCATGGATGGGTGATAAGACTCGTATCGCGATGTTAAATAGGTTAAACCTTCCGTGTTGGGCTATCAAATGCAAAAAATATAAAGATCTCACCTTGTATTTCTTCTAACAACTCCTTCTCTCTTTTAACTCTTTCTTCTTCTCCTTCTTGCCGGCACTCCATCTTCATTCTAGTGAGACAGTTCTCTTTGTCTATCATGAATTGTTCCCATTGCTCATCTGTAATAATAATATATCAGTCATGAGATAATAATAACACAACAACTAAGTACACTACAGCACTATCTAGACCCAAAGTAAGCATGTTATAGAGCACTGATATGGGTTATACTATCTGGATAAACATACTTAGATACATTTCAACTCCCAACGCAGAAACGACGAGGTGTTTTAAGTTTGAAGCGTCTGGGTAAGTGTGTGCGTATGTGTGTGTGTGCGTGTGCGTGTGCGTGTGTTTGCGTGCGTGCGTGCGTGCGTGTGTGCGTGCGTGCGTGCGTGTGTGCGTGCGTGTGTGTGTGTGGCATCATAGCTTTCTGACGGATGAACCGATTTTGTTTTGTTTTTTTTTGTTTCATAGGTGAATTAGCCGGGAGTGTATTTAGCTGTGTTTAATGAAAAACGGTCCAAGATGGCCGCCGCCACAAAATAGCGAATTACATATTTTTTCACAACTCCGTCATTATGGGTATCAAATGAAAGGGCTTGACTAGTAGAATACTGCAAACTATAATAAATTCAAAGCCAAGATGGCCGCCACCACAAAATATCAAATTACTGTGTCGGGGGTATTCAATATTTTTTTATTTAATTGTAACTATTTTGTAAATTACATTAGCACATATTATTATTATACATAGAAAGACCCAGAAATCCAAATAGCAATGTTCATGCACACAAATACTTGTAATGAGCGGAAATTAAATCCGCGAGCTTTGGATTTTTTTTATTGCTGACAATGGCAGACGAGCAAACAGCCCACGTGATGGTAAGTGGTAACTGTCGCTCATGGACGACAGAGTCTAGCATTGTCTCAGCCTCTTGCAATACCAGTGAGACTGCGAAGCCGCTGCCTATCGTGAAGGTAGTGGGGTAGTTGAAGGTTTTAAGGGAGATGAGGAACAAGGAAAGGATTTTAGCGGTCAATCGCTCTACCACTATCAACATTTTACTCCAAGGATGATATGAGCTTCACTCTGGTCTCTTCTAGAAGTTGCTTTGTTCTGCTAAGAAGGATACGGAATAGAAAAGGAAGCACTCGCTCATCTCCCTTCTATGGTGTTCCTTCAGCTTGTTAATTTAGTCCATCCTCCCTGCTATCAGCTTCACTCTGGTGTCTCCTAGAAGTTGCTTTGTTCTGCTAAGAAGGATACGGAAAAGGAAAGGAAGCACTCACCCATCTCTCTTCTATGGTGTTCCTTCAGCTTGTTAACTTGGTCCATCCTCTCTGCTATCAGCTTTACTCTAGTCTCGTCTAGAAGTTGCTTTGCCTCTGCCTTAGCCGTGGCCGCTTCTTCTTCTATGGCTTTTAATTTCTCTGACCATTCTGTTATTAAAGTTTCTGTGGACAAAAAGTAGAATGATAGAATATCTCCCGCTGTGGACTTTGTCCAGGACAATTGGGACATATCATCTTTTGCTTTTTCTGAGCACTAAAATTCTCTAAAAGATGAAGTGTTCCCTGGAAAAAAGCGACCAACGATGATAATACTTCTCTTTTCAATTTGAATCCACAACTGATCTGAGCTATGACCTGGATCAAGCTATTACAAAATAAAAATCACTACATAAATATAAATCTTCCAAAATATATGCACTAAACAATATGTATAGCAGCGCCCCAAACATGTTTAATATCCCTCGGGAACCAGACCGATTTTCGAGATAAAAAGTATATACCAATTTTCATCGAAATCGGTTTAGGCGCAGAGTGGTAACAAACATACAGACACAAACTTTCGCATTAACAATATCGATAGGAATTTATAAATATCTCATAACTCAATGAGGGTGTTTAGGAAAATTTTCGACACCAGTTGGCGCCACTTTCACATTGGACCAATCAGGGGTTAACTTTCTAAAAGCGCTTGACAGCTAGACCTGACGCATCGGTGCTGCCCTCCGTGGGCGCCATTTAGAAAACCCTCTCAGCAGTTTTCTTTTGTGCTTATGCACGTGAATTATCCATTTTGTAAATAAAACGAACTTAACACTGAAAAATATTTGTTTTGATAGCGCTGTCAAAATGGAAGACCTTTTACCAAAGTGGCGCCTAAACACCCTTATTCCGAGGTTTTCGTGTTTAAGGCCCGTATTTATATTATAAACGCATCTCAGGTATTGAGTTGAGTACGCGCACTTGAATCATACCCCTGTCTCTATCTAACTAGGGGCCCGAGACCGTAGTTAGAAAGAGACTCAATACCTGAGCTTCGTTTATAAATACTACCCTTAACCTTCGAGGCATTCCATTATTAATAATAATAATAATAATATTCTACCACATTCACACAGCGCCATCTAGCCCCAAATTAAGCAATTATATTTGCTTGTGTTATGGGTACTAAACAACTGATATACTACTTATACACGTTTTTTTTTGTAAATACATACATATTATAGATAAATTACATCCAGATACAGAACAAACAATCATGCTCATCACACAAAGGTTTGTCCTGGGTGGAAATCGAACCCACGACCTCCGGCTTAGCAGTCAGTGTCACTAACCACTAGACCAACAGGCCAGTCACAACACAAGTATTATAACAACTAAAGATATCCTAAGGACCATATATTATAAGCAATTTATTAATCCTACCTTTTTCATTTTCAAACTGTTCAGTCATCTGTTCAATCTTGTTGGCGTAGTTGATATCAGCTTTATCCAGAAGATGGCGTAGCTGCATTATATCCCAGTCGGCCTTGCTGTGGGCCTCGGCTATGGCTTGTTCGAAATGGCCCTCCTTGTTTGCGAGTACTTCTTTTAAATTTTCAAACTGTAAAAATAAGATGTTTTTGTGGGTTGATGCGTGAATACCGTAGTAATGGATATATATTTTGTAATTTATATTAATATAAAGCGTGAGAGTTTGTTTGTTTGTTTGAACGTGCTAATCTCTGGCACTACCAGTCGGATTGGAGCAGCTGCGCGAGCGCGGCGCGGGCAGCTAGTTACGATGATAAGGCTATCAATACTCACTCTAGTGGTGACCTCCCTCAGCTTCCTGTCCACGTTCCTCACGTCCTGGTCGGCCTCGGCCCGCAGCTGCGCGAGCGCGGCGCGGGCAGCTAGTTACGATGATAAGGCTATCAATACTCACTCTGGTGGTGACCTCCCTCAGCTTCCTGTCCACGTTCCTCACGTCCTGGTCGGCCTCGGCCCGCAGCTGCGCGAGCGCGGCGCGGGCAGCTAGTTACGATGATAAGGCTATCAATACTCACTCTGGTGGTGACCTCCCTCAGCTTCCTGTCCACGTTCCTCACGTCCTGGTCGGCCTCGGCCCGCAGCTGCGCGAGCGCGGCGCGGGCAGCTAGTTACGATGATAAGGCTATCAATACTCACTCTGGTGGTGACCTCCCTCAGCTTCCTGTCCACGTTCCTCACGTCCTGGTCGGCCTCGGCCCGCAGCTGCGCGAGCGCGGCGCGGGCAGCTAGTTACGATGATAAGGCTATCAATACTCACTCTGGTGGTGACCTCCCTCAGCTTCCTGTCCACGTTCCTCACGTCCTGGTCGGCCTCGGCCCGCAGCTGCGCGAGCGCGGCGCGGGCAGCTAGTTACGATGATAAGGCTATCAATACTCACTCTAGTGGTGACCTCCCTCAGCTTCCTGTCCACGTTCCTCACGTCCTGGTCGGCCTCGGCCCGCAGCTGCGCGAGCGCGGCGCGGGCAGCTAGTTACGATGATAAGGCTATCAATACTCACTCTGGTGGTGACCTCCCTCAGCTTCCTGTCCACGTTCCTCACGTCCTGGTCGGCCTCGGCCCGCAGCTGCGCGAGCGCGGCGCGGGCAGCTAGTTACGATGATAAGGCTATCAATACTCACTCTAGTGGTGACCTCCCTCAGCTTCCTGTCCACGTTCCTCACGTCCTGGTCGGCCTCGGCCCGCAGCTGCGCGAGCGCGGCGCGGGCAGCTAGTTACGATGATAAGGCTATCAATACTCACTCTAGTGGTGACCTCCCTCAGCTTCCTGTCCACGTTCCTCACGTCCTGGTCGGCCTCGGCCCGCAGCTGCGCGAGCGCGGCGCGGGCAGCTAGTTACGATGATAAGGCTATCAATACTCACTCTAGTGGTGACCTCCCTCAGCTTCCTGTCCACGTTCCTCACGTCCTGGTCGGCCTCGGCCCGCAGCTGCGCGAGCGCGGCGCGGGCAGCTAGTTACGATGATAAGGCTATCAATACTCACTCTAGTGGTGACCTCCCTCAGCTTCCTGTCCACGTTCCTCACGTCCTGGTCGGCCTCGGCCCGCAGCTGCGCGAGCGCGGCGCGGGCAGCTAGTTACGATGATAAGGCTATCAATACTCACTCTGGTGGTGACCTCCCTCAGCTTCCTGTCCACGTTCCTCACGTCCTGGTCGGCCTCGGCCCGCAGCTGCGCGAGCGCGGCGCGGGCAGCTAGTTACGATGATAAGGCTATCAATACTCACTCTAGTGGTGACCTCCCTCAGCTTCCTGTCCACGTTCCTCACGTCCTGGTCGGCCTCGGCCCGCAGCTGCGCGAGCGCGGCGCGGGCAGCTAGTTACGATGATAAGGCTATCAATACTCACTCTGGTGGTGACCTCCCTCAGCTTCCTGTCCACGTTCCTCACGTCCTGGTTGGCCTCGGCCCGCAGCTGCGCGAGCGCGGCGCGGGCAGCTAGTTACGATGATAAGGCTATCAATACTCACTCTGGTGGTGACCTCCCTCAGCTTCCTGTCCACGTTCCTCACGTCCTGGTCGGCCTCGGCCCGCAGCTGCGCGAGCGCGGCGCGGGCAGCTAGTTACGATGATAAGGCTATCAATACTCACTCTGGTGGTGACCTCCCTCAGCTTCCTGTCCACGTTCCTCACGTCCTGGTCGGCCTCGGCCCGCAGCTGCGCGAGCGCGGCGCGGGCAGCTAGTTACGATGATAAGGCTATCAATACTCACTCTGGTGGTGACCTCCCTCAGCTTCCTGTCCACGTTCCTCACGTCCTGGTCGGCCTCGGCCCGCAGCTGCGCGAGCGCGGCGCGGGCAGCTAGTTACGATGATAAGGCTATCAATACTCACTCTGGTGGTGACCTCCCTCAGCTTCCTGTCCACGTTCCTCACGTCCTGGTCGGCCTCGGCCCGCAGCTGCGCGAGCGCGGCGCGGGCAGCTAGTTACGATGATAAGGCTATCAATACTCACTCTGGTGGTGACCTCCCTCAGCTTCCTGTCCACGTTCCTCACGTCCTGGTCGGCCTCGGCCCGCAGCTGCGCGAGCGCGGCGCGGGCAGCTAGTTACGATGATAAGGCTATCAATACTCACTCTGGTGGTGACCTCCCTCAGCTTCCTGTCCACGTTCCTCACGTCCTGGTCGGCCTCGGCCCGCAGCTGCGCGAGCGCGGCGCGGGCAGCTAGTTACGATGATAAGGCTATCAATACTCACTCTGGTGGTGACCTCCCTCAGCTTCCTGTCCACGTTCCTCACGTCCTGGTCGGCCTCGGCCCGCAGCTGCGCGAGCGCGGCGCGGGCAGCTAGTTACGATGATAAGGCTATCAATACTCACTCTGGTGGTGACCTCCCTCAGCTTCCTGTCCACGTTCCTCACGTCCTGGTCGGCCTCGGCCCGCAGCTGCGCGAGCGCGGCGCGGGCAGCTAGTTACGATGATAAGGCTATCAATACTCACTCTGGTGGTGACCTCCCTCAGCTTCCTGTCCACGTTCCTCACGTCCTGGTCGGCCTCGGCCCGCAGCTGCGCGAGCGCGGCGCGGGCAGCTAGTTACGATGATAAGGCTATCAATACTCACTCTGGTGGTGACCTCCCTCAGCTTCCTGTCCACGTTCCTCACGTCCTGGTCGGCCTCGGCCCGCAGCTGCGCGAGCGCGGCGCGGGCAGCTAGTTACGATGATAAGGCTATCAATACTCACTCTGGTGGTGACCTCCCTCAGCTTCCTGTCCACGTTCCTCACGTCCTGGTCGGCCTCGGCCCGCAGCTGCGCGAGCGCGGCGCGGGCAGCTAGTTACGATGATAAGGCTATCAATACTCACTCTGGTGGTGACCTCCCTCAGCTTCCTGTCCACGTTCCTCACGTCCTGGTCGGCCTCGGCCCGCAGCTGCGCGAGCGCGGCGCGGGCAGCTAGTTACGATGATAAGGCTATCAATACTCACTCTGGTGGTGACCTCCCTCAGCTTCCTGTCCACGTTCCTCACGTCCTGGTCGGCCTCGGCCCGCAGCTGCGCGAGCGCGGCGCGGGCAGCTAGTTACGATGATAAGGCTATCAATACTCACTCTGGTGGTGACCTCCCTCAGCTTCCTGTCCACGTTCCTCACGTCCTGGTCGGCCTCGGCCCGCAGCTGCGCGAGCGCGGCGCGGGTGCGCTCGGCGTGCGCGCGCTGCAGCGCCGCGCCCGCGCTCACGTGCTCACATTTGAGACTCTCTACAGCTTTGCTGTGCTGTTGCTCTAAACGTTGGAGTTCCTGGAATACATTGATATTCTTATATGTAACAAGCAAAATCTATATATGTATATAAAAGCGAAAGGTCACTCACTCACTGGCTCACTCATCACGAAATCTCAAAAACTGCAATTGCTAGGGGTCTCAAATTTTGCATGAGGGTTCTTTTTAAGACGCGAGCATCTTCACTTAGACTGGATTTTGCGAAATTTGACCCCTAAGGAGGGAAAAAAGGGAGGCAAAGTTTGTATGAAACTTCTATAGAATGCTATATTTTTAAAGAATAAAATAAATGACATCTCAGATTTAATGCCGTATCCACACGCTTGCCACTTGGCACAAACTATAAACATAAACAAACGCTTGATTATGATAGGTGCTCCAAACAGCGATATTCACACGTTTGCGAGTGTAATGTGTAGTGTGTTTTGAAGAAACAAGCACGACGGAAGTCCGGCTGTTGTCAGCTATAACATTTAGTAAAATTTATTTTTATTATAAAAGAAAGCAAAACGAAACGAGAGAAAATAAAAAGAAACGAAAAATGAAATTCATAGAAACCATACAAGACATGTTTTTTTTATGATGGTAGGAACTCATTTTCATTCATTGAAATACTACCTAAACTCTGTTAATATGACTTCGATAGGTATAATACTTACAATAAAAACAATCTTCACGCGTCTTTTTTGGCAAGCGTATGGATCCGGCATAAAACACGAAAATAGATCCCGACGGTGGAAAGGAAAAACTTCTAAAGCGCCATTTTGGGCAAAATGAGTTATCGTTAGATAGGGTTTTTTTTCTACGTCGACTGGTACGGTACAACTTTCGTAGCGATCGGAGCATATTTTTGGCGTTTTAAAAGTTTTACCTTACCATTGCCAGTACGGGCAGCATCTATTTTTCAGCCTCTTAAATGACGTGTTTTTGGTGATTTTGGAATAGAAGTCGGTTAAGACTCTCGTTATTGAGCCATATTTTTCTGTATTAATTTTATGATTTTTTTCTTGAAACAAATTGTTTTCGAGTAAATTTATGCATTTAGTATTTTTTTAGTTTTTCATCTGGATGTTATTTAGGATATAAGAACTTTTTGTTTATAGATTTTTATATAAATATCCAGAAGGCTAGTTTTTTTTATATTTGTATTAGAAGTATTTTTTTGAAGTTATACTTCTTTTTGGAGCGATTGGAAAAAATGATTAGAGTGAATTTTTACGATGCGCGCGCACACCGACGGGAAAAAGCAACACCCTGAAGTTAGTTGCGAACCTTTTAGACCCTGAAGTTAGTAGCGAACCTTTGTGTGTCGTATCAGTACAAATAATCAGTGTGAATAAATAAAAAATATATTGGCGTTTATATCAATTTAATTATATTTATGACGGTGATAGATATTTTTTATTGATCATTTATCAGTAAAAATATTTATTTTGAATATTAGTGGTAAAAGTGGTTTTAATATACTGTTTTAAGTGCATTTATAGATTTGAGGTTAACTGTTATGTACGTATGCGTTGTGTTATTATTTGGTATTTTTGGATTGTTACGCTAAAGAAGTATAACTTCTTACGTGCGTACATGAGTACACACACTCTTTTTTCTTCTAAACAGCATTGTAAACATTAAGATTTTTTTAAATAATTAGCTTTACAAGGTTTTTTTTTATATTAAGATCTTTTCAGCATTTTCACTTTCCTAATATGTGTTAATAGTTTCTAATAAGAATATTTCCATTTATTATTTTACATGACTTAAAGGCGATAAAATTTTTTAGCTGACTAACTTTTAAGTAAATTTTTCTTAAAAGCCTTGCTTTGTATTTATGTTTAAAGAACTTGATTACTATCTCAAAAGAACAAGCACATAGTTCACTTAATGAGAATTTTAACAAATTGTAAAATACATAAACAATAGGTACCAGTAGTTCGTCGATAGTGAATGAACCTAGGTATGTATAACTTTAAAGTCAATGACTCAAAAAGTACTTTGTGCGTGTTTACTTTATTTAAATATATCAATTTTTTTTTGCATTTAAATGGTTGTGTATGTATGTGTACGTGTGAGTGTGCGTGTACGCTTGCCTGTGTTTGTTGGTGTTATCAGTTTAGTATAATATATTGTCACTTGTGTTTTTTAAGCTTTATTTTAAAACTAATAATAATAATAGAGTCTTGCATGTGTTAAGTCTACGTCGTGAATTATTATAGTTCAAGCATTGTGTGTGGCAATCGCCATGCCGACCTACATTTACTATGAGCGACACACTCATAGCGAATAAGTTGCTGGCCTTCCTGCAGTGTCAGCTGGATGTGATGAACGAGGTCAGCGTCACGCAGATCAGGGAAACTACTTATTTGTAATAAAATGTAATTTATATTTATGAAATAAATTGATTGATTGATTAATTGATTGAATAATATTATCGCATAGTTTTATTTCGTTGGGTAATTTGTTATAAAGTTTTATCCCGTCATAAAGCATGCTTCTTTTACCATATTCGGTTCTAAGTGTAAAAAGAGTCAGTTTATTTTTATTTATTAGGTTATGTGTATACTTTCTTTTAGTTAAAGTAGTCTGTGTATGAATCTGGCCGAATTTTTTTTTTTTTAAGGTGCATATTTTTCTGTATACATTTGTTTTAAATTAAATATTTTGGTGTTTTTGTACAATGTAGGTGTATGTGTTAGTGTGTCGTAGTTAAATAATGCTTTTATAGCCTTGTTTTGTGCGCGCTGCAATGGCAAGATGTTTATTTTTGAGCAGTATCCCAGACTTCGATCAGGTAGGATCTTAGAGCAACCAACCGGAGAGGCCACTGACAGGCGTACCCCTCTGCCAAAGGTACCAGCCCACCGGTCATACCCGTTATATAAAACTAGTTGACGCGCGTTCCGCATCATAAGTCACATATCAGTGCATGCGTAATAGCGTCTCAATAGAAATGCCGAATTGCAGTGTATTTTGGTGTTAAAAGCGTTCAGCGACATCAAGTCTACAAAAGGATAATATTACATTCCACCTCTAAGTATTATTTTGTTCTAATATTATTAAATAAGGCATTAAATTAGCAATTTAACCAAATAAAATGCTAATCAACAAGTGTTGCCAGGCTTATCATCAATACTCCAATCTGGGGTAATATTTTAAGTTGAATTAACATAAAAACTAACCTTTCCTTTTTTATATCTCGCCTTGTTCACATATCTAATAAGTTTTATTTTGGATGTACATTGTTGTGTCACCGTTCCCATATTTATTTATTTTTAATTAAAACCAATGTTTTTTTTACCAAGTAATGCACAAAATAATATTAAATGAACAAGTAAAATGAGATTATAAATCCAAATATACAAGATTAGTGCACTTTATTCCGAAAGATAATTGCTCATTTCTTACAAAAATAAGCGTATTTATTTTTAAGAAACTGGTCACACTTTAACATAATTAGAGATGAGACAGTTTAATCACAAATATCGATATTGGTTTTCCAGTATTAAATTATTTTTTTTTTGTTTGTTTTAGATTTTCAAAAGAAGCAGCGCCTCGAGTCGCTTGGGTCCAATATTGTAGGAACCATATAAGTGGATTCCTAAGCGTACAAGTATCTGACTAACAGCTTAAAAGACAAAGCCTTCTGTGCTGCCAGCACTGCTACCTCCTCCCTACCCCCCAAGCGGCGGAGAGCTCAGTTTTTAGCAAGTAAACTCGCTGTGCGCTACCTCCTCTTATTGCATTACCTAGGATTAGTTAAACTAGATTTATAAGGTTAATTTAAATTGCACAGTTTTTCAGTATTTTATTATACCTACTTAAATAAAGACTTTTAATTAACAACAATATTAAGCAACAGACAATTAATTAAAAGTATTATTTGGTTTGAATATACATACATACTTAGGAATAATACACGTAAAATTGACACGTAATAATTAGTTACAATCTTTAATCCACACTAGAACAAATTTCAACAGGTGGTGGTTATTGAACATACATCCTTGTGCGCAGTAGTAAAATAAAAAAAAAGAGTGGGTACCCATGTACGCACGTAAGAAGTTATACTTCTTTGGCATAACAATCCAAAAATACCAAATAATAATACAACGCATACATACATAAATATTTGAATTGATATAAACGCCAATATATTTTTTATTTATTCACACAGATTATTTGTACTGATACGACACACAAAGATCCGCAACTAACTTCAGTGTGTAAAAGGTTCGCAACTAACTTCAGGGTGTTGCTTTTTTCTGTCGGTGTGCATCTCATCGTAAAAATTCACTCTCATCATTTTTCCCAATCGCGCCAAAAAAAGTATAACTTCAAAAAAAACCGCCTAAATGCCAGTACGACTCGCGCGCCGAGGGTTCCGTACTATCAGGGATCAGAAGTATTGAATAAACATTAGTAAACATAGTAGGAGAGCCCGACCGCATAACCAGATTTGTTTGTCGAACAATGTTTAACAAATAAATTTAGCTCGACCGTATGACGGGCTTTTTTGATAATAATTACAAAAAAGTGTGCTAGTTAGAAACACTGTTTTATTCTTCCTGTAATAATGACATAAACATGAATTAACAGAATTACTTCTAGTTAATTCATGTTTATGAACTATTTACTTTACTTTCATCTATTTCAAAGTGCTTAAATAAAAAAAACCTTAAAATTATAATAGATTATTATTACCTAAAACTGTTCTTTAAAATATAAGATAATGCTAATTTTAAGGGCGTTCCGTCACATATGACCTTGAGCGTTTCGCTTCCTCACCACCCCGCGCCTCACCCGAAAAAAACATTGCGTGCGAGTCCGCCCTCTAGCGTCAAGTAGCAGTAGCACAACTATAAGACAATGACCTTACTTGTCCGAAACCGCAGAGCTAAAATCTGATAGACGCGAAAATAATGAATTATTTTTTTAGTATCTTTTATTATTTCGTTTAGTAAGTATGTATATTTTTTAGTATATATTATTTATATATTTATTATTTATATAGTAGCGAAAGCAAAGATGAGTGTTTAGAATCATGACGTTTGTTAAATATGTAGTAGAAATAAAAATAACTACTGTGGGTTAAACCAATAAACTCAAAATCCAGCTCTACCGTGGTATAACTAAAATGCCGTTAACTGCCAAAGTCGAGTTTTGAGTAAACACTCAAAAAACGCGGCAAAAATTGAAACCGTTGTCACTTACAAATGACAACAATTATTTGAGATTTAAAGGTACCAAGATATAGATCAAATGAAATACTTTCAATTTATTCTCCTGTCAGTTTGTAAATATAATTAAATTTTATAATAAAACGTTTTTTTGCGTTTTAGTATACCATTGGTGTTACAAAAATCTAATAAGTCAGCGGCTAAAATGCCACTACGCTTAGCGTAACGGCATTTTAGTGTCTCTATTTCATAAAAAATATTATTTGTTAAAAACATAAAAAACAAAAGAACTTAATTGTAACTAAAATGTCGGTATAGCACATAATGTCAATTTAGCTTATCATTAATACTTGTGGAACTACCTCATGTTAAACGTGGTTAACGTCCGTTCACTGCTTTTAAGTCTGGTAGTCTATAAATGTGTTTAAATAAGAGTACAAAACTTGATTCATTGTTACGCTTAAACGCGGTTAAACTTAAAACCTTATAGTTTAACGGCATTTTAACGCAACAGAATTATAAAGTATTAGATCATTATCGATCAAACTGAAGTTAAAAGTTATTAAAATACACTCATTTTTTAAACTTACAACTAACACAAAACTTCCCTTAAAACAAGATTATAGGTATCGCATCAATTATTATAAATTTAAAACATGGTTTTTATAAAATTTAAATTGACTTTATAATAAAAACAAATGTAGATACTAATAATAAAATCACAAGTAAGTTTAACTTACACTTTAAACTAATAAGCATAAAAAAACAATTGGACCTACTTATGCAAAAAGGAACCAATCCACACATATGCCAAAATTGAGATAATTAAACAAAAAGCATAAAATGCACCTTATAACTATAATATAATAATAATATTCTACCACATTTACACAGAGCCATCTTAGCCCCAAATTAAGCAATTATATTTGCTTGTGTTATGGGTACTAAACAACTGATATACTACTTATATACTTTTTTTTTTGTAAATACATACATATTATAGACTAGCTGTTGCCCGCGACTTCGTTCGCGTGAAAATTCAGATGGGTGCCAGATTTTACGGCAACCGTACATTGTATCAGTAATAAATATCAGTATTATCCATCTCTATGGCGAATCTCATTTAAACCCGCTACCGCTAAAACTGATGAACCACTTTCACACAAACTTCGACTCTTATTTGCTCACTTAATAAGGGTAGTTTCTGAATATTAAAAAAAGAGTATTTTCTAGTAATTTGGTAATCCTACTATAAAAACTATAGAAGTTTCATACAAACTTTGTCACCCCTTTATACACCCATAGAGGATGGATTTTGCAAAATCCCGTCTAAGTGAGCACCTATATCCTAATAGGAACGATCATGCAAAGTTTGAGATTCCTAGCACTTGTTGTTTCTGAGATTTCGTGATGAGTAAGTGAGTGACATTTTGCTTTTATGTATATAGATAGCTTTTGCCCGCGGCTTCGCTCGCGTGAATATTGATTTTTCCAATAGACATTTTTATATTGTTTAAATACTGTTTTCCATAGTATTTTTAATCTCCCATTCATACAAACCCTCTTTCACCTACCTAAAGATATCCCTCGTAAAAAAAAATACAATACACAAAGGCAAATATTCACTACAATAACTTTTCCCTTCCCCTCATTCCCTATCGCCCTTTTTCTCCACTCTCCACAGTTTCCGCTTCTCTCCTCACCTCCCTCTTCTCCTCTTCACCTCCTTCAGCATCCCTTGCCTCTCCTCGAGCATCTCTTGCCCTTTCCTCCACTTCTCTCTACCTTGCCTCCTCGCTTTCTCCTCTCTTCTCTAGCACTTCCCCATTTCTTCTCCTTCGTTCCCCTCATTTTCTTCTCCCTTCTTATCACTTCTTATCCCTTTCCCTGCATTCGAGAGCTCCTGCCTTGTCCCTTCCCCCTCCCTTCCTCTCCCATCTCCCTTACTTCCCCTTCACTTTCCTCTCACTTCCTCCTCATTTACTCCTCACTTTTCCCTCACTCCTCACTTCCTCCTCACTTCCCCCTCACTTCCACTCACTTCCACTCACTTCCCCTCACTTCTAACTTCCCCTAACTTCCCCCTCACTTCTCCCGCACTTCCACCTCACTTCTCCCTCACTTCCCCTAACTTCCCCGTCACTTTCCTCACTTTCCTCTCACTTTCCTCTCACTTTCCTCTCACATTGCCCTCACTTTCTCTTCACTTCTCCCTCGCTTCTCCCTGGCTTTCCCTTGACTCCCCTTGACTTCTCCCTGACTTTTCGTACTTTTGTAGCAATATGCAAATTGAGGCAGCCTGTAAAGCACGCATTTTACTTTTTATTTTTTCTTTGCAACATAGAAAGCTGTAAGTATTTAATTACCTATAGAGTTAAGTGTATTGCCTGTGTCACTTTGCATGCTACTTGAAACTGTAACTTACAAAAATTGTAATAACCTGGCGATTAAAATGAGTGGCTTGAGTTTCTTGCCAGTTCCTCTCATGGCTCTACTTTGTCAGCGAACTGGTTGTAGGTTAATTTGCTGACATTTTGTAAACTTTGACGTTCATAAGTGTTAATTTAATTAACCTATATGAATTAACATATTTTCATTTTCCTTATTTATTTTCGGTTCATCTGGATATCACAAATATAACTTCAGTAAATCGTTCTGTATATTGTATAGCTAGCAAAAATTTTACGGAAGTAGATCTTTTAGAATAAGCAAGAATAAGAATAAGGACGGTTTGGCTGGAGATGTACATAACGACGTAAAGTGTAAGTTTTGTCTGAAAGTCAGTGGTCCGAAGGCATAGTTACCTCCTCGGTCCTCTTTATTTCCTTTTTCTCCCACAGTATCTTTACTCTGTATGGCCACCACTGCACTGAATTTGAAACAGCACCATTCACCAGCAAAACTGAATTCAAATGACGGAGCTGATAAGGATTTTCAGTTACACATGCTTTAAACAAAGCGTCATCATTCCTATGTGTATATCATTATTTCTATAGAAATTGATATTTTTCAATGTACCCTATCAAAATTCAAGGATGTTGCACAAAAATGTATAGTATTGGATAAGTAGATATATTTATTTAGTAATTAGTGTTTTTAATTTTAGGTTTTTTATGATATCGTATTGGGTTTTTATCTGTAATGAAGTAATGATATTGTAAATACTTTTTCAATAAATAAATAAATGTTGATTATCTTCTAGTAAGTGCCCGTACGTAAGGTACACAATATCATGTACCCTTAGCAAAATAAGTAACACGAACAATTGCCAAAGTAGACGCATTGTACCCACTGTTTGAGTGATTTGGATGTACTGTGAAAATTACCTCGCTAGAGATTCTTTATAAGTATAGATTACTTCAATATGTACATACAAATATATGTGTACATACATATATTTGTATGTACGTACATATTGTAGTATTGTAAATGTATAATATAATGCTAAATCGGTAAAGTAGAACTAATGTAATATTATCGCTAAGTAACGGATCCATGCGGACGACGTCACGGGGTAGTTTTACAGTACATAGACTTATAATATAATATAATAAAGATACATACATACATACATAGAGTGCTAAACCATAATTCTTTTGCCTTTACCTAGTTAGGTAAAGACTGTACAAAAAAGAGTAGAATTCTTTATACTGTGCCACCGTGCCGGGTCTATTACTTTCTACATACACCTATTACTCGAAAAATACGGTATTAGTTTTGTTATGTCCAGTAGGCACTCAACAATATATTATTTAATTTTAGGATTAAAAATTCATATAGTACGATAATAAAGGAACAGAGAGTAGGATTTTTAATTTACCTAATTGTGATAATTTCACAGTCTTCAAATATTTTAGTTTGGTTAGAGACTAAGACGTTTTGTAAAGCCTTTTTTCTTCCTTTCTTGCAATCAAATAAATAAATCAAAATAAGATGCATTGAAAGTAGAAGGGTAGGTATTTACTTTAGCCTAGTATCTTATCACTGATTTTATCAGCTCATGAAAAAAAATCTAACGAGGTAAATACTTGAATATTTTATCGGTATTACTTACCGATAGAATATTCAAGTACACACCGTATGTATATATAGAATGTATAGGTATTTATGCTCGTGCAAGATAACGTAGATAGTTAGGTAGCTAACAGCAGCGTGTATGGTTGTTTTGTGTAGGTACCTAACTAGGTCGCAAACCGACGCATGTCACGTATAATCATTGTAATTTGAGTTCTATGCTAGTTGTACGACCGACGCCGACGTTCGTGTTCCGACCGAAGCACCTCGTACCTACGCCGGCGTCGCCGTCGTCGCGTCGCGTCGGTCGGAATCGGAAAGCGCCCTTGCCACATGAGTAAATATCCAAGTTAGATATTTTACTCATGTGCCCACCTACCACACACCTAGTTCGAAATGATAGTAGACATAGACAATATTGTAGCAAGCTCATATTCATACCCCTAGGGTATATAACAGCAGGAATTTACTGATTCTTGAGGCCTGGTGTTGCCTTGATCTTATCACAAGCGACAATAGGCTCACCACCTGCTACCTAGTTTACGTGGAACTAAACATAATTAAAGGATATCCTAGGTAAGTATCTCAAAGAAGGTATTTTACTAAAAATATGAAGGTAGGTATATACCTACTTACAGGATATTCTATTATTGAATCCTTTGCATTTGTATTTGTTTCAGTCGTGAAATTTTAGTCATTTTGATGAAAAATAATAATAAATGTAGGTAAATACCTACGTATTTAATACACTAAAAAAATCTAAATAACTAATCTAATTTATTTGCAACACTAAATCTATCCACACAATATTTTTTTTGATATTATTTATTTGCAATTATTGAATTACGTAAATAATTTTTAAAAAAACCGCATACGTCCGTCCGTCAGAAGGGCTTGCGCCGCTCTGCCGTTCTGCCTCCCGTCGCCCGCGCAGAGCCCCTGCGACGCTGATTCAGCCAAATTATCAATAACTATTGAAACATTATCCTAATAAATGAAATAAACCTACAGAGTTGACATTTGGTTTATTCCGGTTGATTCAATATAACTTTTATATTTATAACTATAGTAATTACAAAGTAATATTTCGAAATAAGTGAAATCACGTTGTTTTAATATCGTTGGTATAAGTTATATAATCAATTATTGTAAATAATTCTTCTACTATTCTAAAGTTCATGAATCAAAGTATATTGTTGGCAAAAAAAAAAAGAATAAATAGCATTAGAATCTACTCAATTATCGAGATGAAAGTACCGGATTTCGTCGAAATTTCGTCGGAACCACCTTAATAAGCAAACATAATAATCATGAAAATAATTAAATCTTTCGCGTACTTATATGAAATCCTAAACATCGATACTAAATATCGACAGAGTCAAGCTCTAACTGTTTTATGCTAAGGAAGCGTAAACTGATAGATGTCCCTGTGTGTAAATGTGATTGTGTGTGTTTAGTTTAAGCTAGTGTGTAATAATTTTATTGTGTGCGTGTATAACGACGCGATTTAAAAATGCATTAGTAGTTAACATTGTAATTAGTGTGCGTTGCTCGCGTTACCCCGTCCCCCGCCGAAAGTGGCAGACTTTTGCGCAAGGGAAATAGAGCGCGTGTCCACTCCTGTTGGTTTAATGCTCTAAGGGTAGGATATATTGGATTTCACTAGTGCATTATATTTCATCAAACGTGTTTTACTTGGTATGCAGGAGGACATTCTGCGTAGTGCACCAGTAAGTTGTGTAATTTTAATTTTTACTTTTTCTATGTGCGGTTTCCACGTAAGTTTGTCATCCAGAACTAAACCAAGGTTCTTTTCCTGGTGCGATCTTTTTAAGAGCTCATTATTGATAGGCAAAGGTGTGGTAGTTTGGCATTTTTTATTTTTTGCGGAAAATATCATATACGTTGTTTTTTTTTTGCGTTTTTTGTTAGAAGGTTACAGTTACACCAGGTTGTATATTGGAGTAGATTTAACTGCGCTTGATCTATCAGCTCTGGTAGATTATTCCCAAAATAAAAGAGACACGTGTCGTCAGCATAAAGTGTAATTTGACCAGTGAGTTTTATGTTACATAAGTTGTTTACATAAATAGAGAACAATAAAGGGCCGATCACTGAACCTTGTGGGATTCCACACGTTATATTTTGCGGCTTGCTTTTATACTTATTGCCCATTTTTACCACCTGAGTTCTGTTTTTAAGTTAATAATGAAATGTTGTACGCTGTGCCTGTCAGACCTAGGTTTTTTTAGCTTTGCGTGATTATCCAATATTTGATATATTGGATGAGATTTTAAACATATTATTCTTCAAATACACCAACAACTTCCAATCATTAATAAAAAGTAATGATTTTTTCTAAGAAAAAATAGGTACTTAAATCCTCATTTCCCACACTTTGCCATTTGGCGCTTTAGAAGTTTTTCCTTTCCACCGTCGAATGACTATTAATTTGTTCTCAAAGAATTTGAATTTGGAAATTGAAGCTTGGAACGCGAAGGACTCATTGTCATTATGTAGGCTACCCGAACGAGTACTACAAGCAGTAACGCGAGGGGCAGGCATCGTTTTTGCATGCATCGAATGTACGATTTTTTTTCTTTATACTACTTGATTGAAGATTAGTTTATCTGATTATTTTATTATGTGCGTTTAAATATTCATTTAATTTTACTTTTAGAAATTCTAACACCAAATAAATATTAAATAAAATATTTATTTATTTAAGTAGGTACCTACTTTTGCTTACTTTCAAATTTACTTCAACCTTTCATTTCAATTACTTAGTAAAATTTGTTTTATTTCCTTAGTCGCTGAGAAAAGTAGATTTTATAAGTTACTAGCTGTGCCCCACGGCTTCGCTCGCGCTTAAAATGTGTTTTGTCTCCCTCTGGAACCAGACCGAATTTTGGGGATAAAAAGCAGCCTATGTCCGTCTTCGGCACTAACTCTACCTACATACCAATTTTCATCAAATTGGGTAAGCCGTTTAGGCGCTGAGTGGCAACAAACACACATACATACATACACACACACACACAAGCTTTCAAATTTATAATATTAGTAGAATTTAAACTTAATTAAAATCCGATGCAGATTCAAGTCCTTGATTAAACAATAGATTGTTTTATCTTTTTTCTTATTGGGAAGTAAACCTCTAAGGGGTTAAAAGGGGGCAGATAAAAGCTTATATGATTCTTAGTCAGATTGCTAAACTAAAGCTATAGGTACAAAAACGCGAAGGTAGAATGAATATAGATAATGATATAGACGTATGAATGCATGGATGATGTATGATGGAAGTATGGATTTTTGTTACTCAATCATGTTAAAATGGGTAAACGGATTTAAATGGAATTCGCCATAGAGACATATTATATACTGATTGTTACTAATACAATGTACGATTGCCGCACAATCAAATTTTCACGCGAAGGAAGACGCGGGCAACAGCTAGTATATTATAAAATAAAGCCAAAGAAAGAAACTATTTTTTTCTTGCTGACGCTACATTGAACTATTATACCCTATGACACTCCCACAATTAATACAAATCTAATGACACCTCATAGGCTGTAGAGCGTGCCAAAAAAATAGACATACATACGCTAGAAAAAACAGTACTCTTCTTGACGTCGGCAGTCGGGAAAAAATAAATATGTTTCACCCTCTTTATTATTTAAGTTTTGCATGACTCAATAACAGGGCCTTTATGATATTTGGCACGGACCTGAATCCTAAAAAAATATGCGTTCAACGGCTAATCCGGCATCGAAATCCGAAAAATATTATAAATGCGAATATTTGCTGCCAACAAATTGGTGTGTCGGTAGATTCGATGCCAAAAACGGACACAGCCTACTTTTTATCCCGAAAATCGATCTTGTACCTGAGGGACACGAAACACTAAGTTCTTGATATTTATTTTACGATACCTGATAAAAGACTCTACTGTCACAAATATCCATACACCATAAATTCTTAACATTAACCAATCCAAATATTGTATTATACATTGTAATGTCTATCTTCCTTCTCCCTCCCATTCGCAGTCTCTTTCCAGCAGTTCCACAAGTTTAAAAGCTTTCCTTCTCATCGCCACCTTCTGCAGTTGAAGAGTGAGGAATAAAACTAAACGCTGTTGTTTAGTCTCCTCAAAAAACTCCACTCCTGATAGCAGACAGCTAGATCCAGGAGTGGTTGTCTGAGCTGGTGAGGATCTAGCAATAACCAATCAACAAATAGCAACTATACCTTGTAATGCCTCTCTTTCTACCAAAGTAAGTCCTCTTGCCTAATGGTAAGCAGTTAGATCCGGGAGTGATGACCATCCTTCTACCTGTTGAGGGTTACAATAATCAATCTAAAATAGCAACCCTAGATCATACCTTGTGATGTCTCTCTTCCTTCTCCTTCCCACTCGCAGTCTCTCTTTCCAGCAGTTCCTTAAGTCTGTGCACCTCAAGTTTGAGAGCTTCCTCTCTCGTCTCCACCTTCTGCAGTTGTAGAGTGAGGGATTGAACTGAACGCTGCTGTTCGGAGACTATTCCTCTAAGCTGCTGTAATTCAGCTACTTGAGCTGGTGAGGGTCGTGGTTCTGATTTTAGTTTTTCTACTGTTTCTGTCAGCTGAAATAGAAGATAAATAGTTAGCAGTTTTTATGTAATTTTTGTTAGTTAGATATCCTCCTCCAAATTTAGCTACCTTGACCGTGAGCCTATCTATCAATGAGGGTTTTTAGGAAAATTTTCGCCACCAGTTAGCGTGGTAAAAGGTCTTCCATTCACAAAAAATTCAAATTAAACATCGAAAATTCATTTACAGTTTGAAATCAATAGAATTGTTCACAGTTATCTATCAAAGATTGAAAGCGCTTTGAATATTAGTGCAGTATCTATTAAGGATTGCTACGTGTTTATGGTAAAAGATCTCTATATAAAACTTTATTCTCATAATATAAACAAGTCTCACATACCTCTTTCTTCTGTTTCTCATTATCCCTGGCCCTCTTCTCCAGCTCCCTCATCTTCCACTCGCAGTCCGCCAGCATCCTTTCTGCTCTCGCGGCCGCTTGAGACCGCGCGGCCTCGTGAGCTGCTCTCCATTTTGCTGTGTTCGCTTCGGCTGCTGCTAAAGCCTGGTAAAAATGGAGGACATAAATCTTCGTTTGGTTAAAAACAAGGTTTCAAAATAGTCCAGGCTTTTAAGCCAGCAAGTGGTAAGGTATCCTCTTCAGGATATCGCCGATTGCTTACTATGGAGCAGGGTAGAGTTACTTTGGTAGATGGAGTCAGTTTGGTTAAAAAAATGGGGAATATAAGTTGTCCCGGCAAAGAAAACTGTAAGTTTGGAACGAAAACTATAGGGTCCTCAAATTACACTCTAACCAGTTGCCTATAGAACAAACACTTCTACAGAATAGAACTATTAAACAATCTTCTCCATTTCCCGGTAGAGAATGATCATAGCATTAAATCCGCCTGTGTACCAGTGTACAAGAAGTTTTTTTTTTATACAACTTTGGTGGCAAACAAGCATACGGTCCACCTGATGGTAAGTGGTAACCGTAACCTATAGAGATGGTTGTGTTTTCTAAGCATCGGACGAGGAAGGAAAAGGGAAACGGAAGAGGACCGAGGGAGTATTTGGGCTGCCGGCGCTCTCACTCACCGAGCGAAACACATTACCATGAAAACTAATATTCTTACGTCGATCTTCTATGAGAGGGTAGTACTTTCCTGGTCGATCCCATTCATGCTGAACCAGCGTGGATCAACTACCGTATAAATAAACAAACAGCTGGTCTTGTAGGATCTTTTAGGAGCATGACTACTAAGTGAATAAATATTGACTGCAAGAATAAGAAATTGGTAACCAGACTATATACGATATCCTCAGACTCATTGTTTTTGAGTTGCAGAATCTTAAGCCACTCACCTCCTGCGCTTTATGTTCCTGTACAACCTTCTCCTGCTCGAGTCTATCTTTGTCTCGCTCTAGCGCGAGCACTCGAGACTCGAGCTCGGCTCTCTGAGAGAGAGCGTCTTCTAATTCTGCTCTGATCTGTCGAATAGATTCATCTGAAAGAAAATTAATCATTTAAAGTGCAGTTCCTAAAAAGACGTTATAAGTGATGAAAAAGGCTTCAGCATCACGCTTGCTCAAGCCTTTGTTTGCATAAGGACAAATTCTCAGAACAGCAACTGCTCATAAAGGCAACTTCTCAAAAGGGCATAATACGCTGATGTTTCTCTTGCTTGAAATTGACCCCCAGTTTCTGAAAGGCTGAGCAACGAAAAATTTACTAATCACCGGTTAAATCTTATGTGAAGTACCAATTGGGCTGCAAAAAGCAAACTCTACAATTATTCATGCTTTTAGGTATTTCACATGAGATTTAAAAGGTGATTGATGGTTGATAAGCCTTTCAGAAACATAGGGTGAAGGTTCGAAAACCCTGTGAACAGTTCAGTCTTGTTTCCTTATGATAAATGGTAGACTATGACGACAAAGAAACGAGAGAAGAAGGTAATTTTACTGCGATCAGAATGGATCCAGCTGAGGAAAACATCTTGAGGAAATTTGGGCTTAACCAAATCCACACTAATAATGCGAAAATAACTCTGTTTGTCTGTTACGCTTTCACGCCTAAACCACAGAACCGATTTTGATGGAATTTGGTAAAGAGATAGAATAGACCTTGGGAAACAACATAGGCTATCTTTTATCGCTAAAAATGGCTTGAAGGGGTTGAAATAGGGAATGAAAGTTTGTATGGAAAATGCGATATAAGCGACATTCACGCGGCGGAGCTGCGGGCAACAGCTAGTACAGCATAATAGATCGCATGGATTCAACCCTTTTCACGATTTATGCTACTGTCCTCGAAGCCTATTAACTCAGTTGACATCAATGATAGACACAGGTCCAAGGATCCAAGAATTGAGCGAATAAAACACAAGGCTTACCATTTCGCCACTGTAGTTGATCAGCTAGATTTGCCGAACATGTCCTGGCTGCAGACAGCTCCTCTTCCAAGGAGCGACTTCTCTGTCTCACCAGCTCCGATTCCTTGTATGCTGCGGCGAGCTCGCATTTTAAATCTGGAAGGTAAAAAAAGTATAAGTCGATTAGTTTTGAAGTCCATTACCGGCAAGACTGTTTTTTATATTAAAAGTTCCGCCTCTGCTTTGGTATTACTGATTGCCGCTCACAAATCTTTGAAATTCTTGGTTTTAAAGAAAAGTGGGTGGTTAAACATTTCTGCCTACCCCTTCGGGGCTTTGTACGTATGTACTAGCTGCGCCCCACGGCTTCGGCTGCGCCTAAAAACTGTTTTGATTCCCTCGGAAACCAGACTGATTTTCTGAATAAAAAGTAGCCTATTTCCGTCCGTCTCCGACACCAAATTTATCTACAGATATATACCAATTTTCATCGAAATCTCTTCAGCCGTTTAGGCGCTGGGTGGTAACAAACACACATACGTATACACAAACTTTCGCATTAATAATATTAATAGGATAGGTCCATTTAAGAACCTTTAGAAAAAATCACTCAACGATATTGAAAGCCGTATCAGAATCCGTTGTATGGTTTAAAGGGAGTTAACGAAGAAAGGAGACACACAACAGAAGACAGCAATTTTGCTTTAAAATATCTAATAATTAGTTAGTTTAGAAGTCAGGGATTTTTCCTCTAGATCACTTAGCCATGTCTCCACGAAAATTAAAAAGGTTTATATATTTTTATTTTTTTGAAAAAAGAAAGTTCATTATAAAAAATAAATTAAAAACATTGTACGTTTGCTATAGGCGCTTTCAAAATACTGCAGTTGAATGCACTCTTAATTGTTGATTACACACATACAGTTATTTTGTCCGTGCGTCAACAACAGTGTATAATTAGCCATGATAGAACTTTCCAGATATAAATTTTAATTGCGGGAAGTAATGTTTTTGACGCAAGTAATTTTGAGTCAGATGCGTTTATAGAGTATTTTTGATGTTAAAATCGATCATCAATCTTCCTCTGCGTATTATTCTAACTTTTTTTATAAAAGTTAAGGCATATAGTTTGCCTATGTATACACATAACTGTCTCTCTAAGCAGAAACAATGTTAACTGTGAAGGAGAAAGGAATGATATAGAAGAAAAATAAAGAAAAATTTCTAAAAGGGAGTTGTTGATATCATTCACCAAAAGAAACATCAAAGTTCGATAGTAATCGTTTACGTCTTAACATAATAAAAAAATTGCCTAAATATTTTGTTTAGATGGATTCGAACCCTTACCTTCGTGAAAAACGGTTATCGTAACCACTAAGGCATGGGAAATAAGTATAATTTTAAACCTTTTTAAACAGTCAAATACCTGACATTCTCATTCTAAATTTAGAGCTAATTTCGTCTGCATAGGGTTGTCAGACTAAAAATATGAAAGTTTAACTTGCCGCTATAAGAATATGACAAATCAGAATTCGAATAGCTTGATTATGAAAATATTTAAACGCTTTAGATAGTGGCAGACATAGTAACACTGCCTTTGTAGTGTAGTGTTTTGCTGGTAAGTAGTAGTTTCTAGTACTGTATGTTTTGGTAGCAGAAGATTTCCGTTCATTTTAAAGTTCAAAGTCAAACTCGTTTGGGTACCTATTGAGTAAGAACTCTCCTAGTCCTCTTTTTTATCTTTACACGCCTCATTTTTCTTAGGAAACCAAAGGAGTGCATCTTCTGTTAGTGCTATTAACCAATCTGTGGCTCTCACAAACCTTATTGTAACCTGCAACACCTGCACCTTGCATGAACTGGGGCCCTACCACAATCTCATATAGCAATCTTATAATAACCTTACTTTGTCTCTAATGTTCGGGACGAGTGTTCCCGAAGCGTCGAATGGTTCGTGGGGTAAAGAAGAGACTTTACAAGTGTTTGGCAATCAAGTCTATTCCAGAGACAATAAATACATACAACGTACTAACTATAACAATGCTATCAACTATAAAATGTCGGAGACGAGATGTGCTCGTGCTCTGGCTATGCGTAGTCAAGACTGTCTTGGATAGGCCGAGACCCTTCCTTGTTTTTATTGGTACAAAAGAAAAAGATAAAACACAAAGTAACATTAAAATAATACTGCTTTAGAGGTGGTGGTTCTCCTGATCGACGCTACTGATAGCGCAAAATTTGTAGCCAAATTTAGCAAGGTCAGATTGCCGTCGACGACAAGACTATAAAAAGCTGGATACCGTAGAAAGCTTATATAAATCCAATCTGTCAACCCTAACAAGTAAATTTCTAGTTCTTCCTGTTCAACATCAATGTAGTATAACATTGAAACTAATATAAGGATAGAAATAGTTCACGCTTGACTCTTAGTCTATTTATAAGGAAGGTCAAACATTTCGTGTGTTGGAACGCTTTTCGGCTGTAGAATGTTTGTACAGTAAGCAGTTACATTTCTTATACAGATTTTTTTTATTGCCGATAATGGTAGACGAGCAAACAGGCCACGTGATGGTAAGTGGTAACTGTCGCTCATGGACGACTCAAGAGTCCTGCAATGCTAGGGACTCCGCGAAGCCGATGCCTACTCGCGAGGGAGGGTAGGTGCACAGATAAGCTGAAAGTATTGATGGAGGTGGGGATAAAAAAGGGAAGAAATTGGGCCTTCGGCACTCTCACTCACTGAATGAAACGCAATAGCACGGATAATATTACTCTTACGTCGACCTTCTATGAGAGGGTAGTACTTCCCCGGTCGATCCGGCCCATTCATGCTAAAACCAGCGTGGATCTACTACAGTGAATATTTTGCAGCAATCGTATTTTTTGTAGGCATTGTCGTAAAATATATTACTTGTTTAATACCGAAGCGAAGCGAGGGCGGGCGGCTAGTGTACAGTTATAAATGTTCAAAGATGGAGGAAAACACCCGCAAGAAAAGATGTAACATTAGATTGAAAAAAAAAAAGAGTGTGTGTACTCATGTACCTACGCACGTAAGAAGTTATACTTCTTTGGCGTAACAATCCAAAAATACCAAATAATAACACAACGCATACATACATAAATATACATAAATAGCATGCAACAATAATTAAAAATCATAAAATATAATTAAAATAAAAAAAAAAACAAAAAAAAATATTTATTAGATATCTAATATATTTAATATACATACTGGGTGGCGCAAAAGTACTGGCACTAAAGAAAATACTTTTTTTTTTTATATATGACATTTTCTGTCATTCTGTTGTTGAAAATTGTGTAGAGAACAAATGTAAAATACACTGAAAATAAACATGGACCGTTTTACTCCCCAAGAACGTGGAATAATTGTGTCAATGTTCTTACGGAATAATTCATCAGTGATAAGAACACAACGTGAATTTCGTCGACGATTTCCCCACCGTCCGGCACCGATTGGTCGCACAATTCGACGCTTTGCCACACGCCTTGAAGCAACTGGCTCAACATTGGATAGACCTAAGTCTGGGAGACCAAGAACAGGCCGTTCAGCTGAAAATATCGATGCTGTGCGCGAAGATGTGGAAGAGTGTCCAGAAACATCAACGAGGCGACGTGCCACGCAATTGGGCATTTCCAGACGGACCCTGCAGCGTATTTTGGTGACAGACTTAAAGATGTTCCCGTATAAAACTCAAATGACTCATCAGCTGCTGCCTGCTGACCACCGAGCTCGTCTAGATTACTGCCAGCGCGTCATAAACCTCAACCTTGAAGAGGATGATTTTCCTTCAAAATTGGTTATGAGTGACGAAGCGCATTTCCATCTCTCAGGGCATGTCAATAAGCAGAATACTCGGTTCTGGGGCACTGATAATCCGCGCATTATTCAAGAAACACCTCTACACCCACTAAAAGTTACTGTATGGTGTGGCATCTGTGTTGACAGAGTGATCGGACCCTATTTTTTCGAAGACGCTGGAGGCAATGCGATTACTGTCACTGGAGAACGCTACAGAACCATGTTACGTGAGTTTTTGATACCCAGTTTGGACGAATTGGGGCTGGAGCACATCTGGTTTCAACAAGACGGCGCTACAGCACACACAGCGCGCGACACTATGGACTTAGTGAGGGACGCTTTTCCAGGCCGAGTTATCTCTCGTTTTGGCGATTTGCCTTGGCCTGCAAGATCACCCGATCTGACCAGTCCAGACTTCTTTCTTTGGGGTTTTTTGAAATCTCGGGTGTATGTGAACAAGCCACAGACTCTCGCAGCTCTAAAAGAAAACATTCGTCAAGAAATAACGAACATATCGCAGGAAGTGTTACGGCAAGTTATGCAAAATGTCATAAATAGGGCTCAAATGTGTATCAACTCTGGAGGTCACCATTTAAAAGACATCATCTTTAAATCCTAATGGTACGAAATTTAATGGCACAAATATACATTTAAAAAAATCTAAATCTAGTTTTCTAATTTAGAAAAAATGTTATAGCTGAACCAAATAGGGTCTTTACTTTTGCGCCACCCGTTATAATATTTATTTAATAATGTAATAATTTATAATTTGCAATGTAAATAAATTATACATACCGACAGTTAACCTCAAATCTATAAATGCACTTAAAACAGTATAATTAAACCACTTTTACCACTAATATTCAAAATAAATATTTTTACTGATAAATGATCAATAAAAAATATCTATCACCGTCATAAATATAATTGAATTGATATAAACGCCAATATATTTTTTATTTATTCACACTGATTATTTGTACTGATACGACACACAAAGGTTCGCAACTAACTTCAGAGTGTAAAAGGATCGCAACTAACTTCAGGGTGTTGCATTTTTCTGTCGATGTGTGACGCGCATCGTAAAAATTCACTCTCATCATTTTTCCCAATCGCGCCAAAAGAAGTATAACTTCAAATACACGGTCTTTACCATCGCCACAACGCAATTTCCACTCAAAACAACCAATACCAAAGCAAATCGTAAACATCTTATAATACAACATTCAGATAAAATACAACATTTAAAAACATTTATCTATCATGAATGAAACTAATATTTTAAATAACTACGAATTAAAATAAAAACTTCTAGCAAAATGTATTGAACTTTATATTGTGGAGTTATCTCGTAGATCGCATAAATAAAATATATGTTTTGAACTGATTTAAGATGATGGAAAAACATCGTGAGGAAATATGGACTTATGAAAAAAAGTCTGCCAATCCGCCTTGAGTAAGCGTGGAGTACCAGTAAACAAGGTTCATGGTTTGTTTGAACGTATTTCTCTTTAGTTTTCGTGTCGACGGCTTGCCATCATTCTATTTTAGATTTTACTGGCAAAATAAGTCGCCGCCCTGACTGCAATGTCGGAGGCATTCATAAGCTGCTCTACGTATTTGTGGTAGTAAATATATCAAACAATAATACACACACAAGATAGACAGGTAGAAGCGTCCTGTGATAAGACTACTGTTGCGAGCGCTAGGCTAAGCCAAGCGTAATTAGTACCTACAGCAAAAACTCTCAAGGACAGGCCTTTGTCAGAAGGACGTTATTCAGATGTATACCTAGCTGTGAATTGAAGAAACCTGATCTTTTTGCTTTCGTAGCACAATAATACGGGAGTAGTAGGTATAGTAAATTACAAGCACCCGTAACCGAAAAGATTAATGAATGTTATAGGAAAGGAGTATGATTGGATCACAGCAAATGGTGTTCTATAGTCTCTGTTTACCCCATTAATGGGAGACAGGCGTGAATTTATGTATTATATTTTTTATTTAGTAAAACACTGCTGTGTAACAAAGTTTCTTATAATTCACAAATTGTTCCAAGTCTTACTGTACTTTCGATATTTAGAAATCCCCTACGATTTAAGCCTTCGGCACGCTACAGGGCTTGTTCTGCAAGAGTTGTTTTCACAAATTTAAAGGTTAAATCGCTTCCTAGTTTTGTTTAACATTTAAATAGCTATACAATGTATACATTCGCAGTGTTGGGTCTTTGCCAGACAAACTCACTTTCTTTAAGAAGTTTTGCGTAATTTCTCATGTAAGTACTTGTATTTTTTGAAACAATGTATGCTTCTTTGTTTGTTCATTTGTCATTGTTCGCGGTAATGTCGATTTTGTGAGGATCATCTTTGTTAAATTTGTGTAGGATGTCGTACGTAAGTGAAATCCATTAAACAGATAGTAATAGCAGGTAAATAATACGTCGACAATTTACTATGAGAATTTTAGTGTCGCTAAAGGTATGCGCAGACGGGGGATTTTTGTCCCCGTACTTTTTTATCCGCTAAAATAGATCGCTTACAACTGTATCGAGTAACGCAAACGAGTGATTAAAAGTACCGCGTACAAAAAGTCGCCCGAATAACTGAGGGCATGCAGGGAGCGGACCGGACAAAAGTAGGTACGGGGGAGTCCCGGAAAAAAATAGCACTCTTGTGACTAGGCGAAGCAACGCACATGGAGGCCTTTAGTCCGCGTTGTGCGCTCGAGAATGACGTACGTATGCACGACGATAAACGATGACGCAGGAAATCGATTGTAAAATATTAATAAAAGAAGTCGAAAAAAGAACTTCTTTATATGATACGTCAAAAAAAGAGCACTTCTCTACAATTTCGGGCAACAAATGATCGCACGCTGTGTGCGTTGAGTTCGCGGTAAATCCGCGGCGAACTTTTTTTCGCGGAGCATACTTTTTCTCCGCCGCGGAGGAAAGTCCGTCGTCTGCGCAGGCTATAAAGGTATGCGCAGACGAGGGATTTTTGTCCGCGTACTTTTTTATCCGCTAAAATAGATCGCTTACAACTGTATCGAGTAACGCAAACAAGGGATTAAATGTACCACGTACAAAAAGTCGCCCGAATAACTGAGGGCATGCAGGGAGCGGACCGGACAAAAGTACGGGGGCGTCCCCGAAAAAAATAGCACTCTTGTGACTAGGCGAAGCAACGCACATGGAGGCCTTTAGTCCGCGTTGTGCGCTCGATCCGATATAAGGGGATGGACCCAGTATTTTCTTTCAAAATGTCTTCTCTTTTTCTTAAACTTCAAGTAAATTGCAACACAACGTAACCTCTGAATATTTGTTTCCATAGCGTGCACTTCTCTACAATTTCGGGCAACAAATGATCACACGCCGTGTCTGTTGAGTTTGCGGTAAATCCGCGGCGAACTTTTTATTCGCGGAGCATACTTTTTTCTCCGCCGCGGAGGAAAGTCCGTCGTCTGCGCAGGCTATAAAGGTATGCGCAGACGAGGGATTTTTGTCCGCGTATTTTTTTATCCGCTAAAATAAATCGCTTACAACTGTATCGAGTAACGCAAACGAGGGATTAAAAGTACCGCGTACAAAAAGTCGCCCGAATAACTGAGGGCATGCAGGGAGCGGATCGGACAAAAGTACGGGGGAGTCCCCGAAAAAAATAGCACTCTTGTGACTAGGCGAAGCAACGCACATTGGGGCCTTTAGTCCGCGTTGTGCGCTCGAGAGTGACGTACGTATGCACAACTGTATTTACAATTTCGGGCAACAAATGATCGCACGCTGTGTGCGTTGAGTTCGCGGTAAATCCGCGGCGAACTTTTTATTCGCGGAACATACTTTTTCTCCGCCGCGGAGGAAAGTCCGTCGTCTGCGCAGGCTATAACAGTGGCGAAGAGTCCATATAACCCGATTCCTACCGGCTTCCCTTTGAGATAAATCACAAAGACTATAATATCTATTAAAATGTAGAAATAGACCATACGTCGTGCTTCAAGGTAAGCAATTTTTGCGCCGGCTTCCCTCCTATAAAACCTCACTCTTCACCACTAATCGCTAAAGAAATTTAACAAAAAGTAAATGTATCGAAATGATCCAGTCGCTATGGCACACGCTTTGTAAAAACGAGGTAGTGGGTTCAAACCCGGGCAAGTACCAATGTGATTTTTCAAATCATATGTACTTTCTAAGTTTTTCTTGGACATTTCTGAATGACGGTGAAGGATAAACATCGTGAGGGAACCTGGACTTAAAATTCTGAAATTGCAAATCCACCGTGCTAATTAATGCTCATGCCTTCTCTATAAGAGAAGAGGCCTTTGCCCTGCAGTGGGACAGTAAGCAGGCTGGTATTATAAACAAATTTATGTTTAAACTGAAAAGTTTTATTTATCGATCGATGGTACGAAAATTATATAAGTCAGATATTTATTTCATAGAGTACAGTGGAAAAGTATGAAGCAAACAAGGATACGGCTTAATTGAAAAAAAAAGTGTAACCACTTCAGGTGAGCCAGAGTAACCTTTAGCATAAATATGGTTGTGTTCCCATCTATCCATAAATTTAAGAAGACTCTTGTCGGTTTAACTGATGCAATGAGGGTGTTTAGGAAAATTTTCGCTACCAGTTGCCGCCACTTTGGTAAAAGGTCTTCCATTTTGACAGCGCTATCAAAACAAATATTTGTTAGTGCTCATTTCAGAAATTTTTATGTTTAATTTACAAAATTTAAAATTCACGTGCTTAAGGAAAAGAAAATTGCTAAGAGGGTTTTCTAAAATGGCGTCCATGAGATAAGAACACCGATGCGTCAGGTCTAGCTGTTAAGCGCTTTTTAAAAGTAAATCCCTGATTGGCCCAATGTGAAAGTACTGAGTCAAATATATTACACTGAGAAATATTAGCTTACCTTTTTCTCATATGCTCTGCACACACTAGTCTAGCTAACTATCGATAAGTAGTTGTTTTCTCGTTGTGTCACCAGACACTGCTAGTTGCGATGCGCAACATTCATCGATGAGGCAATGTGTTGTTGTATTGAGCGATGTTGCTCAATAAAACAATACATTGAACCAAAGTTTGTGGTTATTATTTTTTTATTTTTTTATTTTCGCTCCGTGCGTCACCTGAGGTCAGCACGGTAGATCAGCGCTGTGTAGTGGCTAGTTCCACGACCAGCACATAGCTGACCTCGTTGTCGCAAGCGGCCGCGCAGTGTGTGTGTTTTAAGTTAGATTAAGAATGTATTTGTCATTGTCATTCCACTGCGCAACTGTATTGCTGACAATAAATATTTTTTCTTTCTTTCTTTCTTTTCTTTCAAAGTTGAAGTGGCGCCAACTGGTGGTGAAAATTTTCCTAAACACCCTCAATCCCGCCACTTCTCTATGTCTAGAGCCAACTTCTTAACCTCCTTAAACGACATGGCATCAGCACTTTTCTTTATTTGACTCATTTAGCTTATCCGTTGTCTTCCTCTACCTCACCTTCCATCTTTCCTTCTATGATATTTTTTTGTGTTCCCTAAGATTACTAACACAACGCTAAGAAATTACAACCAATCCGTTGTCGACTGAACAGAGAGAAGAAAATTTTGAAGGAAATGGAAGACCTAGGTGATAGAGCTTCGGTGTCGCGTCATGTTTACATCATATCAGCCAAGAGACGTAGGTACTGCTAGACAAAGACCTCCCCCAATTTTCGCCGTGGCCGGTCGTTCCCGGCGATCGTTTGAGAAATGAAGAAATCAATAACTGAAGCGTGGCTCGCAGAGTTGCCACACTGAAGTGGCAATGGGCAGGACACATAGATCGCAGATGATATATGCGCCTTTAAAATTCACAACGATTTAACTATTCGGATTAATTTGGCAGTAATGTACTTTAAACGCCAAAAACCTGTTGACGTTAAATGATTTATTATAACTCAGGGTAAAATGTCAAATATCGTAGTTTTAATCTAGACTAACGTGGACTGTCATTGAGATAAACATCTAGCAGCTGTAGAGGTTCAAGAAACTTATAGATGTTTTTCTATTCCTAACATTGTAAATAATATAAAATCATCAACGAGATTAATTTACACTTGACGCTGACAAAAATAGCTGACAAAATCGACTCGGTTGCCCTAGTACCTAAAATAAGAAGAATATGCACATTTTAACACGGTTTTAATAGTAGTAGGTGATCCTTGCTGCAGTGGCGTATAGTGCCTTGGATTAAAATTACTTGGGGGCCCAAATGAAGGTTAAAGATGTCTCACGAAAAAAAACAAAAATGCTTACATGTGCATTTTCATTTCTGAATAAAACCTCTATAGGCACGTACCTATGACAGTTTTTTTCTATATATTTTTTCCCGGAAAGCACGAGATAAAATGACATTGTGGATAACATTTTACTAATTTTTGCTCATGTTAGGCGCCTCTGTAGCTCGGGAGCCCCGTATCATTGATAGGGCTGAAACGGCAGTAGCTACGCCCTATGCCTTGCTCGTTGGAGCGACGAGAGCAGAGCAATATCCAAAAATGTAACTTAGCGCGGGTCAAAGCTTTAGTTAATAATATGAAACCGACTCACGTTCAATCTCCTGATCCTTTTGTTCTATCTCTTTTCTGCAGGCGGATATGAGTTCTCTCGTTCTCTCTGTCTCCCCACATCGGCTATCAGCTAACTCCGTAAGCGCTGCTACTTGCGTCTGGAACTTACTCTCTTGTGATACGAGAGTTTTCCTGAAAAGAGAGAAGTAGACTTTCAAACGAACGAACATCTGACTACCTGGTTCCTAGACTAATTAATAAGTTACCCTCCGATGTACGAAATAATATAAACCGATAAATATAAAACATAAACTTAAGTCTCACTTTCTAAATAATTGTACTATTTGATAAGGAATATCGATGTAGATGTATAAATAGCATTGTTATAAACCTCAGTGGTTTTGAAATGCTATTAAAAGGATGTTCTATGTAATAAAATTGTTAAATTTGTTAAAAGAAATAAAAAAAAAAAAAAAAAAAAAATACTATGTCTGAAATTGGATAATCGTGGAACAACTAGGACCAAATAATTCCAGTTGTTCCATCATGGAACTAGTTAACGGAACTGCTGAGACCTAGTGAGATTATATTCCAGAAACATTTTAATTTTTTTTTTATTGTCGTGCCCACGTGATGATAAGTGGTAAACTGATACTAAACTCATTGACGAGTCAGAGTCCCTAGCATTGTTCCTGCAATGCCAGGAACTCTGCGAAGCCACTGCCTACCGTGAAGGGAGTGGGGTAGGTGTAAGAATTGAGGGAGGTATGAAAAAAGGAAAGGGAGGAAATTGAGACCCCGGAACTCTCACTCACCGAACGAAATGCAATAGGACTATTACTCTTAATCCGGCCTCTCATCCTTAATCCTCTTAAGCCATCAATCCGGCCTATTCATGCTGACACCATACGTGGATCTACTACCGATGATTTGTGTCTACTTACGTGGAATTTTATAAATGCACTCTCTCTTTATATGTAAAAGATTCCTGTTTTGTGTTTTATATACATACATAGAATGTCTGTGTAAAGTTCCTTTCTTTTTGGAAGTGAGAACACCTGCGAAGTATTCTTTTTATACTAAAGTGACTCCACTCCTGATGGTAAGCAGTTAGTGGAATCTAGAAGTGGTGGACACAATTGGTACGATGGCCTGCACTATTGCGGCTTAGTAAGATGTTTTTCACGCCTCCTTAAAAGACCTAGGATCATAATTAGATGGGAACACATGCGCTGGTAAAGAGTTCCAGGCTTTAATTGAGCGACAAAATTTTAGACTATTTCTGTCATATACGAGAATAAAGTCATGTCCATAAGTTATATAGTTATCATCACTTATGAGGTAGGCCATAGGTATTACCATTCTATATATGTTTTCGGTCCGATGCAAGAACAAAGAAGTAAGAGCGGTTATAATGAAACATGATATTCTTTACCATTGCATAATAAATATGAATCGATAGAAACTAAAATAACTCTCCTATAACCAGCTAAGTTCACTTTAGTCTATTGAAAGTCATAGTATAATTTTAGTGTTTATTTATTATCTAAGTAGTTAAAATTAATGTCGGTGAACGTCATATAAACATATGATCATATTGAAAATACTATAAAAAACTGATAAATGTTATTTTTTTTTTTTTAATATATTATAGCCTGCCAAAGTGACTCCACCCTGCCTGATGGTAAGCAGTCAGTGGAATCCAGAAGTGGCGGCCACTATACCAAAAGCCATCGTCTTAAACTGCTGGTATGGTGGCCTCCACTATGGCGGCTGGGAATGGGGTTAGGGGAAGGGAATGAGGGACGTGAGGAAAGAGGAAAGGGGGGAAATTGGGCCTCCGGCGCTCTCACTCACCGAACGAAACGCAGTAGTACGGATACTACTACTCTTAAGTCGATCTTCTATGAGAGGGTAGTACTTCCCCGGACGATCCGGCCCATTCATGCTGAAATCAGCGTGGATCTACTACCGTACAAAATATTTTTAGTTTTTATTTTATTAAAATATTCTGATTCTGGGTGTACTTTATGCATGTTTGTTCCTTAATAATAATAAAAACCTGACAAGAACATAAATAAATAATATAAAATAATATTCTACCACATTCACACAGCGCCATCTAGCCCCAATTTAAGAAATTATATTTGCTTGTGTTATGGGTACTAAACAACAGATAAACTACTTATACATTTTTTTTTGTAAATACTTACATATTATAGATAAATTACACCCAGACACAGAACAAACAATCATGCTCATCACACAAAGGTTTGTCCTGGGTGGGAATTAAACCAACGACCTCCAGCTTAACAGTCAGGGTCACTAACCACTAGACCAACAGGCCAGTCAAATAAATAAAGCGTCCTGTGAGATCCTTGGGGTCTAGGTACAATGCAATGAGTATATTAGTTTTAGACACAAAAAGTCCACCAAGTAGGTACCAATTTAACAAACCTTTTGAATTTTGAAAGCACAATTTGGTATGTAACGAATATCTGATTAGACTACTGTTTCCAGACAGCTGTACAGCCAGTGTATAGCTTTATGTAGTTATTAATACATTTCAAGTGCATCTGGTTAACTTTGTACTTATTTACGTCTTACGAGGGGAATTTTATAGCTGCTCTGGCAACATTCAAGACTTTGAATTAGATTTCGGCGAATGTAATAGATAATGAAAATAGGAAATAATTTAATAATTTTTAGAGTTCCGTACCCAAAGGGTAAAACGGGACCCTATTACTAAAGTTCTGCTTTCCGTCTGTCACCAGGCTGTATCTCATGAACCGTGATAGTCAGACAGTTAAAATTTTTACAGATGATGTTTTTATGTTGCCGCTAAACAAATACTAAAAAATAGAATAAAACAAATATTCAAGAGGGGGCTCCCATACATATAGATATACATACAAATCACGTTTGTTGTGTGGATGTACGTTTTTATAGATGTAGGTTTTTTTTTGTAATCAACTCTTCGTGCGCTAGTCCGACTCGCACTTTTTTTTTTGTTTTTATTGCCGACTGTGGCAGACGAAAAAACAGTCCACGTGATGGTAAGTAGTATGTCGCTCATGGACGATTCAGAGTCCCTAGCATTGCTTCTACAATGCCAGGGATTCTGCAAAGTCACTGCCTACCGTGAAGGGAGTGGAATATGTGAAATGATCGAGGGAGGTGAGTAAAAAGGAAAGCGGCGAAATTAGGCCTCTGACACTCTCACTCACCGAACGAAACGCAGTAGTACGGATACTATTACTCTTACTTCGATCTTCTATGAGAGAGTAGTTCTTCCTCGGTTGATCTGGCTCATTCATACTAAAACCAGCGTGGATCTACTACCGTGAACACTTGGCCGGTTTCATTAAATCTATAAAGTGGTGATGAACCTACGTACTAACTACAAATCGTCTTACTTTGGCTACTAATCAGCCTGCTAAATCTAATTATGGAACACCTTTTTTGGCGTGGCAGGTAGTTGTGACTTGTTGTGAGTTGTGAGAGATTCTATGGGTTACGGCGATGTCCTAATGACTGATGGGTGCTGCTCAGATGAAGATATTTAGGAGAGAACTGCTAACAGTTTCGTTCTGATAATATTATTTTGGTAACTGCAGTAACCTTCATATTCTACCTAACAACAGTTTGCCTTAAAACATTATTTACAACAACACACAGAACAAAAATAACTGGCAACCTTCCGTATTTATTTTACTAACATTGTATTAATAAACAGCTACTGTTTCTTAATAATAACATAGAAGCTTATGGTCGCAAGAGCTTTAACAGAAACGACGCGATCGATATAAGCGATTTTGACATGGCGATTAAAATGAGTGGTCAGAGTTTTTTTGCCAGTTCTTCTCATGGCCCTACCATACGTCACCAAACTTAGGTTATTTGGCTGTCATTTTGTTATTTTTAACGTTAATTTAGTGTATTTTAATTTATTATAATGCATTTTTAAATCGCGTCGTTATACACGCACACAATAAAATTATTACACACTAGCTTAAACTAAACACACACAATCACATTCACACACAGGGACATCTATTAGTTTACGCTTCCTTAGCATAAAACAGTTAGAGCTTGACTCTGTCGATATTTAGTATCGATGTTTAGGATTTCATATAAGTACGCGAAAGATTTAATTATTTTCATGATTATTATGTTTGCTTATTAAAATGAGCATTATCTTATATTATATAGAACAGTTTTAGGTAATAATAATCTATTATAATTTTAAGGTTTTTTTTTTATTTAAGCACTTTGAAATAGATGAAAGTAAAGTAAATAGTTCATAAACATGAATTAACTAGAAGTAATTCTGTTAATTCATGTTTATGTCAATATTACAGGAAGAATAAAACAGTGTTTCTAACTAGCACACTTTTTTGTAATTATTATCAAAAAAGCCCGTCATACGGTCGGGCTAAATTTATTTGTTAAACATTGTTTGACAAACAAATCTGGTTATGCGGTCGGGCTCTCCTACTATGTTTACTAATGTTTATTCAATACTTCCGATCCCTGATAGTACGGAACCCTCGGCGCGCGAGTCCTACTGGCATTTAGCCGTTTTTTTTGAAGTTATACTTTTTTTTGCGCGATTGGGAAAAATGATGAAAGTGAATTTTTACGATGCGCGCGCACACCGACAGAAAAAAGCAACACCCTGAAGTTAGTTGCGAACCTTTTGCACACTGAAGTTAGTTGCGGATCTTTGTGTGTCGTATCAGTACAAATAATCTGTGTGAATAAATAAAAAATATATTGGCGTTTATATCAATTCAAATATTTATGTATGTATGCGTTGTATTATTATTTGGTATTTTCGGATTGTTATGCCAAAGAAGTATAACTTCTTACGTGCGTACATGGGTACCCACTCTTTTTTTTTTACTACTGCGCACAAGGATGTATGTTCAATAACCACCACCTGTTGAAATTTGTTCTAGTGTGGATTAAAGATTGTAATTAATTATTACGTGTCAATTTTACGTGTATTATTCCTAAGTATGTATGTATATTCAAACCAAATAATACTTTGAATTAATTGTCTGTTGCTATTAAATTTCGTTCCAACTAAGCAGAGCTTGTAATTGGAGTATTTTGTTCTGATTACATAGTAACAAGACACTGACATGAGAATGTATGAGTAGATTTTTATTAGAGAGATATTTTATCTGTTCAGATAACAAAAAAACAACAGAATATATTTCAGAAAGTCTTTATTTAAGTAGGTATAATAAAATACTGAAAAACTGTGCAATTTAAATTAACCTTATAAATCTAGTTTAACTAATCCTAGGTAATGCAATAAGAGGAGGTAGTGCACAGCGAGTTTACTTGCTAAAAACTAAGCTATCCGCCGCTTGGGGGGTAGGGAGGAGGTAGCAGTGCTGGCAGCACAGAAGGCTTTGTCTTTTAAGCTGTTAGTCAGATACTTGTACGCTTAGGAACCCACTTATATGGTTCCTATAATATTGGACCCAAGCGACTCGAGGCGCTGCTTCTTTTGAAAATCTAAAACAAACAAAAAAATAAATAATTTAATACTGAAAAACCAATATCGATATTTGTGATTAAACTGTCTCATCTCTAATTATGTTAAAGTGTGACCAGTTTCTTAAAAATAAATACGCTTATTTTTGTAAGAAATGAGCAATTATCTTTCGGAATAAAGTGCACTAATCTTGGATTTATAATCTCATTTTACTTGTTCATTTAATATTATTTTGTGCATTACTTAGTAAAAAAAACATTGGTTTTAATTAAAAATAAATAAATATGGGAACGGTGACACAATAATGTACATCCAAAATGAAACTTATTAGATATGTCAACAAGGCGAGATATAAAAAAGGAAAGGTTAGTTTTTATGTTAATTCAACTTAAAATATTACCCCAGATTGGAGTATTGATGATAAGCCTGGCAACACTTGTTGATTAGCATTTTATTTGGTTAAATTGCTAATTTAATGCCTTATTTAATAATATTAGAACAAAATAATACTTACAGGTGGAATGTAATATTATCCTTTTGTAGACTTGATGTCGCTGAACGCTTTTTACACCAAAATACACTGCAATTCGGCATTTCTATTGAGACGCTATTACGCATGCACTGATAGGTGACTTATGATGCGGAACGCGCGTCAACTAGTTTTATATAACGGGTATGACCGGTGGGCTGGTACCTTTGGCAGAGGGGTACGCCTGTCAGTGGCCTCTCCGGTTGGTTTAATGCTCTAAGAATTTACCACACACTTCATTCACATGTAGCTTCCAATTAATATTACTGTCTACTATTAAACCTAAATATTTATATTTATTGACCTCTTCTACATATGTGCAATTGCAGCTATTTTTATTATTATGTAAACATTCGTATGTATGCCCTGTTATTTGTATTCTATTGCCCTGTTTTATATAATTACTGTACGGTGAGCTTATAAACATTATTTTCGTCTTAGCTAAATTTATAATAATTCCGTTGTCATGTGCCCATTTAGTTATATTTTCAAAATCTGTCTTTATGCAATTTTGCGCTTCTGTCGCGTTGTTTGATGAATATAATAAACACAATGTCATCCACGTATATAAACGTTTTACAATGTTTTATGACATTGATTACACTATTGACATATAAAGTATTAATTTACATATTAGCTAATACGTTTATCTCGTGAGTGGTCCCATATGAATTTGATAGTAATTAGTTCAGCGTTTTTTTTTGAAATAACAAAAAAATTACGTGGATGATGTTTTGGTTTATTCAAATTATATTGAGGACTTCTATTCTGCTTTCAGTTTTTGTGTAAAGAAACGGGGGTTTTACATAATATATTATAGTTTTGAGGTCAGTGTTTTTTTTTTTTGTTAAGTATTTCAGTATTGTTTCTACAACGCTTAAAAAAAAATTATTATTATTAGAAAATGCGAATTTTAAATGCATTAATAGGGCACTTATCGCTTGAATAATAATTTCGTAATTGTTTTATTGGTTGATTAGCACTATAGAATCTAATTGAGGCATTTTTTAAAAACGAGATTTTTTGTTACGACAGGGAAGAATTATAACAGTACCCCAGAGACCACACAGCCCTTAAGACATTAGCACTCATGCTATTTTATTGATATAATTATGTATTGCGGATGCTTGTGGCATATCATAGTTGCATATTTACTAATATAAAATATAAATAAAACAATGGTATGTTTACAATATCATGTGTCGCTTGTAAACTTTATTTCGCGTACATTTTTGACAAGCCAAGGCCGCCATATTGCTAGTGACGCACGTTGCGTTGACTCATTATCGTTCTAAATTTAAAACAAAGAAAGTTTGTCTGTGTTAGATTCAACGACATGTAAATAGGTTATTGTGCTTTTAATTTGTTGGAAATAATTTATTACGTACTTATTTATTTTTTTGGGGCTCTGTTTTGTCACTTATGGCAAAAATGTAAGCTTTAAGGTTTTTTGTCTGACTTTTATAAACTTTTTGGAGATTGACAAATTTAGTGTTCTTTTTTTTTTTAATTTCGATATTTTTTTTTTAAATGGCATCTTCCGCACTGGACTCCTTGGGATTTTACAAACATACAATTAACGTTTACATAGTACACATTGACAATAAATTTTTATAGATCATGCAGTTTTGTGTCACGTGAAAATCGAATTCACTATCTTCTGCGCAACAGTCGTACACACTCCAATGTCCCGTCGAGACAGTTTTCATTCAAACTACCTTGCTAGATGCATTATAATATGTATAATACAAAAACTAGCTTTTATCACGCATTCAATGAAGGAAGACGATATGCCGAATGGGAAGCATTGGCTGCTAGGAAAGCCTACTGCTCCATTGCAATTCTAGTTAAGATACAACTAATACAAATAATAACTGTGTCTATCGCTGGTTCTGCGCTCTCGCTTGCACGTGGAACGTGACATATTTTCGTGCGTGCATCGCATCACATGCAACAAAAAACATTTTTATCATCTTTATTTCATTCTTTGTCATCATTATTTATTAAATATTTAGAAATAAGATATTTTATGCATTTCCTTTTTTTTAATTGTCTTTATTTTCTATGCGCGTCGTGTTTTTTGAACAAATAAATGCTTTTCTTTCTTTCTTTCTTTCTTTATACAGATATCTGACAGCGCCGGTAGCCCGATTACCTATCTCCTCAGTCCTTTTTCTTTTCCTACATGGTCGGCAACGGCTTAGATGTGTTTTCTAAACATTACATATACAATACTTAAAAACATAGCCATGTCTATAGGTTACATAGTTACCACATACAATCAGATCATGGGCCGAATGCTTGTTTGCCACCAAAGTTGTATAAAAAAAGATTCTATCTAAATTAATACTATAAAGAGAAAAGATTAGATTTTGTGTATTTGTTTGTTATGAATAAACTCAAAATCTACATACCCAATTTAAAAATTCTATTACATTTAAGTACAAAGCTACAATATTAGCGAGTAACACAGGCTATATTTTTTGTGGCATGCCCACGCTGGCGAAGCCACTGGCAACAGCTATAATAATATATATAAACAAATAATGTATCGTGTGAATGGCGAATCGCAATGGCCATATGTTGTCCCAAACGAGGGCGTGAACTTGACATTGTATAATGGCTGTAAGCTGTATCCATAAACACGTGTACGGACAGGAAGAATCTCACGCGACTTTAATATGTATTATATTGGATGGATTTAACGTGGATTTAACGAATATAATGGGCAATCGATTAGTATAAGCTCATTTAATTCGATCAGAATGCAGTGTTTGGGATAGTTTGGGATTTCTTCTTTATTTTATGGCTGGTGTTAATCTTCATCTGGAATCACTGTATCTCAACCCATATTGACATGAGGCGACTAAGGGTATACCAAGTAACGTGTGTTAGCGTTATAATGCGTAAATACTGATGTAATCAGCAGTTTTCGTAGTCCATCCAGGTGAACTTGTCAGGTGGACCACGGGTAAAATGCTCCACCAATACTTTGCAATCAGTGCAATTCTCAGGGAAGGCTTCAATTACAAATAATACTTATAGGTATGTATAAAGTAATAATATGGGCTACTTATAACAATTAATGTAAGTACCTACATAGAAGAAGAAACTGCAATGTCATGGCCAATGGCCTATTGCGTTTAGAGCCAATTTTTCTCTTGTGTAGGTACTCTTAAAAAGCACTATGTTGCACCTATTCTAAATATCGGTGACGTTATTGACAGCCAGGCCACGAGTACAATCAATCAATTGATACTTTTCCAAAGCACGTTCTAATACGTTTTAATTTTTAAATGCGTAGAGTATAATTATAGTGAAACAATGTTCTGCGTATTGTTGATCCTCGTGTTGTGTACATCATTAATTTAGGGTGATTTGTTTATTGATAGATTATTGGCATCTATCAGTTATAAGATGTTCATCGCTGGACGTGGGCATTATAAAGGACCTTCATTGTTTCCCAGACGGATTAACGACCTTAGAATGCTGTTATTTTCTACCTACGCAAGTACTTAATGCCCACCCAATATTTCGTATTTTCTTACTCGATATTAAGTAATAAGGTCCTAATTCCTTCATACATTTATTTATTCTAACTTTATATATGCGATCTAAAGCCCTTCACTACCAGTATACTACGACTTACTAGTATGTATATAATATAGTAGCTTTACGCAGCGCAGTTTTACCCGCGTCTTTGCTTACTGCTCTGTACCCGTCACCAGTAGCGTGATGTTACATAGCTAACCTTTCTCGATAACTGGGAACGCAAAAAGAATTTTCAAATCTGAATGGTAGTTTCAGAGATTAGGGCGTTCAAACAAACAAACTCTTCCGCTTTATAAAATATTATAGATAAGGCAGTGTAAAAATAAAAGCTAGGCAAGTACTTGGGTAAATTAGGATTTACACAGTTTGTCAAGAATACATGTTAGTTTATAAAAATTGTTAATCACGTCAAACCTGAGGATAGCCGATTGTTTTTAGTTTTTATAACGATAGTATTTAAGTAAACACCGAGCTTGCGGGCACAATGACCGGTCTTCATAAGCTGTGCCTTTGTTTGTATCGCTTAATAATAAATGACGAATTAACACGGACTTTTATTGAGAAATACAAACTTTCTTACACGATCTATAACTAAACATTATTATTAATATTATATCGTTTCGCCGGCGAAATACACTGACTAATAAATAGGTACAAAACCGTATTACTTGTAATAAAACGAGTAAACCTTGTAGGTATCAATCTATAGTATAATATTAGTTACTAGCTTTCTGCGGCGCGGTTTCACCCACGTCTTTGCTTACTGCTCTGCTACCGTCGCCAGTAGCGTGATGTTACATAGCCTATAACCTTCCTCGAGAACTGGACTATCATAGGAAAAATGAATATTCAAATCCGACAGATAGATAATTCCAGAGATTAGCGCGTTCAAACAAACAAACTCTTCTGCTACAGATAATAGTATAGTTAAACAGAAAAGATTAGATTTTTTTATATATATCTTTGTTTGCAACAATTTAAAAAATTCTTTCACCTCTAGAAAACAATAAATTGAGCGGGTAACATAGGCTATTATATTTTATTTATTTATTTATTTATTTATAACTTTATGCACAAAATTGTACAATGGTGGGCTTAATGCCAAAGGCATTTTCTACCAGCCAACCTTTGGGTGATGCAGAGATAAACGAAGTAGGTGCAAGTTAACTTCAAAGGAACAGATAAATATGACTATTACCTATACTTATACAAAAATACATATTATACTTAATACACATATACATACAATACATACACACATACAAATATAAATACACCTATAAATATTATATATATATATATATATACAATATATACATGTTACTGATGTGATGACTCTGCCAATCTGTCGAAGAGAATATCCCGTACCTTTTGTTTGAACTTAAAGCGGTCCGTAACCATCCTGACTTCAAGAGGGAGCGCATTCCAGAGTAAGACAGATTGTATAAAGAAGGAAGAATGTACAAAATCAGAAGTATGAGAAGGACATGCTAGAAGAAGATTATTAGAAGAGCGAAGATTTCTGTCATGAAATGAACACAAAGGTTGGAATTGTGGAGATAAATAACTGGGAAGTGTGGGAGAGTGTAAGAAAGAAAATAAGGTAGTAAGAGCGCGCTGATTTCGGCGCTGCCGTATGGGTAACCATTTTAGGTCTGAGCGATAGGAAGAAATATGATCATATTTACGAAGATTAAAAATGAATCGAATGCAGTTATTGAGAAGTCGGTCATACTTATTGAGCAGATCTGCATTCAGGTCAAAATAACATACATCACCATAATCAATTAAAGGAAAAATTAAAGTCTGCACAATCATTGCCTTGGTCTTAGCCGGAAGAAAGTTCTTTAGGCGGTATAAGGCACGTAGGGTACCAGTTACTCTTTGACTCACACTGGTGACTTGAGCTTGCCAATTGAGGTTGGAGTCAATGAGCAACCCCAGATCCTTCACTACATGACTAAATGGAATAGTCGATCCATCAAAAACAACCGGTGGTACATATCGGATATCCAGTCTATTTATTAAGCGCTGACTACCTATGACAATGGTCTGGCACTTAGTGGGATTTACATAAAGGCCAAATCTATCAGACCAACACTTTAGAGCGTCTAGATCACGATTGATATCGCTAATGGCCACCGACACATCATCCACACTAGTTGTAGAATACAGTTGCAAGTCATCAGCATAAAGATGATACGAACAATGAAGATTTGGAGTTAGAAAATTAATAAAGATAGAAAACAATAGGGGTGAAAGTATACCGCCTTGAGGGACGCCGGAGTTGAGGTCAAGCCACATGGATGATAAATCATCGGAACGGACTGCCTGTTGACGCCCCTGAAGATAAGTTGAGAACCATTCCAGTGCATCAGGAGAAACCATGAGATGGGTGAGGATAGACAGTAGGATATCGTGACTGACGGTATTGAAGGCATTTGAGAAATCGACCAAAGTGAGTACTGTGACCTTGGTATCCTCCATACCCGCCCTAATATCGCCAGTCACTTTAAGGAGAGCAGAAGTTGTGCTGTGTCCTGGTCTGAAGCCAGATTGCAGAGGGCTCAATAAGTTGTTGCAAAAAACATACCGAGCTAACTGCCTCTGCACACAGGCCTCGACAACTTTCGATAAGAATGGAAGAATGGATATGGGTCTAAAGTGGTTGGGAGCTGTAGGATTAGGGATTTTAGGTAAAGGAATAATAAACGCCTTGCGCCACAGTGCTGGGAACTGCCCAGATTCTAGTGAAAAGTTAATCAAATGTGAAACTGCAGGCAAGAGACAATCTAGAATCTGGACAATCATACGGCGACTAATGCCGTCGCATCCCATCGCGTTGGACTTGATGGACAGGATTATCTTCTTGATTTCACCCGGTGCAACTGGAGAAAATTTAAAAGGACAGTCTAAGTTGGGTTTAGGTAAGGAAGCCACGTAATTCAAGGTACAACACTTGGTCTGATGACTAAAAGGAATAGAAGAGGTAAAATGTTTATTAATATCATCAAGACCAACCGTCAACCGAGAATCCGTGGGTCTCTGTTTACCGATACCTAGCGTTCCTAGAAACCGCCAGATATCAGCGGGAGTAGAGGTGTAAAGATTGTTGAGAATATGTCGGCGTTTTGCGTTACGTATCATCTGATTACACCGATTCCTTGCAACTTTAAAAAGTTTCCAGTTGTCTTCGGAGCGGTCCCGTTTATACCTGCGGAAAGCCTTATCCCTGACCCGCATCGCCATTTGAACACCCTTCGACATCCAAGGAGCGGGTGGCCGCTTAATTTTCACTCTCCTGATGGGTGCATGTGTATTATATAAGTTTACGATTACATCATTAAATATGTCTACCTTTTCATCCACAGTGATGGCAGCTTCCAAAGGCTTCCAATCAAGATCGGAGGCATCTTGGCGTAAGGTTGCCGTGTTCATTCGACCAAAGCAACGAATGTACAGAATTTTCGGACGCGGTTTAGGAGGTTTGAGATTATAGGAAAGGAACAGGAGATCATGATGGGAAAAACCAGGAGCAGGAGTTTGCCCATGTGAGCGTACTAAGGAGGGAGAGGATGTGAGAATCAAGTCCAACCATGTATCAGGTCCTGCAGTATTGTGGTGGGTTGCTTGAAGAGGTAAAGTGGTTAGACCAACGGAATCGATGATTTGAAGGAGTTTACAGGACCGATGGGACTGTGGAGTAAGGAGATCAGTGTTAAAATCGCCCATGATGATATGATGCACGTATTCTGACCCTAAAGATTCCAGAATCGATTCGAGACTGGAGAAGTAGTCGACAGAAGGTGGACAATAGACAACCCCTAGAATTATTTTAGCTCCATTGACACCAACTTCAAGAAAAAGAAATTCTGCAGTTGAAGAAGGATTAGAAGAAGAAGAGGCAAGAATTTTGTAGGGAAAGTTGCTGTGAAGATAGATAGCCACTCCACCTCCTCTCCGGCCAACGCGATCATTCCTGATCAGTATAAAGCCAGGTAGAGGGTAAGTAGTGGATAGGAGATGTGGTTTGAGCCAACTTTCAGAGATCAGGACGGCATGAACATTAGAAGCCGAAAAAGCCTCAAGAAAGTCACTATAGTGGCTGGGAATGCTTTGAGCATTAATATGACAGACGTTAAACAAACGACCAAGTTGGTCAAACGTCCGCCGCACAAAGTCCCCCAGCGTCTCAGTCACAGAACAAAAGCTATCGTCATTCGACAGACAAACAGAACTATTGGCAGAGTGATAAGAATTATCATCATCAGAAAATAACATAAGCGATAATAATAATATATATATATCTATAAATAATAATAATAATAAGAATTAGATAAATATTTAAAAGTAAAAAATAATAATAATAATAATAATAATAATATTGAAGATGCAATAGTCTCTGTACCACCCGCCAGCTCACTGTAACACATTTACCTACAAATAACAAATACACACAAAAATAAATGAAGAATACTAAAAAAAAAAAAAATATTTGGAGTTACAAAACACTCTGTGACACTTAAAATAAAAATAAAATAACAAAATAATTATGCTTAGCTCGTTCGGAGATTGACCTCTAATAAACATAATATTTTAATATAATTTCCGAACGCAAATAACTGTGCTATGTAAGTGTCAGTTTGACAACTAAAACAAATATTTAACAAGTTTTACGGACGACAAAACAAAATATTGTGGGTACGAAGATCAAAAGTCACAAGAAGGCAAACTAAATAGTAAACATACAATCATAGAAAAAACAAGAGTAAAACTATATACACATAAATAAGCGTCGGAAAACTATTGGTTAGTGGGAACCAAAGTTTTGTTCGTCCCCTACGATGAACCCGCAGCACCGACGTCGCTCCTCGCTCCTAAACTGGCCGTGTTATTCGAGACCTTTGGGTACTTGCCTGTCAGCAGATCCAGTTCGTCTAAGCAGGTGATCTTATGACGTCTTCCATCCGGTACCTTGACCACTATGCAGCCGTCTTGTGTCCAGACAGGCCTTACACCAAAGTGCTGGCGTGCCTTTCCGAAGAGTGTTTGCCGGGTTTTGGTGAGAAATTCCCGGACTGACACTGATGAGCCCTTCAACCTAGATTTAGCCTTCCAGACATCAGTCCTCAACTTCAAGTCTGAAAAACGCACAAGTATAGGACGGGAACGCTCCTTGCTCTGGGCTCCGATCCGGTGGCACTGCACAATGTTGGCCGCAGAAACATTACTCAGACCCAGCTTATTTTGGACAATATTAAGAATGATACCAGTACATTCTTCCTTATCCACTTCTGTGACACCTAAAAAGATGACCGCCTTCCGCCGGTGCCTGGTCTCAATGTGATCAGTAGCTTGACAACACTCGTTGATTTGTTTTCGTAGCAATCCCAGTATCTTGAATATCAGCTCTCTGAATGTACGGAACTCCTCAGCCACACGAGCAACGGTGTCCTTGGCAGAACCACCACTACTCAGCTGAGCTTCAAGGTCTGCCATTCTCCTATTGAAGCTGTCCTCCAGACTCTGTTGTACGGACACAATCTCACGCAATTGTGACATCTTATTGCTGTTTGTGTTGTAGTGATATTATTAATCTTGTGTGCAAGTTAGGTTATGTGAAGCTGGCAGGTGGTGATGCAGAATCTTGTTCTTTACATAGAGTGATACAAACGTAACCACTTAATTATTGCACTTCAATAACCACAAATCAAGTAATTTTATATATGAAATAAGTAAGTATTAATTTTAATAAAGTTTTTAAATTAAATGTGTCAAAAATGCGTGCTAACTTTTTCTTCACCTACCGCCGAGTATATTTTATTGTTTATCAATTTTTTTTCCGTCATTTTCAGAATTTATTTTAATTTTTAAGCGCCTTCGTAAATGTAAATGATGCAATACGTCACTATTGCTATGATATTTTCCGTAGGAGTTAGTTGTACGATCGAAAGAAACTTTTGATACCTAAGCGAAACGAAGACGAACCTCTAGGAAATTATATATTATGTATTAATTAAGTTTCTAAAAATATATCTCTTCCACTTCTAATATAATAAAATATTAAATGGACTTACTGATTATTCAACTCCGTCAGACTGTTGTCAACATCCACTGGCTCGATGATACTGACTTCTTCTACTATCTCCTCTATGATCTCCTCCTCCGTCTCACTCTCGCACACACTTTCCCCACTCTCACTATCCTCCACTGTCCTCTCCACTTCACTCTTATCTCCTATTTCTATAAAACCACTATCACTATTGTCACTAGATATTCTTTTTAAAGCATCTGGACTCTCAACTTTAATAGTCACCGATTCTTTTTCATTAACATTAATAACTGTTTTGTTGTCTTCGAAGATGTCGTCCGCATCCTCAAGATATTCTTCATCTTCTGAACTTAATGACTCGAATGATGAAGAGACTTCTTCATCAGTTTGTTGTTCACCATCATCGAAGACGATATGCTTTCTAAATGTAACTCTTTTTTTGCCACAATCTGATCTGTCATCATCAGAACATCCTTCCGTGTCAGATTTTGGAGGCTTCAAATTAGATTTTTTTGAAATTCCAGGCGATTCATCATCGATCGATTTTAAACTATCACTATTTGAGTCTTTTTCTAATAATTTATCCAATTCTCCTCTTAAATCATTTCTGAATGCTGTACGTTGTTCGTCTATCGTTTCATATAGAGGTTCGCTCTTATTCAGTTTGCTGTCACTACCCCCCATCGGGTTGTTTTCATTTAACTTGTCGACGGTGCAGTCTATAGTTCTCGCTATCTCCCGGAGTAATGCCTCGGCATGTTTTTTCTCATCGATGTGCGGTTCGTTCACATACACTAAGGACACGTGTTGCTTATTATTGTCGTTGCTCTTCGAATATTTCTGCAGTACCAACGCTTTAACGAACTCCGCATCGTCTGGTGTATTTTTGGCTTGTGTGGGAACGCCGACGTCACACGCCTGCCGATCAGAATTGCTCCTTTGCAATACGTTCGTCTCTTTCAAGGGGCTTATTCTGCACGATTCTGTGCGTGCGTTTTTCCGCTTGCCCCTCTTGCGTTTCCCCGCCATGATCTGCAGTATAGCACCGACTCCAGTCTTCTGATTGTTGTAGTCTGTATCAGGTAACAATAAGTTCACTACATCTTTCCTAATTGTGTTGAGTTTTTCGTTTGTGTCTGTGTCGTTTCGTTGCGCGCGCGCGGAGACTGATGTTAATTTTGTATGTTCTGGGTTCGGGTAGTTTCGTGAGTCGTCGGGTGTTCCCGCCGCGGCCTCGGGTTTCCCGCCTTTCCTCTTGAAGAAGTTAAACATGGCGGTGGGTTGTCATGTCCGACCGTCACGACGCGAGCTCGCCGACTGTTTGCGGCGTGTAAACTATCCTGTAGTAGAAATATTTACGTTTGGTGGTTTATTTATTGCTGTCTGTGGTATTGTTTTTATTTTCATTCAAGTAACATAAAGCTGTCGCACCGCTGGGCACCGACATCCTTTCAGAACGGAAACACTCGTATGCTACTATAACATAATTATCGTGTATAGTTACGCTTGTTTTAATACGGAGGGTAAGCAGATGTATATTAGGGCCCAATTAAAAGCTATCCTATTTGTTCGAAACTCGGTAACATACTGATAATTAATCTCGGTGAAAAAAGTAAGATTATTATTATCAGGTGAACCTATTCTATGTATTGAATAGCATTCGTAAATCTTCATGTAGGTAACTGTCATTATAACATATCTAGGTACTCTAGTAATATACTTGCAATTTAAAAACAATAGTACCTACCTATTTACGACAAATATAGTGAATAAACATTCAGAAAGACTTTTATAAATTAAGAAAGCTCTGGTCTTCTGTTGTTGTTTACAAACATACGAAATAACCGCTACAAAGACACAATACACTGAGTCACTCGAAATACCCCATTCCCAGCCGCCATAGTGGAAGCCACCATACCAGCAGTTTGGGACGATGGCTTTTGGTATAGTGGCCGCCACTTCTGGACTCCACTGACTGCTTACCATCAGGCGGGGTGGAGTCACTTTGGTAGGATATAATTTTATAAAAAAAAATCATAAATTTTGGTACAATTTATTTTTTTACTAAGTAAATGATACGATTTCAAACGCCGAACTGTGGTAAGTTTAACTACATACTAAGCTATTCATGAAACTGAACACGAAACACTAATTACAATAATATATGAACCAAAGAACTTTCCAAAAATAGCTCGGATATCTTTCATACACTCTTTCAGAACTCTGCCTAAAATAAAACAACACAACACTAATAATATCATAGTCGTGATGGCTCTGTGGTTAAAACGTCCGCCTGTAGCACGACGTTAGCAAAGAGATGATATAAGCTTGACATCAGTTGTCGACCTTAGTTTAATTATTCTTACTTGTGTGATCAGATACCAACATTCAATATAAATAGTAAGTAGGTATTCAGAACAATGTGACACATATAATAATAAACTCGTATCATCACTAAAGATCATTTTTTACGGTAGTAGATCCACGCTGATTTCAGCATGAATGGGCCGGATCGTCCGGGGAAGTACTACCCTCTCATAGAAGATCGACTTAAGAGTAGTAGTATCCGTACTACTGCGTTTCGTTCGGTGAGTGAGAGCGCCGGAGGCCCAATTTCAACCCTTTCCTCTTTCCTCACCTCCCTCATTCCCTTCCCCTAACCCCATTCCCAGCCGCCATAGTGGACACCACCATACCAGCAGTTTAAGACGATGGCTTTTAGTATAGTGGCTGCCACTTCTGGATTCCACTGACTGCTTACCATCTGGCGGGGTGGAGTCACTTTGGTAGGCTATAATATAAAAAAAAAAAGATCCCTTACAAGGTTGACCAACAACTTGATAAGGGAGGCAGGCAAACGATGGAAGAGAGTAGAGCAGTGTTTGTTGCCACTTAGCGCCTAAACGGCTGAAATTTGTATGTAGATAGATTTGGTGCTGGAGACGGACTTAGGCTACTTTTTAACCCGAAAATCGGTCTGGTTCCCGAGGGATACAACAAACGATATCTTACGCGCGGGTAAAACCGCGCCGCATAAAGCTAATCTATACATATAATAAAATTGGAGTATCTGTTTGTAATATTGAAATAACCGTTTTTTACTACATGTATATAAAATTATGAATATATCTACGGTACAAAAACCAAAATATTTTTTTTTACAGTTTTTGTCTGTTTGTTCCGGCTAATTTCTGAAATGTCTGGACCGATTTTGACGGGACTTTTACTGGCAGGTAGCTGATGTAATAAGGAGTAACTTAGGCTAAAAGAAGAAAAATAAAGTAATGTTGATCAACTGTTAGGCGGAACGAAGTTCGCCGGGTCAGCTAGTATACAATATATTCGTAAACTATCCTACTAAAAAGTAAATAATTAGAAGAAACGTTCAAACTTAAATCTGTATGAATAAACGATACGATACCTAGTTGCTTGTTACAAAATTCTCTACCACGCTTACCTACATAAATTATATAAAATAGACATTGGTCCGGCCATTCAAATAAACAATATTTCCAAGATATTTCGTCCAGGGGACCAGAATATAATGATTGGCCAACACTAGGCCTCCTGCCAAATGCTAAATATATACCGTACTTGTCAATTGTTAGTGTCTATGTAATACTGATGACAGACACAATTGGGGAAGTAGGCTGTCCGCGTCAAACGAGAATAAGAGGTTTTTTTTTATCCATACTAATAAATTATAAATGCGAAAGTAACTCTGTCTGTCTCGCTTTCACGCCTAAACCATGGTATATAGATAAATTAGACCTCGGAGAACAACATAGGCTATCTTTTATCGCGGAAAAATGGCTTAAAAGGGATGAAATAGGGGATGAAAGTTTGTATGAAAAAATAGTAAATGTAAACAGAGATATAACCGACATTCACGAGGGCGGCGCTGCGGGCATTTTAGTTTTTCTATATACTTAAACATATAAAAAAAGGAAGGCAAAATATTTGTGTGATGAACATTTGTATTTGTCTTTAGTCTGGGTGTTTCCTATGTATTATAAGTATGTATTTACAAAAAAAAAAGTATGTATTAATTTCGGTAATGTATTACATTTCAGTTATCTAGTACTCATAACACAAGCTCTGCTTAGCTTGGGACTAGATGACAGTGTGTGATAGTGTCCACATATTATTATTATTATTATTATTATTATTATATTTTTATGATGGCAAAGTCAAAGTCAAAGTCAAAATCATTTATTCACATAGTTTAATTAAATTAACACTTATGAAAATGTCAGCCAATTAACATAAAGCTAGATCGCTGACGAGGTAGAGCCGTGAGAAGAACTGGCAAGAAACTCACGCCACTCTTTTTAATCGCCAAGTTATTAAAATTTTGGTGAGTTACAATTTTAAGTAGCATGCAAAGTGACACAGGCAATACACTTAACTCTATATGTAATCTAATTAATTACAGCTTTCTATGTAGTAAAACAAAAAGTAAAAAATAAAATGTGTGCTTTACAGTACTGTTTCAATTCGCATATTGCTACAAAAAGGTAAAGGCAACATGTGAACTGATGTCCCATTGTGTGCTATTTCTATTGGCTTTACTAACATGTTATAATATTTATAGATCGTAATAAATATTTGTCCTGTCTGAGAATCGAAGCCAATCTATTAAAATTATATAAAGCGTAAGAGTTTTTTTGAACGCGTTAATCTCTGGCACTACTAGTCGGATTTGAATTCTTTTTTTTGCGTATGATAGCTCAGTTCTTGAGGAAGGTTATAAGATATGTAACATCACGCTACTGGCGACGGGAGCGTAGCAGTAAGCAAAGACGAGTGTGAAACCGCGCCGCGCGAAACTGCGTATCGTAAGAGACTACCTGGTAACAGGCAGTAGCGTTATCTGTGTACCTACTAAATATCATATTTTGACTGCATCTGTAGTCCGGTGTTTAGTACTATGTATGGAAAGCCACGCAGAGGTCGCGGGTTCGATTCCCGCTCAGCGCAATTATTTGTGTGCATGAACATGTCTATTTGCATTGGTTTGGGTGTTTCTATGTATAATACGAGTATGTATGATATTAGCACGTTTAAACAAACAAAAAACTAGCTTTCCGCGGCCCGGTTTTACCTGCGTCTTTGCTTACTGCTCTGTTGCCGTCGCCAGTAGCGTGTTGTTCTATAGCCTATAACTATCCTCAAAAACTGGGTTATCATACGTAAAAATTCAGATCCGACTGGTAGTTCCAGTTCCAGAGATTAGCGCGTTCAAACTAACAAACAAACTCTTCTGATAGTATTTATACAAAAACATGTTAGAAACTTGTATACTTTCAGTTTTATATCTTTTATTTAAAAGCTGTGAAAGTGATCGCGATCGGTCGCGAAGAGCTTTCAATAAACGTATACAAATTAAAACACAAAGTGTACCCAACTTAGTCAGGACCTGTGGGGAGGAAGACACATGCTTCATATATTTTGTGATTTGGAAGAAGCCTTCTGGAACTAAGTATCACATCCAGAAAAGAATACTTACGGCACAAATCCAATAAGGTACCTAATACTCGTATTACGCAATACGGGAAACCTAAAATGGAGGGAAATAGTGTTTATGAGCCTCAAGATTCGTAAAGCTCTGGTAGGTCACATAATTGGCTGACATTTTATTTTTGTTATTTTGACGTTCTTAGGAAATGAAATGAAATGAAATATATGTTTATTCATATAGGTTAATTAAATTAACACTTATGAACGTCAAAGTTTACAAAATGTCAGCAAATTAACCTACAGCCAGTTCGCTGACGAAGTAGAGCCATGAGAAGAACTGGCAAGAAACTCAGGCCACTCTTTTTAATCGCCAGGTTATTACAATTTTTGTAAGTTACAGTTTCAAGTAGCATGCAAAGTGACGCAGGCAATACACTTAACTCTATAGATACTTAATTACTTACAGCTTTCTATGTTGTAAAGAAAAATTAAAAAGTAAAATGTGTGTTTTAAGTAAAAAGGTATGACCTTCCTCTAGAACTAGGCTATTATATGCAAAAAGAATTTTTCAAAAAGGTAGTTCCAGAGATTAGCACGTACAAACAAACAAACAAACTCTTCCGCTTTATATTAGTATAGTTATACTCCGTTGTAACGTTCCTACATCTATTGTTAACAAAACCGCATCTGAAACGCAGTAGCACATGCACAAAACCGTAAAACCAAAGGTCAGTGTCTCGCCTATATATAGACTAATATGGAAGGGAGTGAAAGTGATGTGACACTTATATATTTATTGATATCGATTGTTTAAGGCAGTGTGAGGATTGTACCTAATTTATCATTTAGTTTTTGATATTTAATGGTTTTTGTTTTAAAGTGGTAATGGGGTAAGAATAGTTCTTGCAATTTCTGTTTATGTGATTGTCCTTATAACTTGACTATGAATGGGTTGGTCTTCGTATAAAATACTTTATACCAGGATTGGAATTCAAAATGCAGTAATAAACCCGCTTTCTATTACATGAAACCCAAAGCTTTCTATCACACAGGTCTCTGACTACATGTGACATAATATTTCACAATTCTGCCTAATAATAATAATAATACCAGCCTGTTTACTGTCCCACTGCAGGGCAAAGGCCTCTTCTCATATAGAGAAGGAATGAGCGCTTGCTCAAGGCAGATTGGCAATTTCAGACTTTTAAGTCCAGGTTTCCTCACGATATTTTACTTCACCGTCAGTCAGAAATGTCCAAGATAAACTTAGAAAGTACATATGATTTGAAAAATCACATTGGTTGCCGGATTTGAACCCACTACTTGCCCGTATTCGAACCCACTACCTCGTGTTTACGAACCGGGTGCCTTATCCACAGGGCCATTTCGACTTCTGCCTTCATCTTCTTTGATCTTCTGCCTAAGTATTCTCTTAATTCTCTCTTAACCCTTTTTACTTTACGATCGGCAACAACTTGGTCAGTTATACAATGCTTACAGAGAACAACCATGTCCCTGATCACGATAACCACTACGGTTAGGTGTAAACGTGGTTACCATAAGCTGTAAATATGAAATAATTCAATCATATCACATGAACGAAGTCTTGTTCGACACAGGACTACTCCAAGCATGATAACTCATATCTTTGACAAATGATAAGCCGCCAAGATGAACCAACGATTATGCGTTGGTTGAAAGTAGATTCATCATCATATCAGCCAAAAGACGTCCACTGCTGGACATAGGCCTTCCCCAATTTTCGGCACCGTGGCCGATCATTCGCCGCCCTCATCCATCGGATGTCCGCCACCCTTATAGGGTCGTCAGTTCACTTTGTGAAGGGTCACTCTAGAACCTTTCTGCCCCAACGGCCGTCAGTTCTGCGAGCTGTGTCCTGTCCACTGTGGGTTAATCTCTCCTAATATGTACGAATCTTTACTATCATTAGTGACAAATCACGCCATTACATTACAATAATTAATATGAACCAGGTGCCAAATATAAGTTATTTTTATCAGACAATGCGTAATATAATGTACGCAACACACCACGTGTTGAGCGGTGTGCAGTGATACACATGACCAGTGCACATGCTTAGGTTAATGGTTCTGCTGAGGAATTAGGAGCAGGCAGGGTCACGATAGAGAAGGCGTGCATTCACTAGATGAGGGTGGTTTAGCTGCCTTTTTCAATTGTCGGAAAATGATTGAAATTTAAAACTTCCAAAAGTTCTATCTGAAACCAAGATCTTGTAAGTTGCCAAGATTCTGTAAAGATTTCGAATCTTTTGGATTGGAATCGGTATCAAATATGGCGTAGTAACTGTACAATCGTTTGGGAATGATGTTCAGATATAGTGAAAATTCCAATTACTGTGTTTGGTGAAGATTTGACGCAGATTTCTATCTGTATTTGACTCTACGAGCTACTAATCCATACTGCATCTAGTTGTTAACAGTATACGCATGCTGTCTATCACTTAACGATTCGAAAACATAAAAACAGTATGAAATACTGCACTAAACAGTTGAGTACTTTATACTCCTGTCGATTAATTATAGCCTGGAACACTTTACCAGCACACGTAATCCCATTTAATTTTAACTATGGGTCTGTTAAGCTGGGCAAAAAGTAACTCATAAAGCCTGGTAGTTGAGACCATGCCAGAACTTTGAGACGGTAGCATTTAGATGATGTCACCACTGACTGCTTACCATCAGGCAGAATTGAGTCACTTTAGTAGACTTCTATATAGAAATACGTGTACATACGTAGTTGGTGCTCCTACACATATCTGTCAATGAATCAATCAACTAATAGCTCAAATTAATCACTATGTTCAATGAATCTTTCATTGAAAGATACTGATTAATGTGAATAATAAATTAAATAGTACACGTATTCGTTTTAGAATTTCGATATATGTATTAATTTATATATATATGGATTAATTCTTTTGTTTTATTTTTTTTAACGCTATGCTAGAACAAGCAATAGCATTGTTATTGATGACCACTTATTCAATAATGAATGAATAGAACGACAGTGTGCTAACACACTCTAAGTAAATGAAAATGTCAGTCGATTTTCTAGTTTTGGCTATAGGGATAGCCAAAACTAGAAAATCATACTACTTATTTGTTTTATAATTTCTTGGCAATAAACTATATTTTTTTTATTTATCACATATTTTTGTGAGTTATTATTTTACTTAGCAAACAACGCGACGCAACTAAAACAACACAGGAATAAATAGTTTATTTTTTTATTAAATGTAAAAAATGGTTTACATGCCACCTAAACTGGTTTGTACTGATGCGTTTAATATTCAATCTATTTACCTATATATAGTATATATACTAAATTATTAAATATATCGATAATATACAAAGCAGTACAACACTACGCTACTAATAACAGCTGATCTAACGGAAAGCCGTGTCGGTAACGTCCGGTATATTCCAATTCAAAGACTAAAACCAGTTTTTGTTAATGGAATTTCGATCTTGTGTTCATTAATTATCTCGCGGCTTTCCTATTATAATAGTGAATAAATTTATTAATTGAATCAGAGTTCTACATAATTATAATCGAAGAATATCAAGCTCCAGTTGTAAACATATACTTTACTGGTGAAACCGCAGAATAACTTAAACTTTAAATATAGACGGTAGAATATTCACCGCATTCAATAATCTTTTTTTGCCTAACTGTGTAAGTCAAGGAGGGTAATGTTTTTCGAGCGTATGTCTGTATACCGTATCAACGCACGCTCTACACTACAGCCTAAATGGGTTAATGGATTTTAACATAATGAGGTGTCAGTAGATGCGTATAGTAACAGCACAAGATAAAGTTTTTCTTTCTTTCTTTCTTTCTTTCTTTAAGAGAAATATGAACAGCATAAATTAGCTCTAGGCTATTTACTCCAGCAAACCTGTAATTACAGGGCTTGACAATTACGTAATTAACCATTTTTTTTATAGAATCGTTAGTTAGAATGTGAACTATCCTAGCTCTTCACGTGGCTGAGCAGCTGCGGTAACAGGGGGAATACCTCATCTATACATATAATAAAAATGTAACCGATCGCTGTCTGTACATGTAAGATATTTGAGAAAAAAAATTATTTTACCTTTATCAACGCAAATAGAACCCAAAACAATGATTGTTACAATTTTTGTCTGTTTGTCTGTTTGTCTGTATGTCTGTATGTCTGTTTGTCTGTTTGTCTGTTTGTCTGTGCGTTTGTTCACGCTAATCTCAGAAACGACTTATAAACGACCGATTTAGATATGGTTTTCACTAATACATTGTGGTAAGCTTCACTTAACATTTAGTGTTTGTTTCATGTCAATCGGTTCATAAATAAAAAAGTTATGCCAATTTAAAGAATCACGTCGAACATTTGTTAATTTACTACGAAACCTGATAGAAGCAGAGACTTTAACAGGTTATGTGGATTAGCTGTTTTTCGCACGGTCAGCTTTATGTGGCTCTATCACGTGTTAGCATTCCTATATTCCTATACGTCTAATCCATACATCCATACACCCATACATATTATAATTATAAGGCTTTGTCCTAACTGACTGACTAACAGACAACGCACAGCCTAAACTGCTGGTCGTAGTGACTTGAAATTTGGAGGGTGTGTTTGTCTAAATGTCTAGAGGTTGTACTAAGAAAGGGTTTTTTTAAATTTAATGCCTAAGTGTGTGAAAAGGGATTAACGATTGTATGAATCTTCTTCATTTTTTAACTTACAGTTTTGAAATTTTGTTTTGGAATACTTCTATTTAAATAAAAAATATCCTTATAATTTTATTTTAACAGGGGTGGATTTAGAGGGGTGAAATTAAAGATCTTTAGCTTTTGAAGCCAGCGACTTGAAATTTGAAGGGAGGGGGAGGGAGGGAAAGGAGGGAGGAAAAGAAAGAATTGAGGGAAAGGAGGAAGGGAGGAGAAAGTGAGAGGGAAGGGATGGGGAAGTAAGAGAAAAGTGATGGAGAAGTGAGGGGGAAGTGAAGAGGAAGTGTGGGGGAAATGCGGGAGAAGTGAAGGGAAAGTCAGGGAGAGGTCAGGAGGAAGTCAGGGGAAAGCTAGGGAGTAGTGAGGGAGAAGTGAGGGAGAAGTGAGGGGAAAGTGAAGGGAAAGTGAGGGGGAAATGAGAGGGGAGTGAGAGGGTAGTGAGAGGGAAGTGAGAGGGAAGTGAAGGGGAAGTGAGGGGGTAGTGAGGGGGAAGTGAGAGGGGGAGTGAGGGGAATGTGAGGGGGGAGTGAGGGGAGAGTGCGGGAGAAGTGAGGGGTGAATGAGGGGAAAGTGAGAAGAAAGTGAAGGGGAAGTGAAGGAGACGGGAGAGGAAGGGAGGGGAAAGGGACGAGGAAAGAAAGGAGTTCTCGAATGGTGAAAAAAGGGGGGAGGAGGGATAGGAAGCGATAAGAAGGTAGAGTAAAGGAGGAAAAGGAAGGAGAAGAAAGGGGGAGGGAGGGGAAAGCCCTCGCTTTTCCCTCTCTTCCACCTTCCTTGGCAGAGGGAAGTGGAGGAAAGGCAAGGCATATGCTGGAGGAGAGGCAAGGGATGTTGAAGGAGGTGAAGAGGAGAAGGGGGAGGGGAGGGGAGGAAGGAGGAAACTGTGAAGAGTGGAGAAAAAGGGCGATAGGTAAGAAGGGGAAGGGGAAAGTTATTGTAGTGAAAATTTGCCTTTAATTGAGTATTGTATATTGTTTTTACGAGGGATATCTTTAGGTAGCTGAAAGAGGATTTGTATGAATGGGAGATTAAAAATAGTATGAAAAACATTATTTAAGCAATATAAAAATGTCTATTGGAAAAAACGACACTCACGCGAGCGAAGCCCAAAAGGTCACTCACTCACTTATCACGAAATCTCAGAAATAACAAGTGCTAGGAATCTCAAACTTTGCATTGTCATTCCTATTAAAATATAGGTGCTCACTTAGACGGAATTTTGCGAAATCCATCCCCTAAGAGGGTATAAAGGGGTGGCAAAGTTTGTATGAAACTTCTATAGTTTTTATAGTAGGATTACCAAATTACTAGAAAATACTCTTTTTTTATATTCAGAAACCACCCTTATTAAGTGGGCAAATAAGAGTCGCAAGTTTGTGTGAAAGTGGTTTGTCAGTTTTAGCGGTAGCGGGTTTAAACTGGATTCGCCATAGAGACGGATAATACTGATATTTATTACTGATACGTACGATTGCCATAAAATCAGGCACGCAATATTCTCATAGAGGCACCCATCTGAATCCACGCGAACGAAGTCGCAGGCAACAGCTAGTCTATATATATAAAGCGCTAGAGTTTGTTTGTTTGAGCGTGCTAATCTCTGGAGCTACCAGTCAGATTTGAATAATAATTATTTTTGATTTTGAAAGTTTAGTTCTTGAGGAAGGTAACTATGTAACTTCACGCTACTGGCGACGAGAGCAGAGCAGAAAGACGCGGATGAAACCGCGAAACAGGAAGCTAGTACATTAATACACAGCAACGGCAACAGTAGCTGCATGCTAAATAACACCATGCCACCGTTTGAGTACCGACATGCTTATGACAAATTAGAGAGGCTTCAGTAATACACTTCATTTTTTTATCGTAGATAGATTTATTTTGTCCAATTCAGACTCATAATTTGATCAATACGTAATATATTTTGGCAAACAGAATCTTTTATCAAAATATACGGTTTTTGACGTTGTCTGAGCTAATAAAAAACGGTAAACACGCCATTAATATATGACACTTATAAACAAACTATACTAAGTGGTTTTCACAGGAAACGTGCTCATTGACGTCATTTATCGTACAGCATGGCGCCAGGATGACATTGAATGGGAATGAAAACCATGAAAGCGTTTGTATCGGGCTTATAATATCCCCTAATAGATAACGCATTTAATTCTACAACCATAAAAACATAATTATTATGAAAAAAACTAAGAGTTGGTAACCATAGATAATGGAGGTTTACCAGAAATAATATTATGAACCACATGTCTCACTAGTGTCATAATGGAAAAAAGAACCACATTCACTTACAAGAAAAATAACTTTTTTTCTTTTTTTATTGCCGACAGTGGTAGACGAGAAAACAGCCCACGTGAAGGTAAGTGGTAACTATCGCTCATGGATGATTAAAACTCCCTAGCATTGCTCCTACAATGACAAGGACTCTGCGAAGCCGCTGCCTACCGTGAAGGGAGTGGGATTGGTGAAAGGATCGAGGGAGGTGAGGAAAAAGAAAAGGGGAGAAATTGGGTCTCCGGCACTCTCACTTTCCGAACGAAATGCTATAGTACGGATACTATTAATATTAAGTCGATCTTCTATAAGAGGGTAGTACTTCCCCGGACGATCCGACCCATTCATGCTAAAACCCGCGTGGATCTACTACCGTGAACTACTACTTCCCAGGTTATACATTCTATATGTATGATGGACCCTAACTCATACATGATCGTCTGTTTATACTGAAGATAATGCCCACAAATAAAATTTTAGTATAATAATATATACCAAAATCCCTGTTTTATTCTGTTCGTTTCTTCACCCTGCTGTACCAAAGGCCTAATGACAATTTTCGTAGTCCTCCCAGGTGAATTTGTCGGTGGACCACGGATAAAGTTGGATGGAAACGCACCTTAACGCTCGAACTTAAAAACCACGCAACAGATTTTGATACGGTTTCTAGTATTTATCGCGCAAAAACTATTAAATATTAGTATACCTACTTATGTCCGCCGAAGCCGCTAGCAACGGCTATTAATATATAAAGCAAAAATTTGTTTGTTTGAACGCGCTAATCTCTGGAACTGGAACTACTAGTCAGATTTGAATAATTCTTCGTGTATGATAGCCCAGTTCTCGAGGAAGTTTTATAGGCTATGTAACATCACGCTACTGGCGACGGGAGCAGAGCAGAAGGCAAAGACGCACCGCGAGAAGCTAGTATATTATAAGCCCCTTAAGCTATTGCGGTTACATTATAATCTGGCAACAGTCCAGAGATAAACGATCGCTATATTATTGATTTACGAGTTCAATCGATGCATTTGAATAATCTATGTTGTTCAAGTGGCTGTTCGAATATCGTACGAGTGTATTAATAGAGTGAAATTGCAACTGAAATAATATAACTGCCGTTTTTCAATGGTAGAAATTCAAAGCTAGTAATATAATAGACTGCCTTCGGGCTTCATGGTGCAGTGGGTGTGCAAGTGACTGCTGTGCACGAGGTTGTGGGTTCGACTCACACACGGAACAAAACTTTGTGTGATAGTTTTGTGATAAATATTTGTTCCGAGTCTGGGTGTACTTTGTGTACGTTAAATTAATAGCCTGCGCAGACGAGGGATTTTTGTCCGCGTACTTTTTTATCCGCTAAAATAGATCGCTTACAACTGTATCGAGTAACGCAAACGAGGGATTAAAAGTACCGCGTACAAAAAGTCGCCCGAATAACTGAGGGCATGCAGGACCGGACAAAAGTACAGGGGAGTCCCCGAAAAAAATAGCACTCTTGTGACTAGGCGAAGCAACGCACATGGGGGCCTTTAGTCCGCGTTGTGCGCTCGAGAGTGACGTACGTATGCACAACTGTATTTACAATTTCGGGCAACAAATGATCGCACGCCGTGTGCGTTGAGTTCGCGGTAAATCCGCGGCGAACTTTTTTCTCCGCCGCGGAGGAAAGTCCGTCGTCTGCGCAGGCTAATATGTTTATAAAGTCCCTCGCGACGCAGCGCTTGTTCCCTAGTAAGGGAGCTGTCTTAAATAGACTTTTTTATTTTTAAGGAACTGAAAGATGTGTTCCACTCATGGTAAAGGTGAAGGGTAGCCAGCGGATAAGGGCCGGTCCAGAGTCGGTCAAGGTAGACTGTAGCATCATTTTATAGTAGGTACAGGTGACCACAACCTCATTAAGCAATCTTAAAAACCTTACTTTGTCTCTATCCTTGTTTTTAATGGTACAAAAGAAACAAGAGTTTATCATACCTGGTAGGCCCCCAGGTATGATAAACAATGGAATGTCCTCAATGACGTATGAATGCTAAACTTCTTACTAGAGAACAAGATCTGTCAGTCTTTACAACAAGTCTTTTAACAGATTAAAAGTGGACCTAGAATTTTTAAGCATTTATTTTAGTATGAAACTTTCGCTCTTGTAAACAAATTGATTAAGTCGTCAACTGAAAATCAGTGCCGGGTGTATTATGTATGACAATCGGTTTTATGCTGAGTCGGCGGACGACCTCTTCGGCATACTTAGGTGTACGGACAGCATCTAAACCGCGTTGTTTAATTTTATTTTATTCCTATTTTAAATCGAATTTGAACTTATTCAAATCTTTCAGTCAAAACATACAACGGTTTTTCTATCTGTGTTATACACTCGAATGGATACTCCACTCTCTTTAATGTACCCAAGCATAGCACCTCCAGCCATCCGTAAAGAGGTGGCCCCTACTACAGAAAAAGAAAAGCAAGAAACAGATCAGAGGCACCCTCTTTATGGCCACTGTCCACTAGAAGCAAGGTTAAGAAGCCGCAAAAGCTTTATGAACAATACCACCAGGCCAACAAAACGTCCAATGCAAGAAAGACTACAGTTATCGAGAAGCAAGTTACCTCCAGAGCCAGATTATATCAAACTAGCTGAACACCTGCCACCCGGCCATCAAGAGACATGGTCGACTTGGAAATCGTTAATTCGACTACGGACCCAGCTCGGCCGATGCAAGTACAATATGGGGCTGATGTGAATTCAGTGTGAATGTGGTGCTCTGGAGCAAAATATGGTACATCTACTGTCGTGTCCATCGTGCCCCACAACTTGTGCAAGGAATGACCTAAACACTGCATCAAACTCTGCTTTGAAAGTTGCCAAATTTTGGTCCAAAACTATTTAAAGGAAGAAATTGAATCGAAGAAAGAAGACTCGAATGGAAGTCAAATTTACTTCAATCTATTAACGCTAGTGGCAGTGCCACCATCTTAGCGTTTAAATCAGATAAACTAGCCAATTTCGTAGTAAAAATATTGTAATAAACAAAATTTTATACTCTCTTCCCATAATTTAACTCGTCAAGTGCCATTAGTTTGGACACTTTCTTAGAACCATGACGGACGACATCAGTCCAGGAAATGGCGTAACAGGAAATCGTATATTTAGAAAAAAACTATGTCTTTTTGAGGAACGGGACACAGATAAGTCAAAGATGGATAGATATATTAATTGTTGGATGGAAAATTTATTTAATTTATTGGTGTATAGGTAAATAGCGTGGGTGCCTATAGTTTTTATGACAAGCTTTCCGCGGCGTGGTTTCACCCACGTCTTTGCTTACTGCTCTGCACCCGTCGCAAATAGCGTGATGTTACATAGCCTATAACCTTCCTCGATAACTGGGCTATCATACGCAAAAAGAATTTTCAAACCCGTCTGATAGTTTCAGAGATTAGCGCATTCAAACAAACAAACAAACAAAATCTTCCGCCGTATATAATAGTATAGATTACGTGCATATCTTTGATTTGACTTTGCCTGATGGCCGAACCTATTTCAAGAACCAATACATGTATACCGTTATATGTATATCTTGTTTCTAAGCATTGAATTCGCTTAAATAACTGTAGAACGGGTCTGACGGGTCACAGGTTTGGATCCAGGCCACAGATTCATTGGTATTAAAGAATTATTCAATTTTCAATATACGTAATTAAGAACGATAAGTGACAAACCAGTTAAACATAAATTAACTAGCTTCGCACATAAGTACTTTTTTTTACCAACCTAGGAATAATTACGACGTTAATTGCATAACAAAAGTTTGGGGAAATCGGAACTTAACCCTATGCTTTTAGAGACGTTGTTGCCGTGTTTTCTGTAGAGCACTTATGTCGCTTTTCTTTGTAATTTATGTTTGGCATGAACACTATTATTGTCAGGTATATTCCTATTTTACTATAGATACATTTTAAACTATTGTAAGTCACAAATTGGATGCTAACAGGCGTAAATTGAAAAACATGGCGCGCCTTGGCAGAGGCCTATATCCAGCAGTGAACTGCCGTAGGTTGATGATAAAGTCGATGATGGTGATGAAAGGGAAGTAGGTAGTCCATAGACACTACACTTGGTAGCGGATAAATAATGTTTTCTAGTATTCTTTAGTCGCCTCTGATATCCTCTATGACGGATTTTTGAGGTGATTTTCTTGGTACCGTAAACTTATAGCAAGAAACAGGAATACAGTGAAATAAACAAAATTATCTCAATAATATTATTTTGATTTAATATTGATGTCATTTACGATAGCTGATCGAGTGCCAACTTTTACTATAACTATAAAATGCAAGAGATATGTTATTATAGTACCTTCTCAGCCTCTGGATATTATATCTACAATGCAACTAGGAATATACATATATTTATGGTAAGTTGATAATGTCTTTTTTTTTTTTTTATATATTAGCCTACCAAAGTGACTCCACCCTGCCTGATGGTAAGCAGTCAGTGGAATCCAGAAATGGTGGCCACTATACCAAAAGCCATCATTTTAAACTGCTGGTATGGTGGCCTCTACTATGGCGGCTGGGAATGGGGTTAGGGGAAGGGAGTGAGGGAGGTGAGGAAATAGGAAAGGCGGGAAATTGGCCTCCGGCACTCTCACTCACCGAACGAAACGCAGTAGTACGGATACTACTACTCTTAAGTCGATCTTCTATGAGAGGGTAGTACTTTCCCGGACGATCCGGCCCATTCATGCTGAAACCAGCGTGGATATACTACCATCGTAATGTGATGGTCTAATAGTTTGCCCTGAAGAAGTAAAAGATGTAAGAAAATGTGTACAAATATTAAAACCTTTCGATTAGTTATGTATGACCCTTTTTTGGAGCTTCGGGAGAAACGAGGCAATATTTCCGACTCTTTTGATTTGCTAGCCTGAAATGGTAGCTGACAGTCAAAATATAAACAACTTGCCTAACGGGTGAAACCGGAACTTGATCGGAAATCAAACCTAGAAAAATAGTTGCCACCGGATTATCGACTCGTATACCGGTTTTGTTTACTGTGATTTGTAAATAATGTGATTACAGTAAAAACCACTAAAACCGCTATGCAAATAATGTTATATAAATCAAAAATGTTACAATGTACCTAAACGGTAAAATAACAAAATATTTTGAATTCCAAAAAATATAACATTGTTATTTTTGAAATTTAACGCCCATTGTCTATGGTAAGTGAACACAATTTTAGATTCCGAGTGAAAGAAAGATCTCGTGTCAATAGGTACACAGTGACTTCCCTGAATCAGCAATACCTACTTAATTTTGGCACGTAAATAAATAAAGCAACTGCAAAGTGTTAACAACCATGCAAGATTTTTTATCACAAATCTTTTTTTTTTTTTTTTTTTTTTTCACATGCACACAGCGCCATTTAGCCCCAAATTAAACAATTATATTTGCTTGTGTTATGGGTACTAAACAACTGATATACTACTTAAATACTTTTTTTTTTTTGTAAATACATACATATTATAGATAAATTACAACCAGACACAGAACAAACAATCATGCTCATCACACAAAGATTTGTCCTGGGTGGGAATCGAACCCACGACCTCCGGCTTAGCAGTCAGGGTCACAAACCACTAGACCAACAGGCCAGTCAATCTAATCTAAAAAGATTCTTAAGCTAGACTAAACATATATCTGGATAATATCTTATATCTACCTATAGTAAATACGTGTGGTTTTTGCTCTAGAACTCCAAAACACCTACCCATCTCTTCGAAGGAAATACAAGATAAAGGCAAAAGCATTATGTATGAAATATCTCCTTAGTGCGGTTGGCAATGGGCCTACCAAACGAGATAAATGGCTAACATCTTCATTAGGGAGATACTTAAACCTTGCAGTTACTGATGATGACGTATCTATTCTTCTATAATATTATTTATAGCAGAAGAATTTGTTTGAAACAAATGTCTCTGGAACTACCAGTCAGCTTTGAAAAATTCTTTTTGAGTATGATAGCCCAGTTCTCGAGGAAGGAGGCTATTTAATATCACGCTACTGGCGACGGGAGCAGAGCAGTAAACAAAGATGAGGGTGAAACCGCACCGCGGATGCACTCGAAAACCATTAGAGATTGCACGTGTTCTTTCGTAGTTAGACTGGAAGATGAATGTCGTGGGTATCAGATAAGTAATTGTGTGGATAACAAACATTTGTTACGAGTCTAGTTATCCGTATGTTTGTATATTTATTTGGTACCGGAAATGTTTTAGTATTAGGTATAATATAAAATAACAAAGAAACTTCTCTCTCAAAGAATAAATTAGATATTTGCGTCATTCAGACTTTAGAGAGATAGCTCAGGTATTAGGTTTAAAGCCTGTTGGACAAATATTCAAGCTTTATTCATTGATCTTTTGGTAAAAACATGTAAGTAGGGTACTGGGTCCGTAGATAATAAACGTGGTCTAATGATCTAGCATTATTGACGCTATAATCTTACCCAGCAGTGGACTAGACAAAACCTAAAAAAAAATTATTCCCAAACCTAACACCTAGATGACAAAAATTAATATCAGAACATGGAGATCGACGATAATTATGTTACTAAAGTAATATAATTTTCATAAATTAAAAAAAAATAAAAATAATTACAGTTGAAATAAAAAAAAACTTTCGAAACTACCGCACCAAAGACAACAATAAACCAACCTTAACTTTTTAAAAGTAAACACATTCACACTTCAATAAACACTTAGCACACACTTGTAGCACTTAGCCTGTCCAGTTTCTTACTGAGTTTCTAATTATTAGAAAACACTTAACACTTTAATAACAACAAATTAGAATAAATAATTGTTTACAAAACATACAATTTACGCGGGATTAATGACAGTTGCAATCAAATTTGACAGCTACATATAGCCATAGGTCAACAACGCACAGATAATAAAATAAATAAAAAAGTATATTATACGTGTCGCGTCCGCGCGTCAGATCGCTTTCTTATGACTGGTCCGTGCAGTTTCATGTTACCAGTTCGGAAATAGACCGCTTATTTTGTGCCCGATGTTTTGCACTTGAGAATGGGGCTTGTATGAGTCATAGGGGGTTGGTCGTAAACAGAGTATCGTATGGTATTGCCGCGAAATGAATACGTTAAAGGCGACCTAGATAGTGGGCGATCTTCAAGATGTTTAAGAGTTATTAGTTATTGTTATTATTACATTACTGTAGCTATTACTGAGAAAACTGTTAAAATTAGTTGGCGTTGCCTGTGTTGTTATTTTTTTATGTACATAAAAATACACATCTTCCGAATACATATGAGACAGATTTTAGTAGCTTCTTTCAACTACTGATGACATAATAGGAAAATCAATTTACGCATTACCTATTAGTCGGTTTCCTTGAACGACGAAACATCTAGTAAATATATTTGTTTATCGATATGAAATTATCTACAGATAAGCCCCTTTAAAACACTAAAATAGATAATTAAATATTTACTCGTGTACAGAATAAACTTTGAACATTTTTGAAATAAAAAAAATATTTTGCTACATTAAGCTTCAACTTTTTGAGTACGTTGATATTCTATGAGAAGGTGGACATTTCCTCGATAGATTCTACCCATTGCTGAAACCAACAAGGACCTACTTCGTGTAATGTATAGAATATTTTAGTCACGTTACAATATCTAGACCCAGGTGCAGCAGGAGGCGGTTGCCAATAATGTATAAAATATAAGTACCTATTTAAGTAAAATTAAAAATGATGAAGAACGAATTCTTCCACTCTCTTTAATCAATGCCGGTAAAGTTATTTTTCAGCCCCTATAAGTACATAACGTTACTTCCAAATTGCCGGCTTTATAATTTACGCATCCGGCAATAAGATCTTCCGAATGAGGCTTCGTGGAGTCGAATACTGCCCGGCAGACGCTGCGTGGTCCATCCATCACAAGGTGGACCGATCATGACCTGGTACTCGTAAGAGTGGCGGCCGAGCGACGGATAAGTGCAGTTTACGATTAGCCATGGTGGCGACAATTGAAGGAGGCCTATGTCCCGCAAAGGCCGTCTTTCGGCTGATATGAATTTAAGGAGGAATGTCCAGGAGAGATCGTCCTTCGGCTGATGATGAAAAATAACACCGTAGAGTATGAATCAAGCTACAGCAAAATCACTTCTATCACGTACTATATTTAATTATTGTACCAGCAGTGAATGTCGGTTATCACGTTTTTCATACAAACTTTCATCCCCTATTTCAACCCCTTCAAGCGATTTTTCTAAAAGATAGCCTATGTTCTTTCTCTTTTATCTCTATACCAAATTCAAAATCAGTGAAGGCGTAAAAGCGTAAGACAGACAGTTACATTCGCATTTAGAATATTAGTATGGATTAACTTGTTTCATTCAACAGTAACGGTATTTTGCATTTGAAAGGTTTACTGGTTAACTGGTTTTACTGGTTTTTTCTATTGTACTTAAAAGTAATGCCTAGGTAAAACATGAAATAAATCACATATTTTGCATAGATAAAATATTTTTGATACTCAATAGATTTCTAAGGAATTTTATAGAATAACGGATTATACAGATAGCGAATAAATTGTTACTATTGTTGGAGTTCCATAATGCAATAATAAAAAGCAATAGTTCTTTGAAAATAGTTAAAAATATAGGTGCTATTGTGTTCAATATAATTACGAAATTACTATTCAAAGAAATAGACGAATCAAAATTATTCAGATTTCTAAATAATGTTGTTTTTTCGTCTGTTTTCCAGTTACGTGTAGGTACGTGCAAGCACTAAGCAGTATATCGAGAACTAAAACGGAACTAAAACTATTGGTCACCCACCACGATATAGTTTTAGTTAATTTTAGACTAGTCTGTGGGAAGTCTATTCCAGCTGTGGAAGCTGGAATAGACTTCCCCCAGAATCTGGCACACTTGTTTGATCTTGAACACTTGAACACTTTCATGGACACTACTGCAAACACAATAGATGTTAGCCAAAACCCGAAATTCAAACAAAAACCCGAATATTATTATTGCCCCAAATATGAGATAATCCGCAGTTTAAGTAGCCACACTTATCAGCAGATAAGTAATCGCTAGCGATAGCCGTACCTTACTCATAGATTTATTTGTTCACTCCACGTATTGTAACGTGTTTAAATTTTGTTTAAATAAAACAAAGAGAGAAAATGGACGTTGAAGTTGTTGACGGAGACGGTGGTGTTCAGGCAAGTTTATATTTTTTAATATTTTATTAACAAACAAGCAAATCATCTTGTAATTTCTAAATAATGTAAGGCAAAGTCACTGTTTTCTATTTTTTGCCTAAGTTTTAAACTACGCAACGGGATTTGATGTGATTTTGTGGTTTTCACTGTCGTTTAGAGCATTCTTGCCGAAGGGCTTATAGTTTATTAGATACATACTTACTATGGTAAAGAAAATCAAGTTTTTTTTTATATTAGCCTATCAAAGTGACTCTACCCGCCTGATGGTAAGCAGTCAGTGGAATCTAGAAGTGGTGGCCACCACACCATTTTCTTAAACTGCTAGTATGGTGGCCTCCACTATGGCGGCTGGGAATGTGGTTAGGGGAAGGGAATGAGGGAAGTGAGGAAAAAGGAATGGGGGGAAATGGGGCCTCCGGCGCTCTCAATCACCGAGCGAAACGCAGTAGTACGGATACTACTACTCTTACGTCCATCTTCTATGAGAGCGTAGTACTTCCCCGGACGATCCGGCCCGTTCATGCTGAAACCAGCGTCAAATTCAAAGATTTTTAATTAATGTCGTAAAATTATATTAATAGGTACCCAAGTGTGAAATGTCGATTCGTTGTACGCTTCATTTACTCTTACGGTACTCTAACACTTCAACTTTTTCTCTGCCACTCAGGTTTGCTAAGAGAAAACGAATGCTTGAGTTAAGCTCGTACTTTTACCTTTGTACCTACTTATTTTATCTGTCTGTATAAAATGTTAATATCATGATATGTGTGTAATATAGTATATAATGTAGCGAATGTACTTTGTTTCCGATTCGATTATAGAATGTGAGTAAAGTTTTCTAACAACGCAAGACCTTTAAAATATGCGTCTAAATGTACCGTTGAGGAGCTACCTTGACCAGTGACCTTGTTTAAAAATTAACTCATTATTAAAAAATTACAAAGAAAATTGATTATAACAATTGTATTTCGTAGTACTATCCTTTCATTTAACTGTATAAGCATGATAGTGCATATATGACATAGGTACTGTCTATTGACGACCTCTGTGGCCTAAGCGGTAAAGAGATTGACAGCAAGACGAGGGTCGCGAGTTCAATTCTAGGTCAGGGAAAATATTGTAGTCTGTTTCTATGTATAATATAAATGTCTTAGATGTCCACTCTCGCATCGCTTCGGTATCAAAAGTTTCATTCGGTCTCACATCAAACGCCTACGTAATAGTGTCATAGTCCATCATTAAGATTTACAAAGGCGCTTAAAATATTGAAAATTTTGAAAATGACTTCAAATATATGTTTAGCATAATAAAATATAGCGTTACACGTCCTATTTGTATATCTTGAGAAACAATCACATCTTTTCTGTTTATAATATTAGTTTAGATTCACAAAAAAATTAATCAGCCTCACTTTTAGTAGGTAATTTATTTTAAGAAAATTTACTATCATTCATTACAGCAAATAAAATAATAATAAATAAATAATATGTGGACACTATCACACATCGTCATCTAGTCCCAAGCTAAGCAGAGCTTGTGTTATGGGTACTAGATAATTGAAATATAATACTTATACATACTTTTTTTTTGTAAATACATACTTAGAATACATAGAAAACACCCAAACTGAAGACAAATACAAATGTTCATCACACAAATATTTGCCTTCCGCGGAAATCGAACCCACGACACCCGGCGTCGCAGTCAGTTACACTAACCATTAGACCAACGGTGCAGTCAGCAAAGAAACAATGATGGTCAGAAAACTGTCATTATCACGATGGATGACATGCATCTTCAGTTTTAATTACATCAGTCAGCGAAGTCACGCATTGATTCATAATCTTGAAAACCAGCGCCGTGCACTCGTGCTCGGCATTATGCTGAAATGGTGCCTATTTGGTACAGTCATGAGACTGCTTTTTATTTGTATCTTGTTACTTGTCCTGTCTATACCTATAATTGTTAATTAG